>CM039625.1:27126848-28326848 GCA_022457165.1 Juglans mandshurica | reverse complement strand
CCTACCGTAAAGTGCTTCATAAGGTGCCATCTCAATGCTAGCCTGGTAACTGTTATTATAAGCAAACTCGACCAAAGGTATCGCTCGTTAGGGAGTCAAATGCACGGTCGTTACCCGTGGTGAGGTGATGGGAGCCAAAATGTGTGGATGGTCCATAAGGGAAACCATGGTGCATACCTTAATCAAATTGATACTTTCAATACTAAAATGTGATTTTCCGGTGTGTGAGGTCTTGTGTGAGAAATGTGTATATACTAGTATTTGGAAAATTACAATGTTATCATCCTCTTAAATATCTACTTGGTATGATTTTCATATTTCTCCACCTGCTTGTATGTTGATTGTTAGTTTTAGTTTCACTTACTGAGATTTTGTGAAATCTCACTCAGAGGTCCCCACCTGCAAAACTGTAGACTTTGATGCAAAAGGAGATTACGAGCAGAGAGGTCCGGCTTCGTCCAGAGAGTGAAGATTGGGGTTCTCCCCTGGCTTTTTGTGATAAGAGTTATTAATATTTAAATTTTTTTAATTCTGTTGGATGGTTGTAATATTCTTTCATGGGAGTTTTGAGGATTTGTGGCTAATGGGTAATCACTTGGTGATGTATCTTTAATTTTGGTACTATTAGAATTATTGACTGTCCTTTTTAGTTTTTCGTTGCAAATTAAGTGCGCACTATTATATTGCATGTATATACACACTTGCTTTCACAATGTGCTAAGGGTGTATGACCCGAGTGGCCAACATCCCGGCATCGAAAAAGTGTCAAGTGTTTTGAGTTTTATTACGCAGTAAACCTTTGTGTGAAGTTGATTGTTGCTCAGATATCTTGATTTGGTTAAGTTTGTAAGTCAGGTTCAATCTTTCCTTACATTAACTACTTGCATATTATCTTTTCTATTGCATGCATATTTGAGTGTTGGTCTTAGTTTCGTTTATTGCGATTTTTTGAAATTTCATATTGGTAGTTCCACAATGGTCCTACTCTTTGGAACTGTAAATTTGATGCAGGTGGAGATTTTGGTGGTAGTTATGGACAAGAAGATCCAGCGCAATCTGAAGATTGAGGACCGGGTCCTTTCCCCGCTTGTTATGTCTTTGCATTTAAATTTCTTGATCAACTGGTTGACTGTAAAAAAATTTATTTAGCTTATAGTTTGGAGACATGTGGCTTATGAATATTGTAGTTGTGATGTTATTAAATTTATTTGATATTGTTATTTAGAATTATTTACAACCCCTTTTTTTATTTTTCCACTACAATTAAATTGTAGTGGTGTATGACCCATGTGGCCAATATCCTGACGTCACGACTTCTTCCAAATCACAAGCAAGACCCAGGGGCATCACAATGATTGATGTGATTAAGACAAGCTTAGCCACTAGAGTTATTAAATGCTTAAATCTACCTCTTCTCATGAACTTAAGTTTTAGCTTTTGTGTTAACACTCTCCCTCGTGTTGTCAGATTCTCTCTTAATGAGTGGGTACAACACGTATAATATTTAATTAAATGGAGTAAAGTGTAGAGTCATGATTCGAATTCAGGACCTCTACTTTGATACTATGTGAAATCACCACTTGTCCCAAAAGGTTAAGCTGATGGAAAGAGATATATTTAATCATTTTATATTTGTCTTAACAAAGAGGAAGAAAGCCTATAAACTTATATAACTTGATGTGATACGTCAAATTATCCATTATATAATAAAAAATGACTTATACACTCCTAAAGTGTGGAATATTGCGCACTCACTTTAAAAACATTAGTAGATAAGGCTAAAATCCACATAAAAAAAAATTCACTTTTTTATGTTGTGCTTCCCTTTTTTAAGATAGTATACGCAAGACTTACACATCTCAAAACTGTATTTAGCATTACTCTATAATAAAAGGAGTTTTTCAGCCTAATATACAAAATCATACGTGAATGTAAATGTAGGTTTTTGTGATTCATTTTATAAATAAAATATTTCTCTAATTTTTTCTGTCTTTGATTTTGAATGATTCCAATCTTGCTTAATAAATTAAATATAGAAAGTGAATTTTTTTTTCTTTGTTTTTTAGATCCTTTTAGGGGAGATTTAGATAGTGAATTGATATTAAAGTTGAAAGTAGAATAAAATGTTATTACAATATTATTTTTTAATATTATTATTGTTTCGAGATTTAAAAATTTTGAATTATTTATTATATTTTATGTAAAAATTTAAAAAATTTATAATAATTAGATAAAATGAATTGAAATGAATTTGGGAGACTTTTATATCCTATCAGGCCGGCCCTTATTAATTTGTACGTGAGGCTCCTTTTATCTACTTTCTCCTCTAGTGGGGCCGCTGTAAAATTTGATCTTCACCCACTTTCGATCAGAAAAAGTCTCCAATGTACGATCAATACGTGTGTATGCAGTACTTGATCATGTCCTGAATGGAAGATTTCTCCTTGCGTGACCTTTCATCCCCAGCTTTTATATGTTACTCAATTTCAAGCCACTGATCTTTAGTCCAACATTAATATTGTTTTCCTCCCCTTTTATGGGCCAACTAATATTCCAACAGTTGCTTCCTCAAAATCATGCTGCCCCTCAACATTGTACACTTAGGTGATGTTTGGATTCGAAAATAACTTGAGATAAGTTGAGATGAATTGTGAATAGTAATAAGATGAGTTGTGAATAATAGTGAAATTTGTGAGTTAAAGTTACTGAATAGTAATGAATAGTAGTGAGATGAGTTGAGAAGAGCTGAAATGACTTGCGAATCCAAACGTCTCTATGCCAAAATTTGGACGATTCAGAAAAAACAAGCTGATTGGTGAGCAAACAATATTAATGGGATTATTTTCTAACATCGATCGATGGTCATGTGTGAGATTTCATATTGTTTGGAAATGAGAACTACGAAGTTCTTGTTTTTTATAATGTCTTTATAAGGTTCCAATTGTATCATTGAGTAATCCTTTTGAAGTGTAGTATGTTGTGGCTGCTTGGGCCTAGCTTCCATATGATGTGCAAATGTAGATGGTGTATGGGATCGATCCCACATTACTTGAGATTGAGAAGTTTTTACTCTTTATAATGTTCTAATGAAACTCTAATTGTATCATTTACTAGTCCTTTTAGGGTTGATTTGAATAATTTGATGAGATAAAATGGTTTTAGATGAGTTAAATAAAATATTGTTAGAATATTATTTTTTAATATTATTATTGTTTTAGGATTTGAAAAAGTTGAATTGTTTATTATATTTTGTATAAAAATTTGAAAAATTCATAATGATGAGATGAAACCATCTAATCTAAATCCAAACTGGACCTTAGAATATAGGTGGGCCTTCATTGAAAGGCATTACTATACTAGGATTTCAAAACTGTCGTGAGCTTGAACATTAGGTTGCTAGCTGATGCCTGGAATCTTTGTTGAAATATATATGATGCATATGATCTATATATATATATATATAAACTTCTTGTCAGTTTTTAATTTGTTTTCTAGGTAAAATTGATGATCTTGACAGTTAACTGGTCCGGACAGAGCGTTAGTTATAAAGCTCGGAACATGTGCTGCATGCAACTAACTCCTTTCCAGACGAAACATTAGAATTAGATGCACCGTTTTATATGGACGTACGTGAATTTCCTTTGAATGTTTGGTCGATCGTCACAAGCGTTAAGAGTCAACAAAGCTTTTAATTACGTTCTAATACATTTGTGATCACAAACAACTACTGGATGTCACAGCACACCAATTTATAATTAAATATACGAATAGTACTTTTGAGATCGTAAATTAATTAGCTAATTAATTTATTTAATGATAAATGTTATAAGAAAGTCTTACACCACACACCTCTACCTAACCAACATGTGATTTTTCATATTTTTGTTATTTTATTTAAACGCATGCACACATATCTAAGCATTAAGGTAGAAGATTAAACAAAAATAACAAATCATATGTTGGTTAAGTGGAGGTATATATATGGTGTAAGGTATGCATGGGTGACAATATCATGTGACACAATCCGTAAACCCAACACGAATATATCCTGTAAGGTAGTATTCTTTTTATTTAATTAATATACTTGGTGATCATTTAAAGTAATTAGTTCTACAAGTTTGGACTAGTACTACTCCGGATTTAATTAATTAATTATTTATTTATTTTTGCATAACATTCAGAATTGGGTTTAATTTCCTGACCCCGCAGCATGGATATTGTTCTTTCTATAAGTAAAATATAACATTTCCGGCCACCTACATGTTTGTAGTTTTGTCCATTCCAACGATATCTCAGAAAAAGTTCATCTGTTTTTAAGTTTTTAAAATAAGAGACAAAACATATATAGTATGTCATCTTAATTTAATCTATGATTTGTGCCTCAATCTACCAAAAACTGACCAATAACATCCTTTGTAAGTCCTATCATTACAATATATAGATAGAAAGAAATCTGTGAAAAGAGAAATGATTTGTACAAATCTCAAATAGACAAGTCTCCCGTAAATTTTTATAAAAATGTAGACCCTACCTTCAGTGGTGACCCACGTTATATTAAGAGGGGCCATGGCCCCCCAAAACTTTTTGAAATCATAAAATACCCGGCCTATATTTTATACATAATTCTACAAATATAAAAAAATGCCCCCCCCCCCCCCCCCCAAAAAAAAAATTATAATCTCTATAAGCTCTCTAAAAATTTTTAAAATTTCAATATACCTAGCTAGAAATGTCTCTCTAATTTTTTTTTATAGTCCCAAAATTTTGTTTAATTTATATATATTATCTATTTTCAAGGATGTGGCTTCTCCAAAATTAAAATTAAAACTAAGGCTCGGTTTGGATTGAGAGGGGCTCTCAACCCATATCATCTCATTATTACAATTTTCGTAAATTCTCACAATTTTCGTAAATTCTCACACAAAATGTAATAAACAATTTAACTTTTTCAAATTTTAAGACAACAATAATATTAAAAAATAATATTCTAACAATATTTTATTCAATTTTCAACTTTCATATCAACTCACTATCCAAACTTAACCTAAGTCTAGGAGAAATAATAAACTTTTCAATATGGATCGTAAATTTTTTTGTTATACAATATTGGGTTCTTAATATAGAATTCAAACCGAAAATACAAGAAAAATTATTTAATGTCGATGATCTATATGAAAAATAGTTTGTACTTATGTTTTTATGATTTTTCAATCTCTTTTTAATTTACATAAGAAAAATGATGTTTGTAATCCTAGGATGTACAAGCTTTGCCCACTCCCCTTGAAAAATGTAGATAAATCTAGGACCGACATGAAAAAAAAAAAAAAAAAACTATTTTTTAATGGTGGACCCCCAGTTTTCTTTCTAATGGAGTGCGTAGAGCTTGCACACCCTAAAATTATATTTAACATTACTATTTCCAATCCATAAATGTGTCAAATAGTAGAAAAGTTGACCGTTCGACACAATTGTTGGTTCCGCCACTGCCTACTTCAAGAATTGTAAGAAAAACTATTCTTTATTAGTGCGTCGGACTCATTTTTTTATAAAAGACTTGCACATAACTTATCTAATATTTAGAGCTTGTACCTAGTATTACTTTTTTAACTTTTGATGTATAATTTGTCAATTTTTATAGATTGGGTGAAATGTGTAATATTCTTCCTTCAAAAAAAAAAAAAAAGGTGTAATATTCTACCCTCCAAAAAAGAAAGAAAAGAAAAAAGAGAATCTGATCAGCCCTATGATTAATTATGTTACACATTTGGGATATGCATGCTCAATATATACTACGTAGCATTACCAAGATGATCAGCTCTAATACCACTTATTACGACCTAATTAATTAAGTGCTAACCACAATATATATCGATATTATGCCAGAAAATATTAGTAAAAAATATTATTGAAACCCCAGCTTATTTAATATATTATAATTGCTAGCTACATATATATATATCTCAATTCCACGTGCCAAAAACCCAATCCAACACAACAATATTGTAGAAAACAAAGGCCATGTTTGGGACGTGAGATGAGTTGAGAACGTCTCATCTTACCACAAATTTTTTCATAATTTCCTTCCCAAGCATCATTCAAATACAAATTACTTTTCAATTTCAAATCTTCAGCTTTTTTTATCTAATCATAACCTAGTCAATTACAATTTTCCCGAAGTACTTATAAACAAAACACAGAAAACAACACAACTTTTTTTAAAAATTTCAAAGTAAAAATAATGTTAAAAAATTTATACATTCAAACAATTTTTGAACTTTTTAATATTTTTATTCAAATTTTTCTCGCTACTTTCCTAAAACCTAACAAAGCATCTTAACTCAAATTATTTTATTACTATTGTGAGTCATATCATATTAATCTAGGGTAAGGGACCAAATAATATATATAGTCATTATTTTGGTGAAAAAAATTGATCTCCATTTAATTGGGAATTCCAATCCAGGATATGCAGAATGTTGATTGGCAAGCTAGACACGTATACACCATATAAAATAGCCATCATCTCGAGGTTAAAACACACCAAGTTATCAATTCATATATATATATATATATATATATATATATATATATATATATATATATATATATATATATATATACCTGAATACCTAGTGCATGCTTATAAGCACTGGGAAATATTGATGTCAATTTGATAGGCTAATCCAGACAATACTTCCTTCATCAGTTTTTAACAAATATGAATGCTTTTTCGTTTCAAATCAATATATATATATATATATATATATATATATATATATATGTATGCCCATGTAATTACTACTATGAACCAAGGAAACGGTATAAGGTATAAATCTACAGTTAATAATTTTATTGCGACGACAAAAAATCGCCGCAAAAGGTATAAATGTCGCCGCAAAAGTGAATTATACATTTTTCCTCAGTGATTTTCCAACTTCGCAACGAAAATTAAGCGGCGACTTGAAAATCGCCGGAAATAACCTCTATTTGCAGCGAATTTTTTTGTGACGATTTTAAAATCGCTGGAAAAAGCCTGATTTCTTGTAGTGGCCAGGTTATATGTTCACATCTTTTTTTACGTTACCATACTGATAAATTTCCTTTTAAATTTGCTACTTAGCTCAATACGAATCCTTTTGAGTTAAGATAATCTCACTACAAGAAAATTGTTTATTTGTGGCCAGCTATTTATTGTGAAAATGACTAATATTTTCTACTAAAATGAGTCTATTTTCGTCGCAAATAGTCATTTCCGTCACATGCTCATTTTTCTTGTAGTGTCTTGTCAGCATGCGCGCCTTCGTGTGGTTGCTTACGAGTGTGTAGTTGATCAGTTAGGTGGATTTTGTGTTAAAAATATAATACAAATAATTAAATATATTTTTTCTCATCAGCTTAACTTTGTTTTTAGACTAGTGGTGATTTTACACCTTTACTGCATGGACGCATGCTTGGGGAATATGCCAAGTTTTGCTCATTGATCAAATGAGCACCAAACGTGACTTTTGGATGGCCAAATATATATGCACGATGCATGCATGTGGAATCCGGTGCGTGCGTGACAGAGTATAGTATAACGTGCATTTTGGTCAAACACACAAAAGAAATGCCAAATATATATATATATATATATATATATATATATCCATGAACTGTGAAAAGATTTATATATGGAGTCAGCAGTGTGCGTACTACTGCTCATTCTGTGTAGTGCTTCCTATTTTAATTAACAGATATAATGAAATGGTCGATCTTTCTTTCAAATTGGAATCCCCATGCGAGTTTGATCTCTAATTAACTGCGCGCAAAACCCTAGATAAAAGCTTTCAGCCATTAATGAACCTTAAATATTGTACGGTAATAAATATCGTTGGTAGTTGAACAGACAGACATAATATATAGATAAATAAATAAATCAACTAATAAGAACGTCCTCAATTGTCAACGACTTCCCGTTTTAGTCAAATATGCTTCACAGAAAATATTACAGTGAACTGCACTTTTCGAGCAACTAATAATCAAAACAAAGAAAACTTTACTTTACAAGTTGAGTCATTTGAAACTGCAGTCAAATACATATTTTCCAGTTCAAAGCTGCATATATTTAAACTAAGTACTAGTAGGTATACGTATAATACAAATAGAGAGAGAGACTAAGAAAATACATGCAATCTCTCGCCATATATAGGTTCTTTCTCATGATGCTATAACTCCACTGTCAAAATACGTGAGATAAGCAACTGGATGTTATTTCTAGCTAGTCTCCTGATCACGTCTAGCACCAAGTGATCATATATATATACACACATATATAAATATAATGTTGGTTTGATAGAAAAGGCGATGGAGGCCAGGAGCTTCAGTTAATTTTCAACTTTTCTATTCTTTGCTCTCTTCCACACGAGTGCTTGGAGTGCTTAGGGTAAGATCAAGATTCAAGTCTGGCAGCTTAAATGCCTGATTCTTGGAGGACAGGAACTTCGATTTTGCAGTAGTGCTACTACAAGAAGAAATTTCTGTCCGTGCCAGCTGATAATTATGTGGTTTATTGGGATCAACTCCCTTTTGTATTAACTTTTTCCTTAAATGAGAATTCCAGTAGTTCTTTACCTCGTTGTCTGTCCTTCCTGGCAATCTTCCGGCTATCAGTGACCATCTGTATCAATTATCAATCTACTAATTCTTAAATAACATGTTTTGAAAACTATCAGTGATCTTTTCAGAAAAAGAAGTTTGAAAGGTAATTAATATCACCTAGAGGAAATCCCCCAATCTTTTTCTGGTTTATTTTGAACAAATTATCCAAGTTTTAGAAATGATTTGGAGAAAAAATATGCTATATATATATATATATATATATATATATATACATACATATATCCCACCTGTTCCCTAGAAGTGTATGAAGCCTGATGATCAAGTCCTCCTCATCTTCACCAAAGTTGCCGCGTTTAAGACCTGGCCTTAGATAATTTATATATCTCAGTCTGCAACTCTTACCACAACGAGGCAACCCTAATGATCAACAGAAAAACAAAATATCAGACCAATTAGCCAAAGGCTCGTTTTTTTCCACCTATTTTTAGCTTAAATCCTTATGGCTTTGTATGATCATCATCATCTACGTACGTACGGGATAACCATAATTTTATTTGTCGAAAGCAAGAACAGAAGCATAAGGAGGAGGAGAAAAGCATTAATAACAGCAATAATAAAGAACGTCGGAAGAGGAGGCGGCCAGCTTTAAAGCATGCTGCAGTCACATGGATTGCATAGCTCGAAAATTTACCAAAAGATAATTCAAAGGAGAGAGAGAGAGAGAGAGAGAGGTACCAGCAGCCTTAGGAATTGAACGCCAGCAACCTTCACCATGTTTTAGGATGTAATCAATGAGTTTCTGGTCTTCCTCCCGGGACCATGCTCCTTTGTTAGTCTCTTCCTTGTCACAGCAAGGTTTCCTCATTGATATTTATGTCGAGTACCCTACAGCTAGAAAATCATAGACGATGAAAGCGTGCACGGAAAGAGAAGAACCCTAAATTAGAAGGAGCCAAGATCGAGGAGGAGAATCGAATAGTGGCGGGGGTTACTCCTGAGTACTACCCCTGAGGGTTAGATATATGTAAAGTGCTACTTTAACTTTTGACTTGGACTGGTGGTTTTCCCTGTGCTCGATTGGTACCGGTGAGTGAGTGAGTAAAGTATTAGGTATATATATATATATATATATATGTGCGGTGAGCGAGGGAGTGTTGGTTGCTCCCACCTCCCTCGTACCCACCCTTTTATACCTTCTTCTTCATCTTCTTCTTTTCTTTTTCTGTTTTTTGGTTTATATATATATATATATATATATATATATATATATATATATATCTTCTTATATGTATAGCTGGAATACTTAATATTCCAAATTGATCTACTCGTTGTCGATCATTTCTTCACTTTGTAGGGTATAGCTATATATATATAATTGCGTGATCTTGAGAAAATTCCATGCGCACAGTTTTCAGATAATCATTTTGATTTTAGCTATTTTCCATATTTATTTTAAAAAATATATTTATTTTCCATATTTATATTATATATAGTTTCCGATTTTGGACCATATTTTAAAAAAAATATTGATCAATGAAATAAGTTTTTCTGATTTTTTATAAATATTTCTTGAAAAATTCTATTTGTAGTCTCCAAATAAGACTTGCGCAGGACCTTTATTAAATAAGAAAATCCATATTTCTTTTGGCTTGTGTTTCTCTTGTTTTCTTCCGTTCACGTACAGTACTGTCACATGATGTCACTGATTTGGTCATAACATATATACCACCAAATTACCTAGCTATATTCTTAGGGTTTTGCAATAAAATCAACCTGATAGAAGAACTATTTTCCAAAGTTGAAAACGATTGAAGGTCAGATGGTCATCAAATTCAAGAACCAATATAGTTAGGTGGGCCCCCAAAGAGATTTTGGGAGAAAAGAAAGTAAGGTGTTTTTTTTTTGTAACTTGATATCTCAAAACCAGAAAAAAACAATTGAGAAAATGATTCCTAATAATATAATTTCCTATAAAAATCAGTATACTTTCCAAAGAGCAATGCTACGTATAGTCTCCAAATTGAGACTGCATTGCAAGTTTAATTAATTTTATATTTAAATTTTTTTAAAATTACAATAATATCCTTATCAAAATAATATTTTTTTTTCTATTTAATGAAAGGCTTACACATGCAGTCTCCAAATGGGGACTACAAATAGAATTTCTCCTTTCCAAAAGCAGAAACAACTCTCTACTAGGGGTGAAAATAAAAACCTGTAAACCGGTGACAGACTAGTAAAGAACCATTTCGGTCCGGTACCGGTTTCTTTTGAAAAACCGGTCAGAATCGGTCCGATTCCGATTTCCCCTCTTCTAGCACTGGACCAAATCGAACCAGACCGGTTCATATATATACTTATTTTATATTTTATATTAAATGTTTTGTATATTATATATAATTTTTATATATAATATATATATATATATAATAATTTTATATTATATATTAAATTGCTAGTTAATATAAGACTAAGGTTTAAAATCCTATTACTCATAATAATCAAATAACATAAAATGAATATAATATTTGATATAACATAAAATTAATGTTATAAACCTTAAAATAACATTTGATATAACATTAAAAAATTTAATTTTATAACATAAAATTAATATAACATAAAGTTTTACACTTAAACATGAACATTTATTTGATCATATATTATTAATATAAACTATATATATTAAGGATAAATATAATTTATGGCATAATAAATTATAATATATATTATTTTTCATAAATACATTTCTATATATTTTATCATATACACTCATATAAAAAGTGTATATAACCAACATATAATATATTATCACTAGCATATATGTAACCACTAGCATATTAATTATTATCACTAACATATATAATCATGAAATAGGAAAATATTATTCTGCCGCCTCAAAGATACCGCTCGGTACAATTTTTTTTTTTTTACCAAATGATGAAGGAAGTGATTTTAAATATATTGATGTATTTTTTTATTTTTTAAAAATATTTAAATACATTAAAAAATATGAATAGAAAAATGAAAAAAAAAATACTTTTAAAACTAGCCGCCCGAGTAGCACCGCTCAATCAAATATATAAATAAATTAGACACTAACATATTATCACTAACATACATAAATTATAAATAAGTTCGACACTAACGTACGTATTAGTAGTTAAATAGCTATTAGTATTAGTATATCACTATTAGTAATCCACTATATATAAATAACTATATAAATGGAGATAACTATATTATAGTATTAGTATTAGTATAGTATATAGTATTAGTATAATATTATTGTATAGTATTTGTAGCAGATTTTTGTTATAGCAGATTTTATATTTTTATAACAGATTTTTCTATAGCAGATTTTTTGTTATAGCAGATTTTATATTTTATAGCAGATTTTTTATGGCAACATATTTTTTATATGGCAGCAATTTCTTTATGGCAGTTTTTTTTTTATATGGTAGATGATCAAAACCGAACCGAACCGAATCAGAATCGGTAAAACTAGAAGTACTGGTTTAGGGGTGTAACCAGTGCAGTATCGGTTCTTCAAAACTCAAAACAGGTGTATACCGGTTCGATTTCAAAATTTGTCCAAAACCAGACCCGTTACACCCCTACTCTCTACCCCCTTAGTGCCTTACACTATATATATAATTTAAAAACATAAAATTAAAGGGAGAAAATTAGGAAACTCTCTGATCTAGTACTATTACTAGTACTCTTTCTTAGAACAAACTGAAAAGGACACATGATAAATAGCAAGCAAGCTTATAAGCGTTGTCCCAACAAGCAAGCTAGCTAAGCTTAGGTCAAATATCGATCCAAGAAGGTCTACACCAAACACTTGTTCTTCATCTGATCATCAATTGAATTGTGCGGGTATCATGAGTTCGAACACATGAGTCAAGTCGCAGGCCAAGCCATGCCATGCATATAGAGGTAGTCCAATGAGATATGATCAGCCATGCATATCATGCCAGCCTTAACAATATCATCTGATCTGGTCGAGGAGGAGGATGGCTTTTCATGATGCACTGTGCATGGGTATTGTATATGCATATATGGGCCGAGTATTTGAATTGGGTGCATGGTAGCTAGCCAGCCAATGATTTTTTGGGTTTGGCTATGTGAGATTTTGGAGGTGGTACTCCTAGCGGCCTCATGATCAACCAACTCGATCCAGTACGTACTAGTGAAGATTTTTTGGCATCTCATGTTGGGGGAATCAACACAGCAGAAGGGATAAAAGCGGTAATAAAAGAGTACACTCATGCACTCAGTGACACCAAGAATTTAACGTGGTTCGGCAACTGCCTACATCCACAGAAAAGAGCTTCACTAATAAATAGTGGAACACAATAAAATATTACAGAGAAGGAGGATCACATTCCACTCAACTCAACTCTCTTCTTTTCTTTCAGAGCTCTCTCGGCTCTCTCTCTTTTCTTTTCTCCTTGGGTGTATCTGAAGCTCTCGCCTGAAGCTTCAATTTATAGATGCATTGCTTCACGTATGAATGCATTTATCATTGCATTCAATAGGTAGTTAGGCGCTGAGGGTTGAGCAGCAAGCAGCCATTGTGGACTGCTTGCTTGGGCAGGGATTTTAACAATTCTCCCCCTCCATGCCCATTTACCTATATGCTATCCATCCCAGCTATGTCTCTGCATAACTCAAGCTTCTCACTTGTAACCACCTTCGTCAGCATGTTCGCTGGATTCTCTTTCGTATGGATCTTCACAAGCTTCAATAGCTGTTGTTTCATCGCTTCGCGTATCCAATGATAGCGGATGTCAATATGCTTGGTGCGAGAGTGGTACATTGAATTCTTGCTCAAGTCTAGAGCACTTTGACTATCACAATGTACCTTGTAGTCTTCTTGACTAACTCTTAGTTCTTGGAGAAAACGCTTCATCCACAACATCTCTTTCCCAGCTTCCGCTGCGGCAATGTACTCTGCCTCTGTTGTGGATAAAGCAACACACTTTTGCAACTTGCACTGCCAAGAGACAGCTCCTCCTACAAAGGTGAAGAGAAATGCCGAAGTAGATTTCCTGCTATCCAGATCTCCTGCCATATCTGAATCTGTATAGCCTTCCAAAACTGGTTTAGCTCCCCCAAAACACAAGCACATATTCGATGTACCTTTTAGGTACCTGAGAATCCACTTGACTACTTCCCAATGATCATTTCCTGGATTTGAAAGGAATCTGCTTACCATGCCTACAGCATGAGCAATATCTGGTCTGGTACAAACCATTGCATACATCAGGCTTCCTACTGCTGAAGAGTAGGGGACTGCTTCCATTTCTTCAATCTCTTTTGTTGAAGAAGGACACGAGCTCTTGCTCAACTTGAAGTGGTTAGCAAGTAGAGTATTGATTGGCTTAGCATCTCCCATGTTGAAACGTCTGATGACCTGTTCAACATATTTTTGTTGTGATAGCCACACCCTTTTGGCTTTCCTATCACGAACAATCTTCATGCCCAAAATTTGCTGTGCTGGGCCTAAGTCCTTCATGTCAAAGGACTTGGATAGTTCCTTCTTTAGTTTGTTAATCATGGACCTATCCTCACCAACGATTAACATATCATCAACGTAAAGAAGGAGTATGACAAACTTGTCATCCTGGAACCTTCGAACATAGACACACTGATCTGCAACAAGTCTCTTGTAACCATGACTCATCATGAATGAGTCAAACTTCTTGTACCATTGCCTCGGAGCTTGCTTGAGGCCATAGAGACTCTTCTTCAGCTTGCAGACTAAGTGATCTTTCCCTGGAGCTGCAAACCCTTCTGGTTGCTCCATATAGATCTCCTCCTCCAAATCTCCATGGAGAAAGGCTGTCTTCACATCCATCTGTTCGAGTTCCAAATTCAAGCTGGCTACCAATCCGAGTATGACTCGGATTGACATCATTTTCACCACCGGGGAAAATATCTCGTCAAAATCGATTCCCTTCTTCTGCTGGAATCCTTTGACAACTATTCTGGCCTTGTGCTTCATCAGCTTTCCTTGGCCATCTTTCTTCAGCTTGAACACCCATTTGTTCTTTAGGGCTTTCTTTCCTTCAGGAAGTTTCACCAACTCATAGGTCTGATTTTTCTGCAAAGAACTCATCTCTTCTTGCATTGCCTGCACCCATAGGCTTCTATCAGCATGAGTTTGAACTTCCTGAAAGCTCTCTGGCTCCCCCTCATCAGTAAGCAGAATATAGTCTGATTCCGGATATCTCCTCGACGGAATCAATAGGCGGCCTCTTGCCGATCTTCTTGGTTCATCAACCAAAGGAGGTTCATCACCATCTATCCCTTGTGGTGGTACACCAGCTACTGGTGGAGAAGATTCTTGCTCCCCCTGCTCGACACCCTGAGCTTCTTCTTCTGATTCTGGATCTCGATCCTGCATTTCCTCATTATCTGTGGCGGACTGTAATGGTGCAGGATTTGGAGTATCGGAACTAAGCTCTCTTGATGAAGCTTCAGTTCCTATGTTCTTGTTTTCATGGAACACAACGTCCCTACTTCTGACAATTCTCTTTGTCACTGGATCCCATAACTTGTATCCGAATTGTTCATCTCCATATCCAACAAAGATACATGGAGTTGACTTAACATCGAGCTTCTGTCTCAGCTCCTTGGATACGTGTGCAAAGGCTTTGCACCCAAACACTCTCAGGTGAGAGTAAGAGACATCTTTTCTAGACCAAACCTTCTCAGGAATTTCAAATTCCAGTGGTGCAGAAGGTGATCTGTTGATCAGGTAACAGGCAGCTAGAACAGCTTCACCCCAGAATGGCTTTGGTAACTTGGCCATACTGAGCATGCATCTTGTTCTTTCAATTATGGTCCCGTTCATTCTTTCGGCTACACCATTGTGCTGAGGGGTATATGGGACCGTCTTCTCATGTCGAATACTGCGATCAGCGCAGTATGCAACGAACCTTTTGGAGACGTATTCTCCTCCATTGTCCGTTCGCAGACACTTCAACTTCTATCCCATCTCTCTTTCCACTAGGGTGTGGAAATTCTTGAAGTGCTCGAAGACCTGATCCTTTGACTTTAAAACATATACCCAGACCTTTCGTGAAGCATCATCAATGAATGTCACGAAATATCTGTTACCTCCCAATGACTCTTCTTCCATGGGACCACATACATCAGAGTGTACCAGACTCAACAACTCTGATCTTCTCTTCGTAGAGGATTTAAATGAGACTCTACATTGTTTGCCAAACAAACAGTACTCACAAGGGTTTAACGCTGTTCCTTTGGCAACTTTGATGAGTGCCTTCTTCACAAGCGTATCCAACCCTTTCTCACCCATGTGTCCGAGTCTCTTGTGCCACAGATTCGGTGATGCCTCGTCTTCCACTGCATTGAGGCTATCAGAACCGATCTTTACATGGGTTTTGTACAACGTACCGCAAATATGTCCTCGGGCGACAACCATGGCACCTTGTGACAGCTTCCAAGTGCCTTTGCTGAAGTAGCTGTCATAGCCCTGTCGATCAAGGGCTGTCCCGGAAATCAGGTTGAGCCGAAGGTCAGGAATGTGTCGAACATCTTTCAACACCATGGTGCAACCAACGTTGGTTTTTATCTGCACTTCGCCAACTCCCATGATCTTCGAGGAACTGGCATTCCCCATCCTTACCGTACCAAAGTCTCCTGCTTTGTACGTAGTGAAAAATTCACTATGGGAAGTGGCGTGGTATGATGCTGCTGTGTCTACCACCCACTCAACATCATGGCTTGCAACGTGCAGACACGTCTCGTCACTAGTGGAGAGTATTGCCACATCTCCCGAAAGAGTGACAAGGGTTTCACCATCTTCTTTCTTCAGCTTACTACTTTGACCTTGCTCCCTTAAAAACTTGCGGCAGTGTTTCCTCATGTGGCCTTCTTTGCCACAATGGTAACATTTCATGTTACCCATCTGCTGGTTCCTGCTACTTCTGGACCTTCCACGTGGTTGAGACTTCCCTCTGTTTCTGCCTCCACTTCTCCCTCTATCATTACCTTGAGGCCTTTCTCTACTCTCGGTGACAAGGACATGAGTTTGATTCATGCTTGTCTCTTTTCGTCTGGCCTCCTCATTAAACAGGGCATCCTTAACCATCGTCATGGTAAGTTTGCCATCTGGAGTAGAGTTACTTAGGGAGACCACCAGCGTCTCCCAACTGTCTAGTAATGAACTAAGAAGTAGCAGGGCTTGTTCTTCATCGCCAAGATTCAGGTTGACGGACCCGAGCTGGTTAACTAGGTTTTGAAACTCGCTAGTATGCTCGGCAACAGAGGTATCGCTTTTCAACTTCAAGTTAACAAGCCGTCTCATCAAGAGGGCCTTGTTTCAAGCAGTCTTAGCCTGATACATATCCTCTAACTTTTTCCAGAGGTTATATGCATCCGTCTCCTGAGCCACGTGGTGAAAAACACTATGGTCAATCCATTGCCTGATCTGACCAATAGTCTTCTTGTGCATCTTTTTCCACACTTGATCCGTAACTTCATCTGGCTTCTTCCTTTCATCTTCCAAAGGGTCAGACAGATCTTTACCGTTCAATAGATCCTCCATCCGAGGCCTCCAAAGACTGTAGTTTGAGGCAGTCAGCTTTATCATGGCGCCTGATGCTGAATCCTCCATGGATTTAGACTAATTCTAAATACAAAATGCAAGTACAGGATCTTTGAAGTGGAATATCGTAGAACGGACAGTACCGTTGTGTCCGGAACGCTTGATTTTGTTGGAAACGAGTCTTGTTTCGTCAAAATCGGACTCAGATAGCACAAGGAATAAGCAAAAGAACCAAAACAGGAACACTATCGCGCGTGCAGCACGTGGCGCGACTAAGAGCGCGTAGACGTGTGTTCTTCATGCGCCAGAACCTCACTAGAGCGCGTGGAACGCGTAGGCGCGTGTATCTAACGCGCCTTCTTGATTCAGGTGCGCGTGGACTTCACGCGCAAGACTCTAGTAGGAGCGCATGTGGCGCGTGTCGAGAGTGGGTTTCACGCGCTCGTGCCTCTCCTAGGCGCGTGCGGCGCGTATCGAGAGTGGGTCTCACTCTCCGATCTTCAGACGGCGCGTGGGGGAGCGTGCGGCGTTCGTCCGGCCTCTGGTTTTCACCGCTTTTCTTGTCTCGATGAGACGAACACAGTGGTATGCTCAAATTTGAAAACTGAGCTACACACTAAAACCGAGTTTTCTGAAATAAAAACTCCTTCCAACAAACGCTCTGATACCACTTGTTGGGGGAATCAACACAGCGGAAGGGATAAAAGCGATAATAAACGAGTACACTCATGCACTCAGTGACACCAAGAATTTAACGTGGTTCGGCAACTGCCTACATCCACAGAAAAGAGCTTCACTAATAAATAGTGGAATACAAGAAAATATTACAGAGGAGGAGGATCACATTCCACTCAACTCAACTCTCTTCTTTTCTTTCAGAGCTCTTTCGGCTCTCTCTCTTTTCTTTTCTCGTTGGGTGTATCTGAAGCTCTCACCTGAAGTTTTAATTTATAGATGCATTGTTTCACGTATGAATGCATTTATCATTGCATTCAATAGGTAGTTAGGCGCTGAGGGTTGAGCAGCAAGCAGCCATTGTGGACTGCTTGCTTGGGCAGGGATTTTAACATCTCATAGCTAGGGTTCTCAACCAAATTTTAGAAAATGAAAATAATTTGTAATTGTATGTTACTTGTCTATTAGTGGGATCCACTTTTTTACAAAATGCTTGCAGTATGGTACTTGTCTATTTGAGATTGTATCTAACATGACTCTTTTATATATATATATGCGCAAATAAATATTACAATAACTAGTCAATAGTGCTTGGATCAAAGGATGGTACATTAATGGGAGATCCTTTCCACTGTAGAAACATGGAGAGAATGAAAGGGGAGAAGAAACGGGAATTAAAGCTTCCCATATTTAAGAGGGAGGATGCATGCATCATCACTTTTTATCAGATCATGGTCATTATCATTGGATCTTGCACTACAAGGAACAATATATATATATAAATAAGAGATGTTCCAAACTTCCAATTGGGATGACTTTTGGGAGCAAGTGGATGGCGTGGATAATAGGGCCAAATTGACAGTCTGATAAAAAATAAAAATAAAAGTCTCCATCAGAGCTTAATTTAAGAAGAGAAAAGATACTTACAATCGTGAATTGCGTAACCGTCGCGTAATCGCTTTGAAAAAAATGAATAAAACATAGAACCTACATGAAAAAATTAATTATTTAATAATGGACTCTACTCTTTTTCAAAACGATTACACGGTAGTTACACACTTCACAATTGTATGTAGAATTACTCATCTAAGAATACGAGGAACTAGGTAGAAATTGGGACAGAGAATCTATAGAGAACAGAGGAGCAATTTAAGGAGAATACTTATTTTTGTATTTCTCGTTAAAAAGATGGATTTTGTACAAGTATTTAATAGATGATGTACACGTTGGCTTTACACTAAAGAAAATGATTTCATATATTAAATGAGGAATATTTTTATAAAATCATCTTATAAAAAGTAAAATGATTTTACAAAATAGCTTGTGTTGACTTGACTTTTCTTCATCTTCTAACACTCCCCTCAAGGTGGAGAGTACAAGTTGATCACACCCATCTTGCATAAAAGGAAATGAAACTGAACAGCAACGAGAGGATTGGTCAGGATATCACTACTCTAGTACGCTGTTCTGCACTGGGAACATGCGGAGTTTCAATATAATAAATCTTCACAACCTATTCCACACCCCCACATTTTTTTTTAATTTTTATTATTTTTCTTTTATCAAATATTTATTATATGAATAATGAATAGAAAATTTGAAATAATTTAAAAAGAATAAACTCAAAAAAAATTTAAAAATATATTAAAAAATTTAAAAATTTAAAAAAATGTGGAATGTGGAGTGTGGAGTGTGATGGAAGTTGTGTAGCAAAACTCGTTTCAATAACCCTAGCCTAAATTAATATGCTGGAAAAGAAGAAGTCATTTCTGCTGATTATTGAAATCCGATTCCGGAGCAAGTGGCTATCTATTTCGATGTGTTTGATTCTCTAAAGAAAAACTAGGTTTGCATCAATGTGAAAAGCTGCTTGATTATCATATAAATCTCTCAATATAAAAAGACGTCATGTTATCTCTCTAATTGGTGAAGCAGATTGAGGCAAAGAAATCAATTGCAGAGCATTGGCATTGGTACTTTATCTATATGCAAATGCAAACACATATTTGCATAACTAAACCATTAAATTGACTACATTAGATTATGCATATGGAAATATTTAACAGTGTCAATACATCTTAGGAGATGCACTATTCACTCATCAAATGTTATTTTATTAATTTTTTTTCTCTCTCTCTCACAATCCTTTTATTTTCTCTCTCCCTCAACAACACAACAGAACCTTCACCTTCACCTTCATTTTATTATTATAATATATTATATTTTTTTTATCATTTTATTATATCTAATGTGGGAGTTTTTCTTGAATGGCAAAAACAATCTCTAAAATATGTGATTTTGCATTTGCATATAGAAAAACCAATGCTAATGCTCTTCCACTGCTCCTGAATTGCCGAAATCTGTGAAGACTCATCAATAGTGCAAACTTGATTAGCAATACCAGATGAAGAATTCTTACCCTTGGTAGACTTCCGACCAAGTGGGTATTCATGTATTTTGTAACATTTGTCTATGGTATGGCCATTATACCAACAATGGCTACAAACAGTAACAATGGCTACAAACAGTTTTGTCTGTTTGAGTGAACGAACGATTGTGGTTTGTTAGTCTTTGCTACTGAAGAACAAGTAATGGTTTTGGTTGTCAAGACAGCAGATACATCAATGGTCTGCAAATTACCAGTTGTGAACCCCCCTTTATCTTTCCTCTTGTAATGCCAAAGAAAGAACTTTGATAATGGAACGAAAATGTTCCATTAACAAAATTCTCCCTCTTAAGTTTGAAGAGGAGTCATTAACAGATTCTTCTTGTTGTTCTTCGATAGAAAGCTTTATAAAAGTGCAAATGCAAATCAGTTTACATGCAGATTCTGGTATTGGATTCAAAGTTGATAATGCAATATCTGAGAGTAGTAACATGTGCTTAACTATTGTGTAAATCTTTCCATGGTAGTGTCCATGAATAAAATGGTGGAAGAAATTTCTTTGAAAATTGAATTAACAAGCCAAAGTGATCATATCATTGCACCTCGTCCATGAAGGAAACAGAGGATCATCTTTTGTTGGTCTTCCATTGAAAAAAGTTGTCTTGTCCTTGGCAATTGTCGCCATCAATGCAGAGCATCTCCATGTATCAAAGTTGTCAGCAGTAAGCAATTGTGTGACTAGCACTGTTCTTGGATTCTCTCCATGGTGTAGAAAATAAGGACTCAGCGAATCGTCACATACATTTGTAGTCAAAAGAGCATCTATCGAATTTTTAGTGCAAAACCTCAAGTCCAATAGAAGAAACCGCTCTAATACCGCTCTGAATTTAACAGAAATCTAAATATTTATATCAACAACAGAATAAACCGTTCTGATACCATGATAAAACATACATCTCCATCAAAGCTTAATCCAAGAATCGAAGGAACTATGTAGAAATATCTTGAGAGAACAGAGGAGCAAAGGAGAAGACTTTTCTATGAATTTCTCATTAAAAAGAAAGCTTTTTACAAGTACAACTAGTATTTATTGATGGTGATGTACACATGACTTTACACTAACCAACTTGTATGCCTTTACTTTTCATCTTCTATAAAAGTTTGCAAGAGTAGATATTTCATTTGATGCCCTCTGTTGTTACCTTTATTTATTTATTTTTATTTTTTTTTTGAATCAAGGATACCTCATCTCATTATAAATTCGAATCAGTATAACTTTTATCGTCTAAAATAAAATGTAAAACTTCCTGTGGTAATTCCTCTATCCAGCGGAGTTCTTCTGCAATATGTAAAGACATTTTTGCCATATTATGTGCAACTATATTCCCTTCTCAGTGTACAAAACTCAAGGACCAATGCAATCCTTGTGCTAAAAGCCTCTTTGTATTCTCGATTAGCTGGCCATGTTCAGATTCATCTAACTCCTCAGAGAGCACTGCCTCTATTACTCCTTTTGCATCCCCTTCCAACAGGACATCCCAGAAACCCATCTTTAAGCAGAGCTCTATAGACCTTTTCAAAGCAATGCACTCGGCAATAAAAGGAGAAACCACATGGTCTTTCCTACAACAAACAGCAGCCAAAGCATCTCCATTACAGTCCCTAACTATAATTCCTATGCCAATCCTTCGATTTTTCAAGTCGACAGCAGCATCAAAGTTTAGCTTGTATGTATCCCCCATACGTTTTTGCCATCTACTTGTTTCCCTCCTCACTTCACAACTCCATAGCCTTCCATCCATCTTAGCATTTGCCTTCTGGTAATCTTCTAAACCTGCCACAGCAACTCTCACCACATGACCAGGGCTAGCAAACTTGTCATAAAAAATAAAAGAATTCCTCCTCCCCCAAATACCCCTCATAATAGCCACAACTCTTTCTAAACCCTCCTTAGGAAGCCTGGAAATCAGCTCCCTCCACAGACTAGCAAAGTCATGGACTTGGTTCAACCACTTCCTCACAGGACTCCTAAGGGGAACAGCCAAATGAACATTGACTCGAGCGGAGTGTCAAGCGAGACTCAAGCGAACTCTCTCTGACTTGCCTTTGCTCGAGCAGTATGTCGAGCGAACCTTGGCTCGAGCCAACAGTCGAGCCAACTTCAGCAAACAACTTTTTCAGCTCCAAAACCAGTCTCCACATATACCCCAACAATCTCTCACTTGGAGACTGGGTTTCCACATTCCAGCCACTGTTTCCAGCCAAGCCCTATAATCTCTGCAGCTCACAACTCCCGTCTTCAAGTTAGAAGACGCACTGAAGTCAGACTTCAGTTTTCCACATACATCGCCCTTAGTCAGCACATCCACAGAGCGACTCACAACTCCCACTGCACCAAGAGTATCCGATCTTAAACTGATCTTGGCAACCTTAGCCAACTTTCCCAGGCTTTCATGAGGAACGACAAAGCTGACTCCCTTTGGCTTCCTTACATGTTTCGCGCGATCAATCTTGCCTTTTTGCACTCTTGTATTTCCCTGCACATCACTGGATCTCGATGTCAAATATAAAGAATTAGATCTCTTACCATGCGCTAGGATCAGCGCACCCTTAGTGATCTTCCAAGGTCCTCCAAAGAACGCTATTGCAAAACCACTGTCATCAAGCTGTCCCACAGAGATCAGGTTTTTCTTCAGATTTGGAACATGTCTGACTTGCTGTAAAGTCTACACGCTCCTGTTTGGAAGTGTGATATGCACATCACCCACTCCCACTACATCCAATGCCTCTCCTTCAGCCGCATACATCTTCCCAAAATTACCAGCAACATAATTCTGCATGATTTCGCTATGTGAAGTGCTATGGAACGAAGACCCTGAATCCAACACACAATCATCAATCGGACTGTGCACTGCAAGAAGTAAGGCATCATGAATTTCTTCTGCCACTACATTCACAGCATCATCATCAGAACTTTCTTGATTCCTGCAATTTCTCTTGATGTGGCCCGGCTTGCCATAACTCTAGCATGTGATTTGCTGCCCAGATCTCATCTTGCTATTTCCCTTTCTCTTGGAGCTTGACTTGCCATGTCCTCTGCCTCTATTGTCAACAATCAAGGCAGATCCTGAACCCGAAGACTCACCTGAGTCTCTCCTACGTACCTCTTCAGCAAGCACCATGTCACGTATGTCATCGTAGTTCAGTTTTGCCTTGCCGACTGAACTACTCACAGCCATCCTCATGGCCTCCCAACTGTTTGGCAACGATGCCAACAGAATCAATGCTCTGATCTCATCATCAAACTCTATCTTTACAGATGATAGCTAATTTGTGATCGTATTGAATTCATTCAAGTGTTGGGCTACAGACATACCTTCAGACATCTTTAGATTGAACAATTGCTTCATCAAGTGCACCTTATTGTTCGCAGACGGCTTTTCATACATACCTGACAAAGTCGCCATGAGATCCACCGTAGTTCTCTCCTTACTGACATTGTGTGCCACTATTCTTGACAAAGTCAGCCGAACAAGACTTAGAACCTGTCGATCTAACAGGGTCCACTCAGCATCAACCATACCCTCCGGCTTCTTTCTCAACAGTGGAAGGTGGAGCCTCTTCCCATAGAGATAATCCCCAATCTGCATCTTCCAGTACCCAAAATCAGTACCGTCAAACTTCTCGATTTCGGGTGCGTTCACTTTATCTCCAGCCATCATTCTCTTTCAAATCCAACCTGGCTCTGATACCAGTTGTTGTGAAATATTATGCAAAGCACACACACCAAAGATGACAAATAAAGTAAAAGTAATACAATCAAGAACACGACACTGTATTTACGTGGTTCGGCAAATTACCTACGTCCACAGGAGCTGCAGAAATCTTATTAACCAGAGGAGATTACAATCACTCAATCTCAACTCACACTCTCTCTGACTTGCCTTTGCTCGAGCGGTCTGTCGAGCGATGTCGAGCGAACCTTGGCTCGAGCCAACAGTCAAGCCAACTTCAGCAAACACATTTTTCAGCTCCAAAATCAGTCTCCACATATACCCCAACACCTACATTATATTGCGACAACGTCAGTGCTATCAACATGGCCAAGAATCTCGTTTTCCATCATCGCATGAAACATATTGAGATAGATGTTCATTTTGTTCGGGAACAAGTCGCTCGTGGTATTCTTTCTCTCGAACATGTTTCTGGTCCAGATCAAGTTGCCGATATATTTACAAAACCATTGTGTGCTGCCAAGTTTCTACCCAATCGACGCAAGCTCTTCATTAGTCCAATACCGCCTTGAGCTTGAGGGGGGATGAAGAGATACGATATGTCAACCATGATCCTCTCTCCATGATTTCCTCTCATGATTAATTATTTACTCTGTTTTGTTATTTTCATGTATAGCACATTAAGACATTGATTATATTCCATGTATAGCAGAATATACAGCCATGATGTTAGCTATACATACCCACTTGTAATTTCTATTTAAGATGAATACAATACCAAAGAACTGTAGGTTAGCCTTTCTACAAAAACCTCAATCCAATACTCTCCATATAGAAATCTGTAAGAGTTCACAATTCAGAAATAATCGGTTACTGCAAATACTTAATCAACGATATTGACCATAGGTTAGTATTCTAACAATTATTTATTATTAGTTTTTCTCTCAAATCTCACAATAGTGGTATTAGAGCAAAACTCTTGTGTCACGTTGTTTAGTATGGATTCCAATTGTGATGTAAGGTATTTGTTGAAATAATTAAATAATTTTTTGGGCACTCGTGTTTTTTCGCATATATTTCAATTTGTGTTAATACTCTTTTAGGTCTGAAATGTTTCGACTTTGTAATTTTTTTTTTTTTTTTTTAAAAAAAACTTTTTTGAATTTGTTGATAGCTAAGAGTGAGTTTACGTAACTTTTTAAACAGAGTTTACTTTTAACATTTTATCTGTTATTTGTAGATTTGAGATCTTCCCTTTTGATCTAGAGATTAGGATAGGAATTAAATTATAGAGTTGAATCCAGTGCCCTTGAAACACATGTCATGTAATGTCAGATTCCATGAAACGGTGCTTTTTCCAGAGGCATGAGGAGTTGCTTTTTCCTCGTGAACTAAGTTGAGATATTTTAAATAAATTAAATAAAATATTATTTTTTAATATTATTATTATTTTAAAATTTAAGTTAAATTATTTATTATATTTTATATAAAAATTTAAAAATATTATAATAATGAGATAAATTTAAAAATATTATATTATGATGATAAAAAATCACATGGGTCAGACATTGCAATTTTTATGATGATAAAAAGGCGTTGCTTTCTACCAAAATTTTTATGATTATCCATGTGATAAACATTAATGAAGGCTTACCATTTCATCATTTTTTTATTATTTTAAAAAAAAAAAAAGTAGCTGTGAGGATATATTTTGAATCATCTTATTTTTTATTATTTGATGATGTAATATCATTATAGATGAGTATATTGTGATGATTTTATTTATAAAAAAAAATTCCATATTAGAGTATAAATATTATTGTGAATTGAGAATGGCCACGTACAACATCTTTTGACATAATAGTATTTTAATATATTTGATTGTATGATTTTATAATGGTATTTTATATTGTAATTAAATCATTATAGTAATTACTTGGCCCTACTGAGAGGTAATTATTAAGAAAAAATTATGATTTAATTGGAATAAGATAGTGAAAAGGATATTAGGAAAATGAGATTTCCTATAACCATAGGTGCGGGATCTCTTTTTCTTAAATATGTGTAAAACACTAGACTTATTATAAAGAAAAATATAAGCAAATCTTATGCACATTGCAATCTTTTCCCACAAGGAGATTTAGATTTATTTTTTGAATTAAACATTGGTTGATTCAAAGTACTATTGTTATTGTTTGATTCAAAGCATTGATATATGTTCTTGGTTATGTTATTGTAGCTACTATGACTTCTTTTTTAAATAGTGAATCTTCTAATATTCCAATTCTGAATGGGGACAATTTTTCGGACATGAAAGAAAATGTTCTTTTAACGTTAGGGTGCATGGACTTGGACTTGGCACTTCGTGTGGATGAACCACCTATACCTACTTAATCAAGTTCATTGGTAGATAAAAATATCTATGAAAGGTGGGAGCGGTCTAATCGATTAAGTCTAATGCTCATCAAGTCACATGTGAGTAAGTTCATTAGATGTTCAATCCAGAGTGTGATAAAGTCAAGGACTACGTAAAGGCTATTGAAGAGCAATTTGTTTGTTCTGATAAGGCATTGACTAGCACCCTAATGAACAAATTATTAGTTATGAAGCATGACAAATCTAGAAGCGTGCTTGAGCACATAATGGAAATGAGGAATATTGCAGCCCAACTAAAGTCTTCTTTAGAGATTGAGATCTCAGAGTCATTCCTTGTCCATTTCATACTCAATTCTCTTCCTACAGAATATAGACCATTTAAGATTTCCTACAACACACATAAGGAAAAATGGTCCATTAATAAACTTTTAACTATGTGTGTACAAGAAGAAGAGAGATTGAAACATGAAAATATTGAGAGTGCTCATTTTGTTACTCAAAGGAATGGACCATGGAAGAAAGACAAAAGTGCCAGTATTAATAAGTGGAAGTGGGATGGAAAAGCGTCATTCAAATGCTAAAGAGACAATGATACATGCTTCTTCTGCAAGAAAAAAAAGGCACAAAAAGAAAGATTGCATAAAGTATAAATCATGGCTTGAGAAGAAAGGTAATCTCAATTCTCTTGTGTGCTATCAGTCCAATTTTGTAGACTCATCATATTACATGGTGGATTGATTCGGGTATCTCAAGTCATGTTGTCAATATCATGCAAGGGTTTTTCAGCCTAAGGAAACCGATGGGAATTGAACAAGGCATCTACTAAGGAAATGGAAATGGGACACATTCGCACGTCGAGGCTATAGGAATTTTAGACTTATTTTAAATAATGGTTATATTTTAGATCTTGAAAATACATTTTATGTACCTTCATTTTCTAGAAACTTGAGTCTCTATATCTAGATTATTACATTTGGGATTTGTATTTAATTTTGTGAATTCAAATACTTATGTATTTAAAAACTCCACATTTGTAGGCTCAGGCCTTGATTAATGGTTTGTATAAATTAAATTTAGATTTTATTTTTGAAAATAGTCTATTAACTCTGTATGATGATGTTGGCACTAAACGTAATATTATTGATCCTCCTCTATATTATGGCATAGGAGATTGTGACATATCTCCATAGAGAGAATTAACGGACTAGTATATGAAGGAGTCCTAAAGACTTTAGACTTCTCGGATTTTAGTACTTGTATGGATTGCATAAAGGGTAGGTAAACCAACAAAACCAGTAAAAGTGCCAAGAGGAGTGAGGAAATTCTTGAAATCATACACACTAACATTTGTGGATCATTTAGTACCTCTTGTTTGAATGGTTAGAGATATTTTATCTCATTTATTGATGATTATTCACGGTTTATGTATTTTTACCTCATTTTTTATAAATTGGAAGCACTAGATGCTTTCAGAATATATAAAATGGAAGTAGAGAGACAATGATAAAAGAAAATAAAGATCGTAAAATCTGACAGAGGTGGAGAATATTATGGTAGATATACAGAGTTAGGGCAATGATCGGGTTCATTTGCCAATTTTCTCAAGGAAGAAGGCATTGTTGCTCAGTACATAATGCCAAGTTCACCTCACCACAATGGTGTTGCTGAAAGGTGAAACCATACCCTTATGGATATGGTAAGAAGTATGCTCAATAATTGTAATATTCCTTTATAGTTGTGGAGTGAGGCCTTAAAAACTGCAATGTATATCTTAAATAGGGTTCCATCTAAGATTGTTTCCAAAGCACCATTTGAATTATGGAAATGATAGAAACCTAGTTTAAGGCATATGCGCATATGGGGTTGTCAAGTTGAAGTTAGGGTCTAGAATTCACAATTAAATAAATTGGATCTGAGGATAGTCAGTGGTTATTTCATTGGCTATGTAAAAAATTCTAAGGGCTATAGATTTTATTGTCTCTCACATACACCTGAATTGTGGAAGCCAAAAATGCAAAACTTATTGAGGGTTTTGGAATGACTGTGAGTAATGTTCCTCGAAAGATAGAGTGGTAGGAAACACGAAATTTAGATACTGTATCCGTGAATGGAAATGAAATGATTGTCATCTAAGGAAACCAATTTGATACCCTTGAAGCTCAATCAATTGAAGAACCATTACCACCTCATTAGGAGCATATCAACTTTGACTCTACAGTCCAACATCCACATAATATGGATGAAACTGTAGAATTAAGAAGATCCTCTAGAACAAGGAAGCCTACTATTTCTGATGATTATTATGTATACCTACTAGAGTCCAACTTTGATGTAGGACCTAAGATCCCATCTCATTTTCACATACCATGAGTGGAGAAAATTCAAAATTTTGGCATGATGCTATGATAGAAGAAATGGAATCCATGGCTAAAAATCAAGTTTGGGAAATTGTCGAGTTACCTAAAGGAGTTAAAGCTATTGGTTGTAAATGAGTTTATAAAACCAGGAGAGACTCAAATGGTAATATCAATAGATATAAAGCCAGACTTGTAGCTAAATGATTCATACAAAGAGAAGGTATTGACTACCATAATACTTTCTCTCCAGTTTCTAAAAATGATTCTTTTAGAGTGATCATGGCATTAGTAGCTCACTTTGATTTAGAGCTACATCAAATAGATGTGAAAATATTTTTAAATGGAACTCTTGAAGTAGAGGTATACATGAAGCAACCTGAAGGGTTTTATTCTGATAATTGTGACCATATAGTTTGCAAGTTAAAGAAATCAATTTATGAATTAAAACAAACATCCCATCAATGATATCTAAAATTTCACAATGTTATTACCTCATTTGGCTTTATAGAGAACATCGTGAATAATTGCATATACCATAAATTTAGTGGGAGTAAGTTTATTTTCTCAGTTCTATATGTTGATGATATTTTGCATGCAACTAATGATATGGGTCTACTACATGACACCAAAAAATTTCTATTCCAAAGCTTTGAAATGAAGGACTTAGGTGAATCCTCTTATGTTTTAGGCATGGAGATTCATCGAGATAGGTCTAAAAGAATTTAAGATTTTCCCATAAAGCCTACATTGAAAAGCTGTTGAAAAAAATCAAAATGAATGAATGTACATCAACTGCAGCATCCATATTAAACGGTGATGAATTTAGTTTAAGTCAATGTCCGAAAAATGATTTGGAAAAGAAAGAAGTAGAAAACATTATGTATGCATCTGCTGTTGGTAGTTTAATGCATGTACATGTTTGTATAAAACCTGAAATTGCATATGCTGGGAGAATGTTGGGAAGATACCAAAGCAATCCTGGAATAGAACATTGGAATGCTGCTAAAAAGGTTATGAGATATTTATACGGAACCAAGAATCATATGCTTATTTAAAGCATGTTGATTGTTTGGAAGCAATTGGATATTCAGACTCAGATTTTGCTAGTTGTCAATACTCCAGAAAGTCCTATTCAGGGTATGTCTTCATGTTAGCAGGGGGTGCCATATCATAGAAGAGCACCAAACAGACAATCATTGCATCATCTACTATAGAGGCATAGTTTATAGCATGCTTTGAAGCAACTTCACAGGCGAAATGGTTAAGGAGTTTTATCACAAGGCTTCAAGTTGTGGATTCAATATCTAAGCCTTTAAGAATTTATTGTGATAATTTTGACAACAGTTTTCTTTTCTAAGAGTGGGAGTAAAAGTAAACACATTGACATAAAGTATTTTACTATCAGAGAGAGTCAAGGAACAAGAAGTCTCAATAAAGCATACAAGTACATATTTTATGATTTTAAATCCCATGACAAAATGGCTCTCAATAAAAATGTTTTTGAAACATGTAAAGAGCATGGAGTTAATGAGCTCATTTTATGTTTGATTTATCTATTATATACAATACTTGTTGTTGTCAAGAATAATATTTATATTTGTGCACATAAAGTATTTGCTCCTAATCTATAATGTATAGACCCAGAATGACTTATAGGAAGTCATTCATAAAGGGATATATCACATATGAAAATTTATTTAGAGAGACTAATACAGTATAATACATGGAAGAAAATGTTAATATAATAACATAATCACCATGATTCATATATTATATATCTCTTCTAAAGGTTATGGTTTGAGTAGTTTTATTTGTGGCCATATTTTAGGGGTGCCCGCTGCCCCGCTCCGCCCATGCGCCCCGCACCCCACGGGGGTGAAAACCCCACCTCCCAAGGGGGCAGGTAGCACCCTTGCCATATTTGGTTTTGGTTACCCAAATGATTTTATATGACTGTCACGTAAGCCAAGTGAGAGAATGAAAGAACACGTCTCCTTGTGGGAGACTTAAAGGTGGCTTACGTGCCACACACTTTCAAATATATTATATATATTTATTTTAATAGTTTTATATTTATATTAGAAACTCTAAGTAATTAAAATAAAGATATTACTCATTTAAAAACCAACAGTTACATTCCTTGATAGAATGAAGAAATACTTAGAAAACAGTGGATAAGGGTCTTAGCCTATCTATATATAGGCCTGTAATTCTCCATCAGTTATATTCATTTTGACGTAAATAAAGATAGACTGAAAACTCCAATCCAATACTCTCAATATAGAAATCTATAAGGGTTCACAATTTAGAAATAATCTGTTCCTGCGAATACTTGATCAACGATGGCCAGAGGTGAGTATTCTAACAATTCTTTATTGTTAGTTTTTCTCCCAAATCTCACAAAATATACTATTATTAAAAGATCAAAGTTTTTCTATTCAACAGGGCTTGATCAAATAGTAAGCTTTTCAAATCACGCAAGTCTTAAACATGCAAATTTGTGAGCTATTGTAGATCTTCATTTTCTTCAATTACATATGTTCATTTATATCAATCTGTCTTGAAAAGCAGTGGTCGATGCCAACGCACGATATTTTGCCTCTGCTGTGGAACGGGACACAGTAGCCTGCTTTTAGCTCCCCAAGATAACAAGTTATCACCCATATAGATAGTAAACCCAATTGTAGAATGTCGATCATCTCTGGAACTTGCCCAATCCGCATCACAAAAGCCACTAAGTGCAGCAAGAGGAGTTTGTACAAAATTAAGGCCAATATTAAGAGTTCCTTTGAGATATTGAAATATACACTTAACGGCAATGAGATGAGTATCTCGAGGATTTTGCATGAATTGACAAATATTGTTGATGACATAGGATATATCAGGACGCGTCAAAGTGAGATATTGTAGTGAACCAACGAGTCGCCGATAGTAGGTTGGGTCAGATAGATGCACCCTCATTAGCAGTCAACGAAGTACCAGAGGCCATAGGAGTGGAGACGGGTTTCGCACCATCCAGACCAAATTTTTGAAGTAAAGAAAGTAGATATTGGGTCTGGGTAATAGTGATGGTCGACTCATCTCATGAAATTTGAAGTCCTAAAAAGTAATGAACATCCCCAAGATCCTTCATGTGAAAAGTAGTAGATAGATGAGAAATAAACTTGCTGATTTTTGAAGGAGAGCTTCCTGCTATAAGTATGTCATCGACATAAATTAAGAGCACAATTATATCAGGACCTTGACGCCGAGAGAACAAGGATTGATCATAAGGACATCTGTGGAAACCCATTTGTTGAAGATAATTACTGAACTTCATGTACCAAGCTCTTGGAGCCTGTTTTAATCCATAGAGTGTTTTAAGTAGTTGGCATACATGATGAGGATGAGATGAGTCTTCAAAACCAGGTAGTTGAGATAAATATACACGCTCTTGTAAATCACCATGAAGAAAAGCATTACTTACATCAAATTGTTTGATTAACCAGCCTTTAGACAAACCAAGTGTGAGGATCAATCGGATGGTACCATGTTTAACCACTGGACTAAATGTTTCATCATAGTCCAAGCCAGGAAGTTGTGTGAAGCCACGGGCCACTAGTCGAGCTTTATACCGTTCAATTGAATCATCAGATCATGTTTTAATCTTAAACACCCACTTGTTGCTAACAAGGTTCATGTCTGGTCGTTTAGGCACCGAAGTCCACATGTTGTTGCTATGAAGAGCAGTAATTTCAGCTTGCATTGCTTGTTGCCATTGTGGATCTCTAAGAGCTTACTTATATGTTCGAGGCTCTTGTGGTTGTTTTGCAAGATCAGCTAAAAATGCAGGTACGGGATGTCTGGAAGAGAAGAAAACTTTAGGCTTTAATGTACCTGTTTGAGCCCATGTGACCATATGGTGAGTTCGACGTGGAGCAGATTGTGAAATATACTCAATTACTAGAGAGTTTAATTCTGAAGCATCCTGAATGAGAGTGTTGTTTTGCTCCTGACTTGGTACGGACTGAGGCAGTGATGCAGAATTTGGAACAATAGGAGATGAAGTATGCACATGATCAACGTGATTTGCAGCTACAGATAAAGAGTCCAATGGAATAGATTGCAAAGCAGCAATTTGAAGAGGCCTTGGAAAAGCATGAACTTGGAAGGCATGAAAATCAGATTTAGTGGACCCCTATGTAGACCTGAATGGAAACGTTAATTCATCAAAGGTGACATGCCGAGAAATATATATGCGACCTGTTTGCATGTCAAAACATTGATAACCTTTGTGATGTGTGGAGTATCCTAGAAACACACAACAAATGGATTTATAGGCCAGTTTCCACCTTCCAAAAGGAGTAAGTAATGGGTAGCATGCACACCCGAAAAATCATAGAAGAGTATAAGATGGTGGTGATCCAAAAACAAGTTCATAAGGAGACTTTTTACTAAGAATTGAAGTAGGAAGTCGATTAATAAGAAATACTGCAGTGGTAAATGCAGCTATCCAAAATCTTAGCAGGACGGAGGCATGGGACATTAAAGTTAAACCAGTGTCCACAATATGCCCGTGCCAACGTTCGGCCAATCCCTTCTGTTCTAGTGTCCCAGGGTATGAGAATCTGTGAATAATGACATGGGCTACAAAAATAAGCTTATAAACTCTGGTTAACAAATTCATCACCTCCATCACTTTGAATTATTTTTACACAAGTATTGAACTGGTTAACCATTCACTGAAGAAATGTTGGAAATATAATAGCTACATCAGATTTTCGAGCCATAGGAAAGTGCCATATGTATCAAAAATATTCATCGACAATAATTAAATAAAATCGAAACACATCATAGGAGGGAATTGAGGCAGGTCCCCATACATTAGTATGAAAGGTATGTAAAAAAGAAGTAGCATAGGTCTTTCGAGATTGAAAGGGCAACTTTGTTGATTTACCCAAAACACAGATTTCACAAAATGAAACATTTTTATTCAAAGATGGTAAACATAAAAATTGAAGAATTCGAGGTTGAGGGTGTCCAAGCCGAGCATGCCACAAGTTGCTAGGGACATTATTTGATAGCAAACCAACTAGAGAATTTGAATGTTGCCGTAATTGGATAGGATACAAGCCATCGACAATGGAGCCCTTAAGTAGCACCTGCTTCGTCCTCACTCCTTAAGAAGAAATCCCCAAGGATAAAAGATAAAATAACAATTATGTTCCCTTGTAAATTAAGAGACAGATAGCAATTTCTTTTTAATATCAGGGACAATAAGAACATTATTGAGCTTGATATCAGTTGCAGGTGGTGAGACTTGTCCAACACTATATATAGGTAATCCATTTCCATTTCCAACCATAACAGAATCATTGCCAAGATAAGAATGAATACCTTTTACTTCACTTGTATCAGATGTCATATGATGATTGGCACCAGTATCGGGGTACCAAGGACCCTCTGGAGTATCTACAACTTGTAGAGCAGCAAAAGCTTTGAATTGTTATGCATCCTCATCTGATGCAAAACAGCCATCTGCTTTATGATTCGGGCCTCCACATCGAAAGCAAGTTATGCCTCCACGTCCGCGACCAATGATTCGACCACCACGGCTTGAGAAAGTTTGAGTGTGATTTCTGGAATTACCTCAAGATGAGCGTGAGGAATGAGCATCTTTGTATCGTGGTTGACCACGAGAACCATGAGCTCCACGAGACCTTGTATTGGTTCTTCCTTGATTTGTGTAGAGAGCAACATTGAGAGAAGTCACTCTTGCTGCAACTACCTCTTCAAGGGGTGGAAAAATATCTTGAGTATTCAAAGCTACTACTATAGGATCAAACTCGGATCCTAAGCCCCGAAGAATACATATGATGAACTCATCGTCATCCATTGGCTTACCTGCACCTCGAAGAGACAAGGCCAGAGATTTGGCCTTGTGCAGATAATCCTCTAAAGAGGAACTGCCCTTGTTGAGCGACTGCAACTCGCCCTTCATCTGTTGAATACGGTCTTAAGTATGACTACCATAAAGAGTCTCTAAAACATGCTAAGCATCATGAGAGGATTCACTGTTGATGACTTGGGACAAGGGACCATAAGACAGAGAACTATTGATCCATCCAAGAATCAATTGATCAGTGCGCAGCCATGTAGCAGCCACTGGGTTGGTTCAAGACGCACCATCTTCACCGATGATGGTTTGCGATGGGCAGAGAACCTGATTCTGCACATAACCAAGAAGACCATTGCCACGCAAAATGGAAATGACTTGTGCTTTCCATAAAAGATAATTGTTGGAGGCTAGCTTAATAGAGATATTAGGTTAATGAGAGTGAGAGGGTGAGAATGCAAGAGAATGAGAATTTGACACAGGTGGGATCGAAGAGGTAGAAGACTCCATCGTTGGTGATACTTCTGTGGCGACTGATACCATGTAGAAAGGCTAACCTACCGTTCTTTGGTATTGTATTCATCTTAAATAGAAATTATAAGTGCGAGTAACGGGTATGTACAGCTAACATCATGGTTGTATATTCTGTTATACATGGAATATAATCAATGTCTTATTGTGCTATACATGGAAAGAACAAAACAGAGTAAATAATTAATCATGAGAGGAAATCATGGGAGAGAGGATCATGGTTGACAGATCGTATATCTTCAGTTTTCGACCTATCTTTTTACATAAAAATGAATGTAACAGATGGAGAATCACAGGCCTAATATATAGATAGGCCAAGACCCTTATCCACTATTTCCTAAGTAATGCTTCCTTCCATGAAGGAATCTAACTGTTGATTTTTAAATGAGTAGTATTTTTATTTTAATTACCCAAAGTTTCTAATATAGATATAAAACTATTAAAATATATATATATATAATATTTGAAAGTGTCCTTTAAGTCTCCCACAAGGAGATGTGTTCTTTCATATTTTACAATCTAACCAAATTGACAGCCATGCTTGATATTTCAGAATGCAGACTTTCCAGCAATGATTAATTCCTGAAAGAACATATCATAGCAGACCATTATAAATTTGTAAATGTTTATAAACTATATATACACAATGCAGCTGTAGCCTAGACATAAGATATGTTAGCCTTAAGTTGATTTTAAATGGTTTAAGTTGATTTTATCTCTCTGACAAAGATGATCAAGATGAGAATCATTGCAAAAAATTCTATGATCCCATACAAATATCTCACCCATCACTATAACAAATTTTGGCTTTTGGGATGAAATTTTTTCAGGACAAAATGAAAATCGTCCCAAAAGATGTTTTTTAGGGACGAAAATCAAATTTTGTCCCAAAAAGTTGACAGATGTCGTTATCCGTTCGAACTGAATATATTGAGATGAACACATTTGTTTCTGTTTGAAATAGCAATCGAACGGGCACTTAACAGTTCAAACCAAAATAAAGTGAACCTTCGAACGGTTATTTGGAACCGTCGAACGTTAAATTGGCAGGTTAAGTTACAAAATTATAGCAAAAATTTGAGTAACCGTTCGAACAATTAATTTGGATATTTAAGTTACCGTTCAAACGTCATTTAATGATTCAAGCGAAATTTCTGGCGGGTTAGATAAATAAAAGTATGGCGGGAGTAGAAAACAAGTTTGAAAGCTTCTATCTGTCCATTGGAACGGTGGTTGAATTTTTCCACTTTTAATTTCCAAAAATTTCCTTATTAATTTAATTTATATAATAAATATAACATTTAAATAATATAAATAAATAAAGGAACTCAATAAGTAACTTAGAAATGAACTCAATTTCATAACTAATTTAGAAAATGAAAAGACGATGAATATTTAAATTAATTATACAAAATACAAATAGTCATGATTGTCCATACAAAAAACCAAAAAAATGCAAATAAAAGATATACACTACTAGCCCAGATCTTGTAGCATTGCTTTGACTCCAGCAAGGCATGTCTCAATATCTGTCACTCGAGACATGAGTTTCGACTCAATCTCTACGAGGGCGACCCAGACTGCATCAATGATCTCTGATGTCTATGTGTGCATCTCTGCACGCACGATATTTGCAATCTCCTCACTAGTAGCAGTGCGTGAAGCACCCTGTGTAGATGCTTCACATGATGCGCCCTGTGCATCTCCCTGAGTGTCAACTGCCTCTACAGTGGGTGCACGAATACAAAATTTGGAGTGTCTCGTGCTATGAGATAAGGTCGTGGAGTTCATCGGTCCAATCGGCTCCCGAACACGCTCAAATGCATCTAGCTTGACTCCCTTCGCAAAAGAAATCGTGTAAGCATGACTCCAAACGACAATAACGGCAATATATCTGTCGTAGTATAGGTGGCCTCTAATCGAATCCTAGCAAAGATATATCTCACTAGATCGATAGGCACCCCACGAGTGACCCATAACCATTTAAAAGGGATTATAGATTAAAATAATCTGAGAAATGGTTAGGGAGATCACATACATGTTGCAGATTGGAGAGTAGTGGTGGACGGTAGCTTTGACGGCGGCGTGTGGTAGCCTTTGGATTCGGTGCGGCGGAGAGTTGGATGTGAATGTTCTAACGACTCTAGCTAGGTCTGGACCCGATGGCTAATATTTATTTTTTACCATTCGAATGGGTAGTTATTACATTCGAATGTTTTCCATAAATATTTTATTTGTTCGAACGTTCTACGAATACCGTTCCAATTGTAAAAAATATTGCGTTAGTTATAATTATATTTGTTATATAATATAATATTTATACTATATATACTTATATTACTTATATATATACTTATACTACTTAAATAATACTTATACTTAATTATATACTTATATTTATACTAATACTTATATACAACTTACATATACTTATATACTACAATATATTATACTTATATATACTACTATATAATTATATACTACTATATATATAATATACTTATATATAGTTATACTTATATATAGTTATACATATAAGAATGTATAATACTACTATATATATACTACTAAGAATATATATATATATATATATATATTTTAAATAGTCGGTAACCACTCTAGACGAGGTCCCGACCCAAGTTTATTGAAAGAATCCCTCACTTATGGCGGATGAATACCGTGGTAACATAACAAACCTAAGGTAACATAACCGACAACTACCACCCAAATAAGCAAAAACCGAACAAAACTCGCCTAACACAGCACGTCTCAACCAGCTGTTAGGACAAAACAAAACGCTCTAAAACAAGCCTAAACTCAAAACCAAAAAACAAACTTGAGTATGCCTATGTACGAAAGGAGGGGAGACCCCACCTATCCAAGCAAAGAATCCTCTTAAGAAGATGAGGTAGCGAAGACCGCTCTTCATAAATCACGTTCTTGCCCATTTCAGCCTCTTTAGCAAGAACATCAGCTGCACTATTCCCTTCCCTATATTGATGAAGCACCATGAAATTCATCCCTTCTAGAGCTGCCAAGAACTCCTCCCAAAAGTCCCAAAGGTACCATAAAGTGCATGTACCTTTCCGAAGCCAATCCACTACAATGTGCGAGTCACTTTCAATAATCACATTCAAATATCGGAGCCGTTTACACAAATGAATTCCTTCCAAGATTACTTTTAGTTCCACGCTATTATTTGTGCCATGTCCGAAAAGACTAGAAAAAGCCGCGATCACCATGCCACGACAATCTCGAATAATCCCTCCACCTCCTGAATTACCCAGATTTCCCCTACAACTACCATCACAATTTAGTTTTAGCCATCCGAAAGGAAACTTCTTCCACGCCACATACTTACCTGGCCTTGCACAAATGGAAATTCTTTCCATACTAAGAAGATATATACTTATAATTATATACACTTATGTACGTCTATATATATACTACTATATACTTATATATATACTTGTAAATTGCTATATCCTTATATTCTACTATATATAATATAATTATATATTTATACTTATATATTCTTAACTTGAATATTATACTTAAATATACCTATACTTTTATATATATATATACTTATAAAATTAGATATATAATATACTTATATGTATATTATGTACGTTTGAACATAATTTTATTACAATTCAAACGGTTTAATTATTTGTTCGAATGGACATTTACAACGTTTGAATGTATAAAATATGTTGGTGTCATTGATAAGCAGTGGCGAGATCAATTTGCGCCAAATTACAATAGCAAAAACCAATTTGAACGTATATAATTGATGTTCGAACGTGTGCGCTGAATTGTTCCAGGCGGAAAATGTTTTCCGTTTCACTATTTTCACATTTGAACGCTCAAATAAGAAATAAGATGTCCAGAACCACAAATGTGCTAGACATTTGGGAGGTTTGGGAGATAGAACTTACATAAAGCTTGAGAAAGAGTGAGACCGTGAGATCAAGAGATAGAGTGGTGGTGAACTTGCTTCTTCAACTCTTTCTTTATCTTCAATTTGATAAGTTCTTTTACTTTGATGTTCTATTCCCATGGGATTTTTTGTTCAAAAACTCAAATTAATGGTTTAAACTAATTGTGGTTTAGGTGAGTGGCGGTGAACGGGATCCCTTCTGTTTGGATTTGCTATTAAGGTTAGTATATATATTCTTTATATACTTATACTTGTTGATTGTAAGCACCTTTGTTTGTGAAATATTTGTGTTTGGATGTGGGAATATGAAAATATATTTGTGTTTGTGCAATATTTGTGAAATGTTTGTGAAATATGCAGCTTATGAACTGGAGAGTATTTACCCACCATCGTTCTTTGATATAATGGTTCACTTTGCCGTACATTTGCCACATAAGGCCCGACTTGCAGGACCAGTCTAGTATAGATGGATGTATCCTATTGAAAGATTACTTGGAAAGTTAAAACGCATAGTGGGTAACAAGACTCACCCAGAAGGGTCAATTGCAAAAGTTTATATTGACGATAAGTGGCATACATTTTGGTCAAAGTACTTCCATGGAGTTGACACGAGATTTTGATTGACCAGAAAGGAACTTTGATGTCGACCAAGCAAGACAAAAGAATGTCTTTTCTGTATTTTCCCAGCATGTACGTCCACTTGGTGCAGAGCATGGTTATGATTTGTCTAGAGGAGATTTTGAAAAAGCTTAGTGGTACATGTTAAACAATTGTCTTGAGATAGAAAGTCACTTGAAGTAAGTTCTCCTTATTTAATAATTGACATTGGAATGATCTTGAAAACATCTATGAGAGTTATAAATTATATACTATATTTCTATTTCAATGATCATATTAACTTGCTCAAAAAACAATGAGCAATTGATATAGACAAGAAACATGAAGAAGAGTTCCCTAAATGGTTTGAACGGAGGGTAATGACTTATATTATATATTTTTTTAGTTAACTTTTTTTTTATCTAGTGATTGTTTAGTTATATATACTTTCATACACTATTCAATATATAGGTTGTGCAAATGCATGGTAGAAATCCTAACGATGTCTCGGATGAACTGTATGCATTGGCGCATGGTCCATCAAGATGCGCAATTCGATATTCTGCATGTATTTCTTAGGAAAGTAGGTATCACACAATGGATCGAGAGTGTTATAGAAAAACTCAAAATAGTGGTTTCCTAGTAGTAGGAAGTCATGAGGGAGAGAACATAGATTTTTATGGGATTATTGTGGATATAATTGGTTTGAAATATTTGGAGGAGCTTGTTATATATTTTTTTAAATGTGATTGGTGGGATTTGAGCAATCCAAGAAGGGGAGTGCACGATGATGAATATTTCCTAAGTATTGATACATCGAAAAAATGGTATGAAAATTATCCTTTTATTTTTGCTTCCCAAGCATCTCAAGTATTCTACTTAGATGATCCCAAGTTAGGAAATTAATGGCGAGTAGTATAAAAATTTTCTCCAAGAAATATATATGATGTTATCCCTGAGGCAGAGGGACAAAACGAAGAGGAAGATGATTCCTCTACTCAATAAGCATACCAAGAGAGTCAGCTTGTCTTTAACTTGTTTGTGGATTTGAGCCTGTATGAGATGATCCCTTTCCATAAGGGAGATATTGAGACTAAAATTGTTGATGCGACAGTTGGAGAAAACGTAGATTCATCTCAAGTATCTACAGATGAGGAGGGCGAGTGGTCCACTAAAACTGATACGGATGACTGATGTGTTTTGTGTTCACATGACACTTTTGTGACGAATCTTTTATGTGATGCATGTATCAATAACTTGAAATCATGCCACCCAAGAGGAATGCGGTTCCCATCCCATCTCCACCGATGTCTAGCTCTCCAATTAACTCACCACCAGAGGTTAGCTCTCCAGATCAATATAAGAAATTAGTATAATATTGTTATAATTAAAATAAATGACATAAGCATATTGAATTCTAACTATAAATTATTTCATGTGTACATTGCCATATGGTTTTTTTAGAGCTAAACTTACAATCTCATCAGGGACACTAGAGGCCTGACATTAGAAAAATACCGTAAAGTTGGTAAGATTAATGTTAACATTCCTAACAATCATACTGGAGGTGAGGAGAATCAGCAACCAGGCTTGCTTCTCATGTAGGTGCTCTTACACTGACTTATGCACATTTAGTTACGAGCTCATGGCAAGTTCCCTAAGATGTCAAGTAGCTTATTAGGAAGCACTATTTGGTAATTATTTAATTCATTTTATATCAAATTATTTAATGTATATGCAAAATATAGAATGTGCAATTAATTTGTTCGTGAGTCTTATTTTTTCAAGGATGACTTTGAACTAAGTTTTTGTCTGAGGGCGGAGCGCAAGATTGTTGATGAGCTTATGTGTAATGCATTCCGAAAATATAAGGTCAGATGTCATGAGTATTACAATAAGTTTGAGAACAAAGACAATGCACGTCAAAATCCTTTTCAGGATGTCCGACCTTCAGATTGGGAGAAATTATGTGATGTGTTTGAGGATCTTGCATTTAAGGTAAATAAATAACTTGTTTTACATGTCATGGTTTATAATTTCTTTTGCTAATATTTACAACTTCTATGCAAGAGCAAAGTTCTATAAACAAAACAAATAGATCGAATTTGAAGATTCATCATCATACAGGCTCAAAATCTTTCCATCACCTCTCTAAGAAGTTGGTAAGTTTATTTTTTACTAAATTTTATTGTTTTTTTTTTATTCTAATAACTTTATATCTATAACATATTTATCTTGTAGCAAGATTCGGATAGCAATTACAATCTGAAAAAATTATATATTGCATTACATATTGATCGTAATGGAGAGTAAACTCATCCCGATGCCCGTAAAAATTATGTAAGTATTATTATATGTTATAATTAAACTTATTTATATATTTGTGACAATATTAATTATTTATCTTATGGGTAGGAAAAATGGTTGATCTGCGTGCTGAATCTGCAACTGATCAAAATTCCATAACAAGTGAAGTGGAAATTTTTACGAAGGTTCTAGGTCCACGTTCAGGCTATCTGAGGGGTTTTGGTTATTGCGTCAAGCCTTCTAACTCGTGCTCATCGTCCAGAGATCCAAAACTTATAGAGTATTAGAGGAAGCGAGGTCAGAGATCGAGGAATTGAGAGCAAACCAGCATGAGTTATTGACCCAAAGAGCTGACTTGGAAATGCGAATGAAACAACAAGAAGAGCAACAAGCGGAGTTTAGGAGAGAAATGCAACTCCAAATGCAGATGCTTATGCAACAACTCAGGCCTCCAAGCAACTAGTTTAATTTATAGATCATATTTTGAACTATAATCTTTTCTTTTGTATTATGATAACAGTTTGTGACAGTTTTATTTATTTTGTTTGCATTTATGAGACTACTATTATGTTTGATGAACATGTGTACTAATGTATTTTAAGTTGTTATTTGTGTGATTTCTGTTTTCTATTAATGGGTTAAAAAATATTATAATGTTCGAACGGTTATGAAAAGTTCAAACACCAATTAACAGCCAACCATTCGAACGTTTCATAATCGTTAGAAGATTACGCTAAGCGTTCGAACGCTCATTGAATATTAAACTTTTCCCATGCAAAATTGATGTTCGAACGATAAACTACATATATTCAAACTATCAACGATTAACGTTTGAACAATGCATGATGTTCGAATTCAAATTGTGACTTTCGAACATACACTCGTTCAAACCGAAAATATACTCGCCTTCATTCGAACGGTAGAATTTTACCGTTCGACCGCTAATTTGAGATGAAATAAAATTGTCCCAAAAAAAAACCCGTTCGAACGTCATTCTAACGGTTTCCTCCATTTTCGTCCCAAAAAACTATTTTTGGGACTAAAATCGAGTTTTTGTCCCAAAAATTATTTCGGGACAGTGATATTGCGACGATTTTGTGACGCTTTTTTTTATCCCAAAATGTGCTTTGGGACGAAACAGTATCTTTTTGAGACAAATATTCGTTCCAAAAGACACAAATTGTTGTAGTGCATATACCTTACAAATAACTGGCATTAGAATTTGTTGGCATCTAATTTTATTTGGAGCAAATCCACATTTCAATAAGAGTTAACAAAGTTTGCATACATGTTGGCACCCACATTCCAAATTAGGACAGTTGTTGAGTGCCATCAATGGACTTCCACTTTAGGCCGTAAATAATACTTCAATAACAGGAGTTTTGTGACCTAAATCTTTCACTTGTTCTCTCGACTAACTCTTTGTGACCAACTGTTCATTTTCTTCTCGGGTTGGTCATGAGCCTCCTGTGGCCCCCCAGCACACCTCCCTGCAAGCCAACCACATCGTCATTGACAGCACCACCTCAATCACCGTGCCTTGTCGACGACAACCCGGCCTCTTCCCTCTCAGCCTCACCCTTAGATTCTCTCTCTCTCTCTCTCTTACTCTCAACATCTCCCTCCATCGGGTTTCCTTCACTGCCCACCATCGCTACAGTCCACAACTCTCTTGTACCACACATAGCAGTGACTCTTCCCCTTCATCTCCCTCTCTAATCGTCCCTCAGTTTCTCTCTCTAAAATGAAACTCAAAGCCTGTTTTAGGTTCGAAACTCTAACCTCAACCACCACTCCCGTCATGCACCAATGAGAATTAGCGATCGTGAACTGCATCCACTGCTAGCTTCTTTCCCCTATGCCGAGCACTCGACAATCCAACCCCAACACCTCTCTCATCCGCTATGTTCTCTATTTTCTCTCGGTAGATAACCCCGTGCCACTATGCGCTGCCGCAACCCTTTCTCCTTGTGACCTAGGCCACCATAACTCGGCCACCTTCCTTTCCTCTCCTCTCCTGTAAGCCAACTCCAGTCTCTCTTTTCCCCTCTGCCTCCATTGTTACTACACCACCACACAACAAGGCCAAGGATCTCTCTCTCTTCATTGTCCACTACCAACCACAACCATGAAGCCCAGCCACAAACCACCATAGGCTTGCCTCCATTTCTATATACCAGCCTCACTGTTACAACAAGTATGCACCGTGGTTTTCCATGCAAAGGCCCACAGCTTAGCCATACTTAGCCGTGATCCACCCCCACCAATAGTGCCATACACCTCTTTTAGCCAACACAGGAGCAGCCCAGCTCCTCCTTGTACCTATGTTTCTCAATCAACCGATGAACAACCTTAGGACTCTTCAGCTCAGCCTTGAACCAGCAATAGAGCCACCGTAGCACATTACATCCTTTGCGGCAACTAAAAATAGAAGGACTGCAAGTGGTAAGCAAAAACTCCCCGCCCTTAATTTTGGTATAATTTCTATCTCTTACATTGAGAATTGTTGTGTTTATGAAGTTGCGATTGTGTAGTTGTGAATGGAGGTATCTTGTGAAGTGATGGACTTATTGTGAAATGTGCTCTATGTTGTGAATTGTGGACTATGAATGATATAGTTTGTGTTGTGGTCGTATGTCATGTTAAGTGATGGGATTACTATGATGTTTGGGATGTTGTTGTAAATTGTGTGAAGTGATGAGATGATTGTGTAGTTTGTGAAGTGGCCGGATGTCATGTGAACTGTCGGGATGGGCCATGTAGTTTTGAAGTGTTGTGTGAAGTGTTATGTTGGTTGGATTTGTGTTGGTGTATGTTGAGTTAAGTATGCAAGCGTTTATGATATGGACAAATTTATACATGTAATGTATTCAGCTTGATAAGTTAGAAAGAGTGATGTATTGGGTCGACTAAAAAAGGTTGTATTGCATGTGTGGTATGTGGATGAAGCTTGTAAAAAAAAATTAGTGCTTAGAATGGATTGTATGTTGATCTTAAGCAATAAAAAGGTAAGGTACATGTATAAATTGGTTGGATGCATGTATTAGACAGATTTACTATATGTGATGTATAATTTGTCTTATGCATGAGTATACAATGTTTAAGCCTCAAAGTTGGCTTAAAGTTGTGTATTATGTTTGGTCTGGATTATGTTAAAGTGTTGTTTATCATATATGAATGGAGGAAAGGATGTATGTATTGACTAAGATTGAGTTGTATAACTTGGTTCTAGTCATATATCGAAATGGATGGTTTGGAAGGAAGAGAACGGTGACTGTGATCAGGTTTGTGTCTTAACCTTTAAAGTGAAGCATGAAGATTGACTTTAAAGTATAAGAACATGAAGTTGAATGTCATGTGTTGGAAATGTGACTTTGATGGATCATAAGCTATTGCCTAAAAGTGTGAAAAGGATAGTAAAAGAATGTATGGAGGATGGATTAGATAACTGAATTGGTCTAAGTGAAAGCAGTTTAAGTCAATGATAGTTTTATGCAAGCTCTAAGTTTAATTTACATATGCACTTGAAAAGAAAATGACGTTAAGTTATGAATACATGTAAGTTGTCATCTGACACACATATGAATGGATTGCATGAAATGAAAATGGCATGGAGTCCAAATAGGTATTATGTTCATACGCTTCTAGAGGTTTCTAAATGATATGGAAATGAAAATGAAATCCTTTCATATAAAAAAATGTTTTTTTATGCAATGAAGGAAAATGAAATGTTTTTTTTTTTTTTGGATATGAAATGATGGTTTATGAAAGTATGTTATTTTATTAATGTTTTAAGGTATATATATGTAATGGCCTTCTTTGGCAGCTCCTTTTTATGCACCTTAAGAATAGTTGTATGCATGTGAAATATATGTTATATGTAGTACTATTGTCTTTATGTTCCATGAAATGAAATGATGATGTTTTTGCTCGAGGTTATGAAATGGTGTTTAAATGGGCTATGAAATGATGTTTAAATGGTATATTTATACTTATGCTATGAAATGATGTTTTATGAAATGAAATTGGCTGATTAATGAAATGAATGAAAAAGAAAGGACTGAAAAGAATGAATGTTTTAATGTATGAAGTTACTTATCGGACATGATTGAATGAATGATGGTACCAATGGACTGGGCATATTGCAATGCTAGGTAAATAGTACTGGTAGTGCACCCAGTACTACCCCCTGACTGAAAGGGATTTCCAACCTGTGGCAAGGGGTGGAATTTGGGTCTGAAAAATCGCTAACCCCAACACACAGGACGTAACAGTGTGTACTGTCCAATAGAAAGTGATAAGAGTTAACTAGATGTATGAATGGTTTAGTTTCTTTATGAATGAATGTACAAAGTGTTGGAACTATTTTATAAGAAAGGAAAACCTTTTTCAAGAAAAATATCATTTTATAATATTTTCAAATGCATAAAATACTTTATGTATCTGAGTAGAAGAATGATAAATGTATGAATGAAAATCTATGTTAGTATATTTTTATAATATTAAGTAATACTTATTGAGTATTTGACTCATTTTGTTTTTAATGCACATCCCAAGAACAAAATAAGGATGAAGCAACAAAACGGACAATGCAAAAGGAAAAATGTGACAGAAGCCTAAGTAGCTTTTATTAAGGAGAGGTTTGGATTCAGAGATGAGTTGAAATGGGTTGAGATGGTTCGTGAATAGTAGAATAAAAGTTTGAATTATTTATTATATTTGGTGTGGGAATTTGGGAAAGTTATTTTGGAATTTGAAAAAGTTAAATTGTTATTATATTTTGTGTGGGAATTTGAGAAAGTTGCAATGATGAGATGATATGAGTTGAGATGAGTTGAGGTGGGTTTTGAATCCAAACCTCTCCTAAATGTATGAATTAATTAAATGAATTTTGTTGCAAACTCTCTTTTAATTTACAAAGCATGTTTTAATTTTAGATATAAAATCTTGTATATCCTAGGGAGGAAAGGAAGAACTTTTAAAAAATTAAATATCCTGTCTCGTTTTCTAAAACTATTTCCTAAAGTTCCACCACAACGACGAGCGTTACACTCTTCCACCTAACAATACTAATGACTAAAACCTTGCACTGGCTATCAGCTACAAGTAATCTAATGAACTTGCAGGTAATTGAGAGACTTTTTTGATAAGTAGGCAACTGGGAGACTTGCCCAAAATCATTGCTAGAATTTTGGTTTTGGATGAATTAGCTGGGATTAAAAATGAATGGAACAAGTTGATGCAGAAGAAAGAATAAATTTACTAAAAAAAACTAAAAAAGAAAAACCTTCTTTCCCTCACCTAAACTTGGTTGGTGTGATCTCCATCCTCAGATGCAGTTCCATATGAACAACGAAAAGAGGTTAAGAAACCTCAAGCTACAAGGTTTCTCTTCCGATTTTTTATTTTCAATACATCATCTTTTCAGGTGTGAAATAATTTATGCATTTCTGTTTAATAACTTTGTTCTCATAACTCAATTGAAATAACATAATGGGCAAAGAGGAAGATGGAAGGCCACCTAGGCCTTCTACATCGATTTCACCAACCTAGGTGTGATATACATTGGTCATTTAGAAATGTTATTGTGTTCGATATTTTCATTTAGTTAATGTATTATTTATTTGTGTTATAGGAATATAATGGGCTCATGAATTCATACTACCCGCCATTTATGATGCCTCCAAATATATATCCAAATCCATATCCGTACGCTTGGGATATCTAGGTAGATGGCTTTTAATTTTTTTTAAAAACTTTTATGTACGTGCATTTAAGTCCTTCTAACATCGTGCCTAATTGCAGCATCCGTCAATGCCACCTTTTGGACTAATTATGTCATACCCTCTGTTGAGTAATTCGAAGGAGTTAAAAATAGTAGATGCCCTTTATTTTTTAAAATAATTTTTTCGTACGTGCATTTGAGTCTTTCAAGTATTGTAGCTAATTGCAGCATTCGTCAATGCTACATTTTAGACCAATTATGCCCTACTCTCCATCGAGTAATCCGGAGGAGTTGGGACGAGTTCAAGATATGATCTATGTTGATGCCTTTTATTTTTTAAAATAGTTTTTTCGTACGTGCATTTGAGTCTTTTTAACATCGTGCCTAATTGCAGCATTTGTAAATGCCACATTTTGGGCCAACTATGCCCTACACTTCGTCAAGTAATCCAAAGGAGTCGAGACGAGTTTAAGATACAATCTAGGTAGATGCCTTTTATTTTTTAAAATAGTTTTTTCATACGACCATTTGAGTTTTTCTAACACCATGCATAATTGCAATAACCATCGATGCCACCTTTTAAACCAACTATGCCCTATCCTCTGTTGAGTAATTTGAAGGAGTTGAGGTGATTTCAATATACGATCCAGGTAGACGCCTTTTATTTTATTTTAAAAAAAAACCATACGTGCTTTTAAGTATTTCTAACACTGTACTTAATTGCAGCATCCACCAACTATGCCCTACTCTCCGTTGCGTAATCCAAAGGATTTGAGACAATCAGAAAAGACCCCCAACATGCAAGTGATTCATCAATTGTGTCATTTAATGCTGAAAGTGAAAAGGATGTTGGAGGTACATTACACACGACTGACCAAAGCTGTCATATTATTAATGATATTACACTTTTAACCCGATAAGTTAACATCCAATATATATAATACAAATGTTAATCCCAACCATACATTTGCATTTTCAGAAACTTTATCTGACGTAAATAATGAGGTGGAAGCGAAGGGGACTAATGAATTATCTGACGATGATGAATGAGTTGAGGAGCCAAAATATGGTATGGAGTTTGCCACTTATAAAGAACTTCTAGCCTATTACAAATGATATACCAAGCAAGTGGATTTTGGTGTTGTCACACAAAGGACGAAAAGAGCGGTGGATGGGAGTGCAAAGTATATGACAATTGGGTGTGCACGTGGCAACAAGTACCATCCTAGCCACAATAATGTATCGAGGTCACTTCCAACAATTAAAACGGATTGTATAGCCAAGGTAAATGCTCACTTCGTGAACGGGGTATGGGTTTTGATCACTATTGAGATTGCTCACAATCATAGTATTGTCAGCCCACATAAGTCTAGAATTTTTAGATATCACAAGTGTTTAAATGAATACAGTCAAATGATGTTTGATTTGAATGACAACAAGTTCGAATGAACAAGAATTTCAACGCACTTGCTATTGACACGGGGGGCTTGAGAATCTTGAATTTTAAGAGAAAGATTTTCGAAATTTTATTAACAAAACTAAACACTTAAGGCTGTGTAAAGTAGATGGCAAAGCACTTAATGACTACTTTGAGATGATGAGGTAGATGAATGATGGCTTTCTTTCTGTCATGGATGCAGATAATAAGTTCAAAGTCAGAAATGTGTTTTGGCCTAATGCACGAAGTTGAGCGACATATGAGTATTTCGAAGATGTTATCACCTTCAATATGACGTAACTAACAAATAAGTACGATGTCTTTCCTCCTTTTATTGATGTAAACCATCATGGGTAGTCCATACTATTAGAGGTTGGCTTGATCCCAAGTGAGAACACAAGTACTTTGGTCTGGTTGTTCCGAGCATGGTTGAAGTGTATGAATGATTAGGCTCCCAAAGCCATCATAATAGATCAAGACTGGGCACTGAAGAGTGCTATTGTCATTATATTCCCAGACAATTGCTATAGATATTGTCTCTGGCATATCATACGGCCGAGAAATTGTGATCTCACTCCCAATTCAATGTAGGGTTGAAGACTTCCATTCAAAGTACTCTATATGATTCACAGACTTGAACATAATTTAAGGACAAGTGGGGGCAACTACTTCAAAAGCTTTACTTTGGTGATAATGCATGGCTGCAAGGATTGTACAATGAGAGGTCATACTGTGTACCAGTTTACTTGAAGAGTATATTTTGTGTTGGCACGAGCACTACAAAGTGGTCCAAAAGCATGAATGTTTTCTTCGACGGGTTTGTGTATTTTGGTACAACATTGAAGGAATTTGTCGATTAATTTAACAATGCTCTGAGGAAGAAAGTGGAGATTGAGGCGACAACTGATTTCAATTCTTGCAATCAAAAAATCTCATGCATATCCCCATTCTGCATTGAAAAGCAATTTCGAACGTTGTATAAAAATTCAAAATTTAAATAGGTTCAAACAGAGGTGTGGGGGATGATTTTATGTAATTGTACAATTGTCAGCAGGCAGAGTTGTATTTCTACCTTTGATGTTTTGGAACAAATTTCCACTGCTGACTATTTCAAAACTGTCCAGTACTCGGTTTACTATAACGAGGAGGAATGAGAAGTTAAATGAAGAACATTATATGTAACCAGAGAAATATGCCTTAAATCGATAAAGAAAGGACCTAAAGAGGAAATACATACTGGTCAAAAGTAGATATGATGTCTTGTGAAACATTGCGAATGCACCGAGGTATGCAATTATGGTGAAAAGAATTTTGAAATTAATGACGTGTCTATTCCTAAGTGATGACTATGTCAATGCATTCTTGTGTCATTTAGATAAGTTAGAGCATAAATTTAAAGGCTTAACACTTGAGTTCAGTTCAACTAAGGTCAAAGAGAACGTGCACAGACAAGAGTAAGAAAATATTAAGTATACACGTTGTCCGAGAGAAAGGGAAACCCCTAACAAACAAAAAGGGTCCGACTGTAGAGAAGGCTGTAACCAAGAGAAATAATAAATATGTAGTAAGTTTTTTGTATTAATTGTATATATATGGGACTGCATGAATATTCCTTTCTAATAGATGTGTATTTTTTGTTTTGAAATTTAGGTGACGCATGACCTCCCCAATGATCGTAAATTAAATAGAATGTGTACTCCGTTCTAGTTTCTCACCAAAATTATCCCATCTCAGGATCAAACATGCACTTTTATTAAGTCGGCAAAAAAACTCCTTTCATCATACATCTCGGATCCGGCCCCGTTTGGATACAGAAACACTCTTAAACCATCTCATCTCATCATTACAACTTTTTCAAATTTTCATACAAAATATAATAAACAAATCAACTTTTTCAAATTTTAAAACAATAATAATATTCTAACAATATTTTATTCAACTCATCTAAAACCATCTAATCTCATATCATCTCATTATCAAAACCAACACTAATCTCATCTCATCTCATCTAATCATTACAACTTTTTAAATTTCCAATACAAAATAAAATAAATAATTCAACTTTTTTAAATCCCAAAACAAAAATAATATTAAAAAAATATTCTAACAATATTTTATTCAATTTTTTAACTTTAATCTCAATTCATCTTATCTCATCTCATCTCACTTCCGAAAGCAAACGAGCCAATAATAATCTCAAATTGCAAACTACTCTAACAGTGGATAAAGATAACTACATATAAGATGAAAATACGCTAAGACTAGATACAATTATAACAATGATATGGGCATTCATCCCTTATTGATAACTACTGACTAAGTTTTAGATAACTGCTGACTTAGTCTTATCAATAATTACTAACTCTGAGATTCATTTGTTTGTGTCATGAGTCCTCCTTGCACTTGGACTCCGTCAATTTTCCTTACCCCCAAAAGAATCTGACTCTAAGTGATGTTGGTCTTGATAAAACTCATATACGTCCAGATCGAGACGTTGAACTTCCTTTGTCTTTAACCAACAACAGTTCGACAATGGTCTATTCTTCCACTTGACAAGAAACATGGCTTCAATGGCTTCTCGAGGTTTGCATTTTCTTGGTAGCGTGGCGGTGGTGGTATCTTCAACTGGTGAGGAATCATCTTTCAGGTAAGCAGTAATTCCATCAAACAACTGATGGGCACAAAACAAATTCAAACATTCATGCAAAAATTAATAGAAAACAATCTCCATGCAAAAAATTACACACAACAACAATGTATACCAGGGTATTCCAGAAAACAACCTCCAAAAAATAGTGTATTCTAGAGCAAATCAGTGTGTATCAACAAAATTACCTTACCCTGTCACTATACTGGGGATCCAAAAACCAAGGTTTGACCGGCAACTTATCGTGATGTGGCTGCAAATCTGGATGTAAGCACGACATCTCTTCAACGTCGACTCAAGTTTGCAAGAGAGATAGACACCGCCTGGTGTTTGCAAGGGACACAAAGTAAGAATTTCTAACATGTGTTAGCATGGGAGGAAGTGAGAGGGAGAGGGATGGAGGGTTAGCATGGGAGGAAGTGAGTGAGTGAGAGAGAGAGAGAGAGAGAGAGAGAGAGGGTTCGACAATAGGGTTTTCCGGAAGAAGTGATCAAAGAGAGGGCTCGCAGGTTTTCTAAATTGGGGGGGAGAGAGAGAGAGCGCTCAAGGGTCTCATTTCAAATTTCAACTCATGGTGCTCAGACCGAGTTAACCACGTCACAACGTGGTGTAGGAAATCTCGACTGGCTGATGATTAGATTTAGAGTAATGCTAGAGAGAAGCCATTATAGCAGTGCATACTTTGCACTCACTGCGTGACTACTTCTAGGTAATTGTTTTCAACACTCACTTGGGAAGTTGTGTGGTCTACATGATACCACATCATGTGTACAAAATGGATGCTACCAATAGTGGCTTCTATCTATATTTATTCTTAGATTTATTGATGAATATACCTAGTATCCTACACATTTCTTCGAGGAAGGAAGTCGATCAAGACATCAAGTATATATCTCACATCGTGTCATTTGGGCAAATTAAAACATCTAGTATCTCATATATTTCTTTGAGGAATTAGGTTGGGATATAAAATATTCCATAGCTCGCCATTTAGAAAGATCGAAACATCTAATATTATTGGAAACCTTTTGCCGAGGAAAGAGAATGGAACATCAAATGTCTTATACTTTAGCATTAGGAAAGTTGGGAAATTAAGTCTCTTGTATAAAGTATTACTTTAGAGGGATCTTTTTAAATTTAAAGAACTCTTTACAAATTAATATTTGATTTAATCATTAAATCATTAAAATTATTATTTGATATTTAATTCAAAAGGTGAGTTATAACTTTTGAGAAATATTTTGTCAATTATTTCATAAACAAAAATAATTTGTACAAGTCTTAAACTCGATAAGTCTTATGCAGTATTTATTGTAGGGCCACTTATTTCAAAGAAATCATATGAAACTTGCATGTCATGAACTTAATATTTAACCTTAATCTCTCTTATAAAGTAACATTATTTGATACAGTGTAAAATCTTTTATATTATAAAAAAAATATTATTATTCTAAAGTATATATACCACATACTGCTTACGTGATATAATTTAATTTCAAAAATAAATTTTAAAATTTAAATATTACAAATCAAACCTTAATATTTAGATTAATATTATAAATCACACTTTCATCTTCATCGACTCATTAAAAAAATACACGTTTGTAAATAAGATTTTTTATTTATTTTTAATTAATTCTTCACTTAACGATCAGATCCGAAGAAATGCACGAACGGTTTGCACTGCGCATTCACTTTCCAAAAACCAATATATAAAAACCAACGCCATTCAAATCCCTTTGTCCGAGACTTTCTGATTAATAGAAGAGGGAAAAAATGACTCAACTCGCAGAGACCTACGCGTGCGTCCCAACCGCCGAGCGCGGCCGGGGGATCTTGATCTCCGGCAGCCCTAAATCCAACACCATCTTATATACTAATGGTAGATCCGTGATCATCCTCAACCTCGACAACCCCCTCGACGTCTCCGTCTATGCCGAGCACGCCTACCCTGCCACCGTCGCCAGATTTTCCCCCAACGGCGAGTGGATCGCCTCCGCAGACGTCTCCGGGGCGGTTCGGATCTGGGGGACGCGCAACGAGTTCGTTTTGAAGAAGGAGTTCAAGGTCCTCTCCGGTCGGATTGACGATCTCCAGTGGTCCCCCGACGGGATGAGGATCGTCGCCTGCGGCGAAGGCAAAGGAAAATCCTTCGTTCGCGCTTTCATGTAAGTTGACTGGATTTTTTTCCCTTTCTTTTTCTCGTAAATTCTGTCTAGTTACTGCGAAATTAAGTGAGGGAGATTAAATAGAAAATGTTTATAAAGAAAACGACCTCGTCGTGGATAGGTGGGATTCGGGGACAAATGTTGGTGAGTTTGACGGGCACTCTAGGCGAGTATTAAGCTGTGCGTTCAAGCCGACAAGGCCATTTCGGATCGTCACATGCGGAGAGGATTTCCTGGTGAATTTTTACGAAGGACCGCCTTTTAAATTCAAGCTATCCCACAGGTTTGTCTGTCTGTCTGTCTGTATGTTTGTTTGCTTGCTACGACCAACCTCTCTGTTGTGCAGCTTAAGACTGGTCGTGATGTCAACGATTAAGTTCTTTGTGATAAATGATGCTGTCATGCTGTCATGTGAACCGGCATCGAGAATGAATAACTTATCAAAAAAAAAAATGTGAACAGTGGCTTCAGTTTTTGAAGCATTTTTGTTATGAATTAGGCGCGCAGTTTTAACTGATTCATAGCAAAAATGAAAATTATTGAGATCATGTTCTATGTGTGTGAAAGCTACCCGACTAATTATAATTGAAGCTTTTCTTAAAGAATTATGCCTTTTTATTGGATATGAAATCCTCTTTTGTTGTTATAGAGCACCCTTACTTCTTTACCAGTTGTATTCTTTTCTACAAAGTATTTTTTATTCAACGGAATTTATTTTAGTTGGTTATTTTTTTTGCGTGAATTTAACGTTTCTAAGTATGTAATGAATGCATGATTGTGTTTGTGTGCGAGCGGGCGTGCATGCATCTTTGTCTTATGTCCCCATTATGACTTTATCCTACGTAGTGACTGCAAAGTTTTGTATTGTCAAGTTGTCCTGTTTCTGAATCCTGTTTACTAGTTTACTGTTGGAGTGGTTAAACGCTTGATTTTAGAACTGCGACAGATACCATTTTTCAGATCTAAGTCCCTTTTCTGATTCATTAATAACTGCAGTAAAAGAGGTTTTGGTTTGTTGATGTGCAGGGATCACTCAAATTTTGCTAATTGTGTAAGATTTTCTCCAGATGGCAGTAAGTTCATCACTGTAAGCTCTGATAAGAAAGGTATAATATATGATGGCAAAAGTGCTGAGAAGATCGGGGAGCTGTCCTCTGAAGATGGCCACAAGGGCAGCATTTATGCTGTTAGCTGGAGCCCTGATGGTAAACAGGTCAGCTTAGAGTTGGCCTTTTATTGGAGCACAACTAGTAGATTGTGAATTCTATACTTGGCTCACTCAAGGTGCCAAAGTTCTATACTGTTGTCATATTTGAATCTCTAAAATGTGAAAATCATGTTGGGAATGCCAGTGGAACTATCTTTTCTAATTCTGTTTTAAAATGGCTTGAATAAACCATCATGAGTGCATAAATGTAATACTTTTTTATGTTCCTTCATTCTCTGCGGCTTTATCTATATTCATCTGCAAACTGGTTCTTAAGGATATAAATTTTGTGAGACGATGTGCCGACATTTGCTTTCATATTTCCTTGTAGGTTCTGACCGTGTCTGCTGACAAATCTGCGAAGATATGGGACATATCTGAGGATGGTAATGGGAAGGTGAAGAAAACGTTGACTTGTCCAGGTTCTGGTGGTGTGGAAGATATGCTAGTTGGTTGTCTTTGGCAAAATGATCATCTTGTAACTGTTTCTCTTGCCGGCACAATTAGCTTGTTCTCTGCAACTGATCTTGATAAAGCTCCAGTATTATTGTCTGGACATATGAAAAATGTTACCTCATTAGCCATTCTAAAAAATGACCCAAAAGTTATAGTATCTAGCAGCTATGACGGTTTGATAATCAAATGGATTCAAGGTGTTGGATATAGCGGCAGACTACAGAGGAAAGATAATTCTCAAATCAAATGTTTGGCAGCTGTTGAAGAAGAGATCGTTACATCTGGATTTGACAATAAGGTATTGGGCATGCTTATCTTTATAGCATGATAGGGAAATACTGAATTTATGATGCAAATGACCTCTTGCTAAAATAGCACCATGATTGTGGCAATTGTGGGTTAAGGTTAACTATTTTCATTAAATTGTTATTGTGCACTATGTAAGATCAATTTTTGTCAAAATATAGGTTAAAGCAAATTTTTAATGGTGGGCCCCCTTTTTCTGTCTTTCTTGTGTCTCTGTGTGTGTGGGGGGGTATTTATAACAAACTGGGTGTCTTGGCTTCTAAATTCGATCATGCTCGAAAGGGAATTTTGTTCAATAACGACACTATTGTGTCGGTTGCTTATTAAGTTTAACTTTATATTTCATTACCTTTTATTATTTCTGCTTATAAAAAAATCACCACCTTTTGCTTTTTTAAATAAAATTTTCGATTATTTTGAAAAAAATATATATATTTCATTAATATGTAATTGTGTGCTATTTTAGCTCCTAAATCAATCAAGATTCAAGTCACTTACCATCTTCTTACAAAAAGTCCCAAAACTCTTTTTTTTTTATTTGACATGTTTAAACTTATTGGGACTCCCAAAAAAACAGTTGACTTACAGGAAGTCATTCTTACTACTTTAGATGATTATTTGAACTTACCATATGACACTAACTACACCATGATGTCCTACTAATGGCTTTGTATGAGCTTTTTATTTTTTATTTTTTGCTATATAAAAAAAGGTAGGAGGGGACAACGGGAGGTAGTTTCCTACCTCTAGGCCACTGGAAACCGGACAAGAGGGGCCTAGATGGCGGGAAGCCGTAGATGCTCCCTCAAGTCAAGTTTGAGCCATAGCTTAGATCTCAATCCCACTAGAGAAATCAATGAATCCTTTGGCGTCTGATACCAATAGTTTAAGGTGAATCTATATTTAAATTCGAGCCTAGGACCTAGTACATTCCAAACTACTTAGGAGTAACCCAAAGACTATTGAGCCACCACCCTTGGTGGTCCGTGAGCTTTCAATTACCAATTTGTGGCATTCAGCTGGAAATACTGGTTGCGGATTGAATGCTTTTCTTCTAACCTTTTCACAGACTTCAATCCCAGCAATGCATAGGTGGCCCGTAATCTACTACTAAGTATTATATTTTTTGCTCATTCCTTTACCATTCTGCTTCTTTGTGTGTATTAATCCATAATCTGCCTCTTTCTTGTGCATGTACTTTTCTTATATATTTGTAATTTACCTGTTTGTCAATAAAGTGTTTATGATGTCTTCTAACGTAAGACCTTTTTTTCGTTTTGTTTTCTTTACTACCCAGATATGGAGAGTTTCTGTACATGGGGACCAATGTGGAGATGCAGATTCGGTTGATATTGGCACTCAACCAAAAGACTTGAGCCTTGCCCTTCTCTCTCCTGAAATTGCCTTGGTTTCGACTGATTCTGGAGTTGTCATGCTCCATGGCACTAAGGTTGTGTCAACCATTAACCTTGGGTTCACCGTAACAGCATCTGCAATTGCACCTGATGGCATGGAAGCTATTATTGGTGGGCAGGATGGTAAATTACACATTTACTCTATCACAGGTGATACACTTAAAGAGGAGGCAGTTCTTGAGAAACACAGGGGCGCTGTCAGTGTCATTCGGTACTCTCCAGATGTTTCAATGTTTGCATCAGGGGATCTCAATCGAGAAGTTGTTGTCTGGGATCGTGTCTCCCGAGAGGTATATTAATCACCTCAATCAAATTTTTTATTTCTTTTTCCTTGTAACATTAGAGCACCTATACTTAACGATGTTAGTATTAGAGAAGTGGTATTCTTGCTGCTGGGGCTTCTATGTGTGTGGCAATATGAATTTCATTTTACTTATAAAAAAATATGGATTTCATTTATCCCCCCTTGTTATGGATTTCACTACCGATGTACAAGATGGTAAGGCCATTCGATGATCCTTTTAGCAAGCAAAGCATTTGGAAGCACAAAATCAATCACTTTTTTGTTCTACCGAGAAGTGAAATGCATGGTTGTTGAAAACTCGATTTAAATGAAGCATTTGTAACTGGATGCAAGCAACAAAGGAGCTCTTCTTCAGAGCATTTTTTGGAATATATATAATATTTATTTTGATAGGTAATATATATAATATATATTTAACATGTTCGTCCCACCCTCCTAAAAAAACAGAGTAATGTTAGATACAGTCATAAAGTGCCGCACACTTTTGAAAGAAGTGAATAAATATGGGATTCACATGAAAAAATTATTTTTTTAATGGTAGACCCCACTCTTTTTCAAAATGAGTGTACGGCGTTTGCACAATCCGTGATTGTATATAGCATTACTCAAAGCTTTACATGATAAGCTGGCTTTATGCATATATATATATATTAGTTATACAGATGACAATGTTGAGTGAGCTTCCACCTTTGTCGTATGATCTCTTTCAGGTGAAGCTTAAGAACATGTTATACCACACTGCCCGCGTAAACTGCCTTGCTTGGTCTCCTAATAGCAGCATGGTTGCTACTGGATCACTTGACACTTGTGTCATAATATACGAAGTTGACAAGCCAGCATCTAGCCGTTTGACCATAAAGGGTGCTCACCTGGGCGGTGTTTATGGATTAGCTTTCACTGATCAGTACACTGTGGTGAGCTCTGGTGAGGATGCCTGTGTTCGTGTTTGGAGGTTGACACCGCAATCATAGAGCTATATGGAAGCCCTGTGGATACCAGGGTCAAGAACACGAATTTTGGGGTGACTTATCTTTTGTTTTTCCTTTTTAGTTTTGGTTATGGGTTTGGTTTGCAATGACGGAGAACGCTGAGGGATACTCTCTGACTACTGACTAGGAATCTGAAAGTATCAGGGGAATAAGGTGGTAGCCCTTTTGGTTGTTTGATGTGTTGCAAATGGCTATCTCCGAGAAACAGAGAGATTGATTAAGAATGGTAACCTTGCTGGTTGGAGTTCTTACTTTCGGCGTCGAGGGTGATGATAAGTAGGGACTATGTGAAGTGCCTTTTCGTTGATGGTTGTAGTGCAGTATGATCATGAAGCTTAACAACAATCATGATCATGCGAAAGGTTTAAAACAAATTTGAAGTCCTTTCGATTTACTATCTGGATATGAAGCTGATGCAAGGTCTACCACAGTTGAAATCTTGTTCATTGAAATGGTTATGTTGGGGCCTCCTAGAGTTTGAAGACTTGCAGTAAGAGAATATGTCGCAGATGTTCTCTACAGAGTGTTTTTTATTTTTTTCAGTGATGATGCAAAAATTGACAAAGTTGGATTTGAGTTGGTGTTTTTTTTTTTTTTTTTTTTTTTGGGTTTATTTTTAGGCCTCCGAAAGTGCTTAGCAAAGCCCTTGATGCATGGTTGTGGATTTGTACATTTTTATTATTTATTTATTGCTTATTTACTTTATAAGATAATTATTTGCTAAACCTCTTATTTCTCCAGACTCACAGCGCTTTGAGTTTCCAGTTTTCTCCAGGGATAGATCTGGGTAATTTTGAATTTTTACTCAGAGATATTAGACGGTTGATGGGTGGTTTTAGAAATGATACTTGTAGTCGTGAGTGTGCAAGTGCTGTGTAGTTGTTTTGAAAAAAATGAATAAATATGGAACTCACATGGAAATAAATTAATTTTTTAATAGTGAATCTTATTTTTTTTCAAAACTACTGTACGGTGCTTGTACATTCCATGACTGTATGTAGCATTATTCTTTAGAAATATTCAACGTTTTTTTGTTAATAGATCGGGAAACTCAGCTGCACATAATTTAGCAAGATATGCATGGGGTAGAAGATATTGAGTTATGGTGGGAGGGGTGCCCTCTTTTGTATCACAACCTGTTTGGCTTGATAGTAACAGTATGGTGTAAGGACTATTGGTTCGGTTTGATTTAATGAAATCTTTGTTTATCAAAAAAAGATCTGGGTAATTTTTTTTCCTTTTTATTCAGTTTTTAGATTACTCCAATTGCTCGTTTGGATACAGGAAGCATCTTATCTTATTTTATCATTATAATTTTTTAAAATTTTATATAAAATATAATAAATAATTCAATTTTTAAATTTTAAAACAATAATAATATTAAAAAATAATATTTTATTCTATTCATATAAAAATATTTTATTTCATCTCATCTCCCTATCTAACTTAGACATATCGTTAAAAATTAAAAAAATGTTGTTTTTTTTTTCAACTTTGTGTATTTAACGAAACCTTATATTTTCACAATTTTATTTATTTTTGGTAGAGGTAGAATCACAAAAAATCACATCAGTTCTTCACTTTTTAAGCAAAAACTTATTTGTAAAACGGTATTTATTGGGGATTTATTACGCGAAAAGTAAAAAACCTAGACAATTGGTTTTTTTTTTTTTTTTAATCAAAAGATAAAAAGACGACAAGGTTTGATTCTGCAAGCAATTATTAATTTTGTTTTTCTTGAAGGTGCTGAAACAAATTTTGACTTGAAATTTCATCCCCCTGTCTTAGCTGTCTCCCCTTTGGGTTCTACCTTTCAGAGACGCGTGAAATGCCATGAGAACGACCTCACTAGTCCAGTAATTGTCTCCGCTGGATATAACTGATTAATGTGATTAAATTAATGTAATTTTATAGAATTTGTTTGATTTATTTTATAATAAAAATAACTTTATAATATGACGTATCACATTAAAATCATATCAGTTTGTAGATTTATTTTTGTGTCTAAAGTATTTCCCTTTATATTATAAGATTTTTTTTTTAAAAAAAAAAGCACAATATCCTGTATTTAAGTATCCCATAGCACAACGGTATTCAATAAAATTTCTTAATAATAATAGAAAAAATATATGCATCTGCCCCACTCCGGGCACACTCAATGTACTGAGTGTAAAAAAAAAAAAAAAAGTGAAGTGAAGTGTGTGCTGGTGTGGGGCAGATGTATAGCACTTTTGATAGTAATAATACTAAAATTTGAGGGGAGAGAAGATCAATTTCTTTTTTCTTTGACATAATGAAAAATAATATTTGTAGTCATATAGTACGTGAGCATTACGTATTCATTTTGAAAAAGTAAATATATAAAAAAAAATTAATTTTTTAATAATAAATTTTGATTTTTTTAAAAATAAATATAGTGTTTATATAATTATAACTGTATTTAATATTACTCGTGATATTGGAATGCAGCCCAACAAATGGACATGGAAGAGAGATTTTTGCCATATTTTCTGAACAATCTAGTGGGTGGTGGGGAATGCATCATTCAATCGAGTCTCTATCGAAACTGGACAGATCATAATCGACCTAGAAAATCTTATATTGATAGGGGGGGATCAACCTAGCTAATATATTATTCCTACATGGGGCCTCCAATCAAGTCACTGCATTTCTTTTCTTGCTTAAATTTTAATGCCTAAATTATATGGTCCAAAAAGCTGAGGATAAAGTTTTTGGACCCATGATCCCATCTGCTTTTTCTTCTTCCTTTGTTTTTTTGCTTAATTGATCTTAAAGGAGGCTAAAAAGGAGGGCTATGGCCTTTTTTCTCTGCCCTTTTTTTTCCTGTTTGGCAGACAGGAAAGTGATTGTCTTGAAACTCTTTTCATACAACCCAGGAAAAAGTTTTTTTTTTTTCTTGTTAATTTATCGACTGTTCTTGTTGTTTTGTTTTTCTTATCTGAATTAGAAAGAAAAAAACAAGAAGAAAATGTTGTGTTCTTTTTTCAAGTCAATTGTAGATTCTCGTGTTTTATTTATTTTCATGCCTCTCATTGATTCGCTACATTTAAATGTACGTAAAGAAATGTGATCTTTTAAAAAGAGTTTTAAAAGATTATCTCATCCATATCTGAAAAAAGCATGATTGTCCTTCTCTGAGGAGTAAGGTTTGGTTTCTCTATCTTGACATAGAATTCTGTCTCTCAAACTTGGTATATGGAGTGCATATATGGTTGACGTAGACTTTTCTACATTGTGGGAAGGCCTCAAACTCACTGAAGAAAAATATGAGTTGGTGAAGATATCTGATCAATCTATCCCAGAGACCTCTCTCTGAGGCAAAAACTGTCTCATGACACTGGTCATAATGGAAAAAGGTTTTAACAATGAGGCATTTCGTACTACAATGCCTTAGGTTTGGAAGTTAGAGGGCTGGATCAAGTTTACTGAAGTGGGTGATAATAAGTTTATTATGGAGCTCCAAACGAGTGCAGACAAAGAAAAAATTTTACATGGCAGGCCTTGGTTTTTCAATAGATCATTAATTAGCATTCAAGATGTTGATGGTACTATCTCTCCTAATGTAGTAATCTTTTCTCAAGAATCTTTTGGGTGCAACTTCATAATATCCCTCTAGTGGGGACGACAAAGGAGTATGGGGCACATATTGCTTCTGGGATTGGGAAGGTTCTTACTGTTGAGGTGGACCATGAAGGCAATGTTTGGTAGATACCTGATTGTTAGGGTAGAGGTTGACATTACAAAGCCCTTGGCCCAAGGGAGATGGGTGCAAATTGGTGGTAGGCAACACTGGATTGCCTTCAAATACGAGAGGTTGCAAAAATTTTGCTTTAAGTGTGGTGTCCTCGAACATAAAAGAAGAGAATGTCATGTCCAGAGACAAATCAAACATTTACAAGATGACTCCCCCGCTCAGTTTGGTCTGTGGTTAAGGGCTAATCCAGCCAAATACTCGTGGTTTGAAACTAGGAAATACGGTGGCAGACCATAGCCACACCAGTCAGAATTCAGGTAGTAGTCAGAAGACACGGTAGGGGGTAGCAGTGAGAACAGAAAAGGAAAGTTAGGTTATGTGGAGGTGTCTGAGGCATAATCTCAAGAGAGAATCGTGGAGTTATATATTGAAGATCAAGCACTCATGGATGGAAACTTTGAAATTTCAAAAAAGTTGGAGGGAAGTCAGCAAGACTGTAAATCAGGTAACACTTCCCATACTGAGGTACTTGTCAAAACTGACTCCTCTCCCCATAAGGAAACACTTAACACAGCCCAACAGAAATTGCATATGTTAAAGGCTGTCCTTGATGGAAAGTTCCCAACTACTAATATGTGCACTGCTATAATGGCTTCTCTCTAACATTACTCTTTTTCACAGAGTGTGGAGTGTTTTTTATAGGGTGTGAGGTGTAGAATAGTGAATAGTGGCTGATAAAAAGAATTATTCTATATATATATATATATATATAGAGAGAGAGAGAGAGAGAGAGAGAGAGAGAGAGAGAGAGTTTAGGACTTAGGATATATTGTCAAGAAACAAGATTTTGAGGTTTAATGTGTTCGGTCATGACACAAAATGTATTTTTTGTTCAATGATATTATATAGGGACATAACTTCCCATCCCATGGAGTAAAGCTTATAAGGAGTACTACCAAATGAGTTCAATGAGACTTTTGAGTACTTTTAATATTAGGAAAAAGATTCATTCCCTCAAATTCGGTATGAGAAATATACATGAACGGGATCTACATGAACATTTATCACTTATTTAATGTTGTCTTAAATATTTATACTAGTATCAATAAATATTGTAGGGTTCATTTTATGTGTCTATCTCTCTCACTCGAGACACTTAAATTTGAATATGAAATTGAAGAGACTTTGATATTTTACATTTAATATTACTAGTAGGGTTGCTGCTATATTTGCATAACATTTGCCTCTACATTTACTAAAATATGAGCAATGATCGAGACAAGTCTCAAATGCGCAAGCTTTTTATAAAAAAAAAGTGGGTCTCACAAAAAAAAAAAGTGAGTTTTTTTACACTTTTCATGATAATGTGGTATGCTTTTTTACAAGAGGTGAATGCGAAATTTGTACATTTAAGACTTGTATATACCATTATTCACATATATAACCATTAAATGCTGACCAAATGAGACCATAGGAAAAGTTGGTTCATAAAATTAGAAGAAAAAAAAAAGAAAACTAGTAGAAAATATTAACATCATTAAAAAATTAATTTTTGAATAAAGTTATAAATATGACCATTAGATTTTGAAAAATAAGACTATTAAAAAGTACATACAAAAAAATTATGATTAAAAAAAAAATCATGACCGTTAGAGAAAGAACAAAATATAATATGAACATTTGATTTATATTTACAGAAAAAATGACAAATAAGTTAATAACGTGCGTTTATGTCAGGAAAACTAGTCCAGACATTGTCCTGATTGAGGCCTTATTTCAAATTCAAACGTACGACATTTAAATAATAATATAATTTTCCATCTTTTAGAATAAAAATGATCAAATCATTTATAAAAATAAAAAATAAAAATTATTGGTTTGAGCTAAAACTATGCCCCATAAAAATTAAAATTACCCATTTCAGACTGTCTTTAATTGTGAAGAATTTTTGGAGATATATATATATATATTTTATGGTCCACTAAAAAAAATAAATAATAAATTGATTGATTCTATCTTCCTACTCAATTCTCATTTCCATACATGAATGCTGACTCAGTGTAACTTATACTGTAATTTGAAGATAAATAATGATTTTTACATAATTATTATAAAGAAATTGTATTTATATCGCTACTCTTATTCATACTTTTAAGTTTTAAGGGATAAATTAAGAGTTATTCCAAATACATTAAAATTTCGTTTGAATAGTGAGATGAGATGATTTATATGAAAGTTAAAAATTAAATAAAATATTATTTTTTAATATTGTTATTGTTTTAAGATTTGAAAATGTTAAATTGTTTATTATATTTTGTGTAAAAATTTGATAAAATTATAATAATAAGATGAAACTATTTTTATATCTAAACAGAGCCTAACAGAAAATTATTGACTCTTGAAAAATGGAAAAGATTTCTCACAAGTACGTCCAGGAAATTATGGATTTGGAATTATCTAAAATCTTTACTCCATCATATATTGATTTTTTTTAACTATTTTAAAATTTTAAATTTAGAGAAAAACTCTAGGCTTGGTTTGGTTTCACAAACTTTTTCAAACTTTCTCATCTCAATATCAAAATACTATTTAAATGTAAACATTTTTCAATCAATTCTGCTACAGGTACCAGGCGTTGGGTACCTGTTGCAGAACTGTGACGCCCCGACTCCCACGTACAAAAGAACAAGAATCGTGACGTCAGGATGGTGACAACACGGTCACGCATCCCAACGAAATGTACTCAAGTGTGTGTGCAACATGCAAAAGTGCACAATAAAAGTCGCAGCGGATAATATAAATAAGTCATCTAAGTACCAGAAATTTAAATACAGGTATCCAAAATAATTTATCTTTAAAAAGTTATACAGTCATCTCAAATATATTACAAAAGGTAAATACATAAAAGACTAGGATAATAAATATCGATGCACGAGAGCAATCCCAGATCGCTCTCACCAACGGAGCCAAAGCCTAAGACTCATCATCCTCATCTGCATCAAAAGCTGCGATACCATAAATGGTATTGCAGGTAAGTATAACCCAAAATAACAACGTAATATAAATGCATTAAATGTGACAAACATGCATGCATATAAAAAAAATATACAATTCTCTCAAAACATCATTTTTCCCGAAAACGATTAATTTCAACACACGCCAAAATCTCATTCGGCCCAAATTATCCGTAAAATACTTTCCCAGAAAATGATTTACACAAAACTCAACCATTTATCGGTCACTGTAGGCGGGACTCACAGGCGGGACTATACCACCATCCCTGCTTACCACTATCCCTACCGCGTGCACCGTAGGCGGGAATCACAGGCGGGACACAACCACCATCCCTGCTTACCACCATTCCTACCGCGTGCACCGTAGGCGGGAATCACAGGCGGGACTCTACCACCGTCCATGCTTACCATCATCCCTACAGTTCATTTCCACACAATAGATGCATAACAGAACACAGTAGGCGGGAATCACAGGCGGGACTCTACCACCATCCCTGCTTATCACTATCCCTACCGCGTGCACCATAAGCGGGAATCACAGGCGGGACACAACCACCATCCCTGCTTACCATCATCCCTACCGCGTGCACCGTAGGCGGGAATCACAGGCGGGACTCTACCACCGTCCCTGCTTACCACCATCCCTACAGTCTCTTTCCTTTTTTTCTCAAATCAATCAATCCAAACAAATCCAATTTCTCACACATGAAATCATAACTTTTCCAAATCACACATGCACATGAATGCAATACACGAAAACCCAATTTTCTTTACAAACATGATCATGCATGAAATATTGATATGTACATGCACCAACACTGATCCATAACAATCAACAACCAATAACCAATTCAATCAAACAACCAAACAACTCCAATCACAATTTCATCCGACCCCCGAACTCCTCGGACTTAGTCCGGCATGTCAAACAAATACAGTGTAATATGTTATTGCAAAAATACATTTAAATTACAAAAGTTCTTTAGAGAAATACTTACAGTGCAATATAACAATTTCCGAAGGATCACGAAGTTGAAAAATGCGACGTTTGAGCAACACCACAATGTAAAATACACTGTGGCCGTGGGTCACAAATACCAACTTTTCAACGGAGATAAACGAAGACCCAAAAATGATAGGGTATGGCCTAGGGAGGTCGGTGAAGCCAATGGTGGTGGTGGTTTGCCGTGGATGACGGCGCAAATGGTGGTTTTAGGCCGAAAATGTCGAAATCGGAGACGGGCTTGGTTGTGCTTCACTGGTGACAGATCGGAGCCGGGGTTGGGTCCATTGGGTTGCCAAGAGGTCGGGGATGAAGTAGTGAAGAGATGGTGGCCGAAGGTTGCGTGACGGCGGCGCGCGAAGGAAGTGAAGACCGCGGCAGGGTGTTGCGCGTGGAGGCTAACTGCGGCGAGATAGGAGCTGAGATTCAAGGGGAAGGGTCGCTGGCTGATGGGGAAGGGAACGGAAGGGGCGGTGTCGCGCACGGCGGCGCGACGGCGGCGGGCTGGGGGGGAGTGGACAGACGCACGGGGAGAGAGAAGGAGGGGCTGGGCTTCGCGCGCGGGAGAGAGGAAACCGAAGGAGAAATAAGGAAGAAAATAAAAGAAAGGAAAAAGAAAAGGAGGAAAGAAAAATAGAGGAAAAAAAAAATGAGGTCCAATCCTCATAACTTGGGTCACAAAAATGATCCAACGAAAACGATTTCAAAACTACAAGTTAAATAAAATAATTTAAATGTAATGGTAAAGTCAAATTGAAATAATTAAATCCCACAGTAATTAATTTAAATATTAAAAGCAATTTAAATGCATAACAATAAATAAATATTAGGAAAGCACATAAAAATAATTTTCACCAAATTAAAATCATAGAAATAAACTCACTAAAAATCCAACCAATTTAAAATAAGAGGATAAATTTTTGAACAATAAAAAATAATCCTTCAGTAAAAATACACTAAAATACAGGGTGTTACAGGAACCGTGTGACGCGTCACTTTTATATTATTATTTTAATAAATAAATTTAAAAAGAAAAACACGATTTCATAAACTCATTATGTGCCAAACTCATCCATGTTTTCATCTCAAAAATCCTATTCATTCATTGCCAAACTCATCCCTATTTTGCATCAACCATCTCGTCTTCATGCCGTCGAACCCGTCATGAGGGAAAGCACCGAGAAGACACGTAACGGCGCGAGGAAAGCGACCATTTTGCTTTTTCCTCATCCACTGTCGCGTTTCATCGCCGTCGTCTGCTTTCCCTCTTTCTCTTTCTTCTTCCTCCTCGGCTTCCATTCATCTCGTTCAAAAAAAAGTCAAGTCTTTGAATCTGAAGTGGAGGATTCTTTTGGTTTCCTTCTTTGAAAACTCTCCCGTCTTTGCCTACCTTATTCCTCAACTCGAAGAACAAGTCTAACTTTCTCTTCCTCTTTCCCATTACTTATTCTCTTTCTACTTCTAGAGTCTATATAAAGCTCATTCATTCATCACCCACGAGTCTTGGCTAGTTTTTACCACTGAGTTTTGACAATCTAAGAGAAATCTGATTTGGTTTTAGTCCCCTTTTTTTTCGAGTTTCTGAGTTTTGAGAATCCGAATTTGTGTTGGGTTTCGAGTGAATCTTAAGTAGCTGATACATTACTGTGGGAAGAAAAAAATATTCTGCAGGAACTTTGATAGATTGTCTCGGGTGTTTCGGTGCGAGTTCAATCTTGGAGATGAGGTGAACTGGTGAAGATTTTCTCTGGTGGAGTTCGATTTTTAGAAGACTTGTGAACTGGGTGGAACTCGATTACTGAAAGACTTTTATATTTAAAAATACACCGTTTAATTAAACGCACCGTTTAACTAAAGCTGAGTTGGAACCTGGGTACGCGGGGTGTACGCGTCCCGGGTGAAAGTAGCTTTATTGTTTTTCAATTTCAAATTTTTCATCTAATCATTACTTAATTATTACAACTTTCTCAAATTTACAAACAAAATACAAAATATAATTCAACTTTTTCAAATTTCAAAACAAAAATAATATTCTAACATTTTTTTAACTTTATAATTTTTTTATTCTACTTTTTCTCTTTATTTTTCAAAATCCTATAAAAATCGGTCCGGTTTGGATTCAAGAATCACTCCAATTCATCTCATTATTACAATTTTTTCAAATTTTCATATAAAATATAATAAACAATTCAATTTTTTCAAATCTCAAAACAATAATAATATTAAAAAATAATATTTTAACAATATTTTATTCAATTTTTAACTTTCTTCTCATTTCAACTCATCTAATTATCCAAAATCTCACCTAACTCAAATTATTATTATTCAAAGATTTCTAGTCTCGTTACATCTTATTCATTGACCAAACGAGGCCAAAAAAGGTCTTGAGTACAGACAAGATATAATAATGATATGAGTAAACTAATAGGCATATGGTCCATGCAGGATATCCGATATCGCATCAAACGTGATGTTGGGGCGAAGTTCAAACCCATCTTTTAGGTTTGTCTGAACCTCACGACTGAGTGAGGAGTGAGGAGTGGTGTCCCATTCTCATCTCCCACCCTATCTTATTATATATATATATATAGAGAGAGAGAGAGAGAGAGAGAGAGAGAGAGAGAGATTCTATCTGCTACCTCAAACTCTGAAGAAAACACTCTTTCTTCACTGCCATTGCCAATCTCTTCTTGTGAGGTTGTGTGTTCTGATTATGATGAGAGCCCCATTATTATTGCCGGTTCTCAGCTTGCTGAGTGCCGTTCTGTTTGTGGATGCGGCGGAGGCTGCCGTATTCCCGGATGAGCCGGAGAGCGTGAGTCTGGACACGGGTGGGCTGAGTAGAGACAGTTTTCCGAAGGGGTTCGTGTTCGGGACGGCGACGTCGGCATATCAGGTGGAAGGGATGGCTAGTAAGGATGGCCGTGGGCCCAGCATTTGGGACGTCTTCGTTAAAATTCCTGGTTAACTCCATTGCTCTTTCTGCTGCTGTTTTGCCTAATTAAAACCACTACATTACAATTATATTATGTCAAATTTCCATTCCAAAAAAAAAATTATATCAAAACTTCAAGTTATGACTATTATCTCAGGTTAATTATAAGAATTGCTGTATTTTATCTTAAATTTCTTTTATTATTTTTTATAAAACTGAATTTTGTGAGAAGTGGGAAACAGGGATTGTTGCTAAGAATGCGACTGGAGAAGTGTCGGTGGACCAATATCACCGCTACAAAGTAAGTCCATTTTTGTTTCTTCACCAGTCTCTTTACCTTCCTGTGAAAGAAGAAAAGATGTTCTTTGTGCAGGATACAAGTTAGAATTCACATGAAGTCCTTGCCAAGATTAGCCTAGTTGAGATTACTTGGACTTGGATCGAAATTTTTTATGAAAATTCTTGAAGTTATTGAAAAAGTTTTTGTAGTTTTTGTTTTTTGGATTTTATGAAAGTAATTGAGTGGCTGAAAATATGTGTTGGTTGATAAAGCTCTTATATGCGTTTTTTGGTTTGAAAAAATAGTGAAACCATAAAAAAATATGTTGGGAAAATAGTTATTTCATTTTATAAATGTTATTATCTTTGAGTAATTTCTTATATTTTTTAAAAAAATTCAAAATTTGATGAGCAATATCACTCATTATCATAATAAAAAAGAGATGATAGTATAGAATGTAGAATTTTCCTCGGTAGAAAAGCTCCCTCTAGAAAAATGGTGGACAAGTCATTTTTTTCTTTATTTTATATGCCAAAAGCGTCACGTGAAGCTGTTTAAAATAAATAAATGAAAACGATTGTGATTAAAATATTCCAGCAGAACTTGAGGAGTTTAGTACAGCCAGTACGTCACTGTAATTTTCTAATAACAGGGTTATTTAAATATATATTAGCGGATGATTCGAGCATCTGGTCGTGAGTAGAGTGCAGAGTTGGGTCGTATTAAAGTGATTGTCTTGTCTCTTCCTTGCCTCTTTTACGTAACCATTCATTTAATTTATTGGTTAAAATGTAGTCACCTTATCCCCTAAAGTAACGCATCACACCCGAGAGAGACCAAATCCGTAGTATGATTTAAATATTGAGTACATTTTGGGTTCCCAAAATCATTTATTAGCAGTGGGATACAACTTCTTTTAATGGGATTAGCAGATGTTAAGAGTTTTTATGCGAACTTTAAAGGCTTAGAGTAGAAAGGAGATGAACAGATGAAGTGGGTACTGCTGAATTTATTGAGCATTTATAAAGGTCTCAGCTCAAATATGATATCCATTGTAGAAAGGTCTCAAGTCAAATGTGATGAACCATTGGTTATGCATTCCACATACCAATTTCATTAGAGACATACTTTGATTACTTGTTGCTAAATTCACTTATTTACACATGGTAGAAATTATAGAGCTTAAAAATTTGACTTGAGAAATTGTTGAATTTTGCTAAATTATTGAACAGAAACAAGCTGATCCAGAACTTTCATTTTCTAATATCTGGCATACTGGTTTCCAGTGTATTTTTAAATTTCCCACTATGCAAAGTTCTGGGCTTAGTACTGAGTCAACTCAAAACAAGCAATAGTTTTCTGGTGCCAAACTGTTGAAGAATGGTGCAATGATGGCATCTGATATGTTTGCCCCTTTTCACAGGAAGATGTGGATATCATGGCAAAGCTCAACTTTGATGCGTACAGGTTCTCAATTTCATGGTCCAGGATTTTCCCAAGTAATTAATCCTCCCGTTTATTTGTAACATCAGGGTATACGGTATACAAAAAATCATGTCTTGTTTAATTGAATCCTCTGTAAACTCCTTGTCTACATAGCTGGAAGGGGGAAAGTAAATTGGAAGGGCGTGGCATACTACAACAGATTGATCAACTACTTGCTCAAAAGAGGTAAAACTACAACAACACCAAGTGAAACATAAATATTCTGTTGTAGGATTTTGGTTAATCTTATCACATTTAATCACGGTACCCCTAAATTGTTTGTAGGCATCACCCCCTATGCAAATCTATATCATTATGATCTTCCCCTCGAACTTGAGAAGGAGTACAAGGGCTTATTGAGTGACCAAGTGGTGTAAGTATCCAATAAAATTCCTCTGAGTGTTTTCTTGTTAGATAAATGAGACTGAAAAACCTCCTTGATCTGAAATTCCAGATTATAGTGTCAAATGAATTCAAGAAGTTGTATCTGTAAAGATTTGGAACTTGATAAATGCTTCTACCCTATAGGAAAGACTTTGCGGATTATGCAGACTTTTGTTTCAAGACATTCGGAGACAGAGTGAAGAATTGGATGACATTTAATGAGCCTAGAGTAGTGGCTGCTCTTGGGTATGATAACGGGTTCTTTGCTCCTGGAAGGTGCTCTAAGGCATATGGAAATTGTACTGCTGGAAATTCTGCAACTGAGCCCTATATTGCTGCCCATCATTTAATTTTATCTCATGCAGCTGCAGTGCAGAGATACCGTGGAAAGTACCAAGTAAGATTGACATTTATTATGTTGTCTTCTATGAACATTATGGCTTATGTTGACTGATTGGTGCCTAAATTTCCAGGAAAAACAGAAAGGAAGGATTGGAATTCTGTTGGATTTCGTTTGGTATGAACCTCTTACCAGATCAAAGGCTGACAATTATGCAGCTCAAAGAGCAAGAGATTTCCACGTTGGATGGTAAAAAACACTTAAAATTAACCTATATTTATGTTCTTATAATTTGGGTACATGTTATTAAACCCTTAGATTTTGTTCATATATTTACGATTAGAAATTATCAAGCATTAGCATCAATAAAAATAGAACTTGTGACTGGTAATGAGTTGGGCATATATGGAACTTATGCTCAAGAATATATAGTGCACAATTTTAGCAATTTGCCAAATTGAGTAGGTGGAGTAGCCATAATAAATAAATAGAAAACAGTATTTGCATTTTTATCTTAAATTGATGCAATTATCGAATCATGTACAAGAGACTGTCTTCTTTCTTGAAAAAGAAAAAATGTGTATAAGAAAGAAAGAGTACATCGGATTTAAGATTATATATGGAACTCTTTTCAGATCCAAAGAGATTGGTCGTAATGGATTTTACTTCATATAGGTTTCTTCACCCCATTGTATATGGTGAGTATCCAAGAACGATTCAAGAAATTGTTGGGGATAGGCTACCCAAGTTCACAAAAGAAGAGGTCAAGATGGTGAAGGGTTCAATGGATTTTGTGGGGATCAATGAATACACTGCTTACTATATGTATGATCCGCATCAACCAAAACCAAAAGCTTTGGGCTACCAGCAGGACTGGAATGCTGGATTTGCTTGTAAGTCATTCTCTCTTCCTATGAAAACGAAAAAAGAAATAAGCTAATTATGTTTCATCACTTTTCAGTCAATCCTTTTCTTCCTGAACTGTCTTTTTTAACAAACTTTGTTTATTTCACGACCTTTGTAGATGCCAAGAATGGAGTGCCTATTGGTCCACGAGTAATTCCAAACCGATCATGACCATCATTTGCAGATTTTGTTAATGCCTAATTCATGTTTTCAATTTAATTTATGATACATTGAACATTTGCAGGCATATTCTTATTGGCTCTACAATGTACCATGGGGTTTGTACAAAGCTTTAATTTACATTAAAGAGCATTATGGAAACCCTACTGTGATTTTATCTGAAAATGGTATGAATCAGTACAGTTCTTCTTTCTTCTTCCTATTCAATTTTCATATTTAGTTTAATATATGAGTTGAAGGGGAAACCCTGTATAAAACCTGTTTAAAAACTATAAACACTGATGTTCCATTTTCAGGAATGGATGACCCGGGTAATGTCACACTTTCAAAGGGATTGCATGATACCACAAGAATCAACTTCTACAAAGGCTATTTGACTCAGTTGAAGAAGGCAGTTGATGAAGGAGCAAATGTTGTTGGGTATTTTGCATGGTCGTTGCTCGACAACTTCGAATGGAGATTAGGCTACACTTCGAGGTTCGGAATTGTCTATGTTGATTTCACCAACCTCAAGAGGTACCCAAAGATGTCTGCCTATTGGTTCAAGCGCCTACTTCAGAGAAACAAGCATTAATCAGCCAGCTATGTTTTGGTTGATTAGGAAGTACTGTTTTATGCAATAAAGCTATCTACTACTAGAGAGTTAAATAAGTTCCTTACTTTGTTCTTAGGTTCTTCCCTTTTATTCAGTTCTAAACACTGATCATGTTTCTCTGTTATGATGATCATATGACTCAACCAAGTCAATAAAGAACTTTAGGATTGCACAAAAATATATTGCTTTTGATGAGTTCTGCAATGATTTGATTTTTTATGGCCTTTTATTGATGCATATTTGCAGCTCTTATAGTCACAATCACTACACCACACACCATGAAAGGGTAAAATGCCAGTAACCTCCTTGGATTTGTAAATGCCTCCCTAACTTCAATTCTTATAAGGTGATGCTCAAGAAAATGTCAACCCATCACTTTGCTAACCAATTCTTATCGTATCTCTGCTACCATATTCATACAAGTTGTTTGAAGGTGAGAACTGGGAACTTGCTTCCCAAATTTGTATTTCGCCAAGGCCGAACCTATATAATGCTAGCAGCAGTTTCTTTTTCTCATTGTGATTTTCTCTTTAATTATATGACGAAAACAGAAAAAGATCAGTTTAAAACTTTTATTCATGTTATAGCGTCATGTTTCGTATGCATTTGGGCCAGGTTCTAACAACTCAGGTCTTCAGAACTGGACTTGCGAAAACGAAGTAGAAAGCAGCTAGGAGAGGGTGGCGTTGGGGTCGGGAGTCTCTGATGCCAAAGTTAGTAAAATATCTTGGAAATTTGTAAATAATGAGAGAGTCTAGGGATTAGAGAGTTTTTCTTGTACCTAAAATTTACTATTTATATCAGGGTGGGGGGTGGGGACAGATCGTGTCTGCCCCTGTGGGGTCCATGTCTTTTGTACTATTCCTTTTGTTAGAGTCCTTGTAGTGGTGCCATTAATGAGGTATGGTTCCCCGATTTGTTCTACTCTGTTGGTGTCTTCGGTGGTTCATTGATGTTCCCATGTTAGAAGATCAAAGGTTCTCTATTTTTCTCGTTCTACCTTGTACAAGTCTCCATGAGCAGAGTGTAGTAGAGCGACGTCAGGCCTGTCTGTCCTATCAACCATCATTGTCTACTTGCTGAGATTGCAAATCTCATTGTGGTGTCCCCACCTGCGGTTCTGCTTTGCGAAACCGTAGATTTTGTTTCAGAGAATGGTTATGAGCTTGGAGGATCAGTTCCGCCTGAGGAGTGAAGACTTGGGTACCTTCCCCCTTATGTAGTGTTGTTTGGTGTTTTCCTTTCAATTAGTTAGATGATTGTATAAATTTTATGTTGGGGATTGGGAGACTGGTGACTTATGAATTATTTTGTTGGAGTTGTAATTTGAATTTTTGGTACTGTTAAAATTGATTGCCATTTTTTTCCCGATGCGAATTAACTGTACACATTTATCGAGCATGCGAGCACACACTATGTTTTCACGTTATGAAAGGGGTGTTTCACCGAAGTGGCCAACATTCCGGGGTCACAACTCCTGCTAGAGCCCAAGTGGGGGTCGAGGGCGCCACATATATTTTTGGAAAACATTATACTTAGGCCATTATAAGCTCAAGGCACCAAGTGGACTAGTTGTTGGATGGGTTGTTTATGGGCTCAAGAGTTGGTTCTCACCAAGTTGTAGTCCGAACTATAATATTATGTTATTTATGTTGGTTTAATGATGTTATGAGTTATTAATATACTAGTGATGATTTTTAATTTAGGTTGTGACACTTCTATTGTTCGGTCACAAGGCTTAGCTAGTACACTACAAAAGTCAGGCTATGTTTATGGATCTTTTCTTCCAATTATTTGGGACAAAAAACTTATTTGTTTCTCACGATTTTCTCTATGATAAGGGACCATTGTTCCTAAAAGATAGCCGTCTTCATGTTGTTTTTCTTGTTTTCACTATGACTTGTAGTTGACAGATTGATATCTTATTTGACATTGTGTTCTGAGAGCATTATTATTTTGATCAGTTTCATGTATTCACTTAGAATCTTTTTCTGGTTTGCTTGTCTTAAATGCTCTATAATTCCTATCATTATGATGACCATTGCAGCGAAGGCTAAAGCAGCATTTATGAAGAATAGGTAATATATGTTTAAGATTAGAAGAACAATCAGATCTTAGTAGCTGCACTGGAGACTTGAGAGTAGCTAGTATTCATATGATAAAAGGAAAATTATATTGCTTGTCCTGTTGCAGGTATTTGGTAATACTAAATAACCAAAACTCATGCATAGAATTACCCATTGCAAGCTAGAACACTTGGACTTTGTATACATATATATATATATATATATATATATATATATATATTATCAGTTCATATAACAACTTCAGTAGAGCTTGCAAAATTGTGTAGAGTATGAACTTGCAAGCCACTGTGGTACTCGATAAATCATCCACATTACTGATATGACAAAACTTCATATTAGCAATGTGAAGGGTGTCTCCGGCTTGCAAATATAACTTGTTTTTTTTTTATAAGATTACCACTACTTATTACGGAGCGGATCGCAAGTACAAGGGTATGTAGTTAGTTGGATTTGGCATCGAACCCCACACTGAGAAAGCACTGGAACACCTCATCCATTTCCTTGTCATTTCAGGGAAATGCCGATCAATCACATCCTTCAAAGTCTCGGTCTTGTTAACCCATTCTAGCCCTTTCTCTGTGTAACTTTTGCAGTTGAAATTGGTGGTGAAAAAGCGATCAGCTTCTAGCCTCCTGAACAACATCATTTATATATAAATATATATATATATATATATATATATATATAATTATTACCTAAGAAGATTTAAGGTCTCATATTTTTTCTCAAATGTATTGGATGTACGTACCTTGAAGCAATTAGAAGGAAGATAAAGAAAGCAGTCTCACTTATGGCAAAGCCTTTGATCTTCTTCTCTGCATGCAAACCAACTAGCAGATCAAGCTTCTCCACATCATCTCCATACACTTCATGCAAAGCTTCGACAACTTCGATGTCATCCGTCAAATCTTCCCATTTGCTTAAAGGAATCATCAACAAGTTCCTCCTGAATTCATTGTACCTAGCAACTCCCCTTTCTCTATCTCTATAAACTAGTGATCAAGAGTGTTCATCAAATTAGATCTGGATTAATGAAATTGATATTAAAAATAAAAATTAAGGAACATTTTAGAACTTTGAAGCATGAAATGAATTACTTTCCATGGTTGCCATATCAACTGGATCCTGTCTATCTTCTCCATTAATATCATGGGCTACAAGGTTTCTCATCCATGATGGATAGTTCCATAATGTGATTGCCCCACAAGCTTGATGACCCATTGATACCAACATCTGTTCCATTCCAATTATTGAAAGTTTTCTTTCCCCTTCAGTGCCAACCAATTCCCTCACAGGCACCCTGAAGTTTCAGACCCAGTCAGGTTAGAGTCATGCAAGAAATTCCATAAAATGTGAAAGAAAAAGGACAAGAAAATGCACTGTGGGAGAGGGAAAAGCTGGAAGGTACGTACTCTTCTAGCACAGGAGGGCATTTGTCTTGATCTGAAGTTGAATATGTACTGATATCCCTCAGGAAAAACTTATCAGGCAGAAGTGAATGCATTCTATAGACACTAACAAACTCTTCAGTCAGTGAATAGGGAACTCCATGATCTCTCGGCTTCCTTAGACCAACCAAACCACTGAGTATTGGTCCCAATATATGTCCAAATGTATCCTTTAATTTCTTCCCTAAAAACCCATACCTGCAAGAAAACATGGTTTATGATTATATGATTTTCAGTTTGTGTAAATTAGAAAACAATAACAATCATATAAATTGCACCAAATATAATATTAATATTTGCTGCTTTTATCATTTTCCAAAGGGATTTTTAATTTTGTTATTATAACTTCATTATTGTAGGAATTAACATTACAAGAAAAACGAGCATTTGTGATGAATTATTTGCGACGAAAATAACTATTTACGACGAAAACAAATTCGTTTTAACAGGAAATAGTAATTTTTGTAAGAAATAGTTGGCCACAAATAAGCAGTTTTCTTGTAATGAATTACTTCTTTACCATTTCAAGTCTTACCAATTTATCCTCATCCCTGCTAGAAGAGTATCAGTCCTTAAGAGTTCAACAGTCCAATCAATAGTGTGGATTTTAGCAATGACAGCCGAGGTCACCAATCTTGCATGCCTATAGAGCTGCTCGTCATCCAAATCAGAATAATGTACCTAAAAGCAAAGAGAATTAAAAAGAAAAAATCGTTAGCTCCACATACAATACATGTTACCAAGTTATTCATCAGCCGGCCATAAAAGAATGCCAAGTTATTCATCAGTTGCATATATTATCATTCATATTGTTGATTGCATATTGCCATGCACATTAATGTGAGTTGTCAATCCAATATTCTAAACTAATTGGCATTAACGAATATAAATTCAAGCCTTTTATGACAATTGGCATCGCATTTTGCAAACTTAGTTTTATAGGGAAATACTCTATAACTTTACAATCTGACGAACCATATCATATTACATCAGTTTGTGGGATTACTTTTGTGTAATCTACAGTACTCATTTTTATAACAGTGAGATGAAATAAGCAATTCTGATCTTAAGCGCGCAATATAATTATCATTATTGCAATTTTCTAAATACAAAATATTGGTGAGAAACCAATTAATGAAAATTAAGTATTGGAACTGTTCAAGCACATAATTAAGCACCCATGCACTTGTAACAAAAGAATAATATAAGTATAAATAAATTAAAATAAAAAATTATGAACACGTGACTTACTTTTAACAAATCACATATAGCATTGTGCTCTTTGACAAATAAAGCTTGTAGGAGGGAAAAACCAGCCCAGCAATTTCGTACATCACCCGAGATGGGAATACCTTTCTCATTATGTTGAAGCAGCCCATCTTCTGAGACCTTCAATTTCCCATCTTTGAATGTTCTCACCCTTTTCATTCCCTCCTTGTTATTCCCATAGATTACACTTCCATCCCTAGTCATGTCAAAAGTAGTACTCAACTTCTCATAAAATGCACATATTCTTTAATATGTAAGGAGCTTTTCTTGTTTTTTTTTCTTACAAAAAGTCGAGTTCACTGTTAAAAAAATAATTTTTCATGTTGACTTCAGACTTAACTACTTTTAACAAATGGAGTGTGCATAACTTACACATTCTAAGACTGTAAATATCATTTATCGTAATAAAAATAACGAGATACTATATATCCTAGATCATCTTTCTAAAAAAACTAATAATATTACATTATGATGGAAGGTCATAATTAATAAATTAAAAATAATAAAATACCTTCACCTTTTTAAAAAAATATGCAACTGATAATATTAAAAAGTCGTAAATTAATTTCAAAATTACTTACCACCAAGGAGTTCTTGTATTCAAAGAGCCAATCTTTAGATGTGGCGAACCAGTGGAAACCTTTTTGGTCTTAAAAAACTTGAAAGATTTCAAGGGACACCCACTTGAAATTTCGTCAGGAGCTCTCAATTCCACCTGTTTTAAGAACATTTATGCAACAATAATTTCTCTAATTGCCTGATTATTAATTGCTGAATAAACGTCGTGTCTAAGCATGCAGGATCTAATTCATATAATATAAGCCATTATTTGGTTGAGCTATAGATTACTTTAAGGCCTTCAATCCCAAAAGACTTCATGCCGTTAACTGTTGAAGTATGATAATTTATTGTTGGGTATTGATAATTAAGTAAAAGTTCCAAATTGATAAATCTGGTGCAAGTCTTTTTGTAAAAAAAGGTGTTGCTAGTTATACTCTGTCTTACCAAACATACCTCTTAAAGTTACCGCTAGTGCATTTGTGTTTTCTTTTTAATCTTAAGAAAAAGACACACACGCGCACACACAAAAGTGAGAGGGCAACATATATATTTTATTTTATAGTGATGCTTTAATTCACTTAGTTTATAGAAACGCATTGGAGCTTAGATTAAGACAATAATATTCAAGTTCATGAAACCTGTTCAGTGTCCTCCAAATGATCAATCCAGTCATGAATCATGAACTGTATCCATGAGCAGGCTATCATGTTGAATTGCTCTCCATTGTCGATGAACTTTTTCCTTGCCAAAAGCTTTGAGGCTACTACCGTTGGGTGAGGCTCTAGCAACTGTAGAGAAACAAATAAGAAACTATGAATTAAAATATATAAGAGAGTGGCACGGAAGATATTCCATAAAAGTAAACTTATAAATTAACACAACTTATAAATATGATATATTAGATTTATTTTATAATAAAAATAACCTAGCTATAATCTAAAGTACTATATCAAACCACATGATCAATTTATAAATTTATTTTTATGATTTTTTTTATAGCTAAAAAATTTCTATTAAAATATCTTTAATTTTTTTCTTGTGAAAAAGAAAACTGGGTGCTTCATTTTTAAAATAATTTTTTTAAAAATGTGATATTTAATTGTAATATTTGTTGTTTTTGGATAGAAATGTCACTGCCATACATATAATACCATAAATGAATAGCTATTAAAGGAGTGTTGGGAAATAAATTTCATATCATCTCATTCCGTCTCATTTTCTTTCCAAACATCATTCAAATACAAATATTTTTAAACTAATCATTACAATTTTCTAAGCTTTCAAACAAAAAATAAAAAATAATCCAACTTTTTCAAATTTTAAAATAAAAATAATATTAAAAACTATATTATAACAATATTTTAACTTTATAATATCTTTTTTCAAACTTTTTCTCTTTCTTTTATCAAAACCTAATAAATACTAATTAACTCAAACGAGGTCTATGTTATTACTATTCATTACAAACCATTTTATTACTATTTAATAAATTCTCACATCATCTCTAATTAAGTCAATAATCGTTATCCTAGTAGCTATAATAGCTAATATTAGCTATTAAAAAATAAAATAAAAAAGGATAGCTATTAAAGCTTCAGAACATGAGGGACCATGCAGATCATTTAATTGGCAAGTTGACGGGCTAAAACCAAAGAAAAAGAAAAAATTGCCTTGGCTATTTTCAACGAAGTACTGTGGGGTACTAGCTAGCCCTGAATACACTATTTCTCATAACTACCGCAAGAAAAATCAAAATCAAAATCACTTCTAACTCGATTGCTTGTAACTTTAAAAAGTTCGTGTAAGTTTTAATCATGTTTGGATATTAAGAATATTTTAAATTATTTATAAATAATAATAAAATAGTTTCTAAATAATAATAAATAATTTATGAACTGTTTATAGATAATAATGAAATATTATGAGAGGATGGTATAAGCTCCGAAACACATCCTTAATTAATTAGGCCTTACCCCATATCTTGAAGTAGATGGAGGCATGTTGCGACCAAAAAAGGTTCCTTGGCTGCCGACTGTGTCATCAGTAGGGTGATTGCATGTTCCATCGGCCGTCCGGTAGGCGAACTCTTCAGTGTTATATCTCCGGCCATAGGTTCCTCCCACATGCAGCAGATTATAACGTTGGTGCAAGTGTCTTCTGATCCCTAAATAAGCAAGTCCAAGTAGTACTGGTAGTCTATGCCATATCCCCAGCTTGTCCACCAAGTGCACAACCTAAATACCATACATAAACAGTAAAAGTAGTATCTCTGATGCAATACATGACACTACAGAGAGAGAGAGAGAGAGAGAGAGAGAGAGATGTACTAACATAGAAGAGTAAAGTGTCAAGGAGAGTCATTTTGGCCACGATTTGCAGAAGTTGTGGGTGGATGAAAGGACGTGAAGTACCACTGAAAAGAGAGAATATTGCCATTGATTTAATGGAAGATTTTTCCTGATGTTTTGTGGGTGTTGGAGATGAGTATCTGAGACTGATCGATCAGGAAAATAAAGAATAGAGAGCTAGCTAGAGAAGGGTCTGAATTTAAAGAAGTTGTTGTTGTTCCACAATGGCCCATCATGTAAACGTGTCTGCAATATGCATGTATATCTGAATTTATAAGAGATGAAGACAAGTGTACGTACGTATTACCATGATCTACTCCCTCCATTAAATGCTCCATTATGTCGTAGCGGATGTCATTCATCAGTAGTCACGCCTCCAACTAGATGCCAAATTATTGGCGGGGTCGGTTTCATCGATCGGCTGGGGCAGAAATCAGTTTGATGCAGTTGCAATATAATCTTCGTGGTTTTGTTGATATATTTTCTTTTAATAAACATTTCATTAAAATCAAGTAAAAATACAAAAGGCAAAAAACCAATGATTCGAGCCTCTAAATATGGAGGGAATCACTCAAAGATCATACGTATAATTGTTATATTAAAAATTTTATATGCAGTCATTTTTATGTATTCTTTATGCAATATTCCAATAGTATGATTGGTTACGTCACTTTTTGTTAATATAAGATAATTGATATAACCAATCACATCAGTGGAGTGAGTAAAGAATACACAAATGAAGTACTAAAAGATTATTGTCAAAGGCTACAACTAGTAAATTAAATGAGTATTGCAAGCAGCTAATTTATAACGTTTTGTTGAAGATTCTTAGTGCTTCCACTACTTCATCTCCGGGCCACTTGAGAAAAGGGAGAACATAATAGATCAAAAGAATAGTTAGAATATTTATTAGAAATATTTGGCAACACCAAAGGCATGCATGTACCTATATTAGGATGAGTATTAATGCTTTCGACACAATCAGATCTCATAAAAGTAAATGCACAAACTACCTGTAACTTGATTCAGTATGTTAGATTGTAAACTTACTTTACTGTAAAGTAAATCTAACGTATAATCATTTAAAGATATATTGATAATTTATGAGTTTATTTTACATTTAAGATTTTTTTGTGATTGTAACACTTCTCAAAATGGTGTGTGGTTATCGTACCGGCACAATGGTAGCTGTTAGCGGTTCTAATAGGGATTTTTTTAGAGAGGCGGGGCTGAAAAAGATGCGTATTTATTTCACCTGCAACTTGCATGATGCATTGACAATAATATATATATGCAGTACTTGAGACTAAAATAGCTTAGGGCCGTAGCATATATTATATGGCCGTTTTCGATCGTATAAATTGCATGAGACAGACAGGCATTGATCAGCTATTCATAACTATCTGAACATGACAGTCAGCTATTTCGTATGTATAATAAAATGGAGATTGATAACCAAAAGCATTAATATTATACGCACGTCATTCTCTAAAAAAAGAAATCCTTCAGTCATGCATGCACACAGCTAAAATAGCTGTTCTGGTGATAAATTTCTACATATATATATATATTGCCTGTAAGATCAAGCAACACGACAAGGCCAGGGTTTCTAGCTAATTACAACTAGTCATGACAGATGCAAAAAGTTATTAAACATGAATAATGTGGATGTATGTATATTTAATCCTTATGAACATGAATTTAAAAGAGTGTATTTATAATATTCACTAAAAGAAAAATACTCTATTAAAATGAATCTATTTTCATCACAAATAAATCGTCATAAATAATCATTTTTTTAGTGATTATAAGTAGATTTACGTAGCTCGACAATATTGAAAAAAAATAAAAAACTTGAACCTGATCAATGTTCTGAATTCCAGTAAGTTTTCCTGTACTTAGTACCAACAGTTAAAGCAATGAGTTGATAATGTGAGAGAGCAGTTGCTGATCATCAAATTAATTGTTGAGAGAGCAGTTGCTGATCATCATGTGAGATTCATGAAGATCACTCTCTTTCTTAACCCTTGATTCATGCATGCGTGTCTAGCCATTGTCTAGTTTCAGCCCTCACTAGCTAGTATATCCCACGATACATCTAGCATTAAGATCTTTATAAAACCCTTGATCAACCGTGCATATATATCGCAAAAGTCACTACAAGAAAACTGTTTATTTATGGCTAGTTAATTTCAGCGAAATGACTATTTATAGTTAAAATGAGTCTGCTTTGGTCACAAATAATCTTTTCACCGCAATTAAATGGCCACAAAAGCCCGTTTTTCTTGTAGTGAGTCCAGCGAAGTGTCGTATTCTTTAATTCTTAACTCAATTTCGAAGCAAAACTTAATTATTACCCAGATCACTTACAATTCAATTGTACTAAGTTTTATCATTAGAATATGTTAAAACATTATTTGTTTAAACCTACATACCCTTCAATACTATGCAGTACTATACGGTATGTAGCTTGATCCAACGATAGATCAGATCATATGTATTTTAAGATACAATATCAGTACAAGAAAAATGAGTATTTATGATAAGATATATGTTACGAAAAATAACTATTTGTGATGAAAATATACTCATTTTTGTAGGAAATAGTCATTTTAACATAAAATAACTAACTACAAATAAACAGTTTTCTGGTAGCGAATTAATAATACTTAGATAAGAAAATACTCGAAAAAATGTGTATGCACATTGATCTTGATGATAGGTATTTATGTGATGAATGAAGAGGTCCCTATATACATATATATATATATATATATATATATATATAGTTTGCATGAGTAATAGTACTTTATGATGAGATATACATACTCTAGTTAATAATTGAGAAATCCGAAGCATGGAATAATTAATAATTCTATCTGTAAATATATATATTATCAGAAAGAAAAATGATTTGTATAAATTTAAAATAGATAAAGCTCAAGGTTCTGTAAAAAGTGACCTCCACCTTAAAAAAATAAAAAAATAAAAACGATATATATATATAATATATATTATATTCGGTGAGCAGTTGATCAGAAATGCCTGATCTTGTGTGGAAACCTCGATCGAGACCCTGCCTGCCTGCCTACCTACCTAATTAATGAATAATGTTTGTGTGTTTGGCTTTTGGTCCATGCAATGCACCACTTTCAGGCCCCAGATAGAGGCCAAGACAGATCCTCAAAATTAAGGCCATAGCCCCAGCTTGATATAACTCTTTAGGGTTACAAAGTCAAACAATTAATTGGTCGCCAATAAATAATCACTGAATATTAAATATGAGCAGTTTCAAGTCGGTTTCACTTCTTAATGCATGCATGATTTATATATGAGTTATACTATACGGAATCCACTGTAGCGGTGCACTCAGTGCACTCATTACGTGGATTTCATTTTTTTTTAAAAAAAAAAAAAATCAAAACGTGCGTTTCGATTGAAGACTGGTTTGAAAATTCGTTTCATTCGTTTCTGCCATTTAAATTCATGCCGCGAAACCCCTGCTCCATCGCCCGCGTCTCCTTTCGCAACCCATCACCTCCCGGCGACGCCGTCTCTCTGATCAGTGCCACCGAGCGGTACTCCTCCGTGTGCCCAGTGCCTCCACTGTCCCGCGAGCTCGTTTGAACGGACCAAAGAATATTTGAATCCCGCGAAACCCCCTTCCTCGCCACGAACCCACGTCCGTCGGCTTGCTCTTGCCAGCGCCACCTCGCGACGGCTTCTTCTTCCCAGCGCCACCTCGAGACGCTCGTACGTCTGCCCAGCGCCGCCACTCCCCGCGAGCTGATCGAACGGACCAAACCAACGAAGGGTAAGGGTAAGAGTGCTCTGTTTCGCCAAATGGCTTTGTAGGTAAATATTGTACTACCATTTTCCCGTCCATACATGCTATCTACATCATGATTTTTGTGTTTTCTGAGATGGGTATGCTTAGGGCATGGAGAAATTTCCAGAAAATGATATTTGCTATTACAATCTGTATTTACATGTGAAAACATTGAGGAAAACCCGTGTGTTGTCTCCTAATGTTATCAAGATGCAACTGAGGTTGTCATTAACAAATAGGCTAAATTTTAATTTTCAGATTTAATATTTATGCTGATGTGTGAAAGCTTGATTAGAAGTTGTTTATTAGTGATCATAGCTAATATTTGAGCTTATTTAATTTTGGTTGCTTTAAAAGTTGTTTATTAGTGATCATAGTTAATCATTCCAATGAATTGACCCGTCCAAAACATATATTTTTTTAAGAGTATAATTAATTAGAAGAAAATGTGGCAAAATAGAAGACAGTTTCATGTGGTAGTTTGAACAAAATCTCTTAAACTTCATGTGTAGTGAAGACCAATTTGATTAAACAGTATGAGAACAAAGCAAACTTTTGACTTCTTAAATAATAGGAAGTCTCAAAATATGGCTATAGCATAGTTAGGATGTTGTCAAAGTAATTGTTTTTGCAGTAATTGTTTTTGCAATATTCATAAAAAAACAAAAAAAAAAAACTAAATGTGTCCAATAAGTGTCTTGCAATAGTTTCATGAAAACACTATTAGAAACTATTCCGAGCACTGAGATTAGAATATATTTTAACTCATTTTTTTTGTTCTTGACAAGTAGAAAGAGATGCAACGGGTAATTTTTTGTACCTCTTGGAGATCAAATGTGTTTTGGTACCATGAGCCAACAAGTTTTGGAGGACTACTACAAAGTTTTGGAGGTTGATGATGATGCAACTGAGGAAAATGTGAGATTAAATTACCTTCATTGTGAACTGGTTAGTGCCCGTGGTGTTTTTTCCATTGGAACAAAGTGACCATCTATAATGTGAATTAAATGAAATGCAAATTCATTAACCATCACTAAAATATATGATTAGATGTTTGTTAGATCATCAGTCATATTCTTACATGATTTTTCATTTTTATATCAAAGGCTGGAATGCACATATATGCAAGAGCTTCGGCTAAAGGGAAGCGTGTTCAGGTAAGTGTCACTTCAAAGGTTAAAAAATTATACAATTCCTTGGTTGAGCAATGTGGTTCCTTTTATACCATGCAATTGTTGAAGTTGAAATGAATCCGCCTTATCTGCAGTCTAACATGGGGGCAAAAAATCATGCAATTGTCATGCCTGATGCAAATGTGGATGCTACTTTAAATGCTATAGTTGCTGCTGGTTTTGGTGCTTGCTGGCCAAAGGTGCATGGCACTCAGCACTGTTGTTTTTGTTGGAGGCTTAAAGTCATGGTAATCTACTTTGTTTCCCTGATCATAAATGGGGCCTTGGATTATTTTCAAATTGGAGAGAATCAACTCTGTGATGGCTCATGGGGTCTTCCTAACCATGATATACTTTTAGTTAAAGATGCTCTGTTATCTACCTTAGCTTGTATCCTTGCACTAATATACGTGATATACTTGGATTTGATATAATATTTCCTGCCATGATCGAGTATGCCAAAAACTTGGATTTGAATATACCTCTGAAAACAATGAATCTAGATGCTTTGGTTCACAAAAGAGAGTTGGAGCTCAAAAGCTAATGGTTCTAATTTAGTGTACGTTTCTGCTTAACTTTATTACTTAATGTACATTTTTGTTGCTGAATGTTTTAGTTGCTGAATGATGACCTTAATTCTCCGAACTCATGTTTTAGTTGTTTTTACTGTGGGATATTTGCTTTCTTCCCTTGCTTGGGTTTTGGCTCATCTATATGCCAATTTAGCCTTTGCTTGGGTTTTCTTCAAAGGATTGTTTTCATGAAATTCTTGAGATCTTCAGACTGAGTTTACTAATTATGCGCTTGGTCTGTTTTGAATAATCAACATTCAACATTTTTAGTATTTGAACTGCTAAGTCTAATCCCTTATGGCCTTTATAGCTTTCAGGAAAGGGCTTTTAATTATACAGCTTCTTGTGCCAAGCAATAAAATATTTTAATTTTTGACACAATTAGTGTTATATATTGCAGTCAAGTTAATTTTTTATACTACTTTTACTGCTGCAGGTTATCAGAGGAATTCGTGTGGTTACTGTTGAAGCTCTTGAACCAGTAAACTGAAATTAGTGCTCGGATAATGCTGTGGATTTTATGTATGATCTAGTGTTTATTTTGGATGATGGTATGACAATGTATTTTCTGGAAGGAAGATGTTGTATCACTTATTTCTGCATTCCCATTTTCAAGCAGACTTGATAGTCATATTGTGTATTTGTATGGGTTCTATGAACAGGCAATGACTTCGGTTAATATAGTTCTCATTCAGTCATAACACTTTATATGCTTTGCTTTTTCCTGCTTCTACTATAGTTTTCATTCAATCAAAGACTCCAATAATAGTATACAATGGAGAGAAAACATGCAGTTGCAAACACAGACTACATGTTCTTCCTCTTTACCTTCAATACAATACAATACAATACCTCAATTCACAATATTCACCAAAAAAACATAACCTCAATACTTGAAGAGAATAGATTCAGCTCATTTAATCGAGCTCAGCAGTAGCTTCAAACTGTTAAATTCTAACAAATTAGAGTAAGTCCTAATTTATACACATGCTTTTTAATCTAATGTGTCTACATCAAAAATTACATAATTTATACAACATGTTTTTTACATTACATTTATCCAAACCAAGCAAACAATATTACAAAGGTGATAATCCAGTACAAACACAATAACTTTCGCTTTTCTTTTTTCAGATTCTTCGCTATCTCTCTCACTTTTTCTTCCCTTTTCCGAACGGCATACTCGCGGCGTAATACATCATCCCATGTATTACGCCGCGAATTCTGTTTTAATAACATGTTCTCCACTAACAACTGAAAAATATCCGCCCACACGATGAATTCACACCTGCATATCCCTGCACACAGTACGAACTCCCAAATTAATATGACACAAAGTACAACCCGCAACAGCAAATCAATTACTTTAATATGACAAATATTAAGTTGCTTTACCGTATTATATTTGGGGTAGGCAAAAAATCTCCTTCCAGGATTTTTCTTAGTGTAGGACGTCTTTAGTGGCGTTTTCAAACCACACCAACAAGTTGGTGACTCCATCACAAAATCATTATCTAAAGATGATGATTGAGAAGATGCCATGGTGATTCTGTCAAAGGAAAGACAACTACAAACACAAGAGTCTGTCTCATATGAACAAAATTTCAAGTAACATAAATTGATTTCAAGTAACCCAACACTAGCAGCTCATTATCATGTTTATGACAATAACCACACACTTTCATTCAAGGATACAATACTTATAAAGTTAAAATAATTAATGATGTAGTTAGTCATGGTAAATGTATATCTAAGTACACATTAGTGTTCCCAAATGGATAAAGATGCCAAAAAGAATACAGATTTGGATATTCAAGTTTGCAGGGGTCAGTTTTCAGCTTGGAAAGTCTAGTTAATTGCAACATGATTGGCCGTTTATTATTATTTATTTGTATGGTTCTATATACAAGTACAAGTAGAGAAGAACAAGTAGTGATGTAACCCTCCAACCACAAAGCAAAAATTAATTTTGAGTAATGGAGAAAAAAGAATGTTTCAGGAAAAGAACAATCACAAGACAAGCAAAGAAAGGTGAGTCTAAATAGACATGCATTTCACTGCAATAGCAGAAAATTTGGCATGGCTAGTCGAACCTTGGAGATGGTAATATTTTTTTTTCTTCAGTAAGGGGGTTTAACTACACTAATAGAAAGCCATAGTCTAATTTTCTATTAACTAGTGTCAATAAAGTATAACCACATGCATGGTCTATTTCAAAGTAATCAAACCCATTCTAGGTAAGTGAAGAGAACATGCATTTTATTCTAATGAGAGTTGGAAATATTGGAAGCCAATAGTCTCCCCCAAAAGGGGCCATCCCATGTTACCAGGAGGTAAGTTTGGAAGTTTTGTTTCCCAAAAAAGTGTAGGAGAAGAAAAGCCAAAGCAACGGGTAATAACCAGAGAGCTAATATAATAGGCAAAAACATCTCTCTTGCTGAAGAAACTCGAGAAGCTTTAGTCATATGTTTTGATGACTAAAGCTCTCAGCTACTTTGTTTCCCTATGCTTGCAAATATATATATATATATATATACACACACACACACACACACAAGAAGCTTTTTATTTTTTTTCTAAAGTTTGGAGGACCACTGATCGAATTTAAGAAATTCAATTTTATAGTGATAATGCTTTCACTTATACATGGAGATAAAAGAAGAAAAGTCAGAAAGGTGCAATGATCATCATTGTCTCTCCCAAGATATGAATAAGAAATATGATTTCCTTGTATATTAGAAATATGATTTCCTAACCCTCTCAAAGACCAAAAAAGCCTTACTAACGTGCTTTCAATGTCAAAGCAAAACCAGGAAATTAAACCTAAGCTATTACAGAAGTTGATGGTGGGCCTTTCCCACTATGAAGCTGATTTTGTTTGAAATGTTTTACCAAAATCAGCTATTTCCACCTTCATTAATAAACTAAAACTAAGCCACGATAGAATGCAACCTCCAATCTCTACCTATTGTTGCTATGCATCATCCAGATACCATTAATTTCTAGAAAAATACTATTAACTTATAGAACATGTAACTAAACCCTAGAGGAAAAATGATGCTGTAAATACAGAGAAAAAAAATAAATGTATGACTAAACCCTAGAATCAGAGAGGAAAAAAACGTAATACATGAAAATGGTTCAGGAAGATTATTTAGAAGAAACTATACATTACCCCTCCCGCAGCTCTGGGCTTCGCGTCGGTGGATTGACGGCTTCAATCTGAGTGTGTCGAACACAGAGAGAGAGAAGAACAAGAAACCTGCATCGAATAAGTGTAAATCTTAGAGGAGGAGGAGGAGGAGAAGAAGAAGAAGAAGAAGAAGAAGAAGATATAATCTGCGAGGATTTCGGCCTTCGGGGGATGAACTCAAAATCGCAGTGCAGGGCCCCTCCCTTAGGGCAGAGGAGTCTCGGGGGTGGGGGGGACGCAACGCGGGGGGTTGGGTGAGAGCGAATCTTGAAGACGACGGGCAATCTCGCGTGTGGGGGGCTCGGGTTCTTGAGAGCAAATCTTGAAGACGAAGGGCAATCTCCCGTTTGGGGGGCTCGGGGAAACGACGCAGGAGGATTGGGGGAGAGAGGAACGAAGACAAAAACGTGCGATTGTTTTGAAAAATTCAAAATGATGCCGAAAACGTGCGTTTGGGGGGAGGGGGTGGGGCTCGGTGCGTTTGGGGGGAGGGGGGTGGGGCTCGGACACGTCATGTGTGTCACTGAGTGCAGTAAACAGTGGATTCACAATATATCCGGAATCTTTGGGGAAAGAGATTTTATTTAAAATATTTAAATACAAATTTTTTGAATTTATATTTACAACAATAACTTAAAATGAGATCTTAATATAGATTTTGTACATCAATTTAACAAGATCTTAAAAAAATTATTTAAAATATAAATAATTCATTGTATTACTAATAAAAAAAATTCATTGTATTAAATATTAATTTAGTATTATGGGGTCTTGCACACATTAATAACTATAAACATTATTTAAGATTTTATTTAATGAAATGGTTTTTAATTGTTTTTGAAAAAAATACCTTATTTTTATTTCCAGGGACCTTACATAATGGAAGCCTTAGGCAATGGTCTAAATGGTCTTACCATTGAGCCAGCCTGCTAGCTAGCAGGCCTTGTACCAGATCATATATCCATGTGGTTTAATGAGTTAAAAGTTCATTCATTGAGTGAACTAAGCTACATGTATCATGTTGGCATATATAGCCTCTTTTATCTCTTTAGAAAACCTTGTCATGATAGCATGCATGCATACACTTGTTCATTCACATAATCTCGTCATAAGCTAGTTCCTACGGCGTGGCGCCGCGGACACATGTCTCTACCAAACATCATCAATCAATTAATCAGATAAATAATATTTTTCGTAAAAGATGAATACCATTTAGTTGTAAATAAATTAAGAAACAATATTACTAAAAATTAAGAATTGAAAATTGGTTCCTCCTCACGATGATCTTGATCAGTTAGTTGCATGCCGGTGAAGGTGGTCATGAGCCGCTTGTGGGCTAGTAATTGGCAATGGCCCGCGCTGTGGTTCATGACCACCTTGTAGAAAAAGCGTCATTCAATTTTCTTAATTTCTCTCTTAATCATAGGGCTCAATAATTTTGTACAACTTTCTCTTTGACTCCAATCAACTCCCTTTAAGCTCTCTTCCATTTCCTTTTCTCTCTTTCGACTTAAACAACTTTCACAAAACAATATATAAAAAAATCCTAAAAATCTCTTTAAAAAAATTTAATGGATTCTACCATTTTTTTAGAATCATTAAATATATATATATATATATTTAAAGAAAAATTCTATTCATAAGCCTCATACACCACACACCAGTATTTTTTTTGTTATTTTTTTAATTTTTTTCTCTTATCAAATATATAGTATATGGATGATGAGTAGAAGATAATTCAATTATTTTAAGAAGAATAAAACCAAAAAAAAAAATTTAAAAATAAAAAAAAATTATGTTGTGTGGCGTGTGAAACTTATGAATAACAATGCTAAGTTTTTCAATCAGAACATGATATTCTTCCAGGCCCACCACTTTCTCAAAAAATCTTCTCAACTGTTTCATAATTTTTTAAAAATATCTTCCATCTTAACAATCCCTAATTAAATCCATTGTGCTCTATATTCTATGTTCTCTTTGTATAAAAGAGAAAATGATAAAATAAGTTTACAACCTTTTGCGACTATATTTAAAATCTAGCGTAATTATGTAGTATTGAAATTATTTTTAATAAAGTGACACAAGTATTATAAAATAATTATAAAAATATTATATGTATATATCATTATCCTTATATAATAATTCTAATTAACTCTATAAATCAAGATAAAATCTCGTTTTTTTTTTCACAACTCCCTCAATTCATTTTATCTAATCATTACAATTTTTTCAAATTATCACACAAAATAAAATAAACAATTCAACTTTTTTAAATTTTAAAATAAAAATAATATTAAAAAAATATTTTATAATAATATTTTATTCAATTTTTAACTTTAACCTCAACTTATCTACGAATCATCCAATTCAATCAAAGCTTAAAAGGGGGAAGGAAAATAAACCCAAGCCTAAAAATAAGAATTCAAAAGCCTATAACTTACCGGTCCAATTTGTTTAGCTCAAAAAAGCCCAACCTAAAACTGTCTTGGACCGACACATGACTTTTGCCCAAATCTGAGTCGAAGCCCAAACCAAGTCTAATTGCCTCCTCCCTCCTATGAGAACATGTAACCAATCCTTTTGAATTTCAACTGCTAAAATTGGTTTTAAATATTAATCAAAATTATGGGAACAAGTTAATTTTGAAGTGATCTTCGAGCATATTATTAAGGTTAAGATTATATATATATATATATATATATATATATATATAATTGTAAAGAATTGATGGGTTGAATTTTTATTATTATTTATGACACATGATATTATATGCTTAGTTAAATAAATGATAAAAAAGCGAAACTGAGTAAAGAATAGATTTTGAGGTTTATCCTACTATGCTTACCCACTTCGGGGTATCTAATCCTATTTTTTTAATAGGCAAGATAAATAGTAGCATTAAAATAAATAAATAAAATCATATAAATGGGGAAGGGGTACCCTAACAAACAAACACCCTAATAGGTTAATGCAAAGTAAGAAATATAAAACAAATTGTTGATGTCGTGTTTCATGGGCCTGGGCAACTCCACGCCGGCAGTGCTTGGACTCTTACCTGCACTGAGGAAAAGGGGATCTCGGAGTCCGTTGTACTTCCGACGCTCAAGTTAGTTTCTATGTAGGAGATGAAGAGAGAAAATAATAGTAGAGATAAGTGTAGATGTTAACCTACTTATCGATTGCCGGAGGCATCTCTTTATACCTGTCGATCTGGTCTCCATAGTAGTGGGGTGCTGCTTTGTAGGAGATTGAATATTCATGATATCCACTTGTCGCATCCCAAGCCACATTGAATGCGGCGTGCCTTCCTCCCTAAATGTCTTCTGTTCCATTAATGCACGGTGTGAACTGCCCTGGATATTTCTGGATTGCATTGAATGCGACATACCTTCTCCTTTAAGTCTCTCGGTGCCACATTAATGCAGGGGTGACCGCCTTGCACATTTCTGGGTTGCATTGAATGCGGCATCCCTTCTTCCTTAAGTCTTTCTCATGTTTTCTAGTTGGGCTCCCGACATGTGCTCGGCCCGACCTAGATCTCGTGTCTGGGTTCCTACCCAAGTCCTCCTAGCACACTTGGCCCTACCCAGACCTCACATCTGGTCTTTGACTTGGGCCTTTCTCCTGGTTTGGCCTAGGGAATAACTCCCTTAACAGTATCCCATAAATTTTCAACACACTTGTGGGCTGAAAATTATGAAAATGTTTTTTTTTTCTTTTTTTTAATCCATATGAATTCAAACCGAGGGGGCTTCTATGATAGTCTCCGCCTCGTGCTGGAATGATGGAGGACAGCGATATCCTCTCGTGCATATTCACCCGTTCACCTTCTCCAGATTATTGGGATGTGTCTCCTCCCTGATGAGTAGAGCTAATGATTTGTTCCTGCCCCCATTAATTGAAGTTGTCTCCTCGGATAGACTCCTGTTCCTGCACACGTCATTCAGGATTGGTTCGTGTGACGTACGCGCTCTGTTGGTGACTGTTGATCTGACTTCCCACGACTGATGCATCCCTTCAAATTTCGTGCTACTGTTTCAGAAGTACAGTCGTCCCCTCACACTATTTAAGCCTATTACTTCCTCATTTTCTCCTCTACCATTTTTTTTTTTAATTTCAGCCATCTCATTCGTCTTCTTCCTTGGACCTTCCTCCTCTTTCATTCCCGAAACTTCAAAGTTCTAACCTCTTATTCCTTCTGCCATGACTAATCGAGGTGATACTGAAGCCCATTTCAACTATTTTGCTGGGAAACAGTGGATGTCTGTCATTACCAGTTACGACCTTCATGCATACCGTAGGTTATACAATATCCCTCCGGATACCGTTATGGAGGTTCCTGGTCCTCGCGCCCCTGCAATGGATGTAGTGGACTGGCGACACGAGTTGCTCTTTACCCCTTTATGTTCTACAACAGACTGTAGTTGTCGTTCTGCTGCCTTGTCAGGGACGTTTTGGACTTCCTGGGATTGGCCTCAGCGCAACTCGATCCCAATGCCTGGCGTTTTATGATGGCTAGTTGTATTGCCTTTCGGATAGCCCTTGTTGATTCCTCGGAGGACTATCCCGATTTGACAGCTCGGGAGTTTTTGTCAATGTATTGCATCAACTGGCTCGACAGGAACATCTCCAGTTTCCAATCCCATTTTTTAGATAAACGCTTTGTCTCCCTAAAAAAGCGTCATTCTTCAATAAAAGAGTGGCAACATCATTTCTTCTTTGTGTTTGGTTCGAGTTGGGAGTTCTCGAAAGTGGAGTTGGAAGGTAAGGAGTTCCCAGTCCGAGCGGTTTGGGCCAAAGTGCCAAGTTCCAAATCTCTTTCTATCAAATTGTCGGAGAGAGAGGAACTTAGGGTTGCCACCATGATGTCCTGGGCGGCGGCTCACCCCACCCTTTCCGAGTCTGATATGTTGCTGACAGATATTAATATTCGGCGTTACATGTTGCTTCCTCACCTTTCACATGTGCTTGATCGGGAGTTCTTGATGGTTCCTCCTTCCCCTGTAGGGAAAAACGTCGAGCCACCTCTCCACCAGAAGGTGACCGAGGGAAGCAACCAAGAACAGATGAAAACACCTCTGGATCTGCTTGCCTTGGGGCTGGGGGCCCTAACCCTCATCCATCTAGGCCATCCCAAATTGCCCCATCTGCCCGTAGTCGCGGCCAGCCTTCTGGTTCATCGTTCCGCCCACCAACAGGGTCTCCTTTCAGTGAGTATGGTGCTCCTCACTCAACGTCTCGAGCACAAGGTTACAGGGCCCCTGGGGGTTCCTGCCCGGGTTCTAAGGTTCCTGCCTAGAGGGCCTCTGTGAGTTCCATGTGTCCATCTTCATCGGGCACCCCTCGCAGGGGGGAGAGCAGTTTTCACTATGCTACTATGACAACAAGTTCCTTTCCTGCCCGCCAAGTCCCACCGGAAGGTCTTCCGATAGGTAACATTTTTGAGATTTGATACACTATGACATTCTTTTCTTCTTGTTATGCTCTGTGAGTCAGTCTTCTTTTTCTTTCAGGTTCCGCTGGGGAAGACGAGGGGGATGACATTGCCATTTCCATTGCCATTGCCATTGCCTTCCTCTTATCCAAAACGTTCAACAATCCAGCCACTTGTGATTCCGGTCCAATGATGGGAGCTTTTCCTTCATTTGAGGAGACACTTACCCAGGCAGAGGTTCCCCGACGTGAGTCGCTAGTTAGTGGCCCAACTCCCTTCGAGGAAAGGCTCGTCCAGGTGGAGGCTGCATTTGGTGAATGCTTGACGACGCCCCCTGTATGTCCTTTGGAGTCCTCGGGTTTGACTCCTCAAGTTTCTCTGTAGTTCCTAAGCCGATGGGTCTTGACACCACTCTTGGTACATCTTCTACAACGGCTATGGAGGCCACCTCTTTTGGAGCCGTGGAGCCAACCCCTTTAGAAATTGTGGAACCGACCCTTCAAGAGGCTGTGGAACCAACACTCGAGGAGGTTGTGGAGCCAACCTCCCTAGAGGTCCTGTCCTCTTCAAAGATCTTGGAGCCGACCCCTTCCTCTGTTTCCGAGCTGGGCACGCTGGTGGTTACGGGGGTGATTCCTTCTTCAGTCTTCGAGCTGATCCTTCTGATCGCTCTGGATGTGATCCCTCCTCCTCCAACCTCTCAGGTAGTTGTTCTTGTATCCTTTGCTCAGACGACTCATTTTTCTACCATTACATCATGCCTTGTTGATTATTTGTCTTAGGAATCTGTGATTCCCTAAGTCGAGGCAAATTCTCCAAGCTGTGTAGATGTCATCCTAGTGGAGGATAGCTCTTCGCCTGCATCCCCCCCGACCAAGAATGGTTCTGGCCGTTCTGAGGCTCCCTAGGGTGAAAATTTTGTTCAAGGTGGGGAGGCTTACCGTCCGCGTCTCCTCAGGCTGTTCTATCGTTGGTGTGTGTAGGATCCTTTTTCCCTCCCATGGGAGCTAAGCCGCAGGAGACAAGGTCGGGTTTCGAGAAGGCCTGGGTGGAATCAATTGCGACGCAGGCTCGGAAGTTCAAACCTCTATTTGTCAGCGTAAGTGTGTTTCTTTTTCGTTGGTTAGCTTTGTTCTAACTTTGCCTTCTTCTTATAACTTTACTTTTCCGATCTTCAGGCCACCGACCAGCTTGGAAAGATGGTTGCTAAGGACCCGGAGGCTCTTGAGAGGAGCTTAGGGCTCATAAGGCATTGAACAGCCTTATGCACCTGTAGGGGAAGAAGATGAGTGATAACCTCCACAATCTATCCGTGGAGCGTAACTCTCTGCTGGAGGACAATGAGTTCTGCTGTCGGAAGATGCGGGCTCAATGGAAGGAGATTGAGGTGAAGGACCAGGAGATCAGGGCGAAAGATCATTAGATTCAAACGAAAGACCTGAAGATAACGCTGAAAGGTAAGGAGATCCAGTTGAGGGATCTGGAGATCACTTTGAAGGCCCGGGAGTTGCAATCCACTAGGAAGGAGCTTGACGACCTTTAGGAGAAGTTTGAACTCCTTGCCGAAAATAGAAATGCTCGGGCGGAGGTTAGGAAGCTGGAGCGTAGCTAGAGTCTGCCCGGGAAGAACTGAAAAAGTACCAAGGGGCAGTCAAGATGCTGGTGAGAAAGAAAAGGCGTTCCACCGAGGAGCGTTCTCGTCTTCTTCACAAGTATTTCGGGATTACCATGTTGACGCAGAAACTAAGGGCTTCTGCTCAGTGACTCCAACTTAAAGCTACCCGGTTGGAGTCTTCTCTGGAGGCTGCTTGGCAGCGGGTGGATCTCATTGAATCTCAACTCAGATTGGCTCCTACCCTCTGTGATGATGTTTGGTTCTATGGGTACAAGGAAGGTCTTGAGCGCCTGCGAGACCAACTAAAGGAGGACCCCGAGACTGACCTTCAAACGTTCAACCTTCAAATACTCCCTTCGGATCGCGGGTCTTGTCGCCATATGAAGACTTTAGGTAGAGAGGAGATGCCTCTAGCCTTCCGTGATGTTCCTCCATAATTTTAGCTCCCATTTTTTATTTTTAGGCCTGCATGGGCTTTTAGTGTAATTTGAAAAATTAATATATGACTATACCTTCAGTTTTGCTAATCATGGTTGAATTTCTACTTCCTTTTCGTTCTTTCTTTCTTATCTTTCGTATTTATTTGTTTTCTTTCCTTGCTTCTCTTGCTTATTTCCACTTTCCATCCTTTTATCCTTGGACTTGGGTTGGGCAATGGTTTGACATTGAGTAGAGTGTACTATTGACAGAAACCATGCAGGGTATTCTGTTGATGGAAACCGAGCAGGGCATTCTATCAATGGAATCCGAGAGGAGCATTCCATTAATGGAAACCGAGCAGGGCATACTGTTGATGGGGACGGGTCCCAGTAGTTACTCTGCTCATTTCTTTATGGACGTGTCCGGGAAGAATTTATTCTTTCCAGTACTGACTCCCCGTTAAGTTTCCTATTCGCCTGGCTACGTACTGAGCGACCGTTTGCATTTTACATACATGGCACCATAGTGGCAGTTATGCTTCCGCATTAAATAGCATCCCTTCGATTTCTGCGCCATGGCTCCGTTTTCACTAACATTTTGCCGGTTTCGAAGCTACATTGAATGGCTCCCTTTTGATTTATGTGCCATGACTCTGCCTTTTACTACCATTAACCCAATAGTTGTGCGTTAATTCTTCAAATCCTGCATTAACTTCTACATTAACTTTGCACGTTGCGATAATCAAGGGATTCTGGTATTCTGGAGGGGACGCGTGGCTACTCAAGGTGATTTGTGGAGTTATGATGCCTCGACATGCCAAACACCAACCCTGCCTATAAAAGGACCTTTCCCTTTGTCGAAGAATTAATCCTATTTGCTTCTTCCTTTTCTCCTGTGTTCTGTGACTTTGCCCCACTGTTCGGGGTTCTAGTATCTTCATTTTCCTTTCCCTTTCATGGTTCCAATGGCATCTTTATGCCATAGTGGACGACAAATCCTCTTGTGGTGTTCAAGCTATCGCTGGATATGGCGGTTTGAGCGTTGGAGGGTGGAGCCGCCCATCCTTCATTGTTGGGGTTGCAGGCCTCTTGTTCTTGTTCTTACCCTTTTATGTATTGTGCTTTGCTTGTTTTTGCCTCTTTGCTTACGAGGCTCAACTCCGAAGGCTTATCTGGATATCAGAATCTCTTCGAACGCCTATACCAGAACTCACTGTCTACGTGTTCACAACAGAGAAGGGCAAGAACAATAGGAGGCGTGGTGGCAGTGGAGTTGCCCATGTTGTATTCCTTTTCATCAAGTTTTCTTTTTTCTCCTTATAGCTTTGCGACTTTACGATTTAATTTTCTCCTTGTAATCATGTATGATAATACAATGATTTTGTGTACCTAGATTTATGGTTTCTGTCTTTTCCTTCTTGCATTTTATTTTTGGTCGTTTTTCCTTCAGTTTTCTTTCATTTCCTTCGCCTCTCTTGATGACCTTTTGACTTGTGCCCCTCAAGGGCCCTAGTCCTTAGTTGATACCTTGTGGCCAGTCAAGGGATTGAGCTTGTACCTCGCTAAAGTCAACAAGTCCAGCCTAGGGACTAACTTGTGTTCTGATTGGCTGTTGTCTGGGTAGGGCTCAAGGCTTTGCTCTTTAGCTAATGCATCGCAGGCAGCAACCTAGCACAAAGGTCGGCAAGTCAAGGGACTTGTGTTTCGAGTGGCTATTGTTCTGGCAGAGCTCAGGGCTCTAGTCCTTAGCCAACACCTCATGGCCAATCAAAAGATTGGTCTTATACCACGCAAAGGCCAGCAAGTCCAACCTAGGGACTGGCTTGTGTTCCAACTAGTTGTTGTTCATGGTAGAGCCTGGGGGCTCTGGTCCTTAGACAATGCATCGTAGGCAGCAACCTGGCACGAAGGTCAGCAAGTCAAGGGACTTGTGTTCCGAGTGGCTATTGTTCAGGAAGAGCTCAGGCTCCGGTCCTTAGTCAATACCTCATGGCCAATCAAAAGACTGGGCTTGTACCCCGCAAAGGCCGGCAAGTCCAGTCTAGGGACTGGCTTGTGTTTCGACTGGCTGTTGTTTAGGGCGAGCCCGGGGGCTCTGGTTCTTAGCCAATACATAGTGGCCAATCAAGAGACTAGGCTTTATCAGTTTGAAGTTTCATAGCAGGGGATAGGAGAATAGAACGTTGGAGTTAGTTCATAGCCTTCATACAAAATATTTCCTTCAGTGCTTAGCGTTCCATGGGTGGGATAGTTTGTGACCTTCTAGATCCTTGAGTTGATAAGAGCCAAGCCTCCCGGTTGCCATTACTAAGTAAGGCCCTTTCCATCAAGGGCCTAGTTTTCCTTCTTCTTGGGTGGTGACTCTCATCTGCTTCAGGACCATGTCTCCTACTTTGAAGTTCTGAGGCCAAACTCGTTTGTTGAAGTATCGTTCAACCTTTCGTATATTGGTCATTGTTCGGCTTACTGCTTCCTCTCACCTTTCTTCTAAGAAGTTCAAGTTTTCTTTCAATCTTTCGTCGTTGTGCTCTTGGTTGAAGTGTTGTAAGCAGTATGTGGGTACGGCCACCTCCGCTAGTTTTATGGCTCCGGTTCCATAAACAAGAGTGAAAGGCATTTCTCCTGTGGGGGTCCTAACTGACGTTCAATAGGCCCATAGTATGCTGGGGTGTTCTTCGGCCCATCTCCCTTTTTGATTTCTTAGCTTCTTCTTCAAACGTTGAGTAGCGTCTTGTTGGTAGCTCCTACTTGTCCGTTCGCCTACGGGTATCTTGGAGATGAATATTTAGTTTTGATTTTGAGTTCTGAACATCACTCTTAATAATGGGAGCAATCAAATTGTCGTCTGTTTTCTGATATGAAACTTTGGGGAATTCCAAAGTGACAGATTATAGATTTCCAGAGAAAATTTGTAATAGCTCACGTTGTGATCATTGCTAGGGCTTCTGCCTCCACCCATTTTGTGAAGTAATCGACAGCCACTACAATGAATTTTACCCCTCCTTTGCTCCTAGGGAGATGACCAATGAGGTCGAGCCCCCATTGTACGAAGGGCAATGGAGAGGTGATGGAGGTGAGCTCTTTAAGAGGACAATGGGGAATAGGCGCGTGCACTTCGCACTTGGAACATTTTTCACAAAGTCTTCTGCATCTCTGAGGGAGTTATGCCAATAGTATCTTGTCCACGCGGCTCATGAGTGCTCTTCTGCCAGAATGGTTTCTGCAGACTCCTTCATGTATTTCAGCCAATACATATTGAGCTTGTTCGGATGAGATGCATCTTAGGAGGGGCTCGGCAAAACCTTTCCTATATAGGATTCCTTCCACCAGTGTGAAGCGAGTCGCTCTGTTCCTAATCTTTCGTGCCCCTTCCCGGTCATCTAGAATAAGTCCCTCCTGAAGGAATTTTATGAAGTCGATGGCCCACTCTAGGGGCTATAATATCTAAAATGTTGATACTCTGATCCTAATGGCTAGTATGTCAATAGTTTGGATTGTGGTGTGATTAGGAAGGGGTGTTTCTTCTTAGCCTCAGGATTTGCTATACGTGGGAATACTGGAAGAGGTCACGTTCCTCTCCTACTCGCTGGAGGTACTTCTTCAGATTTTCTCCTTTAGCAGCGAACTGTCCCGTTACTTGGTCAACCACCACCTGAGAGTCATCCTTTACTTCGGCCTCAGCAACACCTAATTACTTGGCTATTGTCAAACCAGCAATTAATGCCTCATATTCAGCCTCATTGTTGGTGGCTTTGAAGCTGAGCTTGAGCCCATAGTTGAGTTCTTCTCCAGATTCTATAATTATATGCACCCCTACTCCTCCCCCAGCCTGGCAGGACTAGCCGTCGACATAGACCTATCAGGGTTTGCCTTGGGGTGTAATAATTATCTCTTCTAAAAAATCTAAGAATTCAACCACAAAATCTACCAATACTTGCCCTTTAATTGTAGTATGATGGAGGTATTCAATCTCAAACTCACTCAGTTTGATCGCCCAATTAGTCATTCTGCCAGATATATCAGGTTTCTGTAATATTTTCCTTAGTGGGACGTACCTTTATTGGGTGGGCTTGAAAATATAGCCTTAGTCGTCTTATGGCGATGACCAATGCGAATGCTAACATTTCCGTTCAGGGATATCTAGCTTCTGCTCCTCAGAAGGCTCTGCTTATGTAGTAGACAGGCCATTGGACTCCTTCTTCGCTCCGAGTAAGTAAGGCAGATATAGCATTTGGTGACACTGTCAGGTACGCGGTTAGGTCCTCTCCAGGTTTGGTCTAACTGAGAAGCGGTGGATGGGCCAAGTATTGGTTTTAACTCACCAAAGGCATGTCTGCACTCGTCGTCCCATTCTCGTGCTTTCTTAAGGACTTTGAAGAAAGGAAGGCAACAGTCGATTGATCTCGCAACGAAATGGCTCAGGGCGGCCACTCTTCCTACCAATCTTTGGATTTCGTTGATGGTCCGTGGTGGCAGCATATCCACAATTTCTTTGACTTTCTCGGGATTGGCCTAGATTTCTCACTCAGAGACTATGAAGCCTAAGAATGTCCCTGACTCGACACCAAACGTGTATTTTAGCGGATTGAGCTTCATTTTGTATTTTCTGAGTACTGCGAAAGCTTCTCTTAGATCACCAAGGTGTTGCTCTGGTTTTTTGCTCTTGACTAGGAGGTCGTCTATGTAGACTTCCATATTCCACCCGATTTGATCTTTGAACATTCGATTGACCAATTGCTGGTATGTTTCTCTTGCATTTTTTAGATCGAATGGCATTGCTTTGTAGCAGTAGAGGCTCCGGTCAGTGGTGGGTGTCATATTTTCTTCATCATTCGGGTGCATCCTGATCGGGTTGTATCCTGAGTATGCATCCATGAATCTGAGAAGGGGTGTCCAGCCATTGAATCCACTATCAAATCTATCCAAGTCAAAGTGGCGCCAAGGTTCCTTGCGTGATGCGGAGCCACCTTCGTCGACACCATCATCGACGCCACTTCCTGTCGTTGGACCATCACCATCACGTGGGACTTATCCTAGCCTCAACAACCTTGACGACTTGATGGGCCAAGCGCTTAATGACTTGGTCACTGCTTTTGATTTCGGCCTCCCTTCTCGGGAGTTTGGTGACTTGTCTCACTCACCTTCCTTTGAGCTCCCCTCAATATCTCCCACTGGCTAGGGGAAAGTTGGGAGGATGAAGAAATAGACATTTGTGTTGCCTTCGTGTTGGGCCTTGGCGCATCGGCGCCCTTAGGTAGTACCCAGTCGACAGCCGGCCCTTAGAAGGATCACAGTGAGAGAGAAGACACCTCGAGCTCCCTGCCTACTACTGTCTTCAAGCGGGGAGCGAGTGTCTATCCCTTCTCCATTCGACCCAACTTTTGGGGGCGAAGGAAAATCTTCCCCTCTTGAAAGGAGTCATCCTTTTAAGGGTGACTGGGGTGAGAAAGAGCTTGCTCTCCAGTCTGAGGTGATGGAGCCTGTTCATTCTATCGAGGAGGTTGACTATTCACCCAGGGGTGGGACCTAGGCTGGCTTCGTCACCCCAGGCTCTTATTCCCTAGGGTCCCGACATGACCCAGCGCTAGGGCCTCGACTGGAGGGCGCACAGGTCCTTCCTGCTCCCTTATGAGCGAGTCTGTCAAGGACATGGTTAGCAAACTGCGAGGTTTTCATTCTTCGGTATGACATGTCGCCTTCCTGCCTCTCTCTCTCTCTCTCTCCTTCATCTTTTTTCACGTGTGTGTACATTGCTTGTTACAGGGCATAGATGATTTGGCCGCCTGGATCATTACCGGTCGAGCTGAAATTGAAGAAGAGTTTCGGTCAAGACGTGTTTTCACATTCTGAGCAAAAAGAGAGTTCAAACGGTGGAAGGCTGATGTAGATGTACAAATTTTGCTAGGACTAGGTGACTAAGTTGATAAGTTTGGATATGATTATGTGACTAAAATGATAGAGTTTATCCTATCATTAAGTTGGTAATTTTGGACAAATGTAAATTATTTATTGACTTTATCTATAACAATATTAAGTTTATCTAAGAGGTATTAGGAGTTGTTTAGATAAGTCATAAGTGAGAAAATCGAGTCCCAAGGAATCTGCTCTTATCCAGAGAAGAGGCTGATCTGAAATCTGTTACTGCAGTGAACAGTTATCGCGAAATTTCAGCATTCCTTTAGGTGATGATTTCGCGACTGTCAGCAGAATCTTATGGAAACTAAAACTGCTTTCAGATTGTTTATTTAACGGATCCTACTGGTTAGGATCTGTAGAGATTCAAATCCACATATTTTCTAGAGCATTTTTCAATGCATATTTTGGTGAGAAAATGAGAATTTTCATATTGTTTCTCTCAAAGATGTGATCGTGCTCCATGTTGGAGAATTGATTGGTCGAGTTTCAACCACTAGAGTTCCAGGAAAAAAGTCAATGTTTGAAGATCGTCAGAGGTTCTGGCTGCTACTGCGGTAGAAGACAAATGGGTTATTTGTTTGGTCAAGTAAGAGTGCTAATTGACAAAAGTTTTGTAATTGAGCTTTACTTTTAATTGATTTTCAAATAATAAAATTGACTTTTCTAGATTTGGCTGCCCCGTAGGATTTTACCTTTAAAGAGTTCTTTAAAGGGTTTCTCTTTGATACCAATTTTAGTGTTATTTGGGTAATTTCAATTAGCATCAGAGCATGGTTCACTCATTCGATTGTGATTCGTGTCTTCCTATAAATCATGTCGTCGTCGTTATATGTTCCACCATACTTTGATTGGGAAAACTATGCATATTGGAAAGTTCATATGAGGGTTTTCCTCAAGTCTTTGGATGAACATGTGTGGTGTACAATTGAGCGAGGGTGGACAAAACCCAAGACAACTATTGATGCTTGGACAAGAGATGAGATCACCAACTCTAATTGGAATAACAAAGGACTTAACGCTATCTTCATAGCTGTATCTCCTGATGAATTTAAAAGAATCTAAATGTGTGAGATTGCTAAAGAAGCATGAGATATTTTGGAGGTTACACATGAAGGCACAAGAATTGTAAAAAATTCAAAATTACAGTTGCTAACCTCTAAATTTGAGGAGATTAAAATGCTAGAAGATGAGAGTTTTAATGATTTGTATGCTAGACTTAATTATATTGTTAATTCTAGGTTTAATCTCGGTGAGAAGATGGAGTATTCAAGGGTAGTGAGAAAGATTTTACGGTCTTTGCTCCAAAGGTTACAGCCATAGAAGAAATCAAGGATTTGGATGCAATCAAGATTTAAAAACTAGTAGGTTCTCTACAAACCTATGAATCTTCTCTTCCTCAAACAAGAAAATATAAGTTCATTGCTTTAAAAATAGTAAATGATGATCAAGATAAAGAAAGTTTGAACGATGAGGATATAGATCTCATTACAAGGAAAATCAGAAAATTTTTGTTCAACAAGAAAGCTAGTGGAAAGCAAAAACAAGGTAAGGAATTTCCTGCAAAGAAAAAATATTCTGAAAAATGAAATATAGAAAAATCTTAGCAAAAAGATAAAATGAAGTGCTATGAATGCTCAGATTATGGTCATATAAGAATTGAATGTCCAAATTTTAAGAAAAATAAAGGAATATCATTAAATATCATACTTAGTGAAAATCCAGAATCTGAAAATTCAAGTTCATCATCTGATGATGAAAATTCTTTTGTGAATTTTTATATTGTTATTAATGATTTTTTTGATATTGTGCATACAAAATTTGAAAGTGAATTTAATGATAGTGACTCGGATATAGCTATTGTTGATGCTGACCATGAGTTGAGTGTACATGAAACTTATAATGATTTATGTGAAAAAGTGGCCAAGTTGAAAAAACTCAACAATAAACTGTACAATAAACTCACAGGTGTAGAGAATAAAAAGAATAATCTTTCCTAGGCACTGAAAAATTAAGAAGGTTAGATATCAAGATTGAATGCTCAAAAGGATGCACTAGACAAAGAATTGAAGAGTTCTCAAGAGTGCCAACAAAAAACTACTACTAATAAATTATATGAGATGTTGAGTTGTCAAAAATCTAGTTATGATCGCATGGGTTTGGGGTACATGACTTCCCAAGGTATGGAACTTAAAGCCTCATCATTTGCTACCACTTCATCAAAAGGTATTATTTTTATTAAAGGAAGTCAAGATAAGGAAGTTTCAAAGAAAGCCATGTCTAAACTCATGCTCCAATAGTCTCACATGATAGATCAATGACAAATAAGCTCAACAAGGTAAGTCCAAAGGTAAGTTTATTCCTACTTATCTTCATTGTCGTGTTGTATGTCATATAAGGCCATATTGCCTTAACTTGAATAAAGTGAAGAAAAATAGAGGTAAAAAAAAGTTAAAAATGAAGGGAAAGACTTTAGAAAATTAAGTTGATGAGATGAGTCAACAAATCACTTTCATAATTCTAAAGTTTGGTGAACTAGCAGAATTTTGCTTTCACAATAAAGAAAAAGATCATACAAAGTGATGCTGATGAAAAGAATAGGCTAAAATTTAAAACAAAGTGGGTGGTCAAAGAAGATGTCGTGTCACATTAATTGATAGGACCACTTGCATGTTCTTGCATTCCTTGCATTTCATTTTATTAGTCTAGGACATGCATTTTATATTTCTGTTTTTAATATATGTTTCTGTTTTCAGTTTTTAAATAAGAAAAATAATATAAAAATTTTTGTGATTTGTTTCTAATTTTTTGGGAAGTGCATGCTTGATATGTCAAAATTTTGAGCACATGTGTTCTCACAAAATACAATTTTGAACTTATGCATATCTCTACTTTATGCAGTTCACTTTGCGCATACTAACCCTTTGGGTCATCTTGACAAGGTTCATTTACAAAGCACTATGAGAAACTTATGTGTATGCACCTTATAATTAAGTTCCATATTTATTATTAAGATGCTCACCATAGAGAGAGTCTGTGCCTTGAATTGACTAATACTAGTTGAACCTAGTACAATAATAAATAAATCTTTCATTGCCAAACACAAATAGTTGATCCATGTAGAAAAAGTCGGTGTTATATCATTACGGAAAAAGATAAACACCATATACGGATCTATCCCTTAAATCCTTATAGAAAGAATCATGGTTCAAATCATTGTGGAAAAAGATGAGCAACAAAAATGGACATGAAAGGGGTTGTGCAAACTAGTGTTCGGAGGAGATACTCATATATCTAGGCCATAGCATAAAGTTTGAATTTTGAGGTAAGTGACAAATTGTTGGGAGTATCTATAAGAAGAAAATACTCATGAATAATATTATCAAAAATATATTACAGAGAAAAAGAAATAAAGAGTTATTTTTTAATATAAGTTTACTCACTCACACACTTGCATAAACTTTGACATTGATGATCTTATGAGGTGTGAACATCCATGGTGATTGTTGCAAATAAGAGGGTGTACTCTATTGAATCTTTTTGTGAGTGACACTATATTTGAACTAAGATGCATCAAGGCATGTTACTTGCCACATTGCTTATATATACATAAATAGAAATTTTGTTAAATGCTTTTATTCTTTATTTATTTTGGTTTATATAAAATAAATATGAAAATATAAAATATATTGAAGTATGGGTCAGTGTTGGGAGCTCTTTTTGCATTTGTTGCGTAAGTCCTAGTGATGGATCTCTATTTTGCTTCTAAGTCCTTGGGGGACTCTATCAAGTAACCCATGTATGACAATAGTCACTTAAGTGACTTAAGTGTTTTAGCCCCACACAAGTACATGCCCAAGACTTACCCCTTCACTTGCAGGAACTCACCCAGACACACGGCACTCCATTCTCAAGGCCTAGCTGTATCCCACTTCACACTAATCGGTTTTGTGCTTCTCGTGATTTAGAAACAGAACAAATATTTCTAATCTACGTTTCTCCATCATGGTAAGACTCCTATATTATTCAAATCCCTCTTACTCTCTAGTTCTAGGGTTCGGCGCATATATATAATATATATATATATATATATATGGAGATTAGGATTTTGGTTGTTGCTTTCTGATGTTGGGGCTAGAATACTCGAATACTTGAATATTTGTTCATATGTGTGCCTATATTATGCATGTATAGAGGACGATTTTTGATGGGTTATGTGATTATACATTTCAGTTTTAACCAAGTGCACACCAAGTGTTTGTGTTTATTCCTCAATCAAGTACTACTTATTTGTGCATAATTGCAGTGGTTATCTTACCCATATAGTTAGAACATAAGTGTGATTGGTCCGTGTGGAAAGTTGAGTCAATTGCGAGGGGTTAATAATGTCATGGTCTTCATAGTCCTCGGACTCATTCAATTCAGATTTTGGTTACTTCTACTCTAATGTTATACTGCTACAATCACTGACCTTTCACATATGAGATTCACATATGACTGCTGTCATTGGAAATATAGTGAGTCTTATCATATTAGTGACAAAAATGGAGAGATTTAAATGTGTTGTTGAGGGGGAGGTGAACGAGCTAAGGGGGAGAGATTGAGGGGGAGCAGCAGAATATTGAGGGGGAGATTTTAGATGCAAGACACTACATTCATTAAGTTGGTTTTGTCACCAATCCGCCAAAGGGGAAGATTTTATATGCAAGACATTTCTTAAGTTGACTTTATCACTAATTCGCCAAAGGGGAGATTGTAGATGTAAAATTTTGGTTAGGACTAGCCGACTAAGTTGATAAGTTTGGATATGATTAGGTGACTAAAATGATAGAGTTTATCCTATCATTAAGTTAGTAATTTTGGATGAATGTAAATTATTTATTGATTTTATCTATAAACAATATTAAGTTTATCTAAGAGGTATTAGAGATTGTTTAGATAAGTCATAAGTGGAAAAATTGAGTCCTAAGGAATATGCACTTATCCAAAGAAGAGGCTGATCTTAAATCAATTACTGCAGTGAAGAGTTATCGCCAAGTGTCAGTATTCCGTCAGGAGACGATTTTCGAGACCGTCAGCAAAATCCTACTAAAACTAAAACTGCTTTTAGATTATTTATTTAAGGGATTCTACTGGTTAAGATCTATAGAGATTCAGATCCACATATTTTCTAGAGCACCTTTTCAGTGCATATTTTGGTGAGAAAAGTATTTGAAGAATTTTCATATTATTTCTCTAAAAAAGTGTGATCGTACTCCATATTAGAGAATTGATTAGTCGAGTTTCAGCCACTGGAGTTCCAGGAGAAAAGTCAATGTTTGAAGATCGTCAGAAGTTCTGGCTGCTACTGTGATAGAAGACAAATGAGTCATTTGTCTGGTCAAGTAAGAGTGTCAATTGACAAAAGTTTTGTAATTGAGCTTTACTTGTAATTGATTTTCAAATAATAAAATTGATTTTTCTGGGTTTGGATGTCATGTAGGGTTTTACCTTTAAAGAATTCTTTAAAGGGTTTTCATTTGATACCAATTTTGGTGTTATGCAATTTATTTACTTTACGTTATTATTAAATTAATTGCATGCTTGACCACTAACCAATTTGTTAAGTGAATTGGTAGATATTTCTACAGTGATACTTAGGTAATTTCAGTTGAGAAATATAAACTAGAGATCCTCCTTGAGCAAGCAGATGGTTTCGCCTACTCACTGGTGGGCAACATAGAAACTCTCCACGAGGAGATGTTTAGCCTTCGAAATAAGCTTATGAGGGCATATGAGGTTAATGCCCAAAATGGTTTCGAGTTGACATTGCTGAAGTCAGAGAGGGATTCTGCTAGGGCCCAATTATCTAGTCGTCAAGAGGACTTGGCTTCTACCCAAAGGGAAATGGCGAATGCCAAACAACGTTGCTTTGAGCTTTCCAAAGTTGTGGTGGCTGCCGAAGACGGTTGGTGACGTGTTGGCCTTGAGCTTTCTGAAGCACGAGGGGCTTTAGAGGAGCTCTCCCAGAGGCCTTGAGCTTTTTGAACGATGCCATGTTACATCTCGACGCTAAGGTCAAGAAATGGGACCAACGGGTGTTGGAGTTGGAATCGGCGCTGGCCTCCTCTCAAGAGGAGCTTGTTCGTTTGTCCCTTCAGCTCATAGTGGCTAGGTTTGTTCACGATCGCCTTTGGATATGGCTATGGGGCTGGCATGGCACGACTCAGGTCCTTCTTACTAGCAAACCCTCATGCTGACCTTATGAAACTAGGTCTTGAGACATTCAAGCTTGACCTTGTTTCCCACCAGTTCGTCGACGCACTAGGGCATGACACAATGCCCGACGCCTTCTCCACTACAACCTCTATGGTTGTAGACTCTACTACTCCTCCTTCCTAGGATTTTGTTGTATTATTTGTGTTTATTGTTGTTACTGGACGTTCTTTTGAACAATTTATTGGATGTTCGTATACTTTTGTAATCCATGGACTTATCTAAAAACTTTGGTTGTGACCCATTGTATTAGCTTAATTGTTGTTGCCTCTGTTTGGTTTTTTGCTGCTTGTCTTGACCTTGCTGACAATTGTTCACTTCGTGCCTTTGAGGATCTAATAAGGTTGGTCGTGTTGCCGATTGCATGGTCTTGCCAGTGGATTTGGTTCACCGCGAGTCTTTGAGCTCACCTTTGGTGTTTGGAGGGTCGCAAGATCTTCTTACCTCTGCGCCTTTTGGTGCACTGCAAGTCTTTGGGCCCCCATTTGGTATTTTGAGGGTCGCGTGGTCTTCTGACCTCTACGCCCATTAGTTCACCACTAGTCTTTGGGCTCGCATTTGGTGTCTGGAGGATCGTGGGGTCTTTTGATCTCCGCACCCTTTTGGTCATTGCGAGTCTTTGGGCTCGCATTTGTTGTTTGGAGGGTCGTAGGGTCTTCTGACCTCCGTGCCCTTTAGTTCGCCGCTAGTCTTTGGGCTGGCATTTGGTGTTTGGAGGGTCGCGAGTCTTCTAACCTTTGCTCCCTTTGGTTCCCCGCGAGTCTTTGGACTCGCATTTTGTGTTTAGTGGGTGCGATAGGTGGGCAACCCAACTTCTACTTGGGACACCGCCTCACTCCCATATGCTAGAGCAAAGGGGGTTTCTCTGGTTGGGGTCTTTACTCATCCATTACTGAGGTTGCTCTTGCAAATTTATCCGCTACAACGTTGTTTTCTTTGGGTATTTGCATAATATTGAAGTATGAGAATTTGTCTCCAGACTTGGTTCAGATACTTTTTCAACTTCTCGCCTCTGGCAGCATACGTTCCCACTACGTGATTGACGACTACTTGGGAATCTGCCTTTATTTCAACCTCTGTAGCCCCTAGTGCCCTCACAAGTGAAAGTCCTGCTATCAACGCCTCATATTCAGCTTCGTTATTGGTCATTTTGAACAAGAGTTTCGCCATGTAACGGTACTCTCTCCCCTTTTCGTCTATTATATGGACCCATATTCCCCCTCAAGCATGGCAAGAAGAGTCGTCGACAAAAATCTGCCATGGATTTCCAGTAGGGTGGCAGTTACCTCTTGAGGGAAGCCACTAAATTCATCGATGAAATATGCCAACACCTGTCCTTTCATTATGCCTCTTATCATGTAGTCAATATCGAACTCACTGAGCTTGATCGACCAATTGGCCAAACTACCTAAATAGTCGGGTTTTTGTAGTATGCTCCTAAGAGGGTGCTCCGTGAGTACTTTAATGGGATGGGCCTGGAAGTATGGTCGCAACCTTCTGGCAGCTACCACTATGGTGAATGTCAGCATCTTCATTTGGACTTCTCCTTCTTCCTTGACCAGAGCAGCAAAGACGGCATGAGGCAACACTACTAGATATACGTACAGGATTTCTCCTGGCTCGGGCTGCTTTAACAACAACAAGTTGGACAGAGCCCACTTTAACTCTTGGAACATGTGGTCACATTATTCATTCCATGGGTGCACCTTATGTAGGACCCTGAAGAAGGGAAGAGATTTTTCCATCCATCTGGACATGAATCTGTTCAGAGCTGCTACCCTTCCCACCAGTTGTTGAGTCTCACTTATGATTCGTGGCGGTTTCATGTTTATGATGGCGTCTATCTTTTCAATGTTAGCTGCAATCCCTGTCTCTAAAACGATGAAACCCAATAACTTTCTTGAGTCTACGCCGAATGCACATTTCGCCAAATTTCAGCTTCATTCGATACTAGCGAAGTACTGCGAAAGATTCTCTTAGGTCTATCAGGTGTTGGGCGGGCTCTTTGCTCTTTACTAGCAAGTCATCGACATACACCTCCATGGATCGCTCGATATGCTTCTTGAAAATCCAGTTTACTAGCCTTTGATAGGTTACCCCATCATTCTTAAACCAAAAGGCATGACCTGGTAGCAGTAAAACCTGTTTGTAATGAATGACATCTTCTCTTCGTCTACTGGGTTCATGCAAATTTGGTTATACCCTAAGTAGGCATCCATAAACTTACCACGCAGTGCTCTGCCATGGAGTCGACAATTACATAGACCCGTGGTAATGAGAAACTGTCCTTCGGGCAGGCTTTGTTCAAGTCCTTGAAGTCTACACACATTCTCCACTTCTCACTTGCTTTCTTAACCAAGACGACATTGGATAGCCATTCAGGGTAGTGGGCTTCACTGATGAAGCTCGGAGTGAGGAGGTGATCTACTTCTTCAGCTATCGTCGCATATGTCTCCGTACTAAATGATTTCATTTTCTATCGGACTTTCTTGCACAAAAGGTCGATACATAATCTGTGCTTGATGATTGTGTTGTCGATACCTGGCATGTCTTCATGGCTCCACGCAAACACATCCCTATGCTTGATTAGTAGCTGCTTCAAGGCCTCTCGAATGTCTTGGGGGAGGTGTGTCACCACCCACGTGGTTGTGCCTGGCCACCCCAGACATAACGTCACTAACTCTTACTTCAACCTGTTGTAGGCTTTGTTGATCCCGCACCTCCACGTCCTGATCAAGAACGAATGGGGGCGGGGACGGGGGCGGTGGTTGACCCTGAGGTTGGTCCTTGGCAGTGCAGACATCGGACTTTCCTGACATTAACTCTTGTACATAGCATTCTCGGGCCAGGGCTTGTCCGCCTCGCACTTCCTCCACCCCTGCCTTTGTCAAGAACTTCATCTTGAGGTGGTGGGTGGACGTAATAGCCTTGAGGCTATTTAGGGTTGGTTGCCCTAATATGATTTTATAAGATGGCGGAGCCTTGACTATCAAGAAGTCAGTCATCGTGTTGTTTATGCATGCTCATTTTCCTGCCTTGACAAGTAGGGTTATGGCGCCTACTGGCTGGATTGCATAATCGAAGAATCCCTTTAGAGGGGTGGGTGAGGGTCATAGCTTGCCAACATTTATGCCCATTTTGATAAAAGCCTCCTAGAATAAGATGTTTGCGGAGCTTCCGTTATCAACTAGGATTCCCCTGGTGGTGTAGATGGTGACCAAGAGGGTCATTACTAACGTGTCGTCGTGCAGGTATAAAACTCCCTTGCAATTCTCCTCCCCGAAAGAGATTTTTATTGTGTGAGTCGTGGATGCTTGGGCGGCCTGTTCATCACATAAATCTCCTCGTATCTTTCCCTACCGGCGTGTGCTCTCCTGCTAGAGGCAGAACTGCCACCTCCAGCGAACCCACTAACTATGGTATGGATATCTCCTAGAGGCTCATCACCACACCTGTCATTGCGATGAAGGGGGTCACGCACATCTTCTCCTGCTGGTCGCCACCTTTCTCGATTGCTGCTCCTTTGAGGATTGCGTCCTTACTCTAGTCGCCGCTTTGGAATTTCGCATTCGACGACGATCCGCTCGAGCTCTCCTGTGCCCACCAACTCAGCAACCCTCCTTTTTATTGTGGTGAAATCTTTTGTCCAGTGAGTGTCTGTCTAATGACTTACAAAAGCGCTACCCCGTCCCGGTTCGAGTTGGTTCCCTTTTCGAATAACTCTCTCTCTCTCTCTTGTACGCTCAAGTTGTTATGGATGGGCTGAGTGCCCTGATCGCATGGGACTGCTGGTCTATCGCACCTTTGGTCTTGGTTGCTTGAGCTAGTCTTCCTATCTCTAACCTTGTTCTTGTCATCGAACTTCATCTCCCATTTTCTTGGCTCAATGAGGGCTTGTAGGGTGTTTTCTGCATTGACAAAATTGTCAGCTTTGTCCATGAACTCTCTCAATGTTGAAGGGGTCTTCCTCAAAACTATCAATTGACCCGGGTCGCAATGCTCCAAACCGGCCTCTCACCACGCCCTTTAACATTAATGGGAAAGCCCTGCAAGCTATCTCTCCAAGAAAACCACAGAGAGTCATATGTGCTTTGAAGTTTTCTAGGTGATCAACGGGGTCTCGGGACCCTTCGTACATATCAATTTGTGGTACCTTGAATTTCGGTGGAAGTGGTACTACGACCATCACTTCGGCACTATATGGTAGGTCAGTGCAATTCAATAGTTATTCGACCGAAGAAGATCCTCCCATCATTTCACCATCTCTTTGTAATTATCGACAAGGTTGCGCAATTCGTCATGCAGTTTCTTCTTTTCTAACTCTTTGACATTTACCCTTCTATTGCTCTGTGCTTCTCCTTATCCCTACTCGTTATGGCTTAGTAGTGTAGCTCCACCAAGTTCCATGTTATAGAATTTTAACTCTTCATTCTCCCGCCATAAGTCCTCCATGGATTCCATAACCTTCCCTTAGTTTCACCTCGATTTCCGCAAGTCGAGCCTCCATGTCTGTGGTCGTCGTTTGGGAGTGTGTAGTGGTCAACATGTGGAAATCACGTTCGTGTCTGATGAGAAATTGAATGATACTTTCAAGATCTCATAGACGATGACACTGTTAAGAACGTATTCCACGATCTACCAGAATCCACTACCTACAACAAATAGAGATGGTTACCGGTGTGCTTGATGCACCTCTGATGCCTAAGTCAGCGATATGCAGAATAAGCTATCACCAAGATAGTGATCAAGATGAGTTGTATTACTTGAACATACTGTCTTCTTCTTCTATATATAGGTGTAAGTGGTTATTGATAGACACTAATAATGATCATCTTGTTGGGTTTTATCTTCATGTTCTTTTGACTTTATGCTCATCTTGAGGAACTTCCTAGGTCAGGTATCCATCTCACCTTATTTGGTGGTTACAAGATGGGGTCGTATGGGTCTTTAAGACTCCATCGACTTGATCCCTACGATCTGTTGGGCCGGGCCTCTAAATTGGGCCCCTCCAATTAGCTAGCTACATCTATGTTGTATTTGGAAAAGACTGATCATATTTATAGGCAAAAACCCTTAGAATCACGTACAAGAATTCAGCTCCATTCAAGTAAACATTCCATCACAAACTTAGAACACTTATATATGATTGTCGTAAAACTAATGAAATGTTAAACTTACAATTATATATGTGTGTATATATACACACACACGACGCAATAGCTGAAATATTCCATTTTTAAATCTAGTAATAGATTTGTGTTGACATCTATAGTTTTCGTTCGCATTTAAGGATCATTAAGTTGCTAAATCTAATTTGGGGGTTAAGGTTTGTGTTCAAAAATACATTTGTATCATGATAAATTATCAATCTAGACAACCCAAAAAAAAAAAAACATAATTTTCCCTCCAATTCCAGTCAAATTGCTTAACACTGGGTTTCGAAGACCGTCCCACAAGAAATAAGAAAAAATGGCAACCGATCGGGATGGCCGTTACAACTTTATATGGTAGGGAGAAACTTCAATACTCGAGCTTTGTTGTTTCCGGAAAGAAGAATCATCCTTTTACCTGGGTGTATATATATATACACATATATGTGTATATATATATATATCGTAGTATTTATGGAGAGATGAAACCCGAGTATGGTTGTAAATGAACTAATCCATACAATTGCTTGTCCGATACTCATTTAGTTAAACTCGAACCAACCTCAATTGTGAAAGTATAAGCACGTTTGATTAGTAAATGATGTATACTTGATTAAGCTCAACTCGATTCGATTAAATCTCGTTATGACTCGCTCGTTTATATCCAACTCAAATTCACCTGCTATTATACATTGTTAAATATACATAATTTATTTCTATAGATTAATATTCTTATATTTATATCTCTCTATATATATAAAGAGTCTATGAAACGGAATTTTCTTGTTTTAACATAAATTTCTTATTTTAATGGAATATGTTAGTTTTCATTAACTTTCCCTCCGTTTGTAATAATTACAGAACACAGGGATACAATTGTATTTTCCTTTACATTCTGTTTATGGCTACTTTTATGGTTTCTGTTGGTTTTTATTCCACTATTAATATCTTTAAATATTCTAATAAAACATATTTATTATAATAATAAATCATGGATTCAATTTCCAATTTGAAAATACGTTATAATAGGAAAACAGATTTATGTAGATTTATCTTTTGTATTCATTATAATAGGAAAGCATTATAATAATTTACAAATAGCCTATCTTTCAACCGCTTTTAAGATATATATTGGGAATATATATAGAATAGTAAAAGGTAGGAATAGAGGCAGAACGATGAAATTATAGCTTCTATTAATGATCTTCTTTTATAATATATCAAAGCGTGTAATTATTTATAAATTACATGAACATTACATTGTTATTATATTAACAAAAAATATTACGTCCTTATTAATAAAAAATTAGTTCTTAACAAAAAAAATTTATTTTCTTCTAACAAATATTTGAGCGTAATGTTTTAACAAAATTGTCTGCGATAATAGTAATACAAATCCAATAAAAGTAGTAGTTCAAAATATGAATCATTTGATGTTTCCACAAATAATTTATGTTCTAATTATTTGTTACTTGGAAACAATATTTCAATTTTGTTTAGAGAAAGTACAAAAATGTTTTCCCTCCCAAGTTTAATTTCAAAATAATGCACATTTGGTCTTACTGGCTGCATCACCTTTTTTTTTGTTTTTTCCTACATATTCCAGAAATGCTGTAGAGATAGATATTTTGGTATGCAATGATCTATTTTGCTTGTGATGTTTATTTATAGGATCATGTTAAAGCTTCTATTAATGCTCTTTTTTTATAATATATCGTAGCGTGTAATTATTTATAAATTACATAAACATTACATCGTTATTTAATTAACCTAAAACATTATGTCCTTATTAATAAAAAAAATAACTCTTAACAAAAAAATTAAACATAAATTAAGCAAACGTGCATTGCACGTTGCTTTCACCTAGTATATCCAATACATATGTATGTGTATTAAATTTAATAATATAAGTATAATGACCTTTATAATTATATATATAATCTGTAATCTAATTATTTATGTCTAATCATTTATGTCTATTTATTGAATATAATCAATAGTTATACGTCAGTTAGTTAACTACTTATTAAGTGATTAAAATATGGTGACTATTTTATAATATGTATATTAGTTAGTTATTTTGACTTAATGAAACTACTATATAGGAACTATATAAAAAATGCTGATATCTGCTGTTGTTTAATGTGTATAATACCCTACACATATCATGTCAATATTACAATACTACTATATATATATATATATATATATATATATATATATATATATATATATAGATAGATTTACAATGCATATATAACTAATAAGTAACTTAAGTAGACATATAAGATGTGGTTATTAGGAATAAATATCGACCAACTACATATTGTAATCTTATAATTCAATATAGGGCCTATATATAAGTGGTATAAATTTCGCTAAATTTAGAGTTTTTTGTAATTTTGTAATTTTAATTATTCAATTTCATTCAAATATAAATACAAGCAAAGATTGAAAATAACATGCAGTGCGGCTCAATACAAATTGAGGCTTAAGGTGAAATTTAAGTGAGTCATTCATAATTATAATACAATAAAATTTAAATTATTATATGAAACATTTTTAATATTTTCAATAAAATGAAATTTTATATACAATCTTTAAATAATTTTTTTTAAATTTATATTTAATATAATAACTTAAAATGAGATCTAAATGCAAATTTTGTACTTTAATTTAGCAAGATCTTAAAAAACTTATTTAAAAATAGAAATAATTCATTATTTTAAATATTAAATTTAGTATTATGGAGCCTCACTCACACTAAAAAGTATAAAAATTATTTAAAATTTTATTTAATAAATTGTTTTTATTTTTTAAAAAAATATTAAAAAAATACATCACTTTAATTTTTAGATGAAAACTTTAGATAATGACCTAAGTGACTTTACCATTGCGCGAACTAATTCGCCTTAACTCATGTTCATAATTTGAGTCAACTTTTGACTCGATAACTCAAAAAATTGACTCGTTCAAATTGAGTCAACTTTTGTTTTTACAGACGAAATAAAATGAGTTAAGATAAAAATTAAAAATAAAATAAAATATTATTAAAATATATTTTTTTAATATTATTTTTATTTTGATATTTGAAAAAATTAAATTATTATTTTATTTTATGTTAAAATTTTAAAAAAATTATAATAATTAAATGTGAAGAGATAAAATGAGTTAAAAGTTTGACGAAAACAATGGAGGCCTTAAGTGGTTGATACAAAAACGAATCCAATCTGGCCCAGAATCCGCCCTGCAAACTGACTCGACCCGACCCTGACCTGACTCATCCTTTTCAAAAGCACTTGCACCGCCTCCCCCTTCTTCGGAAGTAATCGAAGCTGGCTGCTCACTTTTCTAAACACGCCGCTTCCTCTCTCGGAAAGTTTCCCCCGGAATCCCTGCGGAACTTTCCTTCCAAACAATCACTCAATGTCTCCTCGCACCGTACATGAATCAGAACAAGAAAATCCGGGGATCTCCGGCAGCGAAGACGACCGCGACGACGAAGACGACGTTTTGGACGAGGACTTACAAGCCCTAAGGCGAGCTTGTATGATCACAGGCATGAACCCTAGAGACTTCCATGATAACATACCCACCCCCTTCTCCCCCTCTGCCGCCGCCGTAAACCGAGACTACTCCGCTAAATCCGCCGATTCCGAGTCCGATGACGACCTAGAATTGGTCAGAAGCATTCAGAATCGGTTCTCTGTCTCGTCCGATCTATGCGAGCCCCTGTCATTAAAGCCTCTGGCTTCTGTCCCGCAGGACGCGTCGGACGAGGACGACGATTTCGCGACGCTCCTAGCAATTCAGCGCCGGTTTTCGGGCCACGGTTGTGGTAAGTGCAATATATATGTATATGTCAGTGTACACGCACGTATCTGTGTTTGTATCATAGATACATTTTGTGGTGGACTTCGAGCTGATAACGCCTGATAATGCTGAATAAACTGAGTAGCGCATATCGTAGATGATGTACGGTTGTGGTTTAGTTCGCTGGTGTGCATCAAATTCGATGCTTTGGGTTGAAAGAGATTATTTTATGTCTTGAGCCTCTGAATTCTGCGCAACCAGCACAAGCTGGCATGCTCGTTTGCCTTGTTTACTATGCCTCACCACCCATTTTCTTGTTGCTGCTTTTGAATTTCAAATTATCACTTTTTGTGTTGTGTATAGATGATTTACGTTCTGCCTTTTGAATGGACGTCACAGTTACTCTAACTTGGAGTCGTGTACTGATTACAATGGTGATGTATACAAAACGCTTTGTTGGAAGCATTAGTGCTTAGAATTAAGTGTGGATTAGTCAGGATGCTGTTCCTGGACACCCGGTGCCAATAAAAAAAAAAAAAAAGAATCAAGTTTGGATTTCCGTTGCGCACACGAGAATTCCTTATTTAGTAGTTATTGAACGTATGTACTCGTGTTGGTGAAGTCATAAGCAATCTTTTTCTGAGCGTTAGCTCAAAATAAGTTTTGTTTTCTTGTTTATGGGTAAGAATGCAGCATTATCTTCTCCTGATTCATGTACATGCGCGTATGACATGTTCTTGTGCTTGGTTTGTGAATGCCTATTTTGCTATATTTTTGCATGGCATGTCTTGCACTGATTGAGATTCATTCCCATATTCTTTTTCTGTAAGTTTGATCTCATATGTCTCTTTTTTAACACCCTTAAAGAACTCACGTGTTGTTCCTTTTGCAGATACTTTTAAACACGGGATTGGGAGTTTGTTAAAGAAACCTGAGCAGGTTCATGCCTCTAGCCTATCCTTGGAGAAGGAAACTACAGATAATTTGTTTGTTAATAGAACTAATTCCTGTGAAGGATTTACAGATGCTGATGATTTTTGCAACTCCCGTTCATTGGATGACAATGAGGGGGTGCAGCCTTCTGGTCTCATTGAGAACCATCAATCACGTGCTTGTAATTCACCTATGTTGCCACTTAAAAAGTCATGCTTCCCAAAGTCTGCACTCTTGCTTCTCGATGCCATTAAGAAGAATAGATCAAGTCAAAGGTTTCTTCGAAGTAAGTTGATTCAGTTAGAAGCAAGAATTGAGGAAAACAAAAGACTGAAGGAGCGTGTTAAAATCCTTAAAGACTTCCAGGCTTCTTGCAAAAAAAGAACAGGGCGAGCATTATCCCAGAAAAAGGATCCACGTGTCCAGTTAATTTCAGTGAAAAAATCGTGGGCTTCTAAGGATCCAAAGGTTTGTTAGCCGATAAGCACCTTTTCGTTTAGCTTTATGGAATGTTTATTTAGTTCCATTTACTTAGATTAATTCCATATATTCTGTTATATACTGTTTAACTGTCTTTACTGGCTTGTAATTTTTTATACTTGGTGTCTATTTGTGAAGTTAAGAGTTAGGTGTCATGCCCTAGGTTGAGTATATGAGAGTGGTGAATGAGTTCCCACGTTGCCTAAGAGGGAGAAATTCTTACTATTTATAATGATTCCTCCAATTTCAACTTTAACAAGTCTTTTAGGAGTATAAGGCCTGGTTTGGTTACACAGATGAAACACAAATATGTGAGACGGTTTCGTACGGTCAAACATGTTGTGGTATGATGTATCCAAACGTGTGTTGTTGTGGTATCTCACCTCCTCCCATGCGTTCTCACTTTTCTCAATACTATTCATTGAGAAGACCTATCACTGACAGTCCAGAAACTGCCCCAAGGCTGAGCTATTCATGGATTCATCCCGCGTTGCCCTTCCTCCTCCATTCCATAATGCCGAGAAACCCATTCTCTTCCCTGCCTCCACTTCATACACGCCAACGCGGGACCCGGACCCCTCCAACGAAATTTCCTCTCTTTTTCCGATCTGCCGTCTGCCATTTTCCAACTTTGGAAAACGCCAGCCAAGACCCATCTGAGCAACACACCCATCTGTAGGAACGTACACACAGAACCGATTTCTTTTTTTCTCTCTCTTTCTACTTCCTTTCTTTTTTGATAAGTAATAGGGTATTTTATTTATCAAAAAGTAGGCATATCCCCGGTACACTGGAAGTATACATGTGAATACACCTAATTAGGAACTAAAACAGTTACAAGGAAATCATGGAAGCTGAGACCATGCAAATCTAAAGCAATGGCCCACATAAAAAGAGTCTTCCACATAAAAATCCTAAATTCTTCTGAGGAACGTTCATGATCCTCAAAAAGTCTATCATTTCTTTCACACCAAATGCACCAAAGAATACATAAAGGAGCCATCTTCCACATTGCTGCTATCTGTGGTGTCCCAGTAATCCCTCTCCAACTTGCTAGTAGTTCCACCACTCTTCCCGGCATTACCCATGCAATACCCATTCTACAAAAGAAATAATTCCAAACTTCTCTTGCAAACTCACAATGTAAGAGTAGATGGTCCACTGATTCACCACTATTTCGACACATACAACACCAATCTGTAATAATTAAACCTCGTCTTCTAAGATTGTCAATAGTCAGAATCTTCCCTAAAGCTGCTGTCCAGACAAAGAAAGCCACCTTTGTAGGTGCCTTACTCCTCCAAATGTTCTTCCAAGGAAAAATCTGCCTCTGTTGTATGGTAGAAGATTCATAGTAGGAGCGTACAGAAAAAATCCCTTTCCTAGAAGGTCTCCATACCATCTCATCTTCATTTGTGACAGCCATATCAGCAGTATATAGCAAGTTAAGAAACTCCACCAGCTCCGCCACTTCCCAATCATGAGTATCACGAGTAAGGCTAATGTTCCATTCTTGTATGCCATTAGTAATAACCCTCAAGTCAGCCACCATAGTTTCTTTGTCCCTTGTAATTCTGAAAATAGGGGGATAAGCCTCCTTCAATGCCGTGTCGCCCATCCACACATCATGCCAAAAGCTAATCCGATTGCCATTCCCCAAACATAGCCGAGTATGACGAACAAAGGAGCACCAACCTTTCCGTATGAACTTCCATAGCCCCACACCATATGCCCCCCTCCCCTCTCTAGAGCACCACCCCCCCCGAGTACTTCCATACTTCATGTCTATCACCCCTTTCCACAAAGCTTCCCTCTCCTTATTATAACGCCACAACCATTTGCCCATTAGAGCCTTATTAAAAGCCCTCATATTCCGAACGCCCAATCCTCCATCTCTCAAAGGGGTACGCACCTTATCCCATCCTACTTAATGAAATTTAAACTCGTCTCCTATTCCGCCCCACAAGAAGTCCCGATGAAGTTTCTCTATTCTATTTGCAATGCTGATGGGTAGAGGAAAAAGAGACAAAAAGTATGTGGGGAGATTAGAAAGAGTACTCTTGATAAGAGTGATACGCCCGCCTTTGGTTAAATACAATCTTTTCCACCCAGCCAACCTACGCTCTATTTTCTCCACCACCTCCTCCCAAATTGTTTTAGCCTTAAAAGGAGCCCCCAACGGAAGACCGAGATACCTCAATGGCAACGAAGAAACCACACATCCCAAAATGTTCGCCAGCCCCCTAATGTTACCAACCTCTCCCACCGCAACCATCTCCGTCTTAGCAAGGTTAATCTTCAACCCTGATACCGCTTCAAAACAAAGTAAGATAGCCTTCAAAGCTTGAACATGACCTACATTTGCCTCACAAAACAGCAATGTGTCATCCGCAAACAAAAGATGTGAAATAATGATGGACCCATGATTGTTATCACCCACAGAAAATCCTGAAAAAAATCCCCCATCTACCGCAGCCGACACCATTTTATTTAGAGCCTCCATTATGAGAACAAATAAAAGGGGTGATAATGGATCCCCTTGTCTTAGTCCCCTCGAGCTATTGAAGAATCCCACAGGTTCACCATTTACCAATACCGAGAAACGGGCCGTTGACACGCAATGCTTCATCCACCTCCTCCATCTTTCCCCAAACCCACATCTATTCAACATATAGAGCAAGAAGTTCCAGTTAACATGATCATAGGCCTTCTCCATATCTAGTTTGCATAAGATACCTGGTTCACCCGACTTGATTCTGCTATCCAAACACTCATTTGCTATAAGGACCGAGTCCAAGATTTGTCTCCCTCTAACAAAGGCATTTTGAGTCGTGGAGATAATCTTATCCATAACTGTGCTCATCCTATTAGCAAGAACTTTGGAAAGTATTTTATAGATGCTTCCCACTAAACTGATAGGCCTAAAATCTTGTACCTCTAATGCACCCGCCTTTTTAGGGATTAGTGCAATAAAAGTAGCATTCAAGCTCTTTTCAAATCTGCCCAAACTGTAAAATTCCTGAAAAACCTGCATGACATCCTCCCTTACCACCTCCCAACAAGTCTGAAAAAAGGCCATAGTAAATCCATCCGGTCCCGGAGCTTTATCCTTGTTCATTTTTCTGATTACCAGCTGAACCTCTTCCTCTTCAAATGGTCTCTCTAGCCAATCCATACTACTTTGATCAATGGTCTCAAAAGTTAGTCCATCTAAAGTAGGCCTCCACCCATAAGGTTCCGACAATAAATTTACAAAATATCCAGCCACATGATCCTTAATCTCAGCTTGCACATTAGAAGTGACTCCATCAATATTCATGGACTCTATAGTGTTAAACCTCCTATGTGAGTTCGCAACTCGGTGAAAAAATTTTGTACACTTGTCCCCCTCCCTAAGCCACAATGCCCTTGACTTTTGTCTCCAAGAAATTTCCTCCATAAGTAGCAGCCTTTCTAATTCAGAAACCACTTGCTCTTTTCGGTTTAGCACATCTCCTACTCCCTCCAAACTTTGTAACTCTTGAAATAAATTCTTCTTTTGCAAATTTACATCCCCAAATACTTGCTCATTCCATGTCTTCAATTCCTTCTTCAAAGCCTTTAATTTTCCAGCCAACACATTGCTAGGAGTACCTTGAAGTTGAAAAGAATTCCACCATTGCCTAATCAAATCCACAAACCCCTCTGTTTTTAGCCACATATTCTCAAACTTAAAAGGCCTTCTACCCCCTTGAATGCCTCCACAATCCAACATAACCGGAAAGTGATCCGAGCTTATCCTTGGAAGCCTTTTTTGACACAAATCTGGAAAATGAATCTCCCAAGAAGGAGATATGAGAAATCTGTCCAATCTTGACCAGCTTTGATTATTAGCCCAAGTATAGTCACCTCCCATCAAAGGTAAATCCATAAGACCCAATTCAAAGATTAGATCCGAAAACTCCACCATAGCAAGATTGTGCCCCTCCCCTGATCTTTCACTAGGGAACCTAGTCACGTTAAAATCTCCCCCAAAACACCAAGGTACATCCCACCAAGAACATAGACCAGCAAGTTCATCCCAAAGTAACCGCCTCTCACTATCTAAATTGGGACCATACACCCCTCCAAAGGCCCATTTAAAGCCATCCTCTGTGTTTTTGAAGCTACACCCCACCGAATATTCCCCCACAAATTCCTCTATGTTTTCCACTACCCTTTTGTCCCACATGACCAGAATTCCACCCGAAGCCCCTTTCGAAGCTAAATAAGACCATCCTACATATTGACAGCTCCATATACTTCTAATAATTTTCCTGGTGATTAGCTTCAGTTTAGTTTCTTGTAGACAAACGATATCCATCTTCCATTGTCTTAAAAGAGATCTAATACGGAGGCGTTTGTTGATCTCGTTCAGCCCCCTAACATTCCAAATCAAAATTTTGTGCATCATTTTACAACTGAACCAGCCCTCCCCTTATTTCTTCCACGGCTTGCACTCCCCTCCTTCCCCTCATAATTAATGGACCAAGTCAGCCTCTTCAACTCCCTCCCTCTTTTCGATTCTACACCATGATGACCTGCCTCCATTGCTATTACCAGTGCCTTAAACTGTTCCTCGTATCCCTCACACGAAATCCCCATACAACTCTTAAGTTCCTCCACCTTTTTCAAAACCCAATCAGATGGAAGAGTAGGGGAAATCATATTTATCGGTATAGGGTCATCTTCTGATGGTTCATCTGCTGAAGATGCGGCTGGTTCAACCCTAATCAAAGTGCCTTCCTCTTCTATCTCCTTCTCCTCTGCCCCACCCTCATATTCCCACACAACAAGCTCTTTCTCCCCCCTCTGCAACAGCTCAGGACTCTCCTTTGACAGCCCGCAGATTATCTCCCCTCCCTGTGAACCTCCCACTTTTGTTGAACTCTCCACCAGGCCTTCGAAATTCTCCTCTACCTCTGTCGGCATCAAGAATGACTCTGTCGGACCACCTCTTGGGTCACAAGTGACCATCGCCCGATTCTGTCCCACATCCGACCCAATAGACTGCATCGGGTCAAGCAAATCGGGCTTGTCCTTCACTCCCGAGACTTGCTGAAAGTCTATCGGGTCAGTCGCACTGCATACCCTCTCCGCCGGACCTCCACTATCCTCGGAGGTGTCCATCGCCCAGTTCTGGGTAGGATTCGGCTCGCTACCCGTTACCGAAACAAGAGTTTCGGGCTGAGCCTCTAAACCCGATATCTCCTCCGATACAGCTGCCTCTGCCGGTTCTGCTACTGTTGCCGTTACCACTAACTTCGCCGGTGGCCGTAACCCCTTCGCCGTCACCTGAGGAAGAGCCCCGCCGTCCACAACAGGTCCCACCGCAGCATGTGGGAGGGAGACCCCTCGTCTCCTCCAAACAGACCCAGCGGGTCTGTTTTCCAGTATACTAGGCCTTCGCCCATCTGAAGGGCCAGGCCTAAGCTGGGCCTTGCCCTTGGATTGCTCCTTGGGCCCATCTCGTGGGTCCACAGCTGAAGGCCTAAGAGCAGCCCCCAGTTGGCACTCCTGCTCTTCAATGCATTTCTTCAAAAAGGAGATCTTTTCTTGCAGCTCCCCCAATTGATTTTGCATGTCAAACAAGACACGCACGACCATTTCTTTTTCAAGACCAACAACTCTCCTGCTATCTTCCTCACCTACAGACACGGCACCACTGACAACCCCACTAACAGCCCTCCTGTCCAGTTGATGGGATTGGTTCCCAGGCCTCCATTGTTGAAGGGCCTCCTTGTATGAAGCAGGTTTCAATGTCTTCATTGCCTCTGGTGGTGCCTGCCCTCCTGAACCAGAAGCCTCCCTTAACAACTCCGCCAGCTTCCACCATCCTCTTCCATCTTTCTCATCTGGTACTAGAATGCATCTCCGACGTCCACCCCCTTGATACTCTTCCATCACCATGAACTCTCTCTGAAAATTTGCACATCTTTGCACCATGAAGCCTCTGTCCCCTTCCCGATGGCTTGCATAATATCCTTTTCTCCCAGCATTTCTCCCATCCTCCAAGGCTTTGCTAAACCACCTTGCTATGGCTAGCTCCATTCTCATACTTATCACAAACTTCCTCCCTTTTTCTGTGAGTAACAACCATCTACCCTCCCTAAGTACCTCAAAAGATTTTTGTTCAATAACTACAACTTTCACATGAGACATGATTCTTTCTAGCCAAACGAAGCTAACAAGAAACCCTCAAATTTCATGTAAAAATTTTGAGAAAGAAAGTGTACGGATAGTTAAAACAAACAAATGAGCAATGTAAAAGTCTACCTTCTTTCCTTACATTTCCACAGAACCGATTGCAGTTCCACTGGATTCGATTGAGGCTTCTGTTTCTGGGTTCCTGGGTTTTAATTCTCTGGGCTTGATTTTGGCTTTTCTCTTCATGCTTTTTTTTTATTATTATTTGTTGAAAAACTCTGATTTGTTTCTGGTAAAAGCCTTGAGTTTTGAGCAATGTATTTATTTTTATTGATAATGGATAATTTTGAGAATTTTTTAATTAAATAAGTTTGAGAAAAAATAAACTTGGAAATTTTCTAAGATATAAATGATAATTGGAATGCTGTATTTTTTATTGTTAATTGAAAATTTTTGGAATTTTAGAATTAAATCAATTTAGGAAAAAATATTTGGGATTTTTCCAAGCTATAATCAATAATTAGAATGGTGTATTTTATATTGATAATTGATATTTTTGGAATTTTAGAATTAAATAAATTTGGAAAAAAATAAACTTGGGAATTTTCCAAGCTATAATCAATAATTAGAATGGTGTATTTTATATTGATAATTGATCGTTTTTGGAATTTCTGAATGAAATAAATTTAGGAAAAAATAAACTTGGGAATTTTCCATTTTAATATGTTTGGGAAATTTTCAATTAATAATTGTTAATAGAAAATATATTTATAAATAATACTCAATCATTACAAACACTTTCCAATAATTTCTGGGATCCACCACTTTATCAAATCCCGATAAAAAGTTAAAATCATCTCATCTCACCTCTACATCCAAACAAACACACTTTTACAAATCAACTCATCTCATCTTAACTCAAACCATATCACTACTATTCACAAATTTATCATCTTCATCTCATCTAACTATCCAAACAAGGCCCAAGTCTAGATGTCGTTTGTACTCTCCTTATCAATTGATATTAGAGCCACTTCATAGTCAGAAGTGTCCAGTTGAGCCAAGCTGTACCACCTTATGAATAGACTGACCTGGATGTCAAAGATTTGAATGGAGAAGATCTCAACACCCCAAGTTAGGCATAGGAAGAAATAGAATTGTAAATGGGGTCCCACATTACCTGTGAGGGAGATGTTCTTATGGTTTAAAATGGTCCCAAGGAGCTACAATTGCAATCTTAACTAGTCTTTTTGAAGTACTATAAGCAAGTACGACTTGGTCTTTCCTTGGATAATTACATGAGGACTGGGGACCTGAAACTAAATTACTTAAACTAAAATCTAAAAACAAAGCAGCAAATACAACAACTAAACCGACCCAGGTGCTGCCATCTCCTACTTCTTCATTGTGTTTTGGAAAATCCAGACGGTTCAAAGATAAGAGTTTCTCTTTATTCTTCCTTCGGGCAGGTCAATGCTTCTTCTTATTCCCCCTCTAATGCATATTTGCTTCCAGTTCTGAACACTAAAATAGATATAGTTGAAACTTATCAGTCTTCCCCCAATAATTTGCAACTTTCTGGAGTCAAGGGGTCCATATTATCATCTGATGTCGATTGAGGAAAAATTGAAAAGAAGTATGAAAGCGAATAGGAAAATAAGAACAAATTCAAGGAAAGAAACATAAATTTACCGTCCGGGTACAACTGGGATAATTTTATCAGTTCAGAAGAGGTCATATTAATTTACTTATAAAAAAAAAAAAAAAGGAAGAGTTCATATTAATGAAACTTACTTCTTACTGATAAAAAATAAATAAAAAATAAAAAAAAACAGTTAGGAAGAGTTCTATCAATAGACTAAGATTTTGTTTTTTGTTTTTTGTGGGGGGGTGTAAGAGAGAGAGAGAGAGAGGAAGCAGGGAAGGAAGAGTGACAGGGTCTACATTATTACTTGACTATACTACTTGATTGGCCAAAAAAGAAAAGCGTATGTTGGTCTACGATCAATTATTTACAAGGTTGCTCAGAGCAATGCAGAGGATTTTAGCTTTGTTTAAAACCACTTGTCCTTTTTATCTATGAAGACACTTCATTATTCATATGTTGATGTCTCTTCCTTTTTTTTTCTGCAGATTGATGATAAACGGCTTTCTGCCATGTATCATGGTCCAGAAGAAAATTCTCATGTTTCTAACTATAGAATGGTGCTTACCAACTTTCCGCTTACCTTAGAACAGAAAAAATGGTCAAAGGCAGAAAGGGAAAATCTTGGAAAGGGGATAAGGCAACAATTTCACCAACTGGTGGTGCAAATTTCAGTGGATCGGTTCAGGTATTATATATTGGATTCTGTTTTTAGCATTCCCCTTTTTTTTATCATGCCTCAAAACATATGGCAGTTAGAATAACTTGTCAGGCCTTGGGCCTCATTCTCACGTTGATATGTTCATCTTGTGATATGTTCATCTTGGACATCGATTTGTCATAGGGTATATCATTACAGTGCTTATAATCCTTTTACTCACTTTTACTGAGAAGCTTCATATATGTTGCCTCTTGTTCTAATTTTTCCTCTCTTTTTGACTTTTCATTCATGGTAGGAATTAGTATCTTTACATGAACTTGCAACTGTTTTTAGTTTATGACTGAAAAGAGATCCTTGAGAACCTTTTGGTTTCTCAAAGTTTCAGCCTCTCCAGGAGATGAAGCACTGGATACTTACTTAATAAAGGAATATTTGACAAGCAGATTATGTCCAAAGTCCATTTTATTACATAATACAACCTATCATTACAGCTTTGGAACAAAGTAAACCTGTGTTTGTCTGGCCACGTACTTTTCTAAATTAGTTCCCGTATCTCATTGGTTGAGGCAATGAAGAATTGGAGTTACATCACCAATGATTTTGTAAACAACTCTTAAGTAGATGTTATCATGTTATTATATTCAAGTGTACGATAGATAAAAAAGAATATACAAATTGGAGTTACACACGGAGTATAGGACAGATGCACCTAAACATTAGAAGAGCTGATGATTCTATAAATATTCTGTAAACTTGTATTAAGATTCTCTGTAGAAAAAATAAATAATTAATGAGATGAAAATAAAAACATTATACCAGTATGAGGCCACCAAGACTGCATTATTGGACCTCCTTTCTTACTTTTTGAGACATTGCTACAGACAATCTGAACATTTGTTTCTTTACCATTTAATCCTGTTTCTTAGTATACTTTACCTGAAAAATATCTATTTGCAGTGGCTCAGACGCATCTTCTGGGGATACTAATGATTTTGATAAGATTCTCATGTCAATCAAAAATCTCGAAGTTACGCCAGAGAAGATTAGGGAGTTTCTGCCCAAAGTTAATTGGGAGCAATTAGCTTCCATGTATGTTGTGGGTCGCTCTGGTGCTGAATGTAAAGCAAGGTGTGTACTCTCTTGAGAGTCAAATCAATTATATCTAAAGCTTTATTGTTGTGTTCACAACAGTCAGATCATCTGGTTACAATTTTGGCAGTTTTTGACTATTGTTTTTCGTGTTTATTGATTTTCTGTGAAGAATTTGTATCCAATGAAGCGAGCTTTGCAGACTTCTATGACAATCACCATTACAGACACATATAGCATTGTTGGGTTTGAATAAAACTCCGAGATCATCATAGGTCATATAGGTGGGATCCACTCATATGTTTGCTTTACTCCAAAACAGTGGTGCTAAATGCATCTGTGATGATTGTCATCACAGACGTCTGTGACGTTCTCATTATGAACCACACATTTAGGAATAGATTGCTTTGCTTCTTTCTTTTAGCTAAATATATATGGAAAATCTATGCAGATGGTTAAATTATGAAGATCCCTTAATCAACAACAATCCATGGACAGCTAAGGAGGATAAGAATCTTTTGTTACTTGTCCAAGAGAAAGGGATCAATAACTGGTTTGATATTGCAGTATCTTTGGGAACAAACAGGACCCCATTTCACTGTCTGGCACGTTATCAAAGGAGTTTGAATGCTTCCATACTAAAAAGGGAGTGGACTAAGGATGAGGATGCTCAACTACGCTCAGCTGTAGACATTTTTGGTGAGAGGGATTGGCAGTCTGTAGCTTCTACTTTGGAAGGACGGACCGGTAACCAATGTTCTAACAGGTTGTTTGCTATCTTAAATGTTTTTTCTTTATTTTTATTTTCATGAAGCCTTACTTTTTCTGTAGTAAAAGCTTATTTTTCTGGTATAGTTTACCTACTGAAGAAAGAGCAGTGAAATTCTTGCTAGGGGAACTACTAGTTAATGTTTCATATTGTCTTTGTTATATACATGTGTGTGTGTGTGTGTGTGTGTGTATATATATATATATATTGATTCATATATACTCACCTTAAGTTCCATATAACATGCGTCCTTGGTGACCTTTATGATATTCCCTTTCATGGCCTCTCAAGCCTCTTCCTAAAAATTGTCTGCCTTGAATTGAATCAATCAATCCTTTATTATCAAATTTTCCCTTCAACTCATTTATCTGGTTTCCTACTAACCTATGATTATAAATGTTTTTGGGTATACTCATCAAAGATACATACATACATGCATTGTTTTTTATAAGTAAACGATTATATTGATATGAATAGGCATCGCCCAAGTACACAAGATGATATACATATATACACAAACACACACAGATAGATATATATATATATATATTTATGCGCTTTTGGTTATATTTGAGAACAGAAATGAGGTTTTTTGTCCTTGTTATGGATGTTTACTGTAAATCAATTGATTCCATTATGACTTTTGATGACATGCAGGTGGAAAAAATCTCTTCACCCAACCAGGGAAAGAGTGGGGAGGTGGATTGCAGATGAAGACAAACGCCTGAAAGTAGCTGTGATGCTTTTTGGGCCAAAAAATTGGAATAAGATAGCTCAATTTGTGCCTGGTCGAACTCAAGTGCAATGTAGAGAGAGGTACTGTGGAATCATTATAATTCAACCTAGAAGCTATTGCTGTGATGACATCGTTAATTCTTTTGATTCTGATGACAGATGGGTCAATAGTTTAGATCCTTCATTGAACTGGGGTGAATGGACTAAAGAGGAGGATTCCAGATTGAAAGCAGCAATTATGGAACATGGATATTGCTGGTCTAAAGTTGCTGCATGTGTGCCTCCACGTACAGATAATCAGTGCCGAAGGTAGGAAGTTTTTGGATATTAATTGATGGACAAATCGCTCTCATTATGTCTGATGTTATGAATCTATTTTTATTCTGTATATAAATTGATCTCCTTCAATTGCACAATATCTCTATATAACCAGGAGATGGAAGGTGTTGCTTCCCGATGAAGTGCCTATGCTTCAAGAAGCCAGAAGAATACAGAAAGCTGCTCTTATATCCAACTTTGTAGATCGGGAGTCAGAACGTCCTGCCCTTTATCCAAGTGATTTTCTTCCATTGCCAATTACTTCGATATCAGAACCAGAAAATCTAAATCCTTGCAGCATGCGGAAGGGAAGATTAGGGTAGATTATTCAAGCACTTCTAGTTCTTTTCTAATTTTCTTTTACTGCATGCAGTCTGCTGATTTTGATTTGATATGCCTACATGCATAGGGAAACTCCAAAGGACAAGAATGTAGCTTCATCATAAGTTTTTTTTTTTTTTTTGTCTTGTTCCTTGCTTGCAACCTTTGAGCCTTTTAGGATTTTTCTTTGTTTTGTTGCTGGATCATCTAAACCGTTTTAAGTTTGTGTTTTCTTCTTTTTGTCATTGATGACTTTGACTTTGCTTTCCTCATGCTTGAGGTTTTTTTTTTTGTTTTTTTTTCATTTGGATGCAGCAATGCTCCGAGGAGGATTAGATCCAAGAAGGGTGAACAACAATCTCAAGCTTGTTCTGCTACTACTCGGAAGAAAACGTATCCTAAATCACATTCAAGGAGCAAGAAATGTACCGAACCAGTTGCAGACAACTTGAGTCCACCGTTACCCCTCCCCCCTGGGATTTCGGAATCAGGGACAATTAATGATGATTGTATAGATCAAAGAGGGGTGTATACTTCCACTATGCATGGGGGAACTCCAAGATCAAAGGAGAAGATTGTAGCTTCATCGTAAGTTTTTTTTTGTCCCGTTCCTTGCTCTGTTTGCAATAATTGAACCTTTTTAGGATTTTTCTTTGTTTTGTTAGTGGATCACGTAAACCTTTTTAAATTTGATTGTTGTTTTATTTTCCTATCTATATGACTTTTGACTTTGCTTTACTCATGCATGAGATTTTTTGTACATGTGAATGCACAGCAATGCTCCAAGGAGGATTAGATCCAAGAAGGGTGAACCTCATGCTTGTTCTGGTACCACACAAAAAGAAACGTATCCTAAATCACGTACAAGGAGAAAGAAATGTACCAAACCCATCACAGACAATGGTCTGCCGTTACCCCTACCTACTGGAAGTTTGGAATCAGGCACAATTAATGATGGTTGTATAGAGGCTGCTATTGACAAGAGTTATGGAGCAAATGAGTCTGGGAGGAACATATGCTCGACAGATTTGGGGGAAAGCTGGAATTCAACATGGTCTTCTGGAAAGTCAATGTCTGTGAGAAAGAAATGTATTGAACCAGTTGCGGACAACTTGAGTCTGCCGTTACCCCTACCCCCTGGAAGTTTGGAATCAGGGACTATTAATGATGTTTGTATAGAGGCTGCTATTGGGAAGAGTTCTGAAGCGAATGAGTCTGGGAGGAACATATGCACAACAGATTTGGGGGAAAACCGGAATTCAACATGGTCTTCGGGAATGTCTATGTTTTCTGAAATTACTAACAATACTGAACGTCCTCTTGATCATACGTCTTGTGTGGATTTGACGTTGTTAACTATAACCAATGGTCAAGTGGTTGATTCACTGGATGGGAATGTTTGTGCAGGGCAGGAGGGGACTTTTAAACTACAATCAGATAGGAAACAATGCATGGATTTGACAGAGGATAGCCACAGTTCCTGTTTTCAACCGGTAAGTCTGGATACCAGGAAGAATGATGGTGAAGGTGTTGGAAGCAGCTTTCTCGATAAGGAAAACAGGGTTCTAAACCTGCTAAAGAAAAGGAAAAGAAGTAACGAACCATCAGGGGAATGCCACAATGTATCTCTGCCTTGCCGACAAGATGGGCCCAAAGTCTCAACATGTAGAAACATTTCTAAGCAGAATTTAGGGACAGGAGATAGTGACGGCATGACACTTGCTTCCTTTCTTTCCTATAAACCAACGAAGAGAAGGCTCAAAGTTGCCAAAAATGTTCAGGAGGCTTGCTCTCCAGGTAGTTTAATAAAGGTTGCTGACTCACATTCCAATGAAGTTGATAAACTTCATGATGGAAACCAAATACTATCTGCTGCACAAGATCTGGAATCTCAGGCATGTTTTCATGCTGGAAATCCTGATAATTTGTTGCCTTGCACGTTGCAGTCGGTTAGTGCAGAGGAGATGCCAACTGTTGCAGATGGTGACAGTGGACCTGGGAGGCAAGATCTTGTTCAACAGCAGAAGGTGTGTCTCCATGAACCAATGAGCAACAGTCTAGAAGATGATGAAGATGATAGCAATATAACTCTGGCTTGCTTTATGAAAAATAAATTGAAAAGGAGGCGATTCCAATCTGCAAAAACTGCTAAACACCGTGATGGGAATCCATTCATCAAGCAAAAATAGTTAGATCCTGAAAATCTGTCACCTTGCTACCTGGGGTTTCATAAGGGTGAGGATATGCGGACTTGGCGTAGCATCAATCTGGAGGTCATCACAAGGTTAGTAATAGTGGAAAATATTTTTTCGACAACCGACTTATTTGTGATTCAGGTGGTGGTTGAATAAAAGCAGCATACAATTCTGCCTTAATTTCTTGTCGAGTTATCACAGTAAGAGGTGCATATTTCGCCATGGGAATTATGCAATTTTGCCGGAGTTACATCTGTACAGCTGAGGTTTTATATTCTTTTGACATTCTTTTCCCAGATGAGAAACCATAAAGTGCATTTTCGTATCTGCTACTAATGGCTGCTTGAGATACTGAAATTTTTCAAAGAGATGGGAATTGTTTGTAATTTTTGGTCATGCATTTGCAGCTTGTAGTATATAGTCATTGTTCCTGAGATAAAGTCAATTTGTTAGGTTGTTTGGAGTGAAAGTGTTCTTATATCTTCTTTATTAAAGGGGCTAAATTGTGAACCATTTTCTGTTCATTTAACCCGAAAACTTGCCCCGGCAATTTAGCCATGAATAATTATACTTATCATCCTCAAACACTACACATATTTTAATTTTTTTTTTTCATTTTTCCTAAACAAGTATGTGATGTATAGATGATAAGTAGAATAACTCAATTAGTTTAACAAGAATAAAATAAAATAAAAAATAATTTTAAAATATGTGAAGTGTGTAGTGAGGGTTGATGAGTAGAAAATAAAATAAGTACAGTATTTGAAGGTGGATCATTTCTACTGTCAATATGCATAATGGTTTAGTATTTAAGGGTATGCCAACCTAAGAGATTAGTCGCAGCCCATTATGTCACTAAGTGCAATTTTGAGATGAGAATTTTTCAAACACTCCAATCACTGTAGGAGTGTAGATTTTGACAGATGTCATCTACAATTGAAGTGATTTTAACATGCGAGAAATGATACTTGCAGTCGTGAGTGTGCAAGCGTCGTGTAGTCGCTTTGAAAAAAGTGAATAAATATGGTACCCACAGGAAAAGAAATTAATTTTTTAATAGTAGACCTCACTCTTTTTCAAAGCGACTGTACGGCATTTGCGCATTTCACGACTGTATGTAGCATTACTCTTAACATACTGATGAAATATCAGCATTATTTTATTGCAATGATGACTTAATGCACATCGCCTTCCAAAATAAAAGATTTTAGTAGCAGGGAGGTTGCTAGTTTTGTTGCTAGAAGAGTTGTGGAAGCATCAGCAATGACAAGAACTGAGGAGAGGAATTTTGAGGTCCATGTAGTTGAGATCAAACCTTCTGAATTGCAACAAAATATCGAGGAAGTAGAGAATGAGTCTATGCTGCATCAAAAGAAATACTCCAGTAGTTCGGTGGAGGCGGTGACCAGTTAAGGGGAAGAGAGACTTTTAGGGTTGGAAAAAGTGTTGCGACAAATCTCATCTCGTTTCATCTTATCTTAACATTCAAATATCACTCAAATACAAATACTTTTCAATTTCAAATATTTAACTTTTTCATCAAATCATTATCTAATCATTATAATTTTCTCAAGCTTCCAAATAAAACATAAAAAACAATTCAAATTTTTTAAATCTCAAAACAAAAGTAATATTAAAAAGTAATATTATAATAATATTTTAACTTTATAATATTTTTATTCAGTTTTTTCTCTCTTATTTTTCAAAATTACATAAAACATCTTTGACTCTGAATCTCTGATAATTTTACTACTGTTCACAAATCATTCTACTGATCTTATGTCAACATCCAAAGGAGGCCTTACACCTTTAGTAGTTTTATATTGAGAAATGATACTTGTAGTCGTGAGTGTGCAAGCACCGTGCAGTCGTTTTGAAAAAAGTGAATAAATATGAGACCCACATGAAAAGAAATTAATTTTTTAATAGTGGATCCCACTCTTTTTCAAAACGACTGCACGGCGTTTGTGCATTCCACGACTGTATTTAGTATTGTTGTTTTACATTTAGGCACTAGCGTCCTCAAAGTTGGTTCAATATGGTCATGAATTATTTTGTTTTGGGTTGATAATCATTAATACCCAATATGTTATAGAGTTAATCAGCAGAGATATAAGATTTAGTAGCCAACTACTTTGGGTCCAGAAAATGGAGTGAAGGGGGGAATTGTATAAAAAGATGGAGTAAAGATTATTCTTCACCATTAACAAAGGACAATATATATTCAAGTTGAATGGGGGGGAGAAAGTTGCTGTCTCACTCGAGTGGGGAGAATTTCCAAATGATTTTCCAAGAAGCAATTCATCTCTATCATGGATTCTCAACTTTCAAACAGGACTCGGGGAAATTTTGTAAGAGGATGCTGGATACTTTTGCTGCAAGGTTTTATGTTGTTTTCACATAGATATCATATCATTGAGTCTTGCCTATGATGGTTTTGTTGCTGGAAAGGGGGATTTTTTTGGATTTCTACTATACTTTCTTGATGGGGGGAGGGGATTTTGGAATATTCCATACCCGGGGAGTTTAAGTGATTAGATCCAATACCTTGAGATGTGGGAAGATATCATCCATTTGTTGGAAAGGTCTTAGGCTTAGAAGTTTCCAAGGTGAGGGATCCAAGGTTTTAACTAAATATTAATAGATTGACCATTAAAGTTTTGATTAGAATACCATTCCAGAGCCAAGAATCTATTGGTTTAGATTGAACAATCGAGAGAAACATGAGGAATTGAGATATTTCGATGAGAGGAATGAGTGCCAGATTTTAATGTGAACTTGACTCATTTTCCTACCTGTTTTTGCTAGCAAAGTTATATGCTAAGTTGGTTCATTGTCCTTAAAATTTGGGTTGGAGAATTGACTTCCATGATTTCAGGATTAGGTTATGTTTTCAAACTTAAGAGAGAAATCCCACCAAAAATTTTTAAATCGACTATTTAATGATTTGCAGGCTGATTTTGGTAGCATGAAGGAAGTCATTTGATATGAAGGAACGATGCTTGCCACTGTTCTGATTAACATAGTTCTTCTAACTTGTGATAGCAATTTGGACTTCCAGCCCTCTAACTTTTTGGAGATTTTTCCTGCAATTCCTAGTAAATCTCTTTTTGGGAATAAAAGACTCCATTGCTGATTTACAATTCCTCAATCTAATCTTTTTGTAATAAGAGCACAACCTTGTCTTTTAGTAGTCCATGTGAAAGGACATGTGAAACCTATATCAATTAGGTCATGATTATCCATAAGAGATCTTAAGCCACCAACAGAGCCAAGGACTTGGGAAAGCTTTTTGATAAATTGATTACAGATGTTGCCAAAATTTTTCTTTGAGATACCATGGAGCAAGAGCATAAACAAAGGTGATTAACCAAGAGTGGTGGGGAGGATTAGAATAAACCATAAGAGACATAGAATCGATATTAACACAAACATATTCAACATCAACACCAGAAGGTAATTCAAGCTAAAGACTTCCCTTTTCCAGAGGCAGGAAAATGTACATAGTGGTGTAAATCAAGACTATTTACAATAGATAAGGTGCGGGAGTTAGGCACCATGTTTTTCGAAAAAAACATTAGATCTAATTATATTTTCTAATACTGGCCCTTATACTTTTGATTGCCTTGGGTCGGGTAAGGCCCCGACAATTCCACACTAATTTTTTCATGTGGTAGATGGAGATGGAGTAGAGATCACCTCATCAGTTTTTTTGGATTTTTCAGATACAGTGGATGAAGATGTTTTATGGTAAGGAACTGAACGGTGTTGCACTCAGGTTTTGTAGCTTTGCCCAAGAAACTGATTGTATTTCAAGGAGCATTGCTGCCAGTGTGGTTTCCTCTGTAGGTTGGGCATACGTGAGGTTCCAAGGATGTAAGGATTGGGCAGCTACTGATGCTAGGGGAGCTAAGGCATACAATTTAATTCCTGCACTGGAAAGTTGATCGTTGCTAGGTGCTAATACAGTTGAGTAGAAGTTTTGATCAATGGACTCTTTGCCACGAATGCCAGTGCGTTGGATCGTTGCAGTAGACACTGAGGTCCCGTCTGGTTTCATAATGGTCTCAATTTATCTATCTTATCTCGATATTTAAACATCATTCAAATACAACACTTTTCATTTTCAAATTTTCAAAATTTTTATTTAATCATTACAATTTTTTCAAACTTTCAAATAAAATACAAAATTCAATTCAACTTTTTCGAATTCTAAAATAAAAATTATATTAAAAAATTATATTCTAACAATATTTTAACTTTATATTATTTTTATTCAATTTTTCTTTCTCATTTTTCAATATCTCATCAAATATCTTAACTTAAATTATTTCACTAATATTCATAAACTATTTCACCTATTTACAGATGGATAAATATTTTAGTCACAAATAGATTATACAAAAATAATCTCACAAACATACGTGATTTTATATGATTCGTCAAATTGTAAAGTTATTTCTATTGTAAGGTAGATCTAACAAATCAGATAAAATTACATCATTTTGTAACGGGATTGCTTTTCTGTAAAGAAAAATCTTTTTGCAAGCAAGTTCATGCATCAAATTGTGCACCGATGCTAACATGTAAGGCATCATTTAATGAATCAGTACGAATTAAAGACCAAAATAATTTTTATGAGACAAAAGACATTTTCTTCTCTCTAAATTTTTCTTTTTTTGTTTTTTTTTAATTAAAAAAATCACCGCCAAACCGCTTGTACCTAGCAACGCACTGTGTGTAATCAATTTGTAATCTTGTTGTGTAACCAAATGAAGCCTGAATCATTCTTTATAAAGTGTGCATTTTCACATCTCCACTAGTCGTGTCAACGGCCTTGACCTTCGGGCATATATTACCACTCAAATCGATATCCATAACACCCTAACCACCACAGTAGAAGACATCGCCAAGGGCACATATGCAGAAGAAAGTATGAATGTGCTATGAAACCATGCAGCTAAGGCAAACTTCATTTCCACAATTTTAAATACGAATACAACATCTAACATAAAAACGAAAACAAAAACATCATTAGCCTCAACCCCATGTCAAACATGACCAAATCTTCACCATTGCCAACAAAATCATAAAAGATATTAAAACTTCTAACATTAAAAAGAGTAACTGGTTTGTTCTTGAAGCCGAAGTTGAATAATTTCTTGAACTTTACTAGTAACGACCAATTCCCCACACTCTCACAATACCATCTGTATATCCACTGAATAGTGTGCTGCCATCAACACTCCAGTTCAAGCTTGTGCAGTAGATAACCTACCAATTCAATGCAAAAATAAAAAGTAAATTTCAAAGTCTGTTATAAAAATAGGAACATTAACTCTAACTCTCCGAAATTAGATCTAACAAGCAGAAACATAATTTATATCCTTCATAGGAAACTAAAACATCCTCAAGAAAGACAAACCAGCATTGTATTATTAGTCAATTTACCTACAGGATAGATACGCCCTTGCAGCCTAATTTACAGTCGTTGCTATAGAATTGTTTCAGTACAACTTACTTTTTCGCATTCTTAAGATGGGTTAGCCTCTTTCAGTAAATCAAGTTATTCAATCATACAGACCATTAACGTGCCAGTTCTCAGATCTCAAATAATATCAGATATCCAGAATATCCTTCCAAACTCTACACACAGTGACACAATCATACAACCTTGATGACATGACATACGAAAACCAACTCTATTGGAGCATTAAAGCAGATATTATCAAAAAGGAAAAAAAGTCTGGTCTTAAACACATTCGAAAACCATAAATACAGTATTCAACAAAACATGGCAATTACAACACAATCTGCAAAAATATGGACGGGCTCCTTTTCAAGTTCATTTTTCCAGCTCTAGCATAAATTTGAAATGGGCATAACAAGGAAAAATAATAATACAATTTAATCAACCAGTTTCTTATAAACTTATTAGTAACCAGTTAGAAGAATATGAATCGCTCACTGAGCATAACAGAGCTAAAAGTTACTTGTAATGGTTATTAGTACCAGAAAGGAAAAAGGTTTATCAAGAACCGATGTGGAAACAAAACTTAATCTAGACGCTTCATGAGGATCTAGACAGGGAAGAGGAGTGATTTCTATACAAGTTCAACCAATTACACTGAACTATATTAGGGGATAACAACGTTAAACGAACAATAACCACATTACATTAAACCACTAGCAGGATGGTTAATGACACAACCATTTTCCTAGTTAATGTTAACATGATAAATTAATCCATCATGCCATGCAAATGCCTAAATCTCAAAATTTATATAAAAAAATAGTCATCAGAAATGAAACTGCATAGAACTCAATAGATAGAAAAAATGCGAAGAATATTAAAAAAAATTGTAAGCAAAACCACAAAGTTAACTGCAAATCTCAATCCCCAGGAAATATATTTTAAAAACCATTTTATAACTTAAACAATGGCCTATATCCGATGACAAACACATAGCTATCAATAAAAGATATAGATACAATGCAGTACATACACCCAAATCAACATAACGCACTTAATCAGCAACCAATTCCAATAAAAAAGAACCAAACCCAACAAGCCAAACAAAGGCAAGTTTCTCTTTCTAGAGAAGGAAATTTACCTTCTTCTTATTGCTATTAGAAGTGTTGTCATCCGCCTTCTCTGCCTCAGTCTTGAGGTCCACCTTGAGATCCTCAACAATGCTCTTGCTCTCCAAGTCCCAGATCTTGATGCTCTGTTCGGTCGCCGCGCACAGCCAGTACCTATTGGGGCTGAAGCACAGCGCGTGGATGATAGACCCAGCGTCAAGCGAGTAGAGCCTCTTCCCCTCGGCCAGGTCCCAGAGCAGGATCACCCCGTCCTTGCCTCCGCTCGCGCACAGAGACCCGTCCGGCGAGACGGCCACCGTGTTGACATACCCGCCGTGACCCGCCAGCGTGTTCCTGAGCTTACAGTTGCTCAAGTTCCAGACCTTCACGGTCCGATCCCACGAAGCCGAGACAATGGTGGGCTGAAGCGTGTTGGGACTGAACCGGACGCAGGAGACCCAATCGGTGTGGGCATCCTGATCCTGAATGGTGTACTTGCACTCACCCAATGTGTTCCAGAGCTTGATCGTGCGGTCGCGGGAGGCGGATACGATCTGACGGTTGTCGATCGAGAAGGCGACGGAGAGTACATCTTTGGTGTGGCCCACAAAGCGACGTGCGGAGACGCCGGCCTGAAGGTCCCACAGCCGGAGCTCGCCGTCCCATGAACCGGATAGAGCGAACTGGCCGTCGGAGGAGAGCACGACATCCTGGACGAAGTGGGAATGGCCGGTAAGCCTGCGGCGGGGCACACCGTAGGTCTTCTCATCCTTGGTGAGGTGCCAGACGATGATTGACTTGTCACGGGATGAAGTGACAATCATATCAGAGTTGTCAATCGGTGTAGCGATGGCCGTCACCATGTCGGTATGGGCCCTCATGGTACCACGGAGAACAAGTCCTTCCGACATTTTTGCAGCTTCTTGCTCTTCTCAATCCCTCGCTCGTTGCTTCTGCTTCAAAGGGTTTTCGGAGGTGGAGAGCGTGCGTGCGAAGGCAAATGGCCGAACGAAGCGTATTTATATCAGCGATACTGAGGATGCAAAACACCCATTCGCCCCTCTAGGGTTTTCTAAACCCTATCCCAAGGCTTGTTTGTAAACTTGTACGGGCCTATTCCCACTCTGGATTTACCTGTCCTTAAATTGTGATTTTGCTTTTTTCCTTTTCTTTTCTAAATTTTCTTGGTGCATTGATCAAACATGTGAGATGAAAACAAATTTTTTTGCTATGTCTATTTTAATTCTATATTTATCATATCCAATATTGCCAGTTGATATTTTAAAGTATTTTCTCCATTAATTAGTAAAATAAAAAAAATATTGAAAATAATTAAAAGCCCACATTGATTCCAAAGTTCTAGTAGAAGTATTGGATACTAAAAATTAGGTTAACCCTCTAATTCTAATGATCATAACATTTCATCATACTTCTGAATCCAACGTCAACGGCGGCCCACTCTATCTACAATGACTCGATGGCAATCTTTTCTCTTTCAACGGCTTCACCCATCTATCACAATCCAATGACTTGCATCAAACTTATACAAAATATCAAGACGTTTTAATTTAATTTATAGGTCGCCCTACGTAGCTCAAACTTGTGATATGGTCTTTGTTCTTATTATACCAATTGTTAAATGTCAAACCATTGATCCAAAAATTTTAAAACTATTGAATACTAGTTTAGTTAAGTTTTAACGTTTATGATCATAACAAAAATATATAACATTAATCAATATGATTAGAGATGACTAAGTCACTAATTCATGATGAGAATTCATATTAAGTTTTAATAAAACTATGATTTTTTATTTTGTTAATGACTTACAAATACAATCATGTGGTTAACAATATTCTTCCCTTGGATGGACTGACTAGGCCATCTAAACTGTAATGTCCTAACCAAAATGGTCCTACGATGATAGAGTATCAATCATTCAACAAGTTACAATAGCAAATACATCATTTATATATACGGTTCATTCACAAAAAAATTGCTTTATAAGGCCATTTTACAAAAATAATTGTTTTAATAAAGATTTGTATCATTTAAAGTTTTTGGCCAAATTCTAAAATTTAAGATTTGTATTATTTAAAGTTTTGGCCAAATTCTAAGATTTAAAATAAGAGAGATAGATAAATAAAATGAGCTCACTTCATTCTCACACTCTAAGCTTTTATAGTTCAGTCAATGCATGTTAACGTCGTGTTTCGTATGCCTTTGGGGCTTAAGTCCAACAACTCAGATCTGGGCCTTCCTACCTGCACAATCAAGCAAACAAAGGGGAATCTATCAGGCTCTATGGGAGCCGAGGAGCCACCAATGCTTAAGTCAGTTAATCTCCTTAGAGTTTTTGCTAACGAATCAGAGCTTAAAGAGCTTTCTTGAACCTAGGTGAGGATGGATATATATACCTGGTGGTGTGGGCCCAGTACCTATCAGCAGTACAGTGTTGGTGCCTCGGACATGGTCTTGGCAGCGGACGATCTCTCGCTTTGTCAATCATGGTTGTGTCACCCCGTACTTGGGTCGTACTGCTGTCCTCCCAGCTTTTGGTCAGGCAACAGGTGGGCCATGCTGGATTGTGGCCACCCGACCGGGTCCATGCCCCTTCTTATTGTGGCGTGTTAACTTCGTCTGCCATTAAATGCGGTGTGCCTCTTCCCTGACATGTTTTTGGTCATCTGAAGGCGATAGCAGCTGCTTCTGACATTGGGGGCGGGACTTGTCAGCCATTAATTGTCCCAGGCCTTCTCACTCAAGACTCCCATGCTCCGTGTACATAGCTCCTCCTTGTACCCCACGGGTCTTCGGGGCTATCCCCCAAGCTCAGCTTGTTCCACTCTTCATTCTAGTTCTTATATCGAGGGTTGGTTTTACTTGTGGGCTGGGTATTCCAAGGAGGGGCATTGGGTTCCCTCAGGGAAAGGTCCTTGGGCCCGGCCTCTTATGGTCCTGTCATAAGGGCACCTCGGGAGGGTAGGGAAAATCCCCTTGCAATGCCTTTTTATTTTGCACAAAAATCTACCAAAAATTATATACTAATTCACAGTATCGAAGAATTGCAATGTACATTATGTATGAAAATTCATGCAGAATTGCAATGTACATTATGTATGAAAATTCATGCAAAGTGGGTGGTTGACTAACCCTAATCTGCCATCCCTACTTTACATTAAATTAGATTTTTTAGAATTTTTTATTCTAAGTTTTCTACCATTTAGAGAGATAGCCATAATATATAAATCTTGCAATATTCAATATTAAATACGGATAACATAATACTAAATTTTAGTGGGTGATTGTTTTACCTTTAAGACAGATATCTTGTGCATCTACATGATAATTGTGAGTTCTATAAATTTAAATTATTGGAAAGTAAAAGCTTGTGAATTGTGGACGATTATTTGACTTTATATTGCAAGGGATCTTAGATTGAAAATCCTCCATAACGGAACTCCTCAAGATCGAAACTTTAAAAAATGGTAGAACCTCCATCCAAGGTTCTATCATTGATTAATGCAAGATAATCTCAAAGCCCAGTCTCGTTCGTGCCACCTCCATTGATGAGAATTGTGGTACCCCCAGCCCTCACTTGGAATTTCACAGAAACTAAAACGTCGGGACATGCAACACCAGGATTACCTGCCTCTCGTACATGACAAATAAGATGCAATGCACCTAATGATAACTAACAGTATGCAGTATATTGCAGCAGAAAGTCAAATTAAGTCAATTTAGAGGAGACATTAGTCATGATACCAAAAACATAAGATCCCAATATTATTTCATAATTCGTAAGAGACATCATAGTTGTTACAAGTTTCTAAAGAACTCCAAAAAACACGGGACCAAAACATAAAGCTAAACAGAAAGTCATTTCCCAAAAGTGGAATAGGTCAGAACTAGGGTCTCATCCTTAAGCAAACTTAAGAATATTCCCCTAGATGGTCGAATGTCTATGTCCAAACTCAACTCTATGGCTATTTCCTTAGCCTCTACAGCAGAGTTCTTAGCTTGCTCGAGATGTCTTGACACAAAACTCATATCTTGCTTATGTCTTAAATCTTTTGAGGGTCCAGTGTTGAAAAACCGGCATCGGACTCATTGATGATAGCTACAATCTTTTTGAGTCGCTGAGTTGACACCTAAAGCAATTTTAGGGTAGATTGACAACAAGCCTCCATGGTGAATTCATCCTCTATTATTTCACAGATTTCGTCCACACTTAATGGTCTCGTGTACCTGTCACAACTTCTATCATTTCGAGTAGGGAATGATAGTGGGTAAATACAAGAGGGAGATTTCGAGAAATCTCAATAAGTAAACAAATAACGTGCAACAGATATCATAAGCATGTGAAGCAAACTTAACAATGAATGCATGGATGAACTTATTCTTATGTACTTGACCTTTCAAAAGACATCGTGTAAAATCATGACATATCATAACTTTTGCTTTCGTAAACATTCTTTCTTCATTTCATACTTGTTCATTAACATACTTATGAGCTCGTGACATTTCTTGACTTATAACATATCATTGGATACCTCACGGCTCCCATATGCACCGTATGTTCTCTGCTAGTTAACGCATCAACCATTGGCCACTTTGACCAAAGTGACTACGTTTTGTCTTTCATATACAGCAGCTCACATTTCGTCTTCACCATAGGTGCACCCACTAGTTTTAGGTGCGATCTCGCTCCGATGTCCTTTTCTTTTAGGAATCATTCAAGATCTGCCGACAATACTTCATTGACCTAGGGCCATTCTTCCATTTTAAACACTCCTAAGAGGATAGAGGAGTTCCACTAGAACATCCCCTCGTCCCAATATTTGGGGTCATGACAAACATTCATGTTCAAACAAATATAGTACAACCCGAAACCCTAGCATGGTTTTTCGCTCCATTTTTCATAAAATGCACATCTTCCATAAACCATTTTAATCATACTTTTAAAATAATCATATCAAGAGATGTTCATAACACATGGAAGAACAACAATATCACAAATGACCATACAAAAACCGAAACAACCAACAAGTTTACAAGCTATATACATAAAATATCCAAGTACAAGTTAGAGGTGTACTTACAAAAATCTGAAATATGTATCTATAGCAAGCAAGCTGAAAAATCACATGTAATACTAGTTAGGATCATTGTTCAAGAAAATCATAACCCATGTGTTCAAGTGTGGTGCTCTTTACACATTTTTCTTTCCAAGAAAAATACTTCAAGTTTTCGGACCCTTCCCCCTTGAATCCGAAACTCATCTTCAACAAAACCCTAACTTAAAATCACTAGTGTAGTGACTCTCTTTTACCTCAAAAACACCATGCTTTAAGGCTTAAAACAAGTAGGATTACATTTATCTTTATTTGAAGAAAACCCTAATCTAACCATGTGAGTGTAGGTGTGGGTTCATATGGAAGAACCTTTCAAAACACAAGCTAAATCCTTCTAGCTCAAGTATGTGGGTATTAGAGCATAAGTTCTAGATGAACTATGCTTGTACCAAATCTTCACTCTCTTGAAGCTGTGCGTGTGTGTGTAGAACAAAAGAAAAGTTAGCTTCATGCCTCCTTTGTTTCTCTTATTGAAAGTATCCTCTCATTTTGCTTTTCCTTGAAAGAGTGTTTGGGTGAGAAGAGAATATTAAGGAGAGTGTTTGGTTGGTGAAAAAGTGATGGAAACTTGGAGGAAATAGGTGATGACCAAAACCCTCAAGAGAAATGCACAAAATCGCCAAAGGTCCTAAGGTTTTCGGCTCCTTCCCTTTTATAGACACTCAAAAAGCTTCTTGCATGAATCAAGCTCATGCATGGATGCTAAGTGGCGTGTAGCCCTATGACCTCTTCCCATAGCTCATAATTTGATTGTGTTGGGAACCAAAAGCACCCATTTTTACATGTGGCGCCTCCCTCTTCCAAAACCAAACTCACTTCACATTTTTGTCCTCCATTTCATGTCTTGGTTCAATGTATCTAGTGGCTATAAGGTCTTTTATCAAACTCAAATCCTCCTCAATTTCTTACATGTGTGCATGAGTGCCACGTGGCATGTGAGGAGTGTGTGTGTAAGTGCATGAGATGCCTAACCCTTCTCTTCCCTAGGAGATCTTCTTTTCACCATACTTTTGGACAAGCATGTGATTGGTCCTTTTTTGCATTAAGAACCATGCCCTAGTTGTCCACCTCAAGTGTTCTTACACAAATTATTCTTCTAGAAGCCCTAAGCGTGTAGCCTTCCTTCCAACCTTGATTTTGCTCTTTCCCAAGAAAAATGTTTACCTAACTCTTATGCATGTAGAAAATATGGAAAAAAGCAACTTCCCTTTGTCCTTGTTGCCGTCCATGGCCTCTTGGCCTTCCCTAGGTTCTACTTTTCCATAAACTAATCATTTCCTTCTAGAATCCCTCTCTCATAATGACATGTGTCAAAAAGATTTCTTCTACAAGCAAAGATTTTCATGCATGTGTGACACATGGTAAAAAGTGATAGATCTTCCTATGATAAGCGTGTAAGTCAAACCCTAACTCCTTCTCATCTCTCTTCCCTTATTTCCATCTAGATTTATCAAATCCTATACATAGCCTCATTGGATGACAAGTAGCAAACATAATTATTTAGGTTGGGCGTGAGTCCTAATTCCATTGGGCTTCAAAACCCTAATTTCCTACAAGGGCCAAAACTCTCATGGGCTTATATAAGAAAAAGAAAATTTACACAAAAGTTTAGAAAGTCTTGGTCATCACTGGAACTGTGGGGACCAAGCCAGCGCAAGGGGACATACCACCTTCTAAGGGTAAGTGGAAGGTAGAGAATAGAGTCTTTCATTCGAAAGGTGAAAGACGAGACAACGTTCGCCTATAGAGTGCAGTTAGTCCAGAGATAGGGCGAGCAACACTATGTAGAAGGCCGGGTTGACACACCTCAGCACAAGGTGAAGCAAGGAATTTGTAATCCAAAACAAGATAAGCAAGAAGAGGCACCAACTATACAAAGGCGAGAAAGGCTGATGCAGAGGGCAAGTTTTGAGCATAAGGTGAGAAACTGTCAAGGATAAGACATATATGAACGTAGGGGCTTTCTAGGATAACACGAAAATGCTCATAAGGCAACAGTGTCATAGGCAGGGGCCCATACTCCACCTGAAATGTCACATATGGAATGAGTCTGTGGAAAAAATATTACCATTCTGTAAGTCATATCATTTGAACCCAAAGGTATTGTCCAACATTACGTGAGAGACCCTTACTCAAGGAGGGACTCCAGATTGAGCGCAAGGTACGTAGCCGTAGGAACATGCGTGCTTGTCCAATCAATTTGTCTCTGTCATCTCGTAGATGGATGACTACGACTAAAAGGCTCCAATTCAAGTATGCCTAGAGTTAGAAGTACATCAAAATAACACTTGACAGTCCCGCCCTATAAAAGGAATTGGATATGGGACAAAATCTCACTTTTAAGATCATAAATGTTAAAGTTTCTTTGGAGTCGGAGTCTTTGACGAAAGCAAGTGGCTTAAAAAAGAGCACTGTTGGCAGCAGCGTCAACACTACCGTAGTATTTTAATATATTGTTGAGGTAGGTTAGCTTCTAAGACTATACTAGGAATGTACGGTAAATGTCGTATGTATGTTGTAAGATTTAGCTTTGTATATTCCGTAACTTTCCCTTTGCATTTTATGAAAATAATATGCATATTCTTCATTATGTTTATGAATTTTCTTTACACTGTGATTTTGAAATGTTGAGTTTAAATGGTTCAGATTAATAATGTTGTGATTTTAGGTACGTGAGTGTTACCGTGTGTCAATCATCATGGACAGGCAGAGAAGTCCCTGTGCCATTCCTACAATACGTTGCCATGAGTTTCATACGAGAAGTAAGGGTTCTCATGATGATCGGGGTGTAATGCTTTCGTATTAGCTTCACTTGATAGAAGGGTTGAAAGCTTTCTCAAGCATATCTGTGTGGTGTCTTCGAGTCAGTTGATCAAGTAGAAAGTGTCACCGAGTTAATCAAGTATATCTCAGTGTGCGTTGGATGATTTGAACGCTGACTTTTGTCAGGTAAGAGTGAGTCCCCGAGTCGAACGGTGAAATGATTCTCTGCGGGATTTATCTGATGAGATATGATCATTTTTGTGTACTTTAGAAGAGGGCGATTCCTCGCCTCGGTGAAATATGTATACTTGAGATTTATATAGAGGGTCATTTACCGCCATGCTTATATACTTGTGTTTTATTCAGAGGATGGTTCATCGCCATAACTATGAATGCATGTGTTTTTACCTAAATGGTGATTCCTTGCCAAGCATAAATATATAAGTTCATAGATCTTTTACATGAAATTGTACATTACATGTTCACGTGCATTGTCTCTCATTAGCAGTTTTGTTATAACTATTTAGCCTACCTATGGTTTCTTTTATCGAGATCGTAGACTTTAATCCAAAGGTAGCCCCCATGAGAGTTTCTAGAGGAAGAATGATCGACCCCGCCTGAGTGATAGTAACAGAGGCATATTTCCATTAGTAGTTGTTTGTACTTTTTGAGATGTACTATTTAGTCAGACGAGAAATCATGTTTGGTTTGTCGTACCTGGATGTAAGAAATGAACAAATGGTAATGTGTAATATTATTTGGTAATTGAAAGTGACGAATGGATATTTGTGTTTGGAAAATGCTTGGGATCCTGCTGGAGCTTCCCGCTTCAATTTTTTTTTTAGTTTTTCTTTTACTTAGTTATTAAGAATGTGTTGTTTAATAATATTGTGACTTTTTTTCTTTTTAAAAAAAAATTTAAAATGTTAAAAAAATAATGTGAAAAAACTTAAAAAAAACTAATATTTTTCACATCATTTTTTAACACTTTTAAATATATTTACAAAAAGAAGAAAATTCACAATATTATTATAGAACAATTTCTTAATCACTAAGAAAAAAAATTATTACAAAAAAAAAGTGGAGTGGGAAGCTCCAACGGGATCCTTAAATTGTCCTTTGTGTTTTAATGGATAAACCTATTTCTAGTTTCAACTTCTGGTACAAATAACACTTTGTCCCTGACTAAACCTTTACTTATTCCACTGTGATACACATAGATGTGTCTATTCTACTTACATGTGCATGTGCACTTCCTTGAAAAAAATTCACACCTATTCCTAATCTAAATCCAGGGTATTTTCGACCGACAAGTACCCTTAGCACTACGAATCTTCGCTAGGTTCTTTATCAATAAGAGAAATCATACTTGCAGTCGTGAGTATGCAAGCGCCGTGTAGTCGCTCTTGAAAAAAGTGAATAAATATGGGACCCACATGAAAAGAAATTAATTTTTTAATAGTGGATCCCACTCTTTTTCAAAGCGACTACACGACGTTTACGCATTCCACGACTGTATGTAACATTAACCCGATTTGGATACATAGTTCAAATAAGATGAAATACAATATACTATTAAGCATTGTTCATGTACTATTAAGCATTGTTCATACATTATTCATGTCAGGTTTATTATTCATTTATTGTTTTGAATTGTTCACTATCAATATTACATTATTTATTTACTATTTATTTAAGTGAATATTTTCAAAACTTAGAGATAAAATACAATATTTGGATAGACAAAACTCTAGGACCATACAGCCCAGATGAGATATGGATGAGATACTTTGCCTATCCAAACTTGGCCGTTTTTCTCAAATTTTATACAAAATATAATAAAAATTTTAACTTTTTCAAATCTCAAAATAATAATAATATTAAAAAATAATATTTTAAAATTATTTTATTTAATTTTCAAACTTCATCTCAATTACCTTTCATACCCTAATTCACCCCCAATTTGTCAACTTTTAACATTTCTATTCTGGACAGAAGCAGAGAATCATCACATCCTCCATCTTCGGTAGCCCATTAAATATTAATTTTCCACGAGGCTAGTAGTTGGAGAGAGCTAGTGCTGCAACAATGGCGAACCACGATAGCAACGGGGAAATTTTAATGATCGAGGCTCCGCCGCAGCCCTCGGCTCCCACTTGGCCGGGATCATCGAGCTCCGAACTCATCGACGCCTTGCCGTACATCGACGGCGACTACGGCAACGCCAGAGTCAAGGAAGAGGTGGACCGTTTGGTCGAGGAAGAGATGCGTCGGAGCTCCAAGAAGCCTGCTGACTTTCTCAAAGACCTACCTCCTCTGCCCAAGTTCAATTTCGAGGTAACCCTTGGCTCTTCTGATACAAGGTCCTTTTTTTCTTTTCTTTTTTTTGTTATCAGTGTTCGGGTGCCAAGAAATTGATGACGAAGAAGAAATAAATGAAGATAAATTTTTTAGTGATACCCCAGAAGGAATAACATCATGAAAGTTAAATTCTATGTTCTATTTAATGAGAAATTTTCAATTCTTTCATCGTTTGGCTGCTGGGGTAACTAGAGAAAAGGAGATAAATTCTCGGTGTAATATTAAAATATGGAGTTTTAGAAAACTGGGGAAGTTAATTGGACTCTTGGAGTGTGAGTCGGTTATACCTGTTTGGTTTGTTGAGAGAATTGAGGAAGCGAAAGCAAAGTCAAAGAAACCAAATAACCAAAATAACCATTTACAGAGATATTTGTAATAAAAAAAACATAAAGTTTGGGGTTTTTCATTTCTTTTTTATTTTTGAGGTGTTTCTTGAGTGAACTAATGGAACATTTGGTCTTTTATTCTTCTATTTTTTATCCAATTCTAATTAGTGGGCGCATTTAGATATAGTTTGTTATTGGTTTGTAGGAAATCATATGGCCATTGTTCATGATTCCTAGAAATCGTATTGTTATTATTGTAACCATTTTCAAACGATATTATATGAGACTACGTGGTATAAGCATCGGTGTTAATGTACAAAGAGGCGGCAGTGCTTTTTCCTCTTTACCTTCCAACTCAAGCCTTTGGCTTCACACATTATTGGTTCTTTTCGGCATTTTAACTTCTGTTATCTGTTTCATTTTTATGGTTCGATGTTTTATTTTTCCCATTTTTGTTTCATATAAGATTATTAGATGAATCCAAATGGCCACTTAAAAAAATGATGTGAGGAATGTAAAGTAGTATGCCTGATTGCGGAGTTATGAATCTCAGAATAACCCAATGATTGCTAGAGAGTATGAGCGCGTGAGAGCTGGAAAGCCACCGGTGCCTCTTGACAGGTCAAGGTATAATTTAGAACCACCACCTATGAATAAAAGGAATGATGAAACAGCTTGGAAGCAGACACTTCAGAGAGCTCAATGCTTGCTACAGTACCAAATGATCAGGTGTAGTAGTTATTGCAATTCTTGATAAATTTTCGACAACTCTATATGGAATTTTTATTGCTGTTTGGAGTATAAATAATTGCTGTTTTGTTCCCATGAGAGATGATGTTGTCATGGGGACAAGGAAGAGTGCAAGCACATATTTTGAGAAAAGAAGCTTTGTAATACATAAGTGGTGAAATGATTCGCAGATGGTAACTAAAATGCTTGATGTATATACCCACAGTACATACTGTGGTGAGTGTAAGCGAAATTTTCTGTGGTTGCTCCAAGCTCAAATAGTTGGAATAGGGTTTTGCTTTTTGTCTAAGTAATTTTTTTATCGATAAACAATATTTTAATCATAAAAATAGGCATAAGCCCAAGTATACAGGACATGTACAAGAGCATCGCCCGAGCGTGCTAGGCTTTTTGTCTAAGTAATTAATAATGCCTGGCTCCTTGTGACTGTTTTTCTATGATACTTTTAATTCTAGGAACTAATTTTTTTGATAAATTACTTTTTTGATAAGTTGCTTTTAATTCTAGGAACTTAATGAGGAGTTTAGGTTCCTTTTTGACATTTTGTTCATCTTCTTCCTAACCTACCAGAGTCTTATATATCATTAACTTCTTTATTAAGACCATAATTTAGGTTATTTTACTTATTATTAATAAAATTGTTTCTTTGCAGTCTAGAAAATTTGGACCTGATGGTCAAATATGGTCCAGATCTCTGGAAGCAGTTCATTCAACGATTGGAAGTATTCCTGTCAAGGTTTGTTTGGAATATTCCATATGCAGTGTAATAATCATTTGCTTCCATTGTAGAAATTGACTCTTTCTGCTTCAGTGACCCGTGTTTCATTGATTATGTTAATTTGTTCACTCACTCTCAAATATCATGCAACTCAAAAGCTTGGTATTCTGAGCCAGGATACTAAAATTCTATAGTTTTGCAATGGGAGTATTTTTAAATGTATTTGACACTCCCGCTGGTATCGTGCTTAGGTCAGGCTTGTGGTAGTTTCTTCTTCATCTGACATATTGCTCCTCTAGTTAACTGTGTGCTTCAGCTGAACTTAGACACTTTTAGCCCAATGTTTCCTTTGGATCATATCGTGAGCTCCTTGGTGTATTTTTCCAATGTTTTCGAGTGTGCTTAGTCTCTGACCCAAGGACTTTGGGGAACTGAAGCTGATTGTAGTGCCCCAATTCATCTCAACCTGTACATCTTTAACTAATAGTTTGCATCAATTGTGATGCAGCTTAAGTTGATTAGCTATAATTCTGACTTTCATGGCATAAATAAACTTGTACTTGGGACTGCATTCTTTTTTTCTCTTAATTCATGTGAATATCAAATATGCTTAATGCAATGGTGCCTTGTTTCAATGAACAAGGTAAATTTTGATGTTATAGTGCAGGTGTTGTCAGCTTTATGTTGGATTAATATGATAGTACTTGATGCCCTTCCCTTCTCAATTCATGTCTTACTCATTTTCTTATTTTTACTTGTATCATCATTTTCCAGAACGCAAAAATTAGCTCAGGAACAAACTGAAAAGATTGAAACAGTGAACCGTGAAAGGAAATATCATCAGGTGATTCAACTGTCTTTGTCCCATCTAACTTTGTTTCTCAATTCTTTGCTGCATTTAAATATGATAAATAAGCTTCCTTTGAATCATCAGCAAAATACTGCGTATGAGCTTAGTGCTTTGTCCATACAATGGAAGGAGCTTTGTCAGAAAAATATTCAAATTCAAACTGCATGTACTACGATTGAAAATCATATAGAAGAACTGAGGAAGGAAGCATCGGAGAGGTTAGATCAATATGCAGACTTTTTATGTGTTTCCTTCTCTCTTATGTTGGTTTCAAAACTTATTCATGTTTTTTCCTTTCAGAGGCTGGAACCTGGAAGCTGATTTACAGAATGGTTCTGTGTTGCATTCATAATGATCGGGTATGCTCTCTTTCCTGATATCATATTTTTCTTAGATTTGGTGCTATGGCCTCTATTATTTGTTCCTAAGATTTCAGATATGTTAATTATTATGTTTTCCTCGATTGTTCTCTATAATTGTTGTCTGGAATAATGATTAGGGGAGTATCTGTCGCAATGAGAAAAAAGAATACCAGATGAAGACTCCAAGTGACATCAGAACATTGCTTTGAGATGGCATCCTTGATCTATTATAAGTATTAGTTTTGCTACTTTAGGACTTAAGAATTTGATATATGAATTGTTTCTTCTGTTATCAATGCATTGATCTATTTTCGGTGGTTTCAACCAGATTAGTGTTTAGACACTCATTTTTATTGACCCGATAAAGAAGCAATTTATAACAGTCATCAAGATACCTATAACCTGTCCCTATTGTCTTACTAGAGGGTTGAACTAGGAGTTTATGAATAGGATTGCTTGCTGAGCCGAGCCGAGCACCTGCCTGCTCGAGCTAAGTGCAATTAAAAAGAACAAAAAATGGAGGGGTTATCGAGCTAAACTCAAGCCATTAAACATTGGTTCATGCTTGGCTCAGGAGACGAGTTTAACTGCATCCATGCTTAGCGTCCCAAATTGGAGCTACTTTCTAGTTTGGGTGGAATATTACTTCCAAAAAAAGGGGGGTGGGGGGGTGGAGTATAGGGTGCCTACTGATGATGGTCTACCTGTTATGCCATCTCTTATTGACCATTCAAATTGAAGTGGCTATATTAGGTTTGTGTGAAACTTGACTCATTATTGGAAAATTATATGGAAAAATTCTAGTAAAAGATGTGTAAATATGGAGAATTATACCTTTTTTTTATAAGTATATGGAGAATTATACTTTACACCTCTAAACTACCTCTTTTTTGCATTATCATTCCAAACTGCCAACTATTTTGTCTTATGCACTCCAAACCACTAACTTTGACCCATTGTATCCTTGAGATATTGAAAAGTTGTAAGGGGTCAATGGGCAAGGTGTTTTCTTGTATACATCAGTGTACTTGGTTATTCTTTATATATATATATATATATATATATATATATATATATATATATATATATATAATATTTTTACTTTTCAAAAAAAAAATGATATTGAAAAGTTGTAATGTATATCCTCTTGATCTTGATGGAGGATATACATTAATGTAGTTAAATATCGGTAAGGTTTAGCTTTGGTCCTGACGTGGTATAGAAACCTTGTTTTATATCCACCAATAGGAAAACTGACAACTTAGCTTCCCATTGATTTCTCATAAAAGTGTGATTTCAGCAAATCACACTCACATGAGGACTCCATACAAATACCAAGAAGATCGAGGAAATGAAGTATCTCTTAACTTGTTCTGGTATCATCTTAAAATGGAAAATATCATGCAAAATGAAGAGACAATTGAGGATTATGTAATTGGCTCTGGTATTATGTAATTGGAATGACAATTTAGGATGAAAAAAAGTAGCATTACTCACATCTAAGACATGCATAAAAGTCTTGAGGACCACATCCATTTATAGCAACGAATCTATCCATCGCCACGATTCCATTATAAGTAGGATGAGTTTGTAAATGGAACGCAATGGTGAATCTCTCAATCTAATGTACCATGTCAAACTTGAAATCGAGTTTTGACGGAGTGGCATGATTGTATTGATTGGTTTAAAATGAATTGTGAAATAGTTATAAAAAAGTTGTAGATGTATCGTTATCACGACAAAAGATGGTTTTGAGAGGAAACAAGATTTACATACTCTCTTTGTTGGCAAGATAATATTAACAATTTCTTCGACTATATCCACATTATTTTTCAGAGGATCCTTGCAATATCAATGAAAAATTCATTAAATTATTTTTCATTAAATTTTGATGATGGTGGATGTCTATGGTGTATTGGGAATCAGCAACAAGGTTGGATGTTCAATGTCTGCAATGATAGCTTTCATTGCTAAGGAGTGGCGTTTACTAGATCATTGAATCGGTTTCTTTCGTCAAAATTTCGATCAAGACTCCTGAGAGAAACCAAACAACGACAATTATGTTGCATCTTTGCGATCTTCGGATTAAGATATTGAAAATCTTGATACAAATCAAGGAAATGATCACATCAATGGATTGCTTAAACTATGAAATTAATTTAGTACCATTAAAAGGGTGGATCTGGTTCATGTATACGAGGAGGGGTACTTGAGGGTGTAACCAGTTTTCAATTTTGGACAAATTTTAAAATTGAATCAGAATACACCGGTTTTAAAAAATTAAAAATCGATGTTGAACCGATTAATCACCCAAACTGGAACTTCTGATTTTTTCAGTTTCGGTCCAATCCAGTCCGGTTTTTAAATTGATAACTTAATATTAACGTTCATGTTTAAGATTAAGATTTTGTTATATTAATTTTATGTTATAAATTTAAAATTTATTGTTATATCAAAGTTCAAATGTTACATTAAAAATTATAAGATTAATTTATACTATATCATAATCAAATGTTATATTAAAATTTATAAGATTAATTTTATGTTATATCAAATATTATATTAATTTTATGTTATAAGATTAATAGATATGAATAATAAGATTAAATCTTCATGTTATATTAATAAACATTAAAAATTATATATAACATAAGAATTATATAAATATTTTATTTATAAAATTAAAAATTAAAAATATATATCTATCGGTAAGGGTGGGTAGCGGCCTTCGCCACCCCGCCCCTGCTTGGGCGACACGGGCAACCCCGCCCCGCAGGGGAAAGTTCCCCCTCCCTCTCTCTTCCCAGTTGCCCCCTCCCCTCGAGTGGCTCTCAGCCTCGCTACAGCCTGCGATGTCGTCTGATCTCTCTCGATTCTCTCCGTGATTCTCTCTCTCTCTCTCTCTCTCTCAATTGATTGTGGAATTGTTGTGGATTTTTTTTTATTGTGTATCAGTATAATTTTTTGTGGATTTTGTGCAGAGTGGTGGGGGGGGGGGGGGGGGACGGAGTAGGGGTCCGATGTGGGGGCAGGGCGGGAAGGGGGTTACCCCGCCCTCCCATAGGGTGCGGGTAGCACCCTATCTACCGGTCCGGTTCAATTCAAACTGGTTTTGTAAATATCAAAACCGGAACCAAATCGATTTCTATCCGGTTTTGATTATTAGAACTAATGCATTTGAAAATCCATTAGTTGGATTTTAAATAGTAGTGGTCCCTCCTTGGCTTGCCAATGAACAAGGAAGATGGTTCAGTTTATTGGCCTTATTACTTGTTTATTCTTATTTGTTGTGTTTATATGTAAAGTAATTCTGTAATATGGTTTTTGTCGAGATTCTCGCCCTAATATTTTGTATTTTTTCTTTTTATTTCAATGCAAATTCGATTGGAAAAAAAAAAAAAGATAAATGATGTTAGTGTGACATAATTTTGTTACATTTTTGAAGTGTCACACTATTAAGAGTTTTAACTATTATCATGAACGTATGTAAGTTCTAAGATGCACCCTTTTGTGAAACAATCTTATACACAAGCTACCCATGTCATCCTTTATTTATTTATTTTAGCTACGTACTTTTCGAAATACATGTTGTCTAAGGCATCGTGATTAAATGAGATCATAAATTGGTGAATAATAATAAATAATTTGTAAATAATAGTAAAATAATTGAAGTTAAAAATATTGTATGTAATTTTGAGAAAGGGAGAAAAAGTTGAATAAAAATATAATAAAATTAAAATATTATTAGAATATAATTTTTTAATATAATTTTTATTTTGTGATTTGAAAAAATAATTATTTTTGTATTTTGTTGAAACTTTGAAAGAATCGTAATGATTAGATAAAAAAGTTAAAAATTAAAAATTAAAAAATATTTATATTTGTATTAATTTAATGTTGAAAGGAGATTATCTTGCAATCCGGGACCTAAATCTTTATCTACCGTATTTAAATATTCTTATTTTTTGTTTTTTAAACTTTATAATTCCTAATTCTTAATTTCTTCTATATTTTTTATTCTCTCGAACCATGCAGGACAAAATTTCATTAATCTATGCACCTTTTGTCATATAAATAAAAATGTTTTCTTTCTATTTTTCATTCAAATCCACCCAAGTTTTTTTTTCTTCATTTTAATTTTTAGAGAAGGTAATCAAAGGATAATTAAAACGGCTTTCTTTCCATTCCAAAGAGGCTAAGAGTCAATGGAGAATTCTTTTTACGTATTTTTAGTTAGCCCAGGGCACTGGCCAAAGTATCTTGAAATGGTCACTTGGTAAGAAATATACAACACTTTTTTATCATCTTTCAACCAATGTTTATAGAAAATAATTTTCCTATGAGAACTACTACGTCTACAAAAAGATTACACAAAATAAATCTATAAATTGATGAGTCTTTGTAAAATCCGTTAGATCTATTTTATAATAAAATGAACTTTACAATCTAACGTATCTCATTAAGTCAATCAATTTGTAAGTTTACTTTTGTAAAATCCTTTTGTAACTAAAGTATTTTCTTTTCACTATAAAGTGACACTCAAAACTTCTAATACAACGTTTTTTACTCATTGCATTGCAAAGGTAACACTTGCTATTGCTCATTAATTTAACATTCAACACAAGAGGATAGGTGGATTCGGTTGTATTCAAAAATTAATAATTATAAACTAAATGCACAATATAAAATATGAACAAATTATGAAGCAGCAGTCAATATAAGGAGTAAGGATAAGAGAGATAAGCAAACTCAGTATTTTAATGAGGTTCAACCACATTGCCTACGTCCTCTCCTCAAGCTACGTACCCCTTGAAGATTTCCAAATTCACTATTCAACCTCTTTCAGGTGAAGATAGAAACCTATTACACATCTGAGCAGTACTGCTACAAAGAATCCGTATAGAACACTCTCTACACATGCAATCACCTTACACGTGGTGATTCAACTATTCCCTGTGTAAAACCCCTTCTACACACACAAAGGTTATATACACCATTTTACTAATATAATAGCTGATAGTGGGTAGGTTATCAGAAAACAATTCTCAATGAGTGGAATAAGAATAATACTGCACAAACTATATCTCTCTTAAAATAAACAAAGGTTAAGGCTCAATGCTTAGAGAACAGAAATTGAAAGCTTTGGATGAATATTGCAAAACTTGCAATGATGTGTGTATGCTCTTCTTGTTGTGTTCTGAATTTAAAGATCTCAATTGAGCTATTTATATGCATATGAGGCTTCATTTTCGAATTTAAAAAGATTCACATGTCAAAAAGGAGCATCACTCACTTTTCAAAATTTTCAAATAAAAGTTTTTCCTTTTAGCAATTGTCAAAGATAACATCATTCACTTTTTTAAAATTTTCAAACCTAATATTTTACTTTTCGTATATGACAAAAGCAGCATTATTTACTTTCCAAAATTTTCAAACAAAATCATCTACCTTTTACAATTGTCAAAAAAAGCATGAATCACTTTTCAAAATTTTTAAACCTAATATTTTACTTTTCGTATATGAAAAAAGGAGCAATATTTACTTTTCAAAATTTTCAAACAAAATCATCTACCTTTTAAAAATATCAAAAAGAGTATCAAACACTTTTCAAAATTTTCCAACCTAATCTTTTACTTTTCGCATATGCCAAAAGGAGCACTGTTTATTTTTTCAAATTTTCAAAACAAAATCATCTACCTTTTGCATATGTCAAAAAGAGTATCAATCACTTTTGAAAAGTTTCAAACAAAACATGCACATGTGAAAGATGACAAGCAATCATTTTTCAAATTTTCAAAATCCAAACTTTTAATCATGTCATGCACATTTAAAATATGATAATCAATCATCTTTTAAAAATTCAAAATTCAAACTTTTAATTTTCAAATATGTCATGCACATGTGGAAAATGCAATTTGATGCTTTATGAAAAAATATTAATTTTGAGCCTTAAGCCAATTTCGAATTTTATTAAGAGATTTACAAAAATTATTTTAAGAGTTTTATTTATGAGTCTGTTCCCTTTCTTGCTCATACTTGATTCATTGATGTGCTTGGTTCTATTGTGTAGATAATTTGAGCTTGAAATTCATTTATGCTTGAATTCATTTGTTATCATCAAAATCCATATGTAGATATATAATTATATGAAGCTTGAAATCTTGGGTTCAACAATCTCCCTCTTTTTGATAATGACAAATACTTGGTAGAACTTTGAAGCCTATGGTAATACTTAAACTCCTCGTGAGAATGTGTTAGTTTTTTCAAGCAATTGATAGACATAATTCCAAGCATATACAACGAGCTTAACAATTCAAAAAATGTTATTTAAAATAAAGCATTGGAAAGATCATATTAAAGTTCTAGTCTAAAACTTCTCCCCCTTTTGGATTCATTAAAAAGAAACCGCAGTATGTAATGGACAAACAAAAACGGTGCATTAGTAGAAACTGTGGAGAGCTAAATAATTTCAGTCGCCCGAGTCCCGACAAATGTTGCAAAGCCTTGAGCCGCCCGGGTCCTGACAAATGCTACAAAACCTAGGCCTAGCTCTATCAAACTTAATATAGAAGGAGATTTAATCGCCTGATGTTGTTGACAAACGAGGTTTTGCATAGGTTTGAAGGCTCTAGGTTTCTATTCAAAAAGACCATTTTCACCCATCGAATACTCACGAAAAAAAGATTTGCACATTGATCTTTAACCAAGTTTTTGTTTATCCAAAATGATAGTATGGTCTAGTAACTTTCTTCCATTAATGTTCCAGATTTGAATCAGGAATCCTTTACGCCTCAACTACCAATTTTCCCTCCTGAGGCTGTAACACCATGATAGGAGCAGAGATACATTTTTCTAGTAAAATTGATTATGAGATTGTTGCATAATCAAGAATGTTTAGTGCTCAATATGCTGCCTCTATTACGACCATATCTTGGAGGTTACTGGCGAGGGTGACTGAGGTTGATCGGCTTAACAGTCAAATATCTGAGTTACGTCAAAGGCTTGCTAATAAAAGTAGAAAGAATAAAAGGTTAAAATAAGAAAATAAGGAGTTGAAGACATTTACGGACTGGTACGCTCATGACCTGCAACCACAAATAGAGGAGCTGGAACGAAAGATAGTTCAAATACAAAGTCAACATCAGTAGATAACAATAGAGGTTTAGCGTTTATGAGAAAAATATGGATAATCTGTCGTTAATCTCGCTAGCTTATTTAAATAACTTTTGACAATATGCATCCAGCATATCTTGTAATTTTTGACTAAGTACGGTTTGAAGAAATGATAGTTGTCTTGTTCTCATTTCTATCTCTATAAAATCAGTATTGAGTTTCATCTAATTCACATCAAATTTTCTTTGATCTCTGTAATCCATCTGCATTCTCCCTCTCTAAGCTTTTTCCCTCTTTTGCAATGGCTCAACAATCTTCTTCCAACAATCCCCTTAAATATTATATGATGTATTCTACACTTCAACTACCAGTTATTTCTGCATTTACCATAAGTGTTATGATGCAGCATGAGAGTGATCTGACTAACAAGTCAGATGATGACGCCATTTATGAACTTGTGAGTCTCGGTATTCAATATTCATCGTCCATTGTCGCGTTTTCCAGCGGTTGCAGTCTAGAACTCATGAGGTTAAAAAGCTTAACGAGAAGATTTGTGTACTTCAAAGACTAGTTCACGAGTTTAACAAAAAAATAAGAGACTTAAAGCAGAAGAATAAGGATTTAAAATCATTGCTTGACTCTTCATTTCGACTGCCTAATCGTTTAGATAAGGATATCATGTTGATATATGAAGAACAAAAGCACTTGAGAAATGAGGCTAAAAGTCTCAAGTTTTTGTAAGTCGTTTCAGATAATAAAAATAAAAATATTTTACAGATATTCATAGCATGCATCATTCATATTTCTCTTCTAATCATGCATAGTTTGTCTTCTGGCAATAGTTTTGTGAAAATGTCTGCCAATTTATCGTGTGTGCTTGTGAATTCTAGTACAATATCGTTCTTCTGCACATGATATTGAAGAATATGATATCTAATCTCAATATGTTTAGTTCTAGAATCTTGTATTGGATTCTTTGAAAGATTTATAGCACTTGTATTATCACATTTTATTAGAATGTGATTGTACATGACTTGAAATCCTCAAGTTGTTGCTTCATGTAAAGAACTTGAGCATAACAACAACCTGCAGCAACATATTCTGCCTCAGCAGTGGATAATGCAATAGAATTTTACTTTTTACTAAACCATGAAATAAATGCATGACCTAAGAAATGACATGTTCTACTAGTGCTTTTTCGATCAACTTTGCAACCAGCATAATTTGCATCTGAGTAGTTGATTAGATCGAAAAAAGTGTGTTTAGGATATCATAATTCTAGGTCAATTGTACCAGAAATATATCTAAGAATGCGCTTAACTGCAATCAAATGAGATTCTTTTGGAGATAATAGTATGGTTTTTGGATATATGAACAACTGTCCAAACATCATTTCTTTCAAATTGATTTAGTTCTTAGCATAGCTAGAATCCAAGATTCATCTAGAAGTACTTCATCAATATTTTTGACTTCAATCTGAGATAGAAAAGCAGTATGATTGTAAATATTTCTAATAGATGATCGGGTACTTACACCTCGAGAAAGTTATCCTAGAATTTGTTTTGCTGGATAATATTTCACAAGTTTTCATGTTGGACTTCCTCTATTGTAGTTTCTCTTTGTTGAGATTGAGACTCTCCCTGTTATTTATACATTTTATTTCTTCATCAACAGATTTCTATTCCCATGATCTTCCCTTTTGTTTATATCTCCAAATGTCACGTGTCATTTTTCTTTAGATGTAAGATCAATGAACTTAGTCTTGTCTCTTGTCATGTGTCTTGAACATCCACTATCTAAAAACCATTTGTTTTTACTTATGGAAGACTTAAGACATACCTACAAAAATAATTAAAATAATTTTTCCTTGTACCCACGTTCTTTGGATCCTTCATTTATTAGTATTAGAATAAACAAGATTTTTAGGTACCCATATGACCCTAATAGTCCTTATATGTTTTCTTCTAATAGAACAAACATAATAATTATGACTATTTCTATCACAAAAATTACAGATAGCATGTGACATATACGAAGAACTTGAGTGAATTTAATAGTATATTTCTTTGAAAATTTTACTTTTATGAAAATAATTTTGAATACTGGACTTTGATTTAGAAAGATTACCAAAGAAATTTTTATAAGGTTTGTATTTTTGTTTTGGCATGTATCCCAATCTCGCCTTGTCAAAACACATCTTTGACTACCAAGAAGTTTTTCAAAATTTCTTTTTCCATTTGTAAAGTTTTCAACAATCTTTTTTAAATCTGTCACTTTCTTCTTCAGCTTATGATTTTCATCTTTCAAAATGATTTTTTTTATTCCCTTAAAACATCAATTTCGTTTGTTAAAGAAAGAATTTTTCTGTTTTCAAAATAGTATATTTGATGCCCAATTTCTCAAATTTCTCATATACCTCTTCCAAGACATTTTGCAGTTCGTCATATGAAGGATTTTCAATATTATCAATATTTGTTACCTCAATGTCGTCTTTAGCCATAAGACAAAAATTTGTAGATTTTTCATTGCTTGTTTTGCTGTTTGAGCTACTTGAATCATCATCCCATGTAGTTTTCAATGTTTTCAATTTACCCTTGTTTCGATCTAGTATCTTTCTTGGAAAACGTTTTGGAGGATTTCCTTAAAAAAGTTTTATTTCTCTTTAAGAAACTCTTAATTATCCTTGTTATTATCGTAAGTTCTTCATCTTTGTCGTCAGTTTCTACATCTTCATCACTTTTGCTTTCATGAGAAACTTTAAGTACTAAACTCTTCTTTAGCTTTCCTTCTTCATCTCTCATTTTCAATGTGTACTCATGGGTGGTTAGTGACCCGATGAGTTCATTAACTTCAAAAATTGCTGTCACTTTTGATTTCCAGCATTTTGGCAGAGAGTTGAAAATTTTCCTTATTATCTCCACGTTGAAATAGATTTTGTCGAGAGCTATCAAGCTGTTTTTTATGTTAGTAAAACGAATGTACATACTAAAAATAGATTTATCATCATTCATTTTAAACATTTTATATTCATGAGTAAGAATATAAATTTTTTATTACTTAACTTGCGAAGTTCATTCATAAGAAACTTTCAAGTTATCCCAAATTTCTTTTGCGGTCTTGCAAGTCATTCTATTGAACTCATTCTCATTGAGAGCATTATATAGGAAATTTATAGTTGTTGAATTCAATGTTATAATTCTATTGTCTTCACGATTGAACTCTTCTTCCTTTTTGATCTTTACTCCATCAACAATTTTTATTAGGATATAAGGTCCATTTACAACACATCTCCAAATTTCTTAACCTTGAGATTGAAAGAAAATTTTCATTCTAGTTTTCCAGAATATGTAATTGTCTCAGCAAAATAATGAAGGCCGACTGCTAGATTGTCCTTCACTAAATGTAGCTGCAATATTAGCCATAGGCCCATAAGATCTTAACTCAAAAGATAGTTAATCTTATAAAAGAGCAAACATTACTCTAATATCAATTGTTACCCAGATGACTAGTACAAGAGAGGGTGAATTTGGTTGAAATTAAAAACTATAAATTATAAATCAAATTCACAATATAAAATATAAACAAAATACGAAACAACAGTAAATATAAAGAGTAAGGGTAAGAGAAGCAAACTCAATATTTTAAAGAGATTCAACCTCACTCCCTATGTCCTTGCCTCAAGTTACCTCTTGAGGATTCTCAAATTCATTATTCAATCTCATTCAGGTGGAGATATAAATCTATTACACCTTTGAACAGTACTGCTATAAAGAATCCGTGTAGAACACCCTCTATATAATCAATTACTTTACACGTAGTGATTCAATTATTTCCTGTGTAAAACCCATTCTATACACACAAGAATTATACACATTCTTTACTAATACAAGAGTTTATAGTGAGCAGGTTATCAGAAAACACTTCTCACAAGTGAAATAAGAACAATATAACACAAATTATATCTCTCAAAATGAACAAGAATTAATGTTCAATGCTTAAAAAAGAAATTGAAAACTTTGAATAAATATTACAAAACTTGTAATGATATACGAATGCTCTTCTTGTTGTGTTCTAAGATCTCAATTGAACAATTTATAGACATATAAAATTTCATTTTTAAATTTAAAAAGATTCACGTGTCAAAAAAGAGTATCACTCACTTTTCAAAATTTCCAAATAAAAAATTTTATTTTTACAATTATTAAAGACCATCATTCTCTTTTTAAAATTATAAAATTAATCTTTTACTTTTCACATATGATAAAATAAACATTATTTAACTTTCAAATTTTTCAAATATGATCTTATACTTTTTACATATATAAAAAATAACATCAATATCACTTTTCAAACAAATTTTTGAAAAATGATTAATGTTTTTTATAATATATGCAAAAGATATCTTGATCTTATTTAAAAAAATTTAAAAATAAATAATATTCATTTTATCATATGTAAAAATATAAAATATTAAATTTTAAATTTTAAAAATAATTGATACTCTTATTAATAAGATATGTAAAAAATAAATGATTTTTATTTAAAAATTTAAAAAATTAAATAATGCTCATTTTGCCGTATATTGCCATTGTTTAATCATTCATCATGTTCTTCGGCCTTTTCATTACACGGAATCATTATCTTGTGGCATTCAATTCCATAGCCAACCAAGAAAGCGTACGTGACAATATTTTATCTTGAAATAAACGCAGTCAGCTTCAAGATCAAGAGCTAATCGAGAAAGATAAATGAATTCTCAGCAACCCAGAAAAGAAAATTTGGAGATGAAGAAGCTGTACGTATTTAATTGTTACAATAGAGAATTTATAACAAAAATGCAAGTAATCAATGCCTTGACATTACACTTATTTCCATCATTTATGATCAGAGCTACACATTTTCTAATTTTTCCAAGATTTTGGACAATGCCACAGCAAAATGGAACTATTTTACAGCTTTTCTTTTTCTAGGACTCAGTAGACTCAGGTGGCCATAACCGCGCTAAACCTTGCAAGCAGATGTGAATAATCTCACATTACAACAAGATCTTTAAATATGTTTATAAAAAATAAACCAAATCTCTTATAAAAATCAATTTTATCAGATAAGTTAAACAAAAAGAAAATACATAGAAATAATCTCTCATTCTCTATAAACAAAATCTCTGAACATGTTTATTAAAAATAAATAATTCTCATTTTATGAGACGAGTCCTTTCTTCGGAAAAAGCCATCAAATCTTTTGAGAGTTTTTAAAGGTTTCAAGAATTCAGGAATAAAAAATACAGGTTTTATGATCAGAAGGCTAGTAGTTATGAACTGAAAATCATCTATATATAAGCCATTAAAAAAAACCCTGCAAAAATATAGTGAGTGTAGACTAAGAAACACGTGAATATACCAAAATCCTTCATCAATATGTAACTAAACGATACAAAAAATAAATTACGCAAAAGAAATTACATGAAAATACAATGCATTTGTTAAAAAAAAACTGAATTCATGTCATCCTTTTTTAGACATACAAAAGGAACAAAGGTGGTTCGCATATTAATATCAATTCTAAATATTATCAGCTATTACTATATACGTAAAATACCCAAGAGTGTACATGAACTCTCGATCAAAAGTAGAGGCTCTGCCCTTGGAGGATTTCATCTGCAGAAACAAATACTTCTGCAAAATCATGATAAATAATTCAGAAATATAGAAAAGTCTGCCCCTTGGCGCCATTGACTTCCTGTGATGGGGATATTTACAGTCGATCAATGCTAGGTTAATCATCAGTACTAACAATTTATAAAACGTATAGAACATACAAAAGGTAAATCAATGAACTTAAGTTGATAGATCTTGAAAAGAGTAGAACAGGTGTAGAGCTCCCTTCAATCCAAACAAGGATCTGACTTTAGGTAACGAAGCTCCCGAGATATGCAAGCCGCAAGCCTATCAAAATAGCCTCAAATGAAAGGGATAGGGCTGTGGAATCCATAACTCGGCAGCTCAATCCACCCAGCAAGACCCTCCATTGGACTTCAAGGAGCTCTGCTCCTTCAAACCTTACTGCACTTAACTTGCTTTAACTCATTTTTTCCATCCAAAACCCTGGCCAGTACAGCACTTCATACCCAGAAAATGGAAATAAATATTCTTCTTTAACTCTGTCTAGAGAGAGACTCAAAAACCAAATGAAATAAAACAAAGAAAAAGAGCAGAAATTTTACCATATATATATATATCAGATAAATTATTGTCTAAATATTAAAACCTATAAAGACTTTCTCCTGTACTCATCCATCCATAACCCCTGCAAATGATCTGCAGCCATCAAGCAACAAATTCTCTCACGATCCAAACAAAAAATGAGAAAGAAATAAACAAACAGGACAAGAAATCTTAATACCACCATCTACCCGCTCTCCTCAAAATTACGAAGTAAAAACGAGCAAAAGACTGATCCATGATCAGTTCATCCAACTCCAAAGTTCTTTACAAAATCAGCATCCAAAAGAACTACAAGTTACTGATCTTATGAATACAAAGACAAGTGCCATGACACTGGCCTCTAAAACTTATATGGGACTAGCCCAAAACCACAAATGAAGCATGGAGCCACCTTGAAAACCCTAACCACCTCGGAAACCCTATCCAAACTGGACCATCAAACCTAGAACTTTTTTAGGGTATTGAAAGCTACACAACCACAACTACAACCTCAACCACCCATTTATGCTTCTCAAAACCCACCAAGCTAACTAGGGACCTTGGCGTAAAGATGAGGTCGATATGAGGGTACTTTTATAGGGATAAATAATAGTGGTGGGTCGGTAGCGGCTGTTTTCTTTTTTCCTTTCACGAAAAGTCTTGGGAACCGGTAATTGTTTGTAAGATTCGTAGCTGTATATGATAATCACGTGCCTTGTCTGCCACACGATAAATAAGAATTTATCGTTGTTTTTTGACTGGCTATACAGTGCTGCGTCACGAACCCAGAGAAAAATAGTAACATTTCTCTGTCCAACGGTATAGAATGAAGAAAAATGGCATTTGCGGGGAACATTTCCACATCTCTACAATCTCCTGTCCAAAGCATTAGTTTTTTACTTATTTTTATATTGATTTAGTCTAGAAAAAGAAAACGACATCACAGTGCACGCGAACGAGAGTTACCTAAAATAATATCACACCTTCGTCTCATTCTATTGTGCAATATCTAATATATTTATTATTATTAAATAATCTATTAATTTTTTAAAAATTAAATATAAAAATTAACGTGCAATGTCGACTCATCATAGTAAAAAGAAAGTGAGATGATAGTATCCTATATAAAATTTTTTAAAATAATAAATTCAGTTTTAAGTTGTTCAAACTTTCTAATCTCATGTGCTCTTTTTAAAAAAAAAATGGAATTTAATATTAAAAAAATTATTTTTTCAAATAAATTTTAAATTTATCAATTTTTTCAAAAGAACGGCATGAAACTTATAGACCCTAAAATTGTAAATATATTTCTCGAAAAAGAATTAACAATGACTACAAACTAAAGTGTTCTCAAGAATTAACAATGGCCCGAGGCTCCTTTAGCATTAACCATTTGTTTTTTGCAGATGACAACTTTCTTTTTGCAAAACTAACTCTCTGGAATAGAGCAGGCTCTACAAGCTCCTTGACATTTATGAACAGGCCTTAGGTCAGAGACTGAATAGGGATAAAACCTCTATTTTCTTCAGCAACAACACCAGACCAAAAGTGGAGGACATAATCTTGGCTACTACAGGTGTGAAGGCTTCAAAGTCGTATGAGAATTACTTGGGGTTACCCTCTTATGTGGGCAAACATAAGTCAAAGGCTTTTAATTCCATTCTGGATAAGATTAGGGGCAGGTGAGCAACTGGAAAATGAAATTCAGGAAAAGAAATCATACTCAAGTTTGTCATCCAAGCAATTCTCACTTACAGAATGAGATTATTTAAAGTTCCAAAAGCATTAGTGAAGGAGATCAACAAGGTAATGCAGAAATTTTGGTAGGGACTTAGAGATGACAGATTAAAGATTCATTGGCTTAAGTGGTAGCAATTGGGGAAAGCTAAGATTGTAGGTGGACTGGGCTTTAGGGATTTTGAATGAAAACTTCAACCTAGCTTTACTAGCTGAGTAGGGATGGAAATTAATTCAGCACCCACAGTCCTTGGTAGCAAGGGTTCTGAAGGCCAAATACTTCCCTCACTCTGATTACCTTAGTGCTAAAGTTGATTATAATGGATCCTTTCTATGTAAAAGTATCTTGGCAGCAAAGCAACTATTAAATGAAGGCTTGCTCTAACAGATAGGCAATGGTGAAACAGTCAAAATCTGAAAACACAAATGGACTCCCAAGCCATTCTCATTTAGAATCCAAACTCCAATGAGGATATTAGAAGAAGATGCTCTTGTTAGAGAACTGATTGAGAATGATTCACAGCATTGGAACATCCATTTATTAAAGGAACTTTTCTCTGAGTCTGACTGTGAGCTCATTAGTAGACTACCTCTTAGTCTAATCAAAAATTCAAATAAGCTAGCATGGAGATGCACTGCTGATGGCAACTTTTCAGTTAGAAGCGTCTATCACCTTCAAGTAGAACTTATGGAAAGCACTAAGGACCAAGTCCAACCCTTGAGCAATACTGCCCCAGATGACTTATGGTCAAAAGTATGGAAGCTTAAGGTCCCCAATGATGTTAAAGTATTCCTCTTGAGAGCTAGTCATCAGGCTCTTCCCACCAAACTGAACTTATTTAAATGAAAAGTATTGGAGTTTTCTAACTACCCTATTTGTTGTGTGGAGCCAGAATCTGTTGCTCATATCCTATGGAATTGCAGGTTAGCTCAAGATGTATGGGGCTCATGCTCGCGAACACTACAAAAATGTTCTGTTGTGTAAATATCCTTCTTTGAACTCTTGAGGAAACTTTCTTCATCCTTGCAAATTGAGAATTTAGAAGAAATTACAATTATAGCCCACCATCTATGGAAGAGAATGAATAAATATGTCTTTGAAGAGGTTTTTATACCTCCCCTCTCTCTAGCCTCACAAGCTCACCAAGCACTTGCAGAATTCAAATCCTCTCATCAACTGGTCAAACGTCTGCCAAGGAATGGTCTTAGCATTGCTCATCAGTGGACAACCCCTCCATAGGATACATACAAGATTAATTGGGATGATCTCATTGACAAAATCTATTATAAGGTTGGAATAGGAGTTATAGTCAGAAATTGGGAAGGCACAATAATTGCTACACTAAGATTAGCTCGTGAGTTTTTTCCAGATCCTTAGTTGGGTGAAACACTTGCTATCCTTAAAGCCACAATGTTGTGTTTTGAACTTGTGGAAAAGGTGCAATTTGAAGGGGATGCTTTATCAGTGGTCAATGCAATTAAAAGCAATAAGGAAAAGTGGACTTCAGCTGGGTTGCTGATCAGAGATGTAAAACAACTACTAGGAAAGGTGCCTCACTGGTCAATTATGCATGTTCTTAGGAGTTCAAACAATGTAGCTCATGTATTAGCTAAAAATGCTCTACTCCTCACTGAGGAGATCATTCAACTGGAGGTTGTTCCTCCATGTATTCTCTTTGTTACTTTGAAAGTAATGAAATCAGTCTTTTATAAAAAAGAAAAATAAAAAGTATGATAGTTTCAAAAAACCAAATTGATGCCAAAATGCATGTATATTGATGTTGCATGTCCTCGAATACTTTTAAGATATACAATTTCCCTTTTTGCTTTTAAAAATTGTTATCGACCCCTCAAAAAATTTAAAATAGCCCACTTAATTAACTACCTCAAAATCTATAATTATCATTTTCTAAGTTCTAAATTCTAATCCCGAGTCATATAAAATAATTGATTATTTCTTTATTACTTAGAAATTTGACCACAAAAACACAAAGTAACACGACAAAACAAATAGCATATAACAAAAGGAATTCAAAACAATTTGATTATTTTTTAAAAAGATGATGAATAAATTGTTTTATAACAAAATGCATGTTTTTTATAACAATAACATTTTCAACAATAAAATTGTTTGTGTGATTCCATTAGTAATAATAATTCTGTATGCATATCATTGCTAAAATCACGTTTGACAACAAAATTAATTTTGTGTTGCAAATAGAGTTGTAATCGAGCCAAGCCAAGCCGATCTTTGGCTTGTCGACTTCGAGTTCGAGATTTTTATTTAATTTTTGTTCGAGTTCGACTCGATAAGCTAAACTCTCAGCTTGAGCTCGTCTAAAAAATAAGCTCGAGCATGGCTCGAGTTTTTTATTTATTTATTTTTGAATAAGATTTAATAATTAATAAATTAGATAAATAAAAATTAAAAATCCAATATTAAAATTGTACAACTAACAAATAGAACTTCTATTGAATTATAAGATTTTAAGACTTTATAAATAATTAATATCTAATTAGTTGATATTTATCCATAATAACAATATATTATATGTCTAAATAAATTATTAATACATATTCATAATACGATAGCATATATCTATTTTGCATATGGTTCCCACATACTAGTGTATGAAATTATTAAATCTTATCGACTAATTATTATACAAATTATAAAATATAGCTATGAAGTATATTTAATATATAGGCATAAGTAATTAGGTTACATATTATATATTTAATTATAAAAGTGTCATGCTTATATTATTAGTTAATACATATATATATATATATATGTATATATACATAGGTGTATGTATATACTTATCAATATATGAATGAGTTTTAATCGAGTTAAGCTAACAAGTTAACTCGGGTACAAATGAACGAGTCTTAGCTGACTCGAGTTGAGTTTTGTCGGGTATATGTCATTTACTAATCAAGTGGGTGTTTGCTTTCACTGGTGAGATTTTTTTTTTTTTTTTTACGAGTCGAATTAGATTCAAGTTTAACTGAACAAGCGAGCGACCTATCAAACAAATTGATTCACTTACAGTCCTAGTTGCAAATAATGAATTGTTTTACAAATTCCGCAACGACATGGGTCGTTGCAAAAGGTCACTCTTTGCGTGCCTGTCTCTATAGGAAATAACTACAAACCCCTCATTAGAAACTTTCCTCTCCCCTCTCTAGAAAGCTAAAATCCTCACCCTTTTTTTTTCCTGCTCCCAAGGGAAGGAAGGAGTTGCGCTCTATCGTCATCTTCTTTTTTCTCCTCTCTCCTCCTCCTAGTACTCCTCCAAGTGTATTGCTAATATCATGGGTTTTTATGTGTTTTTATTTATAGTAGATGCACCACCCCCCATCGCATTCCTTTTACAAAAAAGCTAAGAAATGCCCCTTTCTGACTAGTGTGTGAGCCTCGTGCATCGCGCTTAAGATCCACACTTATTCGCATGTTCAATAGCTAGCTACAACCACGACATTAGTAGATTCTTTAGCCTTAAATCTTCAAACTACATCACACCCCACTCAAGATCGATGCACCGTTACAATTGCCAGATTTCCTTTGTTGCTTTCGAAGAACTTAGTTCTTCTTTCTAGCTCTAGCTATCTCGTATATCCTAATGTTTTTTTTTTTTTTTTTTTAAATGAGAACATTGAGGAAGTGGATGTGTAGTTCTCCTGCGAAATACATTAAAGCAGATGATTGAGGTGCCTTACTACCGGGCGTGACTTCAAGCCACATCCATTACCTACTTGGTGGATCAAACCAAACTGTTTTCGGTAGTTAATCTCCTTGAGTCAAGAAATTACATGGATCAAGAAGTATGATTCTTTTGTCATTGTTAACGCTAGGCCGAAATGGGAGAAAGAGTCATGTCTAATCTACTAAACCTATTTGAGCTTTGATCGGTGTGCTGTGGAGTCTCCAGCGGTAGTCTAGTGCGACTGTATGATTTGCATACATCCATAGCAGTGAGCAGTAAATACATGCAGAAAAAATAAAGAGATGAGGTACATAATGCCTATGCCCACGAGGGTTTAGAGATGAGAGAATCTACTACAGTATGATTGTTTTACAATCTCTCATAGTCTCTCATCCTACTTGTACAATAGAGATCATAACTTTATCTTCTGGTAGAGATCTCGTCGCTAAAGCCCTTGTCGTGAGGTTGAAGAAGCTCTAGGAGGAGTCAAAGTTGGTCCTCCCTAAAAGTCATTTGAAAACCTCCCTTTATCCTCTAGCTCTCCTCCCTTGCTTTATGTCCCACTTTTTTTTTTTTTTTTCTTTACGTCACATCTCCACTTTTCTTCTTGACACCATTTTCTTTTCTCAGTCTTTTGTCTCCTCCTTCATTCTCTCCCTTTTTCTTCTTTAAGAGATCATCTCTCTTGAGCTTGGCCTAGAACCCATTATGGACCTATAATATTTTATCCCCTCCAATCATTTTCTTTTATTTTTATCTTGTTTCCCTCATAGCACTGTAATCAATATAATGTAGTTTTTGTATGGGACAGACTAGACCATCGTCTATTCTAGACCATTGATATACCATCAACAGCCAACACTTCATCATCGGCCACAGCACTAGGAGTGCTCCACCTCTTTCATGGCACTCAAAACATTTCAAGGCACATGCCCTTACCCAAAGACGAGGGAGGGAATGGAGAGCCATCTCTAAACTTTCTAGCTCTCAATCCCATTACATTAGATAAATAGACTATACATTATTCTACAGTCTTAGAAATAGGAGTGTAACCAGTCCGATTCGATCTGATTTTGGACATATTTTATAACTAAACTAATATATATCGGTTTTGAGATTTGAACAAACAATACCGTACCGATTACATTCCTAAACCGGTACTTCTAGTCCAGTTCGATCCGATTTTTCCAATATATATACTATAGTGTATATATATTATAGTATATAATAATATAGTTATAATATATTGTAGTATATTACAATATATATTATAATTGTATTATAGACTTAGACTATAGTGATATATTATATTATAGTATTAGTATATGATTTTAAAATTTAATATTATATTAATTAGTAATTTATCATATAATATAAAATTATTTTATATATAATTATATATATTATATATAAAAATTATATATAATATACAAATATTTTATACAATATAAAAATTTAGAAAAAAAATATATAAATCTGTCTGGTCTGATGTTAGAAAAGGAAAATCGGAATCATATCGATTTCGATTGGTTTTGAGAAAAATAGAACTGATACCGAATTAGACAGGATCCATTTAACTATTCACTTATCTTTTTTCCACCCTATCTGGAAACTCAATTTTCCATGGAGACCAATTTTTTTTATTAGAAACAAGAGAAGTGTTACAAATAAAGAAATTTCAAAAGAAAAATAAATTTATATATTGACGTAATTATTAATTTTATAATAAAAATAATTTTAAAATCTTCTTAATCATATCGATTTATATAATTATTTTTATATAATATTTTAGTTTTTAAAGTATTTAAAAAAAAAACAAAAATAACGAAATGGAGGCTCCGTTAACTGCCATCTCCTTTCCCTGATCACATTGCCCGTCATCCCACACGATGACGAAGTCCCCAATCGGGAAACGAGATTTGAGGAGAAACCACTTTATACGATAAAATAAAACTACAGAAAAACCTGAGAAAGACAACTTAGGACTGTAATTAACCGACACGTGTCGGTGATAGTTGAAGAGCGGGATGAGAGCGATGAATGAAAGGTAGTTGTTGAAGAGTGACTGATATGACAATTCAGGACAGGTCCAGGCTGGTGGGGCCCCCTCTGCCCTGCCTTCACGTTATCACTGACTATCCTCACTTATCTCTCTCCTATATGCTAGTAGAGTACTTTAAACTTACCCACAATTTCACGGTCATGCATTTTAATTTATTTATTTTAATTTAATAATTAAAATAATGTCTATTAATAAAATTTCTTATTTTTTTAATTTCTTTTTAATAATTAAGAATCTTAAAAAAATATTTAAATAAAAATTAAAAAATATATACTAGCGGGGCCCGCTAGCATGGTCCTTCCTGAAATATACAGTGATTATGGTATAGTATTACCCCTACTGGGTTTTCTTCCTGTACAATTCGCTCACACTTCTATATGCATTGTCATGGTTTACTTATTTTTTTTAAATAATACTAATACAGTCGGTGAAATACATACAAATTATACAATTATTTTTAAAATAATAAGATTTATTATTTATTTTTTTATGTAGGTCTTATATTTATTTTTTTCTTAAAATATTACGTAATATTTACACACTCTATGATTATAAATATAATTTCTCTTTTTTAAAAAGTGATTCTATTATTAAAAATAATTTTTTATGTAAATTTTAAATTTAGTCACTTTTTTAAAAAAACTATACAAAATTTGAACATTTTAAAATTTTCAATATCATTTTCATTTAAAAATAATAATTAGCATTCTTTATTAAATAAATCCAACTCAAAAGTATATAATTTAATTGAATCATAAATGGGTCTTTTTTCCTTTTATTTCAGTTTTTGAGTGATCCTATTATATTTTTCAAAAAAAGATTCTCCATGATGATGATATTACATCGTGGATAATGATGATATTACAATAATTTCTAAATACTTTATCAAATCTTTTATTTTTATTTTTCATTTTCTTTTGTCCAAAAAGTGTTAATTAAATTAGTAATGAGCATATTGAGAGATTAACCAATGGTTTCCATGAAAAAAAGCTAATATAAAATGGTATAAGAAATTTTTCTTTGAAACCTTTGTTTTATTTACCTTTTTTTCACTCTTTTCCTTTAAATTTTTTATCAAATTGCTAATAATATAATTGAATAATCAACATTAAAAAATCATAAAATAATTAACTTAAAAATTCCAATAAATTCCAATAAACTTAAAAATAATTAACTTAATCAACATTATAATGTTTTTAAATTTCTACATAAAATAAAATAAACAATTCAACTTTTTTAAATTTTAAAAAAAATAATATTATAAAAATATTTTATTTAATTTTTATTTTTTATCTAAAACAAACTAAGCTCTCTAAAGAAAAAATATCAAAATCTTATATAAAATAGAAAAATAAAAGAGACATCGAATTAAAGGCAGTGATAATGAGTTGTAGTTTAAGCTATGGTGGGGGGTTATGTAGAGGATTGAAAATCCCAAAATCTAGGGCTAGATCTCAAATTGGTACGGGGTGTGACAAAGTTACCTTTCTTGTGCTTTGGAATTATTTCGTCCTGTCCTCCCTTGTCGCCACGTTGCCTACGGCATCCAGACTTATAAATAGTTTAGGCCACGTGGTGGGTAATCATCCTCTTTCTCCTTTTCCTTTCTTTTTAGGTTATAGCTGGTAAAGATACCTAATTGGCTAGCTGTAATAAGCTGCCACTGTCGGCCTTTGCCTTCTCAATTCTTTAAGAGTAATGCTAGAGAGAAATCATTATAGCAGTTTACACTTTGTATTCACTGCATGGCTGCTTCTAATTGATTATTTTCAACACTCACTTGAAGGGATGTGTGGTCTAAATGATACCACATCATGTGTGCAAAATGAATGCTCTTAATAATGACTTCTATCTATATTTATTCATTCTTTAATGCTACCATTGTATCTCTTACTATTTTTTATTTTTTAGTTTTACAATTAGATTAAATTTTAGAATATAATATTTTTATACAATTTTAAAAACATAAATTTAATTTTGGTTGACTAAATTTATTTTTTTGCTAGATTATGTAGGAAGATCATATTATAAGATTTTAAATCTAACTTCAAAAAGCAAATGGAAAAAAATAGTTAGATAAAAAAACAATAGTAAAAATGTATAAGGGTATCATTACCCATTTCTTAATTCTTAATTTGTTAGAATCTCTTGTTTTTTTTTTTTTTTAATCTAAGGGTGCGTTTGGATGTTGAACTAAGTTAAATTGAATTGAATTGAAATGATAAAATATTATTAGAATATTATTTTTATTATTATTATTATTTTAAAATTTAAAAAAGTTGAATTGTTCATTATATTTTATGTTGGGATTTGAAAAAATTGTAACGATGAGTTGAGATAAATTTACTTTCCAAACGAAGCCTAAGTTTGAGTTGCTAATTTAATTTTCCAATGTGAGTAAATTATAAATTTTTAGTAGTTTGAAAGGTGCATTTAAATAATGGTAAGAGAAATAATTTATTCAAGAATTATACAAAAGCAAATTCATAGATTGACGTTGTTTGATATAATATGTCAGATTGTAAAATTATTTTTATCGTAAAATAAATCTAAATTATAACGTACCACATGAAGAAAAGTTAGTCCATATATTTACTTTTAATAATCATTTTGTATCTATAACACTTCCTTAACATAATTGTAACTTTGAATTTTTTGGACAATATTAAATATTAAATAAATAATTGATTTCTAGTAGATGTTGATTTTTTTTATGGTATAGCATCTAAATTAGGGATGATAAACGGTCGGTTAAGACCGACCGAACTGAGATTGAGACCGGTCAGTCTTGATCCACATTTTAGAGAACCAAAAAGTTTTGATCTGATCCACAGTCCAAGGTTTTTTCAAGCCAGACCGAATGAAAAATAAAAATAAAAAAATATTTTATATATATTATTTATATAATAATTGTATAATTAACAATATAAAATTTTAAATATATCATTAATACTTGTTAATATTCTATAAATTAACAATATTTTATATATATCTTAATCTAATCTATAACTATTAACAATATAAAATTTTAAATATGTTATTAACACTTGTTAATATTCTATAAATTAACTAATATATAATATCTATATAGTAATTATATAAATTAATAATATAATTTTCATCTAATTTATTATCATTGACCATATAAAATATTTTTTTTATTGAGTTTGTTACATAATACATATTAATAAGTCACTTAGTTTAATTTAGTATTTTAGAAAAATAATTATTAATTAATTTAAAAAAAGAAAAAAATAGGCTAAACCGAATGGATCGACCGGACCGGACCAAACCAGACCGATAGTTACCGGTCTGGTCTGATCCCTTTGGGTGTTTGGTTCGATCCGGTCCGGTCTGAAAAATGATAGTCCAAAAATGACTGGACCAGACCAGACCAGACCGAGCAATTTGTACATTCTAAATAGTAGACAATGTAGCAAAGAACTCGCAAAATCAAGTCGAGTAAGTAGAATTGCAAATGCTTCCTCAATGCGAATTTGAGTAATAATCTAATCTCATCTAAAATCATATCAGATGATAGTAACAAGAAAATAATGAATAAAATTAAATAATTTATAAATAATAATAAATAATAATAAAATATTACGAGACTCTTCACTTACCAAATAAGCAAACTTTCAATACCAAATTGATAGTACTGAGTTTGTAGGTAAAAGTAATGGACATAAATCACATATTATTATCATTGCTTTTGGACACAACAAGACCATATATCCTGTTTTTATTTTAGACACAAGCAATGATCTATTTTTATTTATTTTTTCTCTGTCCCCATCATTTTGTTGTTGACTGCCTAACAAAAAAGAGGTGACATGACAAAAACAAAATGATTTTTCTTTAAAAATTTAAATTCAAATTCAAATTCTTGGAGAAATAAAAAGAGATTTGAATTCAAAATCCATCTCAACTCATCTTATTTCATTATTACAACTTTTTAAATTTTTATATAAAATATAATAAACAATTCAACTTTTTTAAATCCCAAAACAATTTTTCTAAATTTTTACATAAAATATAATAAATAATTCAACTTTTATTTTACTATTCACAAATCATCTCAACTCGAATCCAAACCTCTCCTAAATCAATTACGTGACTTTTTCATTACTTTACCGTAAATTTCTATTGAAAAATATTTTAATGGCTAAGAGATTGAATAAAAATATACTTTCAAATTAACTTGTAATTCTATAAGATACGTTAAATTGTAAAATTAAATTCAAAGTATTATATAAAGTTATGTCGATTTATAAATTTTCTATTCACACACCTCCTAACACTCCACACTCTACATTATTTTTAATTTTTATTATTATTTTTCATTTTATCAAATATTTATTATATGAATAATAAATAGAAAATTTGAAATAATTTAAAAAGAATAAACTCAAAAAAAACTTTAAAAAAATATTAAAAATTTAAAAAATTTTAAAAAATGTGGAGTGTGGAGTGTGGAGTGTGGTAGAGGTTGTGTAGCAAAACTAAAAAAAAAAAAAAAAATTCCAGTACCGACCTTTACAAATCCAATAGTAACCCAATGTTTAGAGAGAATTTATTAATAATAATTGCCTTGTTTGTTTTCCAAAAACATCTCATCTCATCTCATCTCACCTCATCATTACAACTTTCCCAAATCCCCACACAAAATAAAATAAACAATTCAACTTTTTCAAATTCCAAAACAACAATAATATTAAAAAATATATTCTGACAATATTTTATTCAACTTTTTAACTTTAATCTCAACTATGCATCTTGTTTGTTTTGGAAAAACTCTCATCTCATCTCATCTAATCATTACAACTTTCCCAACTTCCAATACAAAATAAAATAAACAATTTAACTTTTTCAAATCCCAAAATAAAAATAATATTAAAAAATATATTCTAATAATATTTTATTCAACTTTTTAACTTTAATCTCATCTCATCTCCGAAAACAAACGAACCAGGATGGTTCGTTTATTCCGCTTAATTTGTCCCCTCCAGTCTATTCCTAATGTATTTTTCTAATGTTTAAAAAAATTACTATTAGTAAATTTTTGTATTTTTTTATATTTTAAAAAATTAAAATACACTAACGATACATTTAAGTGACAAGTTGAGAGGGCTGATTTTTTATATTTATTAATTTTTTAATAGTGGACTCCACTTTTTTTCAAAGCGATTATGCGGCGGTTACGCATTTCACGGTTGTATATAGAATTACTTTTTTATTAATTCTGCAAAAGTTTATTAATTCTGCATAAGTTTTCATTATTTGAATTTTAGGCCACATGCTTGCTTTCGGCCTGAATTAGCAACATAAAACTAGGAGTGTAATCAGTCCGAGAGAGGCCAGGACCAAAATTTTCGGTCTACTCCTTTCAATTTTCGGTCTACTCCTTTCGCCGGATCAGATCGGACCAATCGATTACTCTTATAGATCGGACAGAACCGGATCGTTAGCCATCGTTCTAATCGGTTCGATTCAGTCCATGAACATTTTTTTTACAAATAAATTAATACAAAAAATTAATGAAATTAATAAAAATAAAAGTAAGTGAGGTATTTAATGTAGATTATGCAATTAACTCATTAAGAAAATAATTAATTATAACTATATTTATGATATTAATTATTACTAATTTAATACTTTAGTATTCATAATGGCCTATATTAAAATTTTAACATTTTATATATGGTTATGACTATTAAATAATTTATTGTCCATAGATTATTCATATTTACTTGCAACTTAGGTACCTTAAAAAATTGCCTAATTACTTTAATTTGGTATAAATAATAGAGCATGTATCTACGTATAACATATATTATTTTAGGAAAAATCTAATTGTAAGCGATTCTGCGCACTAATACGTGCACCAATTCAATATGATTGGTCAGAAAGTAGATTTTATTGAAAACAATGCTAATTTAAATTTAGAATATGAAGACAACAATATTAGTACGCAGATTAGTACGCAAACTTGCTTGTACATATCGAAACTCATTATTTTATATTTTATATGATCAATGGTGATAGATTATATGAAAATTACATAATTAACTTATACAACTATTATATAAAATAATATATTATATATATAAAATATTTTTTATATTTAACCATTTCGGTCCAGTTCGATAAAAAGAAAATACACTCAAAGACCGAATCGAAAATCGAATTTTTCATACACTATAAATCTAGACTAACCAACAAGATTTTCAATCCGGTCCGATCTGTTTTTCTAGTCCGCTACATAAAATGAGAAGCTCGGCTTTCAAAATTGTGCATAGTGTCGGAGTTTTTTTTTTGGAAAAAATCTAATTGTAAGCGATTCTATGCACTAATATTCGCACCTATTTAATATGATTTGTCAAAAAGTAAATTTTATTGAAAATAATGCTAATTTAAATTTAGAATATGAAGACAACAACATTAGTACGCAGATTGGTATGTAAACTTGTGAAAATAACAAAACTCTTTTTTTTTTTGGGAGCATTTTAAGCGAGAAATTTTTGTGCACAATGAGCCCAAACCTATCTGCATAATGGGCCGAAAGTCACAATTCTCTCCGTCATCTGAGATTTTTTAACAAATTTCCACAATTTTTTGAAAGAATAAATCAGATAAAATCAATCCATTGTGACTATACAATTCCATTGTTTAATTCTTAAATACTTTGATCATAAAGTTATGGGATATTATTGATTTATTTTGAGTTTGGCTTAGGTGCAATTGGACTTATTGGAACCAAAACTGTATCCAATGGCAAAACCAAACATTTGTACGTGGGGGGCCCCATTTTTTAATGTATAACATTAATGTAAAATAGAAAGAGATAAATTTTAAGCGTAATGCTACGTACAATCGTAGAGTACGCAAGTTCGGTACAATCCTTTTGAAAAAGAATATGATTTACTATTAAAAAATTAATTTTTTTCATGTGGATCCTGTATTTACTTACTCTTTTTAAAAAGATGTGGCGTGTGCATACTTTACGATTGTAAATATCATTTTTCAAATCTTAAGTCGTAAAATCATAAATAGATATAAAAGTTACATCTTAGTAAAATCATCTTTAAAGAGAATCTTTATTTTGAAGAAAAAAAAATTATAATTTGCCATATATATGTAGAAATAAAGTTCTAAGAAACACAACTTTGCATCTCGTTTAGATTTTTTATAATAGTCTTTCATGACATAATATTTATTTCTTATCATTTTTGTTATGTTATATTTAGAAATCTTTTTCTCAATAAATACTAGTAGTTGAATTTTTATAGGCTCATCTTTCATTCAAGTACGCAAGCAAGTTTATATAAATTTCATATAAAATTAGATATTTTGGTACCACATTAGGTATATAATAATGCTATAATTTAGGGCTCAAATAAATTTGTTCTTGCTTAGTGAAATATTAAGGATAAAAGTTCTCCACTATTTATTCATAAAAATTGTTATCCAACTTAAACGATTCTTATAGTGTTCATTTCACTTTAGATTCCATGTTAAGAAGGTTAATATCATATAATCAAGAACTTTGAGGTCCATATTAGCAAGTTTATTATTTTTATAAACTTAGGTCTCGTTTGTTTCACAACTACTCACAATTCATCTCATGTAATTATTACAACTTTTTCAAATCTCCACACAAAAGAAAATTAACAATTCAAGTTTTTCAAATTCTAAAATAAAAATAATATTAAAAATATATATTCTAACAATATTTTATTCAACTTTTAACTTTAATCTCAACTTATCTTGGAGAGAATATAATAACCAGTTAATCTCTTATCCTTGGCCATTAGTCAAGCCCGTAGCCCACCTCACTACTTGAAGCCTAGCTTGGTTTTGGGAAGGTCCATCCCAACGCCAATACCGATTGGATAATCATCTGAAAGTGGCATGAGGTCAAAACAATTATCGTTCAATTTAATACGAGATGAACCCCTCATCTCCAGGTTTGAATTTCAAATAACAGATGTGTCCATTATTACTTAATAACAGAACATTTCAAAGGCTCTATATAAAAGAAGAACCCAGGTATGTAATGAGCAGCTAATTCATTAGTATTGAAGAGTTTATTCGATCACTGATTTAGGCATCAGAGACGTTCCCTCCCCCAAGCCGTCTTATTCTTTGGTTGCCGGTGATCGTGAGTAGGTGGCGGTGAAACACGTTCAGTTTAATACGAGATGAACCCCTCATCTCCAGGTTTGAGTTTCAAATAACAGATGTGTCCATTATTACTTAATAACAGAAGATTTCAAAGGCTCTATATAAAGGAAGAACTCAGGTATGTAAAGGGCAACTGATTTATTAGTATTGAAGAGTTTATTTAATCACTGACTTAGGCATCAGAGACGTTCCCTCAAACCCCCCAAGCCGTCTTACTCTTTGGTTGCAGGTGATCGTGAGTAGGTGGAGGTGAAACAAGTCCATAGCACATTTCATCTGTGAAAAAAAAAAAATACATGATATATAGAAATTAAAAAAAAGGGGCCACATAGGAAAAAAATGGGAGAGGCATTTCTATGAATATATAGATTTTAGAAACTTTTGGAGAGAACATAAGGGTTATAATTTTTTTGGGGGGGCAATTTCTATATACATAGAATTTTTTGAGGGAAGATTTTGAATTATAAAAACTTTTGGGGGGCGTGGCTGCCCTTGCCATAAGCTAGTTCCGCCACTGCATGTATCTCATAACATGACAGAAGAAATATGTATTTCTAATATTCTAGTTGATCTGGATCAAAGCCAAATCCAATTATTTTCTTTTGCGATTATTTTTCTCACATAAATTATTATTGTTATCATCCAAGTGTCTCATATGACTCAAGTGCAAGTTAAACCATGTGTATATAAGGTCTTGGACATCCTCTTTGTTATGGACTTGTTTTACCGCCACCACCTCACGATTACCTGCAACCAAAGAGTAGAGGGCTTGGGGGTTCGAGGGAACGCCTCCGATGCCTATGTTAGTGACTGAAGATAATAATAATAATACTAATGAATTAGATCCCTTTTACATTCCTGTGTTCTCCTTTTATATAGAGCTTTGAATCATTCTGTTGTTTAAGTGATAATAGATATATCTATTATTCAAATTCAAACTTGGGGACGAGAGTTCTTACTCTAATGGATTGTTATAATAATTGCCCTTCCTTTACCGCCGCTGGGTGGTTACTTAGAAGGCGATGGGAAGTGGGTTGTTCCCTTCTTGGCTTTAACAGGCCCATTCGGTATTGAGACTTAAATCATGAATAAAGTGAAGGCCCAGACTTGTACTGTATGGGCGAGAGGAATGTCATCTCTACTCTTCTTTTAAACTTTTTATTTTAATTAATGTGTCACAAATTAAAATGAGAAAAAAAAATCAAACTAAGACAAATACATAAAAAAAGGGAAAATTCTTTTTTAAATTCGTAGTCAAGAACTTAATTCCTTTGGTGCTTTCCATTCATTTATAATTTCCTATACTTCGATCGTGATAAAGCATGCATCATTTCTTTATCATGAAATGCATCGAGAAGTAGCTTACACATAAATTTTTTGACTATTGTGTTAATTTTTTTTTTTTATGCGTGTTTTATATTTACTTACTTTTTAAAAAATGAGTGCCTAATACTTACTCACTTTATGACTGCAAATATTATTTTTTATTTTTTGACTATTGGATTAAATCATACTTATTTGAGAAATACTTTAATCACAAATGGATTACACAAAAGTAACCCTACAAACAGATGTGATTTGATGTGGTTCGTCAAATTGTAAAGTTACTTTTATTGTAAAGTAAATCTAACGGATCATATAAAATCACATCATTTCGTGTGATTATTTTTATGTAATCCATTTGTGATTGTAACACTTTACTTATTTTATCTCATTTCTCTTTGCAAAGTTCCTTAAAAAATTAAAGGAAAATGATAGTCTTACAACCATTTTTACAACCTCTTATGTAATAACTTATAGACATAATTTTTTAAATAATGAGCATTTTTGTAAAATAACTTATAAAAATAATATCACTAGGTTGTGCATGAAAGATTTAATAAAACAGTGCTAAAAAGGAATGCAACAACTTACTGCTTTGAGTATATTTGATCGATATAAATAGAGGTACACACGTATTGGATTGTTTATAGTGGTTACATAAATCTTATCTCTACATATACAAATATTAGATTGATCTTAATGTAAGATAAGATAACAACTAGCCTAAAAACTAGTAGCCTCTACTCTTATCATCAGATTTGTGCTCATCTTTATCTTTATCTTTATCCTTAGCATCCTCCTTCAAGCTGATGGAGAGTTCACGAACTGAAAGCTTTTCCCGAAGATAGAGAAAGCGTGATGAAGTAAGTCCTTTGGTGAAGATGTCGGTCAGTTGAACATAAGTGGACAAATATTGAAGAATGATATCTTTCTGAGTAACCTTTTCACGAATGAAGTAGTAATTTATTTCTATGTGTTTTGTCCTTGCATAAAAAACTAGATTTGCTGCAAGGGAGAGGGTCCCAAGGTTGTCACACCAAAGAATAGGAGGAGAGGTGAGTGAAACTTGGAGATCAGAAAGAAGCATGCGAATCCAATAGAGTTTTGTTGTTGTAAAGGCCATGGCTTGGTACTCTGATTCTGTGCTAGAGCGAAAAATTACAAGCTGCTTTTGGCATTCCATGACACTAGGCAGTGACCAAGAAACACTACATATCCTGATGTTGAATGACAATCCATCACATCACTTGTCCAATCTGAGTCACTGAAGCCCTGAAGTTGCAAAGATCCTTTGGCAAAGTGAAGGCTGTGATGAAGAGTGCCCTTTAAGTAGTGCAACACACGCTTTACTGCAGACCAGTGGAGAGAGGTGGTGCATGCATAAACTGGTAGAGTTGATTAACCACAAATGCTAGCTCAGGATGTGTGAGTGTACAATACTGAAGTGCACCCACAACTTGTCTGTAGCTGGTAACATCTTGTAGAGGGTCACTTGTGGTTTGTGAGAGCTTGGTACCTGCAGCTAAAGGAGTAGAGCAGGGTTTAGCACCATCCATCTTGGCCCTGTGGAGTACATGTAACACCCCGCTCTCCAATAAAGTAAATTTTTCAAAATTTTTGGGGAATTGGTATGCTACTAAACTTGAACTTAAATTTTTTTTATTCTTAATGAAGTGCTAGATAAGAAAGATTCCTTATAAATAAATAAATTTCATCTTATTTAAATACTTAAAATCCAAAAGAAAATCTGCGGAAGCACTTATTGAAATCACTAAAGCCTCATTCCTAATTTCTTCAATTAAAACGTACAAAATATAAGACAATTTTCTCATGACCAAGGCGCATCATCAATCTTAAAACCAAAGGTTCCTAACCTCATATTTGAAAATTTCCTTACCTTATGCGCTAAAACCCTTTCACATTGTAGGTGCACTTTGACATGTACGTATCTAAAAGTTCTCATTCATAATTTTTATTAAAACAAAAAAATAGAAAAGTTAAAAATACTTACAGTAGAGCAAGACATGCCTTGAGGAGACCTTGGCCTAGATTTTTTTTTTAAGAAAAGTCTATAGAATCTTCGACCTGGTCTCTGATACCAACTATAACACCCCTCTCTCCAATAAAGTAAATTTTTAAATTTTCAGGGAACCAGTGTACTACTAAACTTGAACTTAATACGAAAGATTCCTTATAAATAAATAAATTTAATCTTATTTAAATACTTAAAATCCAAAAGAGAGTCTGCAGAAGCACTTATTGAAAATCACTAAAGTCTCAGGTTCTTATCAAAATAAATTATTAAACTAAAATCATAAAACTAATCATAGCATAATCTGTCTAGGCCTCTGCCTCGCCTTCAGGGGTCAAGTCCTGTCCTGTAGTTCATCCTCATAAAGATCATCACCTGGGGTGGTTAAAAATATGAAAATATACAAAAATGAGTTGAATACTCAATAAATAAGATATCATACAATAAACATAGGATTTTCTTGAAAAATATACATACTCATAAATACATAAGTAAATAGTTTGAACAAGAACTTATATTTCACTTATCATAGGTCGGTACCCACAGTTGACCCCCTTGAGTTAGGGTTAGCGAATTTAAGTATATTCTGATTCCGCACGTGGCCGCGGGTTGTGGAATACATACATAAGGAAGGCACACTCGGTGTACTACCAACATGTACAACCTAGCAATGCAATATGACCATAACATATGGTACCATTTTCATATCATAACATAGGTCGTTACATATATTGTCATTCATACTTCATCATAACCATAGTTGTCATATCTTTTCATATCATAGCATAGATTTCAAATGAAATCGTACCTTATCATATCATAGATTTCAAATGAAATTGCATATTTCAGAAAATTAGGGGTGTAACTAGTCCGGTCTGGTTTTAGACAAAATTTAGGACCGAACTGGTATGCACCAGTTTTGTATTTTTGAAAACCGATTACGCACTGGTTAACCTCCTAAACAGGTACATTCGGTTTTACCAGTTCTGGTCCGGTTCGGTCTGACTTTTCGGTTTTAATAAAATGTAAATTTGTTAGGCTATAAAATGTTATTAATATATATATATATATATTATATTTAAAGCATATGATCAAATAAATTTTTATATTTAAGATTAATATTTTATGTTATAAATTATAATAACATTATCTTATATATAATTACAATTTATATTATTATATATATTATATATAATATAAAAATTATTATATATAATATTAAACAAATTAATTTAAAATATATAAAATAGTGAACCGGTCCGGTCCTATCCGATCCTAAAAAGCATAGAACTGGAACCGATCTGGTACTGGCCGATTTTGGAATTAAAGGAATTGGTTCCGAACTGGACCGGTTCCACCGGTTCAGGAAGGTTTGGTCCCGTTTTCCAGTTAAATTTTACACCCATATATAAAATGACGTAATACATATTTTCTCACATAAAATCATGATTTGTCATAAATATGTTAATGCATAAAGCTTCACATTAAACCATGCAGGCTTTTTATAAATACTTTAATGCGTAACTCTCACATAACTCATGATTTTTCAGAAATATTTTGATGCATAATTCATTTCATAAAATCATGAATTTTCATAAATAATTTAATGCATAATTCTACATGAAAAATCATGAATTTTCATAATTTTATTATGACTTAGGTACATAAAAATGGGCTTCCAATGGAGGGCGTATATGCAAAATATTTTTATTAGAGATGCCGTTTACTATATATAAATGTAAGGGTATGATCATGCTACTTACCTCGTAGCGCTAATCCAATATTTTTGGAGCGCAACCGATTACCTATAAAATACACGTAACTTATGTAAATTTCTAACTTAACACGTATTTCGTAATTAAAACCTGAATTTCTAAATTAACCTATATTTTCATAAATTCGAAAATCCCGCTAACCATAAAAACAATCTAATTCTTTTGTGGGTCTAAACCATCATACTTCCATATAATCCATTAAACCCGTAACTTATTTGCAAGCCCATGAGTCGTTTCAATTTGCTTGGCTCATAATCAAATATACATACCAGTTAGTTTACTTGAGATAGTGATAAGAGATTGACATCGGGAGGGAGAGAGAACTAACGGTGAGAGAGAGAGAGCGACCTAATGGGAGGGAGAGACATAAACTGAGGGATAGAGAGAGTCTCATGTACGGGGGGCAACATGTGGGCTGGGCAGTGTTTGGTGGTGGAGAATCGTTCTTCAGCACCCTCTGTTGCAGCTGGCGAGGGTAGTGTGGCCTCACTATTGCAAGGCGTGGGCCGTGGCTCTCAATTTGGTCTGCAATGAAGGTGCTCTGTTTTTTCTTTGGTGTTTGAAACATGGGCTTAACCGAGTGATGTTGATGAATTGGTGGACGTGTAGGGAAACCCGTGTGGTGGTCGCTGGCAGAGAGAGACACTGTTCGAGGTGCTTGCCAGGGCAGTGCATAAGAAGGAGCTTGTGGCTCAATGTGGTGTTGTGGCTGAGGGAGAAGACGTGGAGGAGCTTTCTGCGACACGGGGTGGCTAGAAGTAAAAGAGCATGCAGAGGCTATTTTTCTGTGGCTGTCCATGACAACTGTAGGGTGGGGGAGAGAGTTTTAACGTGAATGCAGAAGGGTGGTGCACTGGTCGTGCATGGAGGCTATTTGCCTAGAGAAGGGGCGACGCTACGGTGTTGCGGCTTGGAGGAAGAGGCTCGATGGGTGGAGGACTTGGGGCTTGGGCTTGCATTGGTTTGAGAGGATTTGGTGGTAGCCACTGAGTGGAGGCCGTGAGCTGTGAGGGAGGAAGGGATGGTGGGTGGTTTCTGGCGTGCGTAGTGTTTTGGTTGTGACTGTAACGTGAGGTATGTGAGGTGTGGCTGGCTCAGGTTTATGCCGTTGAAGAAGAAAATCAAGGTGGGGGAGGGAGAACATAGCGACAACTTGAGGAAGGTTAGGTACCACGACTTAAAATATTCTCATGAAGGAGAAGCATGTATATTTGATTTGAGAAGCTTTAACGTGAAGAGTCTTATGTAGAGTTGTAATCCTAGTGAACTTTGATAATGAAGAGATGCATGGCATGGAGTTCACGGGTTATTAATATAAAATAGGCTTAAATATAATTATTAAGCCTAATAAAATTTTATAATCCATTTAAATATTTTTGGACCTATTAAACATAACTTAGGCCTAATAAAAATTATCAATATTCTGATCTTGAAATTATTGGGCTGGGTAATTACAAACTCCCATCCTTATAAAAATTCCGGGACCTCAAATAACTTACATACTGATCCACCACATGCTTTCCATGTCTCTTTACTCCTCAATCATTTAGTCGAACCTAATATACAAAAAATTTTGATTATCTCATATTTTGGTCCGATGGCTCGCTAATCCTTTTGGCGTACACGTTGACATGTTACGTGTCAATTATCCTACCCTCCAAAATTCAACTCAAACCTAAATAAGTATCTGCCTTAACAATGAGATCGATTAAAGGCTTAATAACAAATTCACCCAACTATTATCTTAACTCCACATACAATAGTAACTAACGATCTCCACATAAATTAAACTTTCCACATGAAATAATAATAAAATTCTCCACCTAAAATAATAATCTCAATAAATCGTAAGCTAAAACTCTCCAAAGTTCAGATAACAAATCTTAAACCTCGTTCTTAGTGATAAAATCGTTTTACCTTTAGAACATAAGATATTTTTCACCAATTATCATGAAATACCATACACCACACATAAATCTATGTCATAACTTCATAACCCACTAAATTCATTTCTAATTTTTTCAATTAAAACCTACAAAATATAAGACTATTTTCTCATGACCAAGATGCATCATCAATCTTAAAACCAAAGGTCTCTAGCCTCATATTTGGAAACTTCCTTACCTTATGTGCTAAAACCCTTTCACATAGTTGGTGCACTTTGACATATATGTATCTAAAAGTTTCTCATTCATAATTTTCATTAAAACAATAAAATAGTAAAAGTTAAAAACATTGAGCAGGACATGCCTTGAGGAGACCTTGGCATATATATATATATATATATATATATATATATATATATATATATATATTTTTTTTTTTTTTTAGTAAAGTCTACAAAATCTTCGACCTGGTTTTAGATACCAACTATAACACCTCACTCCCCAATAAAGTAAATTTTTAAAATTTTCAAGGAACTTGTGTGCTACTGAACTTGAACTTAAAAACTTTTTCTTCTAAACGAAGTGCCAGATACTAAAGATTCCTTATAAATAAATAAATTTCATCTAATTTAAATACTTAAAATCCAAAAGAGAGTCTGCGGAAGTACTTATTGAAAATAACTAAAGTCTCATGTGCTTATCAAAATAAATTATTAAACTAAAATCATAAAACTAATCATAGCATAATCTGTCTAGGCCTCTGCCTCGCCTCCCACGGTCAAGTCCTGTCCTGCAGTCACATCCTCATAAAGATCATCTCCTAGGGTGGTTAAAAACATGAAAATATATAAAAATTAGTTGAATACTCAATAAGCAACACATTATACAATAAACATAATAAAAATAGGATTTTCTTGAAAAATATGCATACTCATAAATACATACGTAAATAGCATGAACATGAACTTATTTTTCACTTATCAATACCCACTGTTGTCCGTGAGTTAGGATTAGCGAATCTAAATAGATTCTGATTCCGCCCGTGGCCGTGGGTTGTGGAGTCTATAAATAAGAAAGACACACTGAGTACACTACCAGCATGTACAACCTAGTAATGCAATATGCCCATAACATATAGTACCATATTCATATCATAACATAGACTATTACATATTTTATCATTCATACTTCATCATAATCATATTTGTCATATCTTATCATATCATATCATAGATTTCAAATGAAATCGTGCCTTATCATATCATAGATTTCAAATGAAATCGCATATTTCATAAAATGATATGATACATATTTTCTCACATAAAAATCATGATTTTTCATAAATATGTTAATACATAAATCTTCATATAAAATCATACATGACTTTTTATAAATCATAACTCTCACATAAAATCATGATTTTTCATAAATCTTTTGATGCATAACTCCTTTCATAAAATCATGAATTTTCGTAAATAATTTAATGCATAATTCTTCATGAAAAATCATGGATTTTTATAATTTTATCATGACTTGGGTAAGTAAAAAGGCCATTCTAATGGAGGGCGTATATGCATAATATTTTATAAGAGACATGCCGTTTACCGTACATAAGTGTAAGGGTATGATCATACTATTTATCTCATAGCGCTAATACAATATTTTCGGGGCGCTACTGATTCCCTATAAAATACACGTAACTAACATAAATTTCTAACTTAACACGTACTTCGTAATCAAAACTTTGAATTTCTAAATTAACCTATATTTTCATAAATCCTAACCCGCTAACTGTAAAAATAGTTTAATTCTTGCATGGGCCTTAACCATCATACTTCCATATAATCCATTAAACTCGTAAGCTATTTGCAAGCCCATTACCCGTTTCAATTTTCCTGGCCCAGAATCAAATATACATACCAGCTAGTTTACTTGAGAGAGTGATCAAAGATTGATGTCGGGAGAGAGAGAGAGAGAGAGAGAGAGAGAGAGAGAGAGAGAGAGAGAGAGAGAGAGAGAGACATAAATCGAGGGATAGAGAGAGTCTCACGTACGGGGGGCAACGTGTGTGCTAGGCGGTGTTTGATGGTGGCGAATCGTTCTCCGGCACCTTTGTTGCAGCTGGTGGCGGCGGCATGGCCTTACTGTTGCAAGGTGTGGGCCGTGTCTCTCAGTTTGGTCTAACAGTGGATGTGCTCTATTTTTTTTTAATGCTTGAAACAGGGGCTTAACCATTGATGTTGATGAATTGGTGGACGTGGATAAGAAGGAGGTGGTGGCTCGACGTGGTGTTGTGGCTGAGGGAGGAGACGTGGAGGAGCTTCCTGCGACATGGGGTGGCTGGACGTAAAAGAGCATGCATAGGCTATTTTTCCGTTGCTGTTCGTGACTACTGTAGCGTGGGGGAGAGAGTTTTAACGTGAAGGTTGACGGGTGGTGCACTGATCGTGCATGGAGGCTGTTTGCTGTGAGAAGGGATGAAGCTACGGTATTGCGGCTTGGAGGATGAGGCTCACGGTGGAGGACTTGGGGCTTGGGCGTGCGTTGATTTGAGGGGATGTGGTAGCAGCCACTGAGTGGAGGCCATGAGTTGTAAGGGAGGAAGGGATGGTGGGTGGTTTCCGATGTGTGTGGTGTTTTGGTCCTGGTTGTAACGTGAGGTATGTGAGGTGCAGTTGGTTTAGGTTTATGCTGTGGAAGAAGAAAATCAAGGTGGGGGAGGGAGAACATAGCAACAACTTGAGGAAGGTTAGGTATCGTGACTTAAAATATTCTCACAAAGGAGAAGTAGGTATATATTATATACTATTGATTTAAGAAGTTTTAACGTGAAAAGGCTTACGTAGAGTTGTAATCCTAGTTAACTTTGATAATGAATAGTGCATGGAATAAAGTTCACGGTTTATTAATATAAAATAGGCTTAAATATAATTATTAAGCTTAATAAAATTTTATAATCCAGTTAAATATTTTGGACCTATTAAACATAATTTAGGCCCAATAAAAATTATCAATATTCCGATCTTGGAATTATCAGGCTGGGTCGTTACAGTAATTTGTAATATACTTGGATTGAGATAAATAAAGATTTGACTAATCCTTAGTTACTTGTATGCCTAGAAAGTAATGTAGTGATCCCAAATTTTTCATAGCAAAGTCTTTCTTTAAGCAGGAAATGAGATTCATGATCAAAGATATATGTGTGCGTACCACGATCAAATCATCGACATAAACAAGTATAAAAATATGCACTCCAAGTCTATTGTAAGTGGACAAATAGTAGTCTACATGAGATTCACAGAAACTAAGTTGGAGTAAAGTTTGAGAGAGATGATAGAACCAGGCTCTAGGTGCAGGCCATAAAGAGATTTATGTAGTTTACACACATAGTTGGGAAGTGATGCATAAAGAAGCTATGTGGTTGTTTGATAAAGACTTCCTCCTCTAGGGTCCCATGTAAGAAGGCATTTGATACATTTAACTGCCTGAGGTGCCAGTTATGGTGGACAGTAAGTGGTAAGATAATTCTGATGGTTGGAGGTTTGATGACTGGGCTAAAGGTTTTAGAATAGTCCAACCCATCTAACTATTGAAAGCCTTTGGCTACAAGCTGAGCCTGAAGCCTTTCAACTGACCTATCTGCCCTTTGCTTGACTTTATAGACCCACTTATTTCGAATCACATAGTGGTTGCTTGTCCTTGGACATAGGGACCACGCACCATTAGCTTGTAGAGCCTGAAATTCTTCCCTCATGGCAGCACATCATGTAGGAACCTTAACATCTTAGTGAAAGGTAGAAGGTGCAGTAGGTATGACATGTGAGGTAAGTGCACACAGAGGATATTTGGTGGAATATTAAAGGTGGAAGTCAGGGAAGGCCTTGGGCTGAAAGGTTCCTATTTTAGAACGTGCGAGCATGGGGTGAGTGTTTGATGAATCTAATGTAGGGGTGGATGGATGCAGGTGAATGATCTAATAATGGGGTTGGATTTGCAGGTTTGTCATTACTGGAGCTACAAGAGTAAGTGGTAGCAGTAGTGTCCATGGGTGAGAAAGTGTCATTAGATGATAATGAAGATAAAATAGGAGGGGATAGAGGATGTACTTGAACCACTATTGATGGTGTGTGTGAGGATGTTCCCTGCAACAAGACAATATTCTTCTCATTGGGCTGAGATAAAGATGGGACAGTGGAGTTGGCTGGAAACTGAGCTTCATCAAAGATGACATGACGACTAAGATAGACACGATTTGTGGAAGGATCAAGACATCGATAACCCTTATGATTGGAACTATATCCAAGAAAGATGCACTTCTTGGATCGATAAAGGAGCTTATGATAATTCTAAGGTCTGAGTAAGGGGTAAAATATACACCCAAAAACCTTGATAAAAGAGTAATCAAGAGATTTATTGAGCAGGAGTTGAAATGGAGTCATATTTTTGGGTACTGCGGTAGGAAGTCTGTTGATGAGAAAAACTGCAGTATTGAATGCTTGGACCGAATAGGTTAGAGGAAGATGAGCATTGGCCATCATTGCTAAACCAGTTTAAGTCACATGTCTATGTTTCCTTTCAGCAACACTATTTTGATGAGGGGTATGTGGGCGTGACATATGATGAATTATACCACTGGATTGAAGAAAGTCTTGAAACTGAAGAGAGTTGAATTCACCACCACCATCAGATTGTAGACATTTGATTTTCTTATTGAGTAGATTCTCAACATAGCATTTGAATTTAAGAAAGCAAGGAAATGCTTTTCATTTAGCATGTAATGGATAGAGCAATGAAAACCTAGAGTAATCATCAATAAATATGATATAATAACGACAACCACTAATGGAAGGAATAGGAGAACACCAAAAATCACTATGTATTATTTCAGGAGGACAATGAGACATTTGATTAGAAATAGGAAATGATAACTTTTTACTTTTGGCCAATTGATAGGGTTCACAAATGGAGCCACTATGTGAATGCCTTTTTACAAGAATTTGACACTTAGACTTTAAGAAATTGACTACTTGAGATGCTGAATGACCCAAAGGAAGATGCCAAGTGGAGAGATCTGCAGCAACACTAAGTTGGGCAGTAAAGGCATGGGCTTTATTGCTTGGTGCTTTATTGCTTGGTGCTTTATTGAGAGATTTGACAAGATGAATATGGTAGAGTCCATCTTTACTTGGCCCTTGTAAAAGAATCTGTCCCTTGAGGTTGTCATGCACAACAAAATAATCTGCAGTGAGTTTAAACCAGCACCTATTGTCTCTACAAAATCTTTGGATTGAAAGAAGGTTTGTAGCAGCAGTAGGGCAGTGTAGTATATTATTCAAGTGCAAGGGTAAAGAATGTGTTTTAATTTGAGTGGAACAGTGTGTGAGATGTGCAAACCTGATCCATTACGTACTGCAACTTCATTCTCACCTTGGTAAGGTTCACTGATTTGAAGATTACTTAAGTCATCAGTAATATGATTATTGGTACCACTGTCAGCTAGCCAAGTTTGATTATCAGGAACAACATCTTGGCTAGTGGCAGCCATGGCAACTAGTTAAGCTGGAGGATGGCGTCCCTTGTATGCAAAATCCATCCTATGATAGTAGTCAAGGGCTTGGTGGCCCAACTTGCCACATATTTGTTATTGGGGTTGGAGAATGAGGAGGACTCAGGACAAGATTCTCGTTGTGTCATTTTTCTTTTGAGAGGAAGGATGCTGATTTGCTTGAATGAACTACCAGATGAATGTCTTCTATTGGAGTTGGAGTTGTATTTCTTTTGTTGAGAATATAAAGCAAAGCCACTTGAGTCTGGGGCAGAGTTGTGGCTGTTAACCATCATTCCATAGTTGAGCAACTTCATCTGAAATTTATCAAAAGAGAGAAGTTTGACGAGTTGCAAAATAATAAGAAGTAACAAATACATGAAAAGATGGTTTTAAACCACTAATCAAGTAAGATATCAAGTCATCATCATCAACTAGCTTTCCAACAATAGCCCATTGATCAGCCATTGACTTGGCAGTCTGTAGGAATTCACTGCAAGTCTTTGCTCCTTGATGCAGTGATTGAAGTTACCTCTTGAGGTGGGCCACTCTAAAGTTAGATTGAGAGGCAAACTGTGAGGCACAAAGAGTCCAAACTTGCTTTGAAGTGGTGAGACCATAGACAGATGATAAAATAGTCTCAAACAAAGTGTCATTCAACCATCTAAGAAGATACTGGTCCTTTCATTGCCATAAGGCAAAGCCTGGATTGATGGTTGTGGTCTCCTTGCTCTTAGAATCAAACATAAACTTGGGAGGACATGATTCAGATCCATGAACAATTCCAAACAAATAAAGGCTGCGAAGTACATGTATGAGTTGTTATACCTAGAGAAGATAATTGGTGTGGTCCAGCTTTATGGAGATGAGTGGGCCTAAATTTTGTGTAGTGAATGGAGTAGTGATGGAGATTGCATCTGAGGAAGACATGGTTGAATCGGAAAAGGTGTTAACCCAAAAAGGGCTCTCGTACCATGAAAGATTTAATAAAATAGTACTAAAAAGGAATGTAGGAGCTTGGTGCTTTGAGTATATTTGATTGATATAAATAGAGGGAGTGTGTATTGGATTGTTTATAGTGGTTACATAAATCTTGTCTCTACAAATACAAATATTAGATTGATCCTAACATAAGATAAGATAACAACTAGCCTAACAGCTAGCAGCCTCTATCCTTATCATCAGATTTGTGCTCATCTTTATCTTTATCCATAACAGTGCATGTATTGTTACTCAAAACTAAATAACGTGAAAAATATCACTACAACGAAATTACTTTTTAGGGACAAAAGTGTTTGTCCCAAAAGGAAATTTCAATTTCGTCCCAAAAGACCGCCCGTCCCAAAAAAGTTTTTAGAATGAAAATTTTCATTTCTATTCGGAAGTGTTCGAACGATTTTTTTTTTTTTTGGTCCCTAATAGCCACTTGAATGCAAAAAATAGATTGGAATGGATATTATTTTGGACGGTGGTGAGGAGTGGGACATGTTGGGTTTGATTGTCAACAAGTACTTATATATATTTACCCATCGAACTTATAAATAACATAATTCTAACGTAATAATATTATGGACGGTACTACACCCATCAAGTGTGTAGTTCGAGAGAGTATCTCGATAAGGCTATTAGATCTTTTTTATTTATTTATTATTTTATACATTTTTTATATTCTTAAAATTAAAAAAAAAATCACAACATCATTAAAATATACTAATTGTCTCGTGACTACCTCTCGGTGGCCCAAGCGTTTTCCTAATATTTATTTAGTGATGGTCCCGAACGTTTGAACATAACCTTACGATCTTAAGGTGCATATCATATGACTTCCTTAATTATGCCAAAGTTGACCGGCCTCGTTAATCGATCATGTCTTTTGTGGTGTTTTATTCAGGCTGATCGACGGTTGTGAGGAGTAGCTAGCTAGGACTTATTATAATCTCTAATCATTGATATATTCACTACTTAATGCATGCTTATGATTGTGGTAGAAAATATAGCTTATAGTTTCATGACTTATAACTTCTAACTTAAGTAATAAGTTCTATTATTAAAAAATTAGTTACTGTTTGGTAAGAATATATTTAAAACATTTTCAAACATGTTATGTTTGTTTAAAAACAAATTAAAAAAATGATTTTTGAGATAGAAATGACGATTATTTAAATTTTAAAAGATTATGCCCATGTATATCTTTGAAAGTTTGAAAATTTATAATTATCTTAAAGTTGTATGTGTATTTTTGTCCATTGACAATCTTTTTAAAATTCGAATTACATTCCGTATTATCTGAAAAAACACGTTGGAGGAATATCTCAAACGTACTTTTTAGTTTATTTGAGATTAAAATCTTTTTAATATGTAATACCCAAATAACTTAATTTTTCTATTAAAAAGTTTTTAAAATTATTAACACTTTTTAAGACTCGCAAATCGAAATAGGTACTTAATTACTTTATCAATGGACCTTAATTACAGCACATGATGAAACTTTATCAATTTTGTCCTAGTTACTTATTTATTGAACTCTTCTAATTCGATTAATCATCACTATTAATATATTATATATATCTCTTGCCATGCGGCCAACACCATTAATTGAGATCGTCAAGTTCAGTTGACCACAGAGAAAGAGAGAGAGAGATGGGAGGAGAGCAGCAAAGGGGGGAAAGTTGGAGGACTGAAGCATATCCAATGAAGGGAGGGGATGGTATGGACAGCTATGCAAACAACTCCTCATACCAGGTAAATCTTCTTCTGCATCATGTTATATATTAACTTCTCTTACGTTTCCAACTCTCTGCTGATCTCCAGGATTTCCAGGTTAGGGATAACCTAAGACATAAGATTCAAGAACTATATATATATATAACTTCCAAAAAGATGCATGTAGTCAAACCAGCTTGTAACTAGTTCATGTATTAATCGTCCTCGAGTACTATTTATGGTGGATGAAGAAGTCTCTAATCCGTTGCAAAGGCAATATAGATTTTGGAAAAGGGTGTTTCTCTTGATATATATATATATATAGAGAGAGAGAGAGAGATAGAGAGAGAGAGTATACTTAAACTGATCATGACATATTTCAGAAACAACCGAAGACTACTAATTAATGAAGATAATGAATAACTCAAATTTCTGTGCTTCAGAGAGGAGGCATTGATGCTGCAAAAAAGGTAATTATTGAGGCAGTTGGAGAAAAGCTTGATGTCAAGAGCATTGTTTCTTCAAACATCTTCAGAATTGCAGATTTAGGTTGTTCTGTTGGGCCTAATACATTTTTCGCAGTTGAAAATATAATTAACGCAGTGCAGTCTAAATGTCAATATGATCAATACCAAGGAGGACTCCATGATCTTGATCATGTATGTCCTGAATTCCAAGTCTTCTTCAATGATCACAGCTCCAATGATTTCAATACACTCTTCACCTCCCTCCCACGGGATAGGCAGTATTTTGCTGCAGGTGTTGCAGGTTCTTTTTACTGTCGCTTATTTCCATCTGCATCTCTTCACTTTGTTCACTCTTCCTATGCCAACCATTGGCTTTCCAAAGTACCTAAACCGATCATCGACAAAAGTTCAGCTGCTTGGAATAAAGGGAAAATCCACTACTCAAATTCAAAAGATGTGGTTGTTGAGGCTTATGAAGTTCAATTTGCAGAAGATATGGAGTGCTTTTTGCATGCTAGGGCTCAAGAAGTGGTGTTTGGAGGATTGATTGCACTTGTTATTTGTGGCCGCCCCAACGGAATGCCCCATTCTCAAAATGCACAAAATATTACGTTTGAACTCTTGGGGTCTTGCCTTATGGATATGGCCAAGAAGGTACGTACGTACGTACAAAATATATACATGATCATCATCCCATGTACGTTCTCAAGTCTTTATTGCACTTTTCAAATACAGCTTCTGCTTGTTGGATGAAAGCATAAGATCAAAGGCCAAACAAATAAATACGAAGCTGATCTTATTTCTATAATAAATAAATTAGAGCAATATTACTTTTCATTCGGTTTGTTGAATTTACTTTATAATAAAAATAACTTTTTAATATAAAATATCACATCAAGAGTTCAAATAGCTTCTGGTTGTTGAATCTCTTTTTGGCTAGAGCATTTGAGGGTTTTTTAAATTTTCTGTAGGGAAAAGTTAGCGAGGAAAAAGTGGACTCCTTTAACATACCAGTGTATCACATGTCTCCACAAGAATTGGAAGCTGCAGTGGATCGAAATGGATATTTCAGAATAGAGAGAATAGAGGATTTACCAAATGTTTTGGAACTTGGGGGCCGTCCGAAGAGTGAAGTATTGTCATCTCACTGGCGAGCCATAATGCATGGAATGATGAAGGTTCATTTCGGGCAAGATGTGATAATAGACGAGCTCTTGGAGTTGTTCAGAAAGAAATTTGAAGAAGACCTCTCCCTCACGGACTCAATCTCGGATACACTCTACACTTTCTTTGCTCTTCTTAAACGCCAAGCGAGGGAGTCATGAAAAGAATATAGTCCATTTTCCCTCTTTTTGTCTGTTGGAAAGCATTAAACTAACAATAAATTCATCAAAATTTCATGTGAGTAATGACATTTTACTTATGTAATAAATGTTGGCTTGGCTTACCTCTTATTCTCTCTCTCTCTCTCTCTCTCTCTCTCTCTCTCTCCTTGATCTTTCTCTCTTTAAAGTCGCTTTGGAGCGGTCTGACTGTTTTTATTAGAGAAGCAGCCCTCCTATTATGAGTTGCCACATCAAATATCACACCAAATAGAGAATAGATGCACTCACAGCGAATCACAAACCTAGGTCATCAGAGTCCATACCTTCCGTTTTGATTCGATTCCAAACTCACCATCGCTTTCATTGAAGCAGCCCTCACCCTCGTGATTCGAAGCTCATCTCTTCCATCTCTTTGCTCCGCCACCCAATATTCTCGTTCCACTGCCACCTCTTAGCTCGACGTCGACAGGTTTCAACCGAAAGCCACCTCTCACAATCACTGCTCGCTGCGAGATTTGGAACTCTTCCATCAGAAAATTGTGTGATTCTCTCATGACAAATTGCGTGGACGAAACCTGGGAAGGTGATAATGTAAGGCACTCGTTGCTAATTTTCTCAAATTTTTCTAGTCCGAATTTAGATTAATGGTGCCAAGGGAACAAAAATTCCCATCAGATTTGAATTCCTCCTCTTTCCTAGTGTTTTCCTCTCTCGCAGCAGCCCTTTGCATGAACTATTCGAACAAAGAAAATACTAACTTATACTCTCATGGGATTAAATATGTGAAAAATCAAATCATTCCTGGAGAAAATAATAAAAATCCTGTTTCGAATCTCAAGTGAATTCATCTACATATTGGATTTTTAATATAAAGTGAATTTACCTAAATTTTACATAGAGAAGCGGACAATTTATAAAGGAAACACAAAAGTTTGTATTTTTGTTTTACTTTCAGGTTCTTCAGAGTGCTAGAAAGCTAGCGCTTGACCATTTTAGCTTGGGTTTCAATGACAAAAGCTTGTGCTTCAGGAAAGATGGCATCTTAATTTTCTCGTTGAATGCCTCAACTTAAGGAATTTTAACTTAAGGAAAAATGGCCGAGAGGAAGCGGGACTGTAAGTGACCAAAGAGCTTTCGTGCGAGAGGGGCGAAGTGGATGGTGAGGAATCGGGTGAAGTGCAGTCACACCATCACTAAGTTGTGAAGTTACGTGGCAACTAACTATTGGAGGGCTGTTATTTGTAGGTTATAAGCTCAACCGGTCCTAAGCTTTTCTCTTTTTTTTTTTTGCCTTCAATTATGGGGTTTTTGAGCTCTCTCATGTAGTTGTTGGATTTGGCTCATGGGAATTCATCCTGGGTTTATATTCAAAGTTTCTATTACTAATATGGGTACTTGTGTTATAAAATAGTGATACTTTATTATATAAAGAAAATTTCATAATTTTTTATTTATCAAGTGAAATGCTATTGAATATTGAGATGATCTTGAATTGGGATAGCCAACAATTGGTTGGTTTTTAAAACTTGTACCATCCCCTTATGTGGAAATTTTCATTTGAAATGTCACATCAAAGTATAAAAAATTGTAAACTACCCCTATAAAAAATAAAATTGAAAAAAGTAAACTGTTATAAAAAAGAAAAATGAAAACTTATAAAACCAAAAAATATTTATAAAAAAACCAAAATTTTCGTACTTTTTATTTAATTTTAACCTTTTAATTTTGAATTTTGGGAAGGGATATTTAAATTTTATTTCTGCTTTTTCTTTATTATAAAATAGATGTAAAATATTGAGTAACACAGATATCAAATGTATGATATACCTCGAGAGCAAAAATAATTGGAACTAAAATGGTATTGAATCCAAAAATGAAAAGCAAAACTCCAAAAGTAGTAATCTAATCCACTCACTGAATTGAATGGATGCATTCATCAGAGATTCAAAAATGGTAGTGGTTCTCAAATGACAACAGCAGTAAGCAAACAGCAATGGGTTCCCAAGCAGCACTCTCGCTCTCGCATATGATGCTGTCTTGCTCGTCCTCTCCCTTCGGTTTTGTGGTCTTAAACTCATCGTTATCTAAAACTTCACTCAGACCATCCATTTTCTCTCAGACACCACCTTATGCGAAGCCCAGAAACTCCCTTTTCCTTAAAGCCACAAACCAATATCTTCTCAGATTTCCAAGATCAAAAACCAGAGCAACCCTCGATGAAAAGGAACTAAGTACTGCCGCCACCCCACTTCTTGACCAGGATGAACAGCCCAATAAAGTATGCTTTTTTCTTTGCTGCTTCGATCCTTCTTGATCATCTTTGCTTTTAAATTAGTTCGCTTTGCTTATTAATTTGTCTCTAGTTTTCTGAGAACTGAGGGAAACTAAAAGCTTCTGCACCACTGGACCTCATTAATCTTTTTGCTTAAATGGGTCTTGCTGTGTTGTTGCGTTGATGAATTTGATGTCTTCTACTGGGTAATTTTTGTGATCTGTTCTCATGCTTTAGGAAGTTGAGGAGAGTGTGGAAGTGCTGAAAAAGGCTGCTAAGACAAGAAAGGTTTCGGAAGAGGAGGTTTTGTCTGCTCTTTCTGTGATTGAAAAGGCAAAAATTGATCCCTCCGGTTTTCTTGATACGCTTGGTGGATCAAAATCCCCTGGCAGAACATGGATGCTTATTTTTACCGCTGAGGTTGGCATAATTATGTTCCTTGATTTGCATAATCATGTTCAAGCTTTGGGCCTCCTTTAAATTTTATGCTTATTGGGGCTTTTGTGCTAAATCGTAGAAGCAAGTGAACCGGGGTCGTTATTTTCCTCTTACAGCGATTCAGAGGTTCGATGCAGCCGTAAGTGTCTTGTGCATTTCTTTGTCATGTTACCATATTTGCTAAAAGGGAAGTGAAGAGATTAAAACCCCCAGGATATGTTTAAAATACTTCTGTGTTCAGTTTACAAATACTTCAAATGGATACTAGAATATGGAATACTTATAATTGTGTTTTCTGGAGAAAATAGTGGGGGTAATACTGCTCTGCGGATCATAATAGTTAAGTCTCTTGAGTTTATTGAACTGAGAGGTGTCAAAGGATCTTAAGAAAAACAAAGTTGTAAATATAGAAGTATATTATTCGGACCTTATTGGGTGAAACTTACTTCCTTTCATTGAGTTGCCGAGGGATTAAGTTTGTCAATTTTGATACATTTCTTCTATTTTCCTTCATTGCTCAAGATCTTAGTGTTCTGAAGCACTTTTCTTGACTCAATCCACGTACTCAAAAATTTTCATCTACTGTTAATAATGCCATTTGTGATATTTCTATTCACTAAAGCGTCACTTCAAGGATGAACTTGCGGAGCTTTTCTCTTTGCATAATTTTGGAACTCTTTGGTTCCTCATCCAGTAGAAAGAAGATTATGGGATTTGCATCTGTCTATTGAGAAACCAAAAGAATATTTTCTTGATTTGTCAGGCAAAGAGAATCGAGAATGGGGTATATCTTGGACCAATTGGATGCTTAACCTTTGAAGGTAGATTTTCTTGGAAGCAGAGAATACTGGCTTTCATTTTTGAGTGTATTCGGATAAAAATTGGGCCACTGAAGCCTTTAGAGATCAGCCTTGGCCAGAAAGAAGACAGAGATCCAAGCAACAAGGATCCTTTCTTTATCTGGTTTTATGTTGATGAAGAATTAGCAGTGGCTCGAGGCAAGAGTGGGGGGACTGCATTTTGGTGTCGCTGTCGCCGTGTCACTACTTGATTTGTTAACACTCAAATATGTGCACTAAAATCTCCCTGTACATACAGTTGGTAAATATTACTCCAATTAAGGTTCTATTGTCTCCCCCCATGATAGTTAATATGTTATACAATGTTTTGGTGGAACCAGCCTGTATCTTGGAACCAGCTCCCGATTCCCGAATAGGAATTTGTTACGAGGATATTGTGATATATTTTTGTCAATGAAGCGTTAATGGTGTTCTAGCATCTTGTTACATTTCACAGGACTGCTTTCCCTCCATTCGAAATGAATCTCAAATGAGTTAAAACCCATATCTGCTTGATGTGGCAGTATGAATTATAGTAAAAGAAGGATAGATGCTTTTGCCGAGCACCTGAACAGAGTAAGGTAAGGAGACCTTTGGATGTTGTGTGGAATCTATTGATATCATTGCTTTAGGTAGTGCTTCGGCAATTTTACAATTAATTCTATAACTGTAGGAGTGCGCAAAGGTCACATACCTAGAGAAAGTTAAGTAGATTAATCTCAAGTGATTTGTAAGCGCGGTAAATTCTTTTAATGCCAGGACATTTAGAGTCCCATGAAAACCATTGCTGCTAATTCTTCTAATAGTCTCATCAAACCATAAGACATTTCAATATTCAGCATGCATTGCATTGCAATCAATATCATTTACCAAATGGGCACTCTTGTTTCTGTTGGTACCTTATGAAAAGCTAGTATTAGATTCACATTCTTCAAATTTTCGGAGGGGAAAATCATTGTCGACTCTCACTGTTTGGAGATCCACATTCTCATTTGTTTCTTTGTTTTTGTTTCAAGTTGAGGTTGTTTCTAGCTAATAAAGATGGACAGAATAATCAAATTTATAATATAATTTAGTAATGCATATTATCAAATAAGAGAAATATAAGTGCACATTTTGGCTACAATTTATTTGTCCAGAGAAAAGGATACTCCTGTGAACAATCTCTGATTATTAGACTTGTATTCTGCAGAGATTAGACCTGCTTCTTGTTAGGCTCTAGCCCAGAAGTTTTGCAGTAGTTAATTAGATCTTTTGCCATTGGTATCCTCTCTTTGATGATTGGGATTTCAAAAAAATTCTGTGCCCATGCATGGAGTGATGGGAACTTCTCTTGATCAACCAACTTTAAACCTCCTAATTCTTCTATGAACTCCAGCCAGTTAGGTAAAGAACCCACCACCAAGTCTAGGAAACCCAGTTTTTCTCCTCCCAAGAATTTCTTACTTTCAATCTGCTTATCCAGAATTCCTAATGATTCTTGTGCAGACTTTATAGCTTCCTCTTTCTCATGTTCTTGTGCACAGCAAGCAGCCCAAGCTCCAACAACACACTGCACTTTATAGAAATTAAAATACTCCAAAAGTGCATGTTTAAGATTCAAGTTTGTTTCTTTTGTTATTTAGGCAAAAGAAACTGGCAGAAAAATGAAAAACAGAAAGGGAGACATTTAACTTTTTTATTTACCTTTTCATCAACAAACCTAGACCAGAATCTCACCACAGATTTTTCAAAAGGATCTGCAGGCAATATGGGGTTCTGTTTCCATGTTTCATCAATGTACTCAAGGATGACAAGGGACTCAGCAACTGGTTTTCCCTTGTGCACAAGCACAGGAACCTTCTTATGCACAGGATTGTACTGGAGAAGAATGGAACTCTTGTTTCTTAAATCTTCTTCAATATACTCATATTCTACCCCCTTGAGCTTCAAAGCCCATTCAATTCTGCAGCAAAAAAGACTTAGAGATGCACCAATCACTTGTACTTCTCCCATTCTCAAATCCCCAGAATCTCAAATCAAGCTCGATCTTTGCATGAAGAGAAGCAGTTATTTGAAACTTATAGAGATGGAGTCTTGGAAATTTCTGTATTTCTTAGAGAGCAAGTTAGAAGTCTGACTTAGGAGTAAGATATATATGATTTCCAAGTCTGGCTTGTTAAGTTATCAAGTCTGACTTGGCAACTTTAGGGCTTGTTTGGGGTTTAAGATTAAACACAAAATTCTCATTTGATCTCATTTGATCTCATCCTATCTTATTCCCATTAAACATAATTCAAATACAAAAATTTCAAACTAATCATTACAAAATTTTCAAACTTTCAAATAAAAAATAAAAAACAATTACAACTTTTTTAAATCTTCAAACAAAAATAATATTATAAAACTATATTCTTATAATATTTTAACTTTATAATATTTTTTATTTAACTTTTTCTCTCTCCTTTCCCAAAACCTAAAAAATACTCAACTCAAACTATTTCATTACTATTCACAAACTATCTTATTACTATTCATAAAATTTTCATCTCATCTCACTCCTCAAATCAGCCGGTTGCGTTTGGATAGTGAGGTATTTTGTGAATAGTAATAAAAAAATAATGATAGAATATTGAATAATATTGAACAGTAATAAAAAGTTAGTAAAAAATAATAATAAAATAATAAATAATAGTGAGCTATTCTCGTAATAAGAGTAGTTTGCTATGAATTCAATGTCGTTAGGAGCAAGATAAATATGATTTCCATAAATTTCACTGTTTTAAATATATTTGAGAAAAAATCTTTAATTTTCCACCTGTCCTATTTGCAGCCCTTAAATCAGTCCTGAACATCATTGGCTCCTTATAGTGATTCTTCACCAACATCTATCGACTTCTGGCACTTGTCATCTATCATATTTCAAGGAGAGCAGTGAATAATACACAAGGAAAAGACGGTCATGCTGCTGATTAAACTTTCAACCAAATTAAATTGTTGTTTGGATTGCTAAATTGGCCAGTTTTAAAAAACTAGAGGTTGTTAGACTTGCGATAGAAGAAGCGGTGATTATATAATTTATATTTTCTCTATATTTATATCGTGGCTCCGGAAATGCTATTTCATACAATCTTTTTTACAACCAACCACTTTAATAGTACAATTTCATTAAAAATGAAGAAAGTGAGCACTTGGTGTTTGTAAAAATGTCTCTAACACCGTGAGAGTGATGAGAGCCTTCTCCTTGTATATATAGACGTTAATTACAATGTGTTTTATATGGTAAGAAATTGCATAGCTGTTGGAGGACTACTCTGTACAAGGAAATAATCAACTAGAGTATAAATCATATTTAGGAACATTTGCTTGTATAGTTTGATATAGCCCTTGGAGAGGAAATCACGGTCATAGCCATTGCTGGAGAAGTACGGAAAGTTTTCTCTGCTTGGATACGGACTAGCTCTTCTCCTTGATTTTGGTTAATACTTCCCCTCAAACTGTGCCAAGGTAGGAGGCCAAGTTTGGACTGAAGTGATTGGAGAGCAAGACGGCCGAGGGGCTTGGTGAAAATATCGGCAATTTGAAGGGACACACAATTTAGTATGAATAAGTCCAAGTGCGACGTGCCCACAAACATAATAATAGTCAATTTCAATGTGTTTACTTCGAGCATGAAATACTGGGTTGATAGTCATGTATAGGGCATTGATATTATCACAAAAAAGAACTGGCGGGGTGGATAGATGAACATCAAACTCCCGAAATATAAATGATATCCAAGTAAGTTCAGCAGTTGTATGAGCCATGGCTCTATATTCGGCCTCAGAACAAGATCGAGAAATAGTATGTTGCTTCTTAGCAGACTATGTGATACAATTGCCACCCAAGAATATGAAATAGCTGGTAGTGAGCGTCGGGTTTGGGGACACCTTGCCCAGTCAACATTTGAAAAAGCATATAGATCAATAGAAGAGTTGGAAGTAAAATGCATGCCTAATTCAATAGTACACTATAGGTAACAAAGTATACGATTGACCATTTTAAAATGGGCATTGGTGGGCGAATGCATAAATTGAGACACAAAATTGACAATAAATGAGAGATCAGGGCGGGTAAGAGTGAGGTATTGTAGGGCACCTACAATACTACGATAATGAGCAGGATCTGAAAAAGGTATGTCACTAGTAAGGCCTTTGGTCTTGGATATCATTGGTGTGTGCATGGGTTTGCTTCCATGCATTTGAACATGCTCTAAAATCTCAAGGGCATAATTGGCTTGAGATAGAATAAGACCATCATGGCTAGGGATAACTTGAATACCCAAAAAATAATGTAATGGCCCAAGGTCTTTTATAGCAAATTTTTGTCTACGGACAAAGAAGAACTCAGTGAAGAGGGTTGGTTTAGACCCAGTTAGGAGAATGTCATCAACATATAATAATAAAATGAGAACTCCACTAGAGAACTTATAAATAAAAAGAGAAGAATCAGTAATGCAACATGAGAAACCATAAGCAATTAAAAAAGTGCTAAATTTGTTAAACCAAGCACGAGGTGCTTGTTTGAGGCCATATAGAGTTTTATGTAATTTGCACACATGAGAAGAAAGAGTAGGATGGATGAAACTTGGAAGTTTTCTATGTAGACTAATTTGTGGAGATCACCATGTAGAAACGCGTTCTTGACATCAAGTTGGCGAACATCCTAGTGATTCACCAAAGCCAGGCTAATAATAGTGCGTATTGTAGAAGGTTTGATAACATGAGAGAATGTTTCTGTGTAATTAACTTCATCAACTTGATGAAACCCCCCTTTAACAACTAAGTAGGCTTTGAGGCGATTGAGAGAACCATTGGAATTGAGATTAGTTTTATAAACCCATTTAAACACAATGACATTCATGTGAGGTTCTCGAGGAATAAGAGTCTAGGTGCGGTTGTCTGACAAGCTTGAAGTTCCTCATGCATGGCTTGGGTCCAACCAGTATGGTTAAGGGCAGAGCGAACAGTCTGGGTTCCTTTGGTATTTCGAGAAGGGTATGTAGATGGGCATATTTAGGATTAGGCTTGTAAGTGCCAACTTTGGATCGGGTAATGATTTGGTGATTGGGGTAGGTGAGAGGTGAAGGAATGTCGAGAGAGGGGGGGGGGGGTCATTGGTAGGTAGTGGTCGGTTAGGTGCAGAGTCTGGGTGAGTAGTAGGAGGAGTAGGTGGAGAAGTATCGGGTGTTGGCGCACTAGTATTCGGAAAAGTGAAATAACACCAATTTTAATGGAAAGAGGTGTCGTAGCGGAAGGATTGTCCTGCACAAAAAAATCATTAGTAATATGTGAAACATTATGAGAAGAGGGAGAGGGGAGCATCATTCCATGAAGACCGACAAAATAGGAGAAGTCGGTGGAAGTAGGTGGAGGTTGCTGGGTTGTTTAAAAGGAAAGTTTAGTTCATCAAAGATAACATGACGAGAGATGAAGATGTGGCGGGTCGAAGGCTGGTAGCACTTGTAACCTTGGTGACGAGTGTTGTAACCCATAAAGATGCAAGGTAAACTTTTGGGATCAAATTTGTTATGTTTAGAATCCCAAGTTTATGGATAAGATTTGGAGCAAAAAACACGAAGAGACGTATAGTCAAGAAGGTACCTGTAGGGTAGGGAAAAATGAGACTGATTGACAATAGAAAAAGAAGGTAATCTATTGATGAGAAAAAAGGTAGTGGCAAACAGAAACGCTTTGATACACCACTGTGAAAAAACATGGTCATCCCAAACTCACAAATGGTACAGTGGCGGCGTTCAACAACACCATTTTGTTATGGTGTATAAGGGTAGGAAAATTGGTGAACTATTCCTTGTGTTTGCAAGAAAGAATCAAGTTTATGGTTGTCAAACTCACCACCACCATCTGTTTGAAAGATTTTAATTTTCTTATTATACTGTCTATCAACATAAGTAATAAAAGACACAAAAGCATAAAAAAAATATGATTTTTTATGCAAAAGAATAAACCATATATAATGAGAATATGTATAAACGAAACAAACATAATATTGAAATTTACTAACTGAGATAATAGAGGCAGGACCCCACAAATCATAATAATTTTTTTCAAGTAAAGTAATAGAACCTTTAATAGATGGGAGAAAAGGCAATTTACTAAGTTTGCCTAATTGGCAACTCTCGCATATGGGAGTGCCCTTATTTTTGCCAACAATGTGAATAAGACCTTTCAAGCTAAGAAAATGCACAGCAGAAGCTTGAGGATGCCCCAACCATTGATGCCACACATCTTAAAAAATCTACCAAAGTTAGATTGGGAAGTGAGCATTGTGGGCTGGGGACAACACGTACAGATTACCTTTCCGTTACCCGGTCAGCAGGACGCGGTTGGTTGCCCATTCCTAAATAGTAAAACCATCACCAGAAAATCACAGTTAATAGGATAATCAAGGGTTAGTTTTCCAACAGATAAAATATTTTTGGCTAAGTCCGGAACTAATAGGACATCTTTTAATTTGATTTCGAAAGAATCGAATCCAATATATGTATCACCGATGTATGTAATTTCCAAATTTGTTTGGGAAGTTTCCAACACCATATGGCAATCAGTCTCCCCATTTTCTTGCTCTATAGACTCATACAAGGAAACATTTACCCCATTTAAGCTCGTTATCTGCTCCACATCAGATGGCTTGCTCTCCATTGCCTCCTTTTGGAAACTCCCATGATTACAGGAATCCTTCCCAGCTGTAGCCCCTCTGCTTGCATCCTTTTCTTTTGACTGGTCTCCACCAATTACTCTAGATTACTTATCCATCTTCTGCACAATAGGAAACTCCTTCATAGCAGCCTTAGTATCCTCATTCTTTCCTAAACTAGCTTCATCCCTGTCACCACCTTTTGAATTTGCCTACTGCCACCTCTGTTGGTGGTTGTGACTAGGTGCACCACCATATTTTCGAGCATAAAAAATGTTGGTGCTCATAGGCTGTGCTCGAATCCAAGGATCAAACTGTTGAGATTTCAAATCATCCATTCGGTGCTCAAACCTCTGCCTGGAACAGCCCCTCCTTTTATAAAATAAAGTACCACACTGAAAGCAAAAATTCTACAGCCTCTCATATTTAAAAGAAATCCAATACTGCTGCTCCTCAAACTTCAGCCACCTTCCTCTCAGTAAAGGCTTATGGAGGTCAACTGCAGCCCTCACTTGAAGACATCTCCCCCATGCCAAACCATCAGACTCAACATCAACTCTAATGACATGATCAATTGAGGATCCAAATTGTTCCTCCACCTCTTCTGTCATAGCTGCCAAAGGCAGTGCCAAAGGCAGGTTATGAAGTTGAACCCAAAACAGTTCAAAGTTAAACTGCAACGCATTGATGGACACAGTTTCATCCACTTCTGGTAGGGTTAAGACGTTCCTATCAAAAAACCATGGATGACCACTAAGCACCTTTTCTTTATCAATCAACTTCTGAAACTCAATCAAGAAACTCTGGTCACCCAGTTCCTTAAACCTCACCCATCCTTCCAACCTCCAAACGAAGATGTAGGAATATGTTGTTGTTGTTGAAGATGTAGAAAGAAAATGAACATGTTGAAGACTTTAAAAAGAAAAAAGAAGATGGAGAAGTAAAACTACAAGAAGATTCAGAAAAGCATACCAGCGGCAAAGACAAAGAAGAACAACCCTCAAACACCACGCACGGCAGAATCTTTTTCTTCCTCTTCGGCACCTGAGTCTCAAAGCTCTGCAAACCCTAGAAAACCACAACACGACTTTGCCCTCCATCCCTCCTATCAACAGGCCAAAACATCCCCTCGGCTGTCACACCACAAAATAGTAGCACCAACCAGATGCTTGAGACCTAACGAAGAAGAACCAAAATCGTGACTGAAAGAATAAAAGAAATCATGGAAAGGAATGAGGGACACCAAAAACACAGACTACCAAGGGCATTGATGGAAGAAAAATTGTCAAACATAAAGTACTATTCGTTACTGTTTATATCATATAGCCTCTTTTAAGTGTAAGGAGAGATATATATATATATATATATTTATATATAGGGTTTGTATAGATAAGTGTAGAAAAGTGTTTGGAGGAGATAAAAAAGTACAGTAGAAGTAGGAGATCCTCCACCAATCTACACAGCACTACAATCCTCTTCATATGATGGATGCTACAAAAGCAAAGCAGAACAAGCAAAGAGATCTGTTGTATGTGGTATAGCTTTCATAAGGGCTGGGATTGCTGCTATACACTTTCTATGCTCCCTTAAAAATTTGTTGTGTGCAATTTTGTATTCCCATCTTAATTAATTTCTCTCTATCAAGTGCTCGCAACGTAAACATATATGCACATGAGGTTTAAAAAAAACACCTTTAAGTACTTGTTCAAAGTTAGAAGTCTTAAGTGAAAGCAAGTGTGCTTCTATATATCTCTCTTCCTAATTGAGACCTTCAAGTTTGTTAACTTGAGGAGATTTTAATCCAGCAAATATAATGCATGCGTACAATTTTAATCCAGTCTGGACTGAGGTACGAAAATCTCATTTTTTTTTTATGAAAATTCAAGTTCTCTGTAGTATACAAAGTTTCAAATGAACCGGTACATCATACCTCATTTTGACTTGTTTTCTCCAGGATACAACGGCCCAACTGATTTTCGTATAACTTGAACCAACTTTGATTAAGTGTTTGAGATCAAAACTCCACAAAAACATCTCTCTTTTGTTGGGAAAAGTTCTAAAAAAATAATATCTACACACTATGACTTTTGTTTTATTTTTTTTTCTATAAAACGTCTCTCTATATCCTATGAAAAAAGATCGGTCGTTCCAAATTTTAAAACTAGGGGCGCTACCCGCATCCCCGGGGTGGGGGTGCTCGTTCGCATGTTGGGGGTGGATTGGCCCCTGGTCCATCACTGTTGCCCACGACCACCCACCCACGGTAGAAAAATTGAAAACAACTAGGAACCCAAAAAATCCAAAAAACCTAACTTTCCATCAACAATAAATCCATAGATCCAACCAGCAATAATAAAAAAAACAAAAAAAAAATTCAAAACAATGTCTATATAAATGATAGGGAAAATTAGAAATACCTTAGAGAGAGAGAGAGAGAGATTTTGGACTCGAAAAGTCTACGTGCCACCACCGTCTGAGAGAGACTGAGAAACTTAACACCACCCTTGCTATGTCATATGGAACAATTTTGCTATGCACAGTTGTCTTATGCAGACGTTGTGCAGTCGGTTGACGTGCCACGTCTGCCGATTAATTAAAAAAAAAGAAGGACGAATACGAATACAAAAAAGTGAAACCCATTTCGTTTCCCACTTCGCTTCTGAGATGAAAATCCTTCTGAGCTGTGCGAGTCTCTTCTCATGTGGGTGCGGGCTCCTCGTGTGCATGCGATTTGGGGTGGATAATGGGTATTGAGTTGGGTGGGTCAACCGAAGGCCAGTCTGGTGGGCTTGGTGTGGGTCAGCTTCGTGGGCTTGGTTTGGGTCAGCTTGGTGGGCCAGCAGTTCGGGTCAGCTTCGTGGGTCAGCCTCGTCCCCATGCCGTCGCCACCAAAAGGTACCATCAAGACACGATGTTTGCTTCAATATGCAATTTGTTTGTTTTAACATTTGCACACATGTTAGAGAAGACAAGTTTGGAAAACAAGTTAAACTGCAATAGTGAAGGTTTCTAGTTTGTTGGCTGAAAATATATTTCGAGTCACATGTATTAGTTTTTTTTTTTTTTCGAGTCAGTTCTACAAGCTTGGATATTTGTATGATCTATTTCTGGTTTGTTGGCTAAACATATCAATTTTCTGGTTTGTAGATATGCAAATCATCAAAACAGCAGCTCCCAAATGAGGTTTTTATTTTCCTAACAAGTAATTGTATTAATTAATTACCTAATAATATTAAAAATATTGAAGATTGATGTTGGTAAATTTTGATGAGTGTGGTCCTTTTAAAAAAGCCATGCTTGCCCCTTTGAATATATTGCATGGGTTGGTTAGCATCAATCGTCTGACATTGTAAATCTTATTTGAATTTTTATCAAATTTTGATAAGTTTTTTTTTTGGGAAGAAGTATGTACAATATTAGTCTTCACTCGTGGTCGATTGAATCAAATTTCCTGAAAACTTATCAAAGACTGACCTTGGATATTGAAGAACTTGAACAGGGCATGGGAAAAGGAGAAGAACACCTATCTCAGCTAACACCATCTAGCTCAAATCCGTCAAACTTAGTATGTTATTTCATAATTTAAAAACTTATTGCAACTCAATGTTTAACATCCTAATTATTATTTTTATTTTTAAGTTAAGACATCCCTCAAACTGGTCTACTAAATTATCCAAATTATATGCATGGTTACTTTGGATCAATGCCTGTATGGTCACCAGCTTTTCTGCCATATCTAGATGACAACAAAAATCGAAGCAACATTCAGGTGGTTTTTCAACTTCGTTCTTGTCTTTTAGTTATAACTTAATTATTTTTGAAACAGTTTAAATGTTTTAATTTTTTTTTTGTTTTCAGCAAAACGTTGGTTACCCATTTCAATATGAGATGGGACCTCCGAGGCCAGTTATCGCTATAAGCTCTGCAACGAGCGCAAGAGTTAGTGAAGAAAATAGACCCAATTGTTTTGAAACTAAACCTCCATGTTCTTCTGCTAGAGTTGATGAAGAAATTATATTGGATAGACCAGATGAACGAGAAACTGACAATGGCACTACCGGTACACCACAGTTAGTGCCATCATTGGATGGTGATGATATCACTGAGGAGCTAAAGTCGGGGATGGAGTTCAATTCGTTTGAAGATTTGTTGAGCTATTATAAGCAGTATGCTAAAAAATGTGGGTTTGGGGTGATGACACAAATGAGTGAGAGGTCAGAGGATCAAAGTGTCAGATATGTCACCATTGGTTGTGCACGGGGAGGGAAGGCCTAGAATAAGAGTTCCAATGTCGCCAACCCATGTCCGACGGGAAAAACGGATTGTAAGACAAGAATTAATGCCTTAAGAGTTGAGGAAAAGATGCGAATAACAACTGTTCATAATACACATAATCACGGCCTCAGCCTAATGAAACTCCATTTTTTTCGATGTAACAGAGAAGTGAGTAAGACCGTTAAAATAGTCCTAGACACAAACGACTTAGCTGGCATCCGACTGAATAAGAGTTACGGTTCTCTTATTGTTGGCGCAGGTGGCTTCGAGAACCTCACATTTTTGGAAAATGATTGTCGCAATTACATCAACAAAGCACGACATCTCCGACTTGGCGCAGGTGGTGTTGGAGCACTTTATGATTATTTTATGAGGATGCAGTACAAGAATAATGGATTTTTTGCATTGATGGATTTAGACGATGACGGTAGATTAAAGAATATTTTTTGGGCAGATCCACGTAGCCGGGCACCACTATTTTGGTGATGTAGTTACATTTGACACCACATACCTGACAAATAGGTATGGGATGCCCTTTGCATCATTTGTTGGTGTAAATCACCTCGGGCAGTCGATTCTTTTGAGAGCTGGGTTGAATTACAGTGAGGATACGGAGACATTTACATGGCTATTCCAAACGTGGTTGCAGTGTATGGACGGTATAGCTCCAAAGGCTATTATTACTGATCAAGACAGAGCAATGAAAAATGCAATTGCTACCGTCTTTCCAGAAACTCGACATAGGTTATGCATGTGGCATATACTGAAAAAAGTCCATGAGAAGCTTGGGTCGTATGCTGCGTACAGAAGTGGGTTGAAAACTCAACTGATGAAATGTGTGTATGACACACAAACTATTGAGGAGTTTGAGAAATGTTGGGTCGGGTTTATTAACACATACGACTTACATGAGAATGTGTGGTTAAAAAGTTTATATGTGGAGCATGAGTATTGGGTACCGGTATTCCTAAAAGAGTACTTTTGGGCTGGAATGAGTACAACCCAATGCAGCGAGAGTATGAATGCTTTTTTTGACAGTTATGTTCATTCGAAGACAAACTTGAAGGAGTTTGTCGACCAGTTTGACAGTGTGCTGAGGAAGAAAATTGAGAATGAAAATCATGCGGAATTCCAGTCATTTAGCCAGGTCATTCCCTGCATATCTAGATCTCCAATTGAAAAGAAATTCCAAGAGTTGTACACTAACGCTATATTTAGGGAAGTTCAGCAGCAAGCAATTGGTGTGCTCGATTTGAATCCATCTCTACTTACATCGGATGGTGTAATGAAGAGTTATTTGGTCGAAGATGAAGTTCGTATTGAGGAGTTCACAAAACTGGTGACATATTCAGTGGACTTTAATGAGGAAGACTGCAATGCTAAGTGTTCATGTGGGTTATTTCAGATGAGAGGGATACTGTGTAGGCATATTTTGGCCGTATTCAAGTCTAACGGTATAAAATCATTGCCAGACCGGTACATTCTAGACCGATGGATAAAGGACATCAAGAAGAGATACACGTTCATTCGTAGTAGCTATGACGTAGGGGATCAGAGGCCAAATGGTAATAGATATTCAATTCTTTTGAATATGTGTTATGGGATGATAACTTATGCAGCGGATTCTAATGAGCACTTCAAAGATGTAAAGAAGAGGATATAGGAGATGACTAAATGTCATATCGCGAGCACACATGCAACTTATCTTTGACCCAAATAGCTAGGTTCGAAGGCGATGAATTTTAAAATAAGTTAATCTGGTTTAGTTCGTTATAAGTACTTAATTTCGATATTTTAAAATCTTTGCCCGTAACAGGTTCGAATACTGGTTTAATGACAGAGGACAAAACTACAGTTGGTTGTTCACAACAAGTGAAGAGTCTACTTGTTGTTAGAGGGAAAGGAAGACCCCCATCTCTGAGGCGAGCATCCATGATGGAGACAGACATGCGAAAGGTTAAAGCCAAACAAAAGAAAGCACAAGTCAGAGGGAAATGCAAACAGGTGAATGTTTTAACATTGGGAGAATAATATAAAAAAATAAGTGTCAATGTGTATTAGATTTATAATGTTAATTTGCAAAGAAATAAAAATTTACTACTTACTTTATTATTAGCGAGAAGGAGATATACCAGTAGTGGGCACATGCATGAATTTATTTGGGCCATCAGAAGTGGATATCACCAATCCTGGACAAGTGCAGGTATTATAAATAGTCTCAGGTTTTATCAACCAAACAATGATTTCGTCCCCATCATTATTGGTCAATATTTGTAATGTGATCAATATGTCCTGCCTTTAATATTTACTAAGAATTTTCTTTTTTATAAACAGCCTATTATAGACAGCTCAGTATTTGACAGTAGTGGAACCCAAAATCGAGAAACAGTATTTGGCAACCAAGAAAGTGTAATATTCCTAAACTTTGCATCTACTAATTTTAATATTTAGATGACATTAATATCATTAAACTTTGCATGTACTAATTGTAATATCTACATATTAATCCTACCAGATTTTTTTGGATTGGATGGCGCACAACTGGACCTCCTTAGGTTCTGATGGATCATAGCCGGTGCAAGAAGGTTGAAATTTAATTTTTGCAACCATGGAAGTGATTTGTTTTGTAATTATTTTTGTAAGAAGTTATTTGGTGGTTATATTTCTTTGTGGGAAGCAAGCTTGACAAGTGACCTATTTTGTTTATATTTTATATTCACAAAGCTTGAAAAGTGATAGTATGTAGGCATATTTTTAGAGGAAGAAAGATTTTGTAATTAGTTTATATTGAGAAAGCTTGGAAAGTGACAATATTTCCAATGGACTATTTTTTGGAAGATGTATTTATTACGGTTGTAATTATTTTTGGTAGTGGAAATGCATTGCCATTAGGCCAACAGGTTCATTTACGTGTGCACAGGTACTGAGAATGCATTGTCAATGTGTAACAGGTTCATTTATGTGTTATGGGTACTGATAGTGCATTGCCATTAGGCCAACAGGTTCGCAGTAGCTTTACGTGTGCATTACTACTGATAGTGTGTTGACATTTAGGCAACACGTTCAACCAACTTTACGTGTGCACGGGTCCTGATAGTGCATTTGTTTTGTAAGCCAACAGGTTCTATTGTCTGTGCGTGTAACTTGGTTCCCAGTAACTCATCAGAATCATCTGTGCGTGTAAATGCAATTGACTTTTCCTTTTTCCCAGTAGTAACATTAATATCAAACCAAACAAAAACAAGTATAAAAACCTGTTCAGCCGATTGTAAAGTTTCTATTCAGTTCTCATGGAAGCCCAAAACAAGTATAAAAACCTGAAGGGTCACACATCTATTCAGTTCACATAAAGTTCCCAGTACTTGGTATTTCTTTGCGTTTATACAATTAGACATAAATACAAATTCAGACTAATTATACAAATCTAATAACTAATAACTAAGTAACTTCACAACTAACTTACATCACACATAAGTATAAATTCAGACTACTTATAAAAACATAAACCACTACCTTGTCAATAAATAACAGCAACCAACTAAAAAAAGACCAAAATACACTCAGGATAGCGTGCGTGAACGCCTTAGGACAAATTCTCTTTCAAGAAGCTCTAATTCCATCTCTCTCTTCTTAATTTCATCTACTATCTTACGAAGCTCAGTTACTTGGATTTCGACATCGAAGAGTCTCTTCTCCTGCTCTTCCTCCTTCCTTGACAGTTCATTTACATATTCTTGTAGCTCTATATCAACCCACTTAAAATATTTACAGTATGATAATCCCTGATATTTGCATAAAAATTTAAAAAATGTTAAATGTACGTAATATTAATGAATCTATTAAACATGTTACATTATTTGGGTTGTAGTTACATTTGTATTGTACTTTGGACACCCTAAGAAGGGTCGTCCTGGATTTGCCTTAGTATTTGAATATCTCAATATAGCTTGAACCTCACAGAAGCACAAGGGAGGAGCCAAAGTACGTTTGCCAACAGATGAAGACGACAGTGATGATGACAACATTCTAACCTCAACCAAAATCACAATGGAAAGGCACACATATCAAAAGACACATATCAACATAATTACAATTAATTTTTTTCAGAATAATAATAATAACTTGCAAAGTTTAAGAAAGCCTAATCCAGGCCAGAAATAAACATCCTTGGCAGCCAAGCATGCAGATGGACGTGTTTGAGGATAGTCATACATATGTGAGCCAAACAAGGATCTCAAAAGAGAAATTATTGGTAAGTATTTTTTTTTTATCATGCGGAACCACACCAAGGTAAGCCTCTTTGGACTGACCCCTGGGGAGTAATTCCCTGATACACGACCCCACCTACTTGAACCATGTATCAGATAATCCAGGATATGAGTCCACAGCTGAACATGTGAGCATGTAAGTGAATATACAACAAGGATTGCCCATGGAAATGAGAATGTACACTTTCAATTCAGTTAAAATTTTGAATGAAGGTAACTAGGCCTAGGGGTTGGCCAATTGAATAAATATAAATTTTTTTTACTCTTTTAGAACACAACAGAATGATTACCCCTTTACATCATATATGTTGAAATTGCAAAAAATCTCAAGAAACGTATTACAAATTACATTGATTGTGCTTCTAAATCGGACAATAATAGTGCTGGTGATCAGTTCATAGTAATAACTGGAGTAGAGATATGAAGAGCGAAAGGAGTGATATATAACATATATAAAAATTAACTTACAATTGACTTTCCTTAAATAAGTCAACAGAGGGCAATAAAAAATGATCATTTTCTTATGAGATTACAAATATGAGGGAAACAAATAAGCAATCGAATATGTAATCATATCTCCATTCAATCAAAAGGTATCATTCCAATTAAGTGCAACTAGATTAGGCTTCCCACATCCAAAGATTATTATTTTTTTTCAGAATAATAATAATAATAACTTACAATTACTTTTTTTTTTTTTTATAGAATCATGACACTTTACTTGATACTCATTATATGATGGGTATGGGACTTGAGGTAATTGGAGTTTTCTGTGCAAGAGTCTTCTTATTAGCTTGGCTGGGGACCAATTTGAAGTAATTAATGTAGACATTAAGTTCATGAATTCATACAATTCCAAAGTTGCCATTTACAAATTATTTTATTTTTATTGTTTTTTGGGGCATAGGCAGTTGATTTATAATAGTGATGGGTCATTTCTGTTGTGATTTATTTGGTCATACAGAGTATGCCTCAGCCTAGTAATTCCTCTTTCTTTAAATTAACCATACTACTCCTTCATTACATAAGATTAAATAAGAATCATAAAACCAAATTTTTTTTACTGTCAAATCCGACACATTCACTAGTCCAATCATGATCCAAGCATTCAAAAGGAATACAATGCACGTATACTGGATGGCACAACCCATTCACTAGTCCAAGCATGATCACCAGAAAAAACTCTAAACCAAAATAGTTCAAAAGTTAAACAAAAGCAAATAACAAAATAAGGAAAAAATGCATAATACAAAAAGAAATGTACTTGCCTTCCACCTGGACCGGACAGGGGCGAGTGTCTTCCTTGTGCCTTGATGAAGGAAATGGGCTAGGGTTAGGGTTTCAGGATGAGGGTTAGGGTTAGGGTTAGAGTTAGGGTTGGGGTTAGGGTTGGGGTTGGGGTTAGGGAAAGGGGCTGGTTAGGGTTCAAGTTAGATTTAGGGTTAGGGTTTCGGGATGAGGGTTAGGGTTAGGGTTTCGGGTTAGGTCTACTGGTTCATCTTCGAGGGAGGTAAGAAGTTGGGATGAAGGGAAATGGAAGGAAGGGGCTTCGGGCTTCGCTAGAGAGAACGTAAACGGCTTTAGGGTCTTCGCTGGAGAGAACGTAAACGGCTTCAGGGGCTTTGCATTTCGAAACACAGAGAGGAAGGAAGGAAGGAAGGAAGGGGTTCACGAGAAAGGGGGAGAGAAGTCTTCGGGGAAGGAGAACCACAGAACAAGATTCGAGAAAGAATGAGAGAAGGAAGGAGGGTTGGGGGGAAATGGGAGGGAGGGCTGGGGGAAATAGGTCAAAATTATCTAAATTAAAAACCGCGTCGTTTTTACTTTTCCATGTCAATAGTCGTTTGCAAACCGTTTACGTATGCGACTGTAAGTTAGTTTTTCATTCTAATATTCTATTCCAGTGAGGAAGATTTAACACCAAATGTAAAACATTCATTTCCTAGATTGAAAAGACATCAACAATAAAATAATTGAGACAACCAACGTTAATACAAAAAGTAATAAAAATCTAAAACTGCTTGGAGGCTTGTACGGACGTTTTATTTTCAAAATAAAAACATGCAGACGTTTTCTTGCTCAGGCTAAGCTGGAGGATTTTATTTAATATAAAATATATAAAAAAATTGAAACAATTTAAAGAGCAACCATCAGTCCAATCACTACAACAGAATGTGTGTTTTGTGACAGAGGAAACTGTCACAAAAAAATGGTAAACCGTCACTAAACATATTTGGTGACGGTTTGAAACCGTCACCATGACCGTCACCTAAAGTGCATCACAGAAAACATTTGGTGACGGTTTACTGTTCAACCGTCACAAAAAATATTTTTAGTGACGGTTGGAAGTGTTCCGTTCTGTACAACGTTCGAACGTTCCTTTTTTGTGACGGTTATGAACTGTCACAGAAAATAACGTTCGGACGTAAAATTAAACGTTCGGACGTTATACCCGACCGATTGGTGTTCGAATGAGAGAAGTTGACGTTTGTTGTATATCGTTCGAACGTATCATATTTACGTTCGAATGTTAATGCGTCCGAACGTTAATTACAATAAACGTTCGAACATTTGTTCGAACGTAAACGTAAATGTTCAAACTTAGCGCATTTAATGTTCGGACGTTATTTCGAATGTAAACGAAGGAGCGTCCGAATGCAAGTTCTTTGTTCGAACGTTAGTCGGTTTAACGTTCGAATGATTCAATTGTATTTACGTTCGAACGTTTGTTACAGTGTGAACCAACGTTCGAACGATTTTTATTTACATTCGAACGTACAGATCAGAAATACTAATTTCATAAAATTTAAAAACAAAATACCAATGGTATCATATTACATACCCAATTAACAAGTAACAATGTCTTATAAAAGTATAAAATTAGATATTAAAACTAGTCAGAAATATTGATAAAATTTATTTCTTCTTTTTCCCTCGCCCACGGGGATTCTGTTGCAACGACATAACACGCTCCATTTGCACCATCATCTCTCGTTGCACTTGCTCTTGCACTTCACTGCGTATTCTTTCCTCTTGGTCTCTCTGTTGGTCCTGCAAACGCGTCTCTAAATGAGACTGTCGTTCTAAGAGAGACTCTAACTCTTGCTTTCTCGACCTCATATACTCATTCTCACGCCGTGCAGCTTCTAAATCTGCTGTAAGATTATTAATTTGTGAAGCCGATGAGGTTGAGGAGGATGAACATTTATGCTTGATAGATCGTCCCAAACCTCTTGCCATACTAGACTGCGGGCCCGAGCACTTGGGTGAATATGTCTATGTCACTAGGAGAGGATTCCACAGAAGTCGACTGCATCTCCAACATTTTGCTCTGCAATTTAAAAGGTAATGATCGTAAATAATTAGTAACGTATTAAAAGAAATAGAAATAAGAAATAAACTATTAAAATGTTCTATAAAAAATTTATTTAACAAAATTAAAACTGCTTACATAATTATCTGCAGCGACAGGATCCATCCACTCACTATGCTCATTAGTGTGAGCAGCAGCATAGACATGAATGAGGGAAAAGTTTTCAGGATCATCACGTTTATAACAAAGCGACAATATTAGCAATTTTGAAAAGATAATGTTAGTACTTATCAGAAAGAATATCAGGAAAATAAATGAATTCTATAACTTTTTAATTACCATTTTTTCAGCAAGATGGTGGAATGACCTTGAACCGGCACGATGGTGGACAGTCAGAACGGATCTATTCTGTGCATTTGTAGAACTCAAGTGTTACAAAATATATTAAAAATGTTAATTGTAATATGTATACATATAATGTATAAAACGAATATGAATGTAAATAATTAAAAGATATAAATGTAAAATACCTGATAATTTGGAGATGTGAAAATATCACAACACTTTCTCCAATCATCTAACTTCATCTGCTGAAAAGGAGACTGCGCAACCTCTTCCAACGTCTCAAACTTCTTGAAGTGGTCATGACATTGTCCTTTGTGACGTCGGAATAGTGTAGCCATCAACTCATTCACGGTTCTCAAATCCTCGCTACGGTCAAAGTCGAGGTCGAATTCATCCTAACAAGAGAATCAGGTAAAAAATATAATATATTAATCTAAGTGAAAAAAATGTACTGAAAAGTAAACTCACCAGCACACGACTTCGAATGTGCTCCTTAATCTCATTCGGAACATCTCGCCATGAGCGCACATATAATGGAGCATAAGCTCGAACTACTGTGCCAATATAGGAGGAAAGCGCTGCTGCACTATCATCCACTCCTCCAGTGGAATTATCAGGAATTGTGATCTTCAGTTTACCGTGCCTTCTATTTTTTTCAAGAGAGATTCCACGTGTATAGCCACGACCGCGACATGCAGATGCATGAACTACATAATAATAATAGATATACTATAATTATAATTATATAGTTATTGAGAAAAAAGTATTAACTATATATATAATTATCAACGACAATATTTCCTTACTGGTAGGTGTTGACTGGCTGTTGTTCTCTTCTGTGTTAGCTTGATCTTCAGGAACGGATTCCTCAAGTGGGGAGTCCTCAATGGATTCAGGACTTGGACTTGGCGGAGGCACATTTCTTCGTTGTCGTTTTGGCGGCATTCTTTAAAATAATTAATTATATCAAAGAAAATTAATTAGTAGAAATTATGAAAATTTAAGATATTTTATAGTCACCTATATAAATAAAATATTTAGTACTTTTACTCTTCAGATGAATTTTCCATGCTTGTTTCAGAATCTCCATCAATAACATCTTCATCATCATCATGCACCTCTTCTTCATCATCTTTATCCACCTCCTGCCCGGATTCTGATTCGTATTCATCTTCTGACTCGTCTTCTTCATCTTCCTCCAAACTGACTTGAATTGAATGATCATTTAATACAGACGGGTCGAGATGTACGGGTGGGACATCATCTCTACACAAGGGGACCAACTCGAGTGCACCGAGGTCAACAAACAAGTTAATACCCTCTCCATCTTCCTGGTATGCCTCAACAATCAGATTGTCATCTTCATCTCTACTATTCCCGTAATCTGCACTCGTTCCTGCTTCATATATATTTCGAGGAACAAATTTTTGTACGACTCGCCAAGTTATCTCCCCACTATCTTCATCAACACTTTTCATTGGATCAATCAAGTAATAGACTTGGGTAGCTTGACAAGCCAATACGAATGGATCATCTTCGTACCATTTAGATGCAGTATTGACACTCGTAAAGTGATTATCCCTATGTATCGAAACCCGACCACCGCCTAGATCCCACCAATCACATTTGAAGACATATGTTACAGACCCACCCAGATATTTCAATCCGATAATATCACGTATGACACCATAATAGTCAATATCATCTGTTCCATGACTCCCCTCGACCAACACACCACAGTTTTGAGTCTTTCTATTACGTTCACGGTCCAAAGTATGGAATCTATAACCTCGAACCGTGCATGCAGTATATCGAAGTGCTCTATTTGAGGGACCACGGGCCAATGCATACAATTCAGAAGAAATTGATCTGGGATCACGAGCACGTTGTTCCAAAATCTAAAAATTGAAATAGTATATATTTATTATTTTATTATCCAGAGTTAAAAATTTCACAATATAACATATATATAATTTTAGTTCATACACGTTCTTCAAACCATCCGGGAAATTCTTCCTCGTGTCTTGCCTCTATATTTTCTACGCCTTCCGTTCTAAGTTTGTCCATGTGGTCACTGTTATAACATGTTGCAAAAGAAGTATATTTTGAGCACAACAATTCTAATTAATTTAAAGAAAACTATAATTATTCAAATAAATTAAATGACATACCTAAGATAATCATCAATCTCTCGGCAGTTATTTAGCACATACCACCGAACTTTACCCAACTCTCCATCAATTAAATCGTAACCTGTTTGTGCACCCAAGGGTCGTACATTCTGGGAAAACACTGATAGCTCACGAGGAGGCGGAGTAGCAAGATCAGCATTTCGCTCTTGACGATTTAATCATCAATCCCAGCTCCAATGTCACCCAACATCTCCTCCATCTCATCATGCTCATAATCATCATCCATGTGCCGTAAATAATTGTGATGATCGACCAATACATCTGCTGACCTTTCATACGGCTCACCATGCAGTACCCATCGCGTATACCCCAGATCCATACCGTTCACAAATATATGACGCTCTACTTCATCCAATCCTATCACACACAAATTTTTACACCCTCGACATGGACACTTAATGTAACCACGACTATAAGCAGAGGCCCGTGCAAAATCAATGAAAGTTCTTACTCCACATGCATAGGGTACATAATCCTTTCCAAGTCTATCGTCCAGACGCATCCAATTTTTGTCCATTTCTAAAAACATCCAGATATTAATAACACGTACATTGAAAATTCACATGCATGTCTTGCCTCCAATTCTCATTACTTTTTTGATAAGGTAGTTGGTCCTATCCCATTCGAGATTATATTCTCCATATTACACAAATCTCGTCACTCTACTAATTTCCACGTTAGTAAAAATTCCGGCAGCACCTCCCCATAATTCTCCAAGTATACATGTTCAAATATCGGGATTGTGACCCTACGAACAGTATACCCGAAGAACAGTAGAAGAAGATACCGAAACTTCATATTAAACGTGGAAAGTAGCGAGTAACAAAAATGTGTAATACAGATAATATAATCTCAAACTGTCCACACTGGACAATTCAGGAATCAGTGGACACATAAATGTACACTGATTCCCAAACGGGTCTAAGGGTATTTATGCAATGTCACATGCATCTAGCAAAAAATCATACAACAATATCTCCATGTTGTTTAAATTAACAATGTTACCTTCAAGTAGTGTTATATTGTTAAACTAAAGAGGGATGGAAGATTATGTGACCCTACGTTTCGTGTCTTGTACACAACGAGGGAGAATGATCTTGAATAAATGTTTAAATTTTAGTCTAATTACTTAACCGTCACAAACTGTCCGACCTTGACAACTCTCAAGGCCGAAGAGACTATGACAGTCAAGCAATTAAATTGAAATTTCAACATTTCTTCAAGATCATATTCCCTCGTTGTGTACAAGATCATTATTCTTAAAGTATAATTTTAATTGTTTTACTTAATTTCAAAGGTTATACTATAATTTTAATTATTATAATTCTTAAAGAGTTACTTTTATGCTTGTTATTACTTAATTTCAAATATTATTATAAATATTTAATTATCATACTTAAATTTCAAAGGTTATATTATAATTTTAATTATTATAATTCTTAAAGAGTTACTTTTATGCTTGTTATTACTTAATTTCAAATATTATTATAAATATTTAATTATCATACTTAAATTTCAAAGGTTATACTATAATTTTAATTATTATAATTCTTAAAGAGTTACTTTTATGCTTGTTATTACTTAATTTCAAATATTATTATAAATATTTAATTATCATACTTAAATTTCAATGGTTATACTATAATTTTAATTATTATAATTCTTAAAGAGTTACTTTTATGCTTGTTATTACTTAATTTCAAATATTATTATAAATATTTAATTATCATACTTAAATTTCAATGGTTATACAATAATTTTAATTATTATAATTCTTAAAGAGTTACTTTTATTTGTTATTACTTAATTTCAAATATTATTATCACAATTTTTCAAATCCATATCACAACATATTCACAATAACTCACAATATATTCACAAAATAACATGCCACATGTATTAACAAAGCCTAATGACAATATATTTTTAATAATAAACATAATATTTCAAATTTATATCACAACATATTATTATAACTCACAAACTATTTAGAAACTATACAAACAATAATTACAATATGATAAAAAGTAAGCATAAAATAACATGCCACATGTATTAACAAAGCTTAAGGACAATATATTTGTAACAATGTAAACATATTCAAACGTCATTCACAAATAATAATTTAAATATTTCAAGTCCATATCACAATAACTCACAATATATTCACAAAATAACATGCCACATGTATTAACAAATTTCTAAACTTTAGTAAGCAATAAACATGTATTAACAAAGCCTAATGACAATATATTTCTAATAATAAACACAATATTTCAAATTTATATCACAACATATTTAAAATAACTCACAAACTATTTACAAACTATACAAACAATAATCACAATATGATAAAGAGTAAGCATCAAATCACAACAACATATTGATAAAGTTTAGAAATATACCTAGCACTCATAATATCCTCTTACAAATCAAAATCTTCAAACTTCCCAAAACAAGCAATCCTTCAAAAAAATACAACACTAACTTATTAGAAATATTCTATAACAAAAACACATTCTATAAATATCATAAAATTTAAATAAAGACAAGAAATAAAAATATTATCTTACCAAAACTCAACTCTCTCTCACTCCAAAACTCAACTCTCTCTAACTCAACTCTCTCTCACTCTAACTCTCTCTCTCTCTCTCTCTCTCTCTCTCTCTCTCTCTCTCTCTCTCGCTCTCTCTCTCTCTCTCTCTCTCTCTCTTTCTGTTGCGCGCACGGGAGAAGAAGAAATAATGCGCTTCCTCCCGTGCGCGTACTGATTAAGTTCTAAAATTATTAGTTTAAACGTTCGAACGTTTAATTTTTACGTCCGAACGTTATATTCTAAAATTATTCCCGCCCAGAACGTTCGGACGTTTACAATACACGTTCGAACGTACCCTTCTTATGATATAACATAAAATCTAGCGGGAAAGTTCCCGCACTTTCCTCATATATGTTCGAATGTATCACAATTTTTCGTTCGAACGTTCGTAGATTTATAGATAAATGTTCGAACATTTAACTTAAACGTCCGAACGTACATTTCATGAAAGTGTTACCATATTTGAGCGGGAAATCTCCCGCACTAATTTAACTAACGTTCGAACGTTGACAGATTTGGTGTTCGAACGTATAGTATAAACGTCCGAACGTCTGAATAATCACACAGATACCTTAATCGAGCGGGAAAATTCCCGCCTCTTAGTTTAACGTTCGAACGTTAACTTGAAACGTTCGAACGTACGATTCCTATTATACTTAACTTATAGTATAATATATATACTACATTTTATATATCTATAACTATATACTACATTGTATAGTATGATAGCATAATATAATTTAAATGATAAACTATACCATATATATAAATCAATAATATATATTAAATTGTTATTTATTAAATTCTTTATTATATACTAACATATAGTATAATATATATACTACATTTTATATATTTATAACTATATACTACATTGTATGGTATGATAGCATAATATAATTTAAATGAGAACATCAACGTATATAATATATAAACTATACCATATATATAAATCAATAATATATATTAAATTGTTACTTCTTAATTCATCAATAAACACCATAAACTCATAAACTATTCACAAAATTCACAAACAATAATCACAATTATTTCAAGAGTAAGCATAAAATCACAACAACATGTATAAACATATTGCTAAACTTTATAAATATAACAAGCACTCACAAAAAAACCAATAATCTAATTGTCAATAATATTATATAACATCTTAATATATAACTTAAACATTTATAATATAATATATTATAGATAAAATTTTGGAAATTAAATTGACAAACGTTCGAACGTAATAATAAGTACGTTCGAACGTTCTGTGTATATAAGGCCAAAACCGAACGTCGAAACGACATTTCCCTGCCCGTTACCATCGTCTTCTCCGTTATTTGCCACCACGCCTCCGTCACCGCCGCCGTCAACTCCGCCATAACCGTCACTAAAAGGTAGGCATTCATCTTTTATGCAAATAACATGTATTTTATTGAGATTTAGATTGAGATTTGGATTGAGTTTTGTTTAAAACCGGATAAATATTACCGGATTTTCAACTTCATTTTCCGGCCACCACGGCCAGTCATTAGCCGAATAGTCACCGTGGAAATGTTTCTTGAAGTGTATACTTCATTTACATGGTGACATTTCGGCATTTAGACCCTTGTAGAGAAATTTTCGAGATTTCAATAATGGCTGAGTCGACTCAGCCATTCTGCGTCGAAACATTCGAACGTTTCACCGTGACATTCGAACGTACGATGTTTAAATTACAGAGCCGTTACGGCTTCCACGTTCGAACGTTAATCGTCTTACATTCGGACGTGAATATTATTAAACGACATACGTTCGAACGTGAATATTTACTTTCGCACGTAAATCACATACGGTCGGACGTTTAATTATAACATCCGAACGTAGTGATTTTCTACATTATTCATGCTTCGACGTTCGGACGTTCATATTTACGTTCACACGTAAAACAAATACGTTCGAACTTAAATTCGAACGTATTTGTTTACTGCTTATGTTCGAACGTACATCTGTACATTCGAACGTATTTGGTTTACGTTTAAACGTAAATTTATTTACATTATTTTACGTGCGAACGTATAAATTAACGTCCGAACGTTTTTATCTTTAACGTTCGAACGTTAACGATAAAACGTTCGAACGTTAATGCAGAGCATCTTAAAATTAATACAAAAAAATGCATTATTGTAAATAATTTTTTTTTTTCCTTTTCTATTTTCAGGATATGGCTCTTCCACTGCATACACGAAAACGAGGGAGGGAAGGAGCCACGTCGGACACTGCCCGTATCGGAGCTCGTACTGTTATGGTAGAGAGAGAGGTCTTAATTAATGAGTTCGACGAACTCTGTTGGCAGCAGACGAACCTAAGAGATGTTTTCCTCAGTAGAGGCTGGGGAAATATCTGCACATTGAGGGGGAAGGTATACCCCTCAATGGTTCAAGAATTCTATATGGGGATGTGTGACATGCCTCCGGATACATCCTCTCACACCGTGACTGTACGCGGTGTTTCTATTGAGGTATCGGCAGATGTCATCGGCGAGCACCTTGGGATTCATCGAGGTGCTCAGACATTTACACACTCAACACCCCGTGAGGATGTAGGCACTTCTACATCATCTACTGGCCGGGGATGTGAGCCAGCATCAGCCAGAGATGCAGGCCAGTCAGAGGCTGAGGATACTGGCGTCGAGGCTCGGGATGATGACTGAGACGAGGATTTCTACATCCTCACCGGGAGGGATCGCATGCAGATCGAGTGGAAGAACGCCTTCAACCAGATCCATCTGCTGCATTTCTTCCGCATGTTGCACCTGATTGTTGCAACAAATGTCGATCCTGTGGCTCATAAAACCACATTTAGTCGGCTTCGGGCACAATTTTTGATACGAGTGGCACGTGGAGATCCTATAGATTTGCCACTGCACATTTTTGAGAGGATCCGTTACGAGGCGAGCATCGTCTCCACGGATAATCTCCCATATGGTGTCCTCATCAGCCGACTATTACTTGCACGGGGAGTGCCGACCCAGCCAGAGGAGCGGGTAAAAGATCAGATGAGCCCCCTCGACATGACCACACATCGGTGTAGCATTGGACAGGCGAGGGGACGTCAGCCACCCCCTGTAGAGGATCTAGTTCCTCCGACGCAGCCTGAGCCAGGTCATGTCGGGAGTACTAGTCAGCATACGCCGAGTACATCTGCAGGAGATGTGCGGCCTACTTGGGTTGATGCGGTCATATCACAGCTGACTGCGCATATTGATCATAAGATCGATCGATCGCTCGAGGCTATATCGGTGTCTGTTGCCGAACTCACCCATCGTGTAACTATCCTCAATGACAAGGTTGATACCTTGACTGAGGAAGTACGGAGTTTGACTTTTGCAGATAACGTTATCATCTGACTGTTGTTTACTACGTTCTATCAATTTTTGTATTTTATTTTTAATATTTGTAACGAAAAATATTATTGAATATTTTTATCGTTTTTTAATTTCAATTTTTAATCTTATTTGATGTTATAATTTCCAACTTTAATACTAAATCACTGCATTTCAAATATATATAAATCAATAATATATATTTATATATTACAAAGTGTGTATATATAAATATATACAATTCAATTTTTTAGACTTGTTCACAAATTATGCACAATAAAAATCACATAATTTTTAAATTAAAGTCATTTAATTTAAATTTACAATAAACGTTCGAATGTTATTACTTAACGTTCGAACATTGGTGCAAACATTCGAACGTAAAATTAATAACATTCGAACGGTTGCGCCAAAACACTTTACGTTCCAACGTAAACAGACATAACGTTCGAACGTATATGTGACGTTCGAACACATATGTCCCATACGTTCGAATGTAAAAAAATCTCATTCTATCTTTAGTGACGGTTTCCAAAAACTGTCACAGAAAATGCCTTTTAGTGACGACGGTCTAGGGACTGTCACAATTTTCCAACCGTCACTAAAAAGCAATTGTATTGTAGTGAATGTAACTCCTTAACTGAAGTATTACTCTCCTTAACTGAAGTATTACTTTGTTTGGTGAGTGAAGTATTACTTTAGTACGGTTTATAATCAGTTTATTATTATTTTATTATTATTATTATTATTATTATTTACAGATCATTTGAGATCATCTCAACATTTAAATATAGTCTAAATGAATTTCAAAATCCACTGTAATAAGACATTAACAAAAAACGTTACAAGTAACTATTTATTAAAAACGATCCTTCTATTGTGCCGCCCAGCTCTTACAGTTGGGGTGCCCCGTGCCCCTAGTGCAATCTTACTTTTTATTTTTTATTTCTTTTTTTTAATATTTTAAAATATCTTTAAATATTTTTTAAAAAATATATAAATTTATTAATAATCAATTTCTTAAATATTAAAAAAAATAAGATAAATGAGCGGTCAAACTCAAGAAACAAACTAGCATTTTCCAATTATTGAAGAGTTGATGGTTTTAGAAATATCCATTTATCTTGTAATAAGAGTTGATGGCTGGGCTGCAACTATTCAATATGAAAAGTGTGGATGACTGTTTTCTAAATTCCCTGCATTTTACAACTCATTTACTAAAGAGTAATATTAGAGAGAATCTATTATAGTAGTACACATTTTGTATTCATTACGTGGCTGTTTCTAATTGATTGTTTTTAACACTCACTTAGGAAGATGTGTGATCTAGATGATGCTATATCATGTGTACAAAATAAACACTTTCAATACTAACTTCTATCTATATTTATTTTTTTGACAAATGAGTGCTCTTCCGTATTTTATTCATTGCCAAGATTTTATTAATTTTATAAAATGATTTCTCAGTGAAGAGAGAGAAAATTAGTCATCCTCCGTCACACCAACATTTTGTTTTTTTAGGTCAACCATTTAAATAAATAAAAAATCTGAACCATATTAATATTCATTATTATCAATAATGTCCTTTCACGTGAAAATGTGCCTATTGATGTAAGTTGGTACTTTCCAACACCAAGCTATACCTTTCCATATATATAGTGATTTTCTTAGTGATCGAGCATTGTTTCATAAGTATCTTTTTAAAAAAAATATTTTGATAGATAAATGATTTCTTAAATTTCAATGTTTATTTAAAGAATTATTCTATTATTAAGCTAATCGATAACACATGATCCACTTCACTTGATTTACTTAGAATATACAGAAGACGGAGATCTATTCAAATCTTCCGCAACTGATTGTTTAGCAATACGAGCATAAAAGAAAGAAAGAAAAAGAAAAGTCATTCGGAGAAAAATCACTTAAATAATAAGATTTGATTTATAAGATTTAAAGTTTAAAATTTATCTCTATTCCAAATTAAATTATGTCATGTAAGTCTTTACTAGATATGTAATCCATACCGACTTATAAATATAAATTTTATTATTTAAAAAATTGTAGTTAAATCGTGCCAATTATTAAGGATTAACTGACCATAACCATTAGATCATTGCACTCAATTTATATCTCCAATCCAAATCGTCGTCATTGAACATTTGATAATGAGATTGTTTCATAACAATCCTCCAAAATTAATCGTTAAGATCTTATCACTCCTAGCTCTTACGCGCCAAGTGTGCCGAAATGATACATTAAATTAAGTCAAGTCCAATATTAAATAAATGGACTGTCATTCTCATTTTTTTTTCAAAAAAATAAGATATAGAACATTAATAATCTTCTGGGGCTCCCGCTGGGATTTTTTTTTTGGTTTACTTTGTGATTAAGAAAATATTTTTTTAATGATGTTGTGATTTTTTTTTTAAAAAAAATTAAAAGTGTTAAAAAATATATGTAAAAAAGAGAGAAAAAAAAAAAAAAAAAAAAACATGAAATACACTAGCGGGAGCCCCCGGCAGTCGCTCTAGTGTTACTCTAAGATATATCGATTGCATATGGTGCTCACATCGGGAATCAATCGGAGGGGTTCCAATTGTCACTTTGACGCAAATAAAGACTCAAATTGCTATTAAGGAGAATAACAGTAGAGTTTAATTGTCTATGATGGCAGCCAACTTAGCCAAGTCTATTGAATAACATGTCCATTCAGTCTTTTATGCCTAAATAATGCTATCTGTGAGCTGATTTCCACTACTGTATTCATTTATTATCTTTAGATCTAAACAGCTTCCAACGATTATAAAACATCATACAACTTACATAAGCAGATCAAGTTGCAATACCTTTTTAAGATTCCAAGATTTTCAGATGTATATTCCTCTATTGTCAAGTAGTAATGGGAGTTTATTTGCTGAAGTGCCATTCATCTTCAAGAGACTATCTCTACAGGAATTATTGAATCATGGACTCTCTCTGTAGCCTTCTTTGCCTAAAAGAGGAGAGATTTAGTGAGAAAATCGAAATGGGTGAGAAAATATCAAAAGATGAGTGCTATTAGCCACAAAGGGATTACACAAAAGGAATCTCACAAATTAACGTGGCATCATGTAATCTGTTAGATCTACTTTATAATAAAAGTAACTTTACAATCTAACGAATCATATCAAACCGCGTCAATTTCTAAGATTACTTTTGTGTAATTCCTTTGTATCTAAAGTATTTCTCGTATAAAAGAGAGCAGAAGAGGGAGAGGAGATTGTACTTCTTGCTCCCAGTTAGTAAGTATGGTAACAGTGAGAAGTGATAACACTTGGACAACTAGTGCACATATGATCCCCAGCCAGAGCCCCTGTGAGCAAAATTTCTCAGAGATAAGATTACTTGCAATGTCAGTGAAGAAGTGACAAAGGGCTTGAAGTTATAAAGGAAAAGAGTGAAAACTTTTACCTTCCCTCCAATGTGAAGGACAAAAGCAAATACAACAGCACATGGAATTCCCACTAAATAGTATGAACCGAGATTGATATATGCACCAATCTTCTGCCAACCACATCCTCTAGCAGTGCCTACATGTACACAAATAGAGACAACACATTAGCCACTCGATTCCAAATCCTTTTTCGAATGATTTTTTTATTTCATGGTCCCTTAAAGTTTTGGCAAGACATATTTAAGAGGCATCTTTTAGAGTGTGACAGATCATACATATTTAAGAGGCATCTTTTTAGGTTTTTTCTTTTTCACAGTTCATACATTTCTTTCTTTTTTCCCATAAAAACCTTTCCTCTGAAACATTGATGGGACAAGGGGGGGAGTTCTAGGTTGTTGATGAATAATCTCACATTCCTTCATGGTATCAGAGCCTGCCACAGGACGAATGTGGGCCCATACTACTTATCCCGTGACAAGGACCAGGAAAAATACTGGCCTGCAAGTGAGGAAGGGTGTTGAGGAATATCTCACATTGCCTGTGGATAAAGTCTTGGGCATGTTTATAAAGAATGAGCAATCATCTCTTGTAGAACCGACTTTATGAGATGAGTTAGGCCCTTGAATTTCTTCACAAGGTGAAGAAATACTCAATAATCATTGCAATCATTGCTGTTTGCACTTTGCAGCCAATCTTCCTCATTCATTGCCAAACAGTTTAATCACAAATCTAGACCCTAACAAGGCAGTTTTCTTCCTAGTTTCCCATTGACAATTCATACTATTATTTTCTTTTAATCCGGTCATGATATTGATGCAGAGTATATTAAGGTATGGAAAAACAGAAAAACCTGAAAGAACACACTGGAGGCCATCTAAAAAGTTGGATATTGCAAGAATTGGCATCATGATTGCTACATATTGGACCACTTCTATTTCACTGCTGTAAGCATAGCCCCAAATGTTGCGTATCAATATCAGAACTGATCCAACCAATATACCCACAGTTATTGCCATCACAAAGACAACGTGTACCGCCAAACGTGCAGTTTCGGGATGCCCGGCACCTAATTCATTTGAGACTCGAGTACTGTAAAGGAAAATATGAGCCATTAAAAGATAAGACACAGAATAAGAAAGTGAGGGACATGTTCCAAACCTTCATGCCAGTATCATATTGCTTTTTGAGCAAAATCAAAATAAAGATTTATGAAGATCAAAGGAAAATTTCTAAACTCACAAAAAAAAAAATCTAAATCTATGCACAGACAGAGTCAGATTCCCTAGGCATCCTATGAAATGGTTATACTCCAAAATGTTTAATGTGATACCCCGTATGATAAGGATAAGGGTAGGTGGTGTATGATATCTCACATTGCTTGGGAAAAAGAAGTTCTTGCTCTTTATTAGGTTTTAATGGGGCTCCAATTGTATCATTGATTAGTCCTTTTGGAGTATAGGTCATATGGTTTGAGTCTTCTATTGATGCGTTACATAATGGTATCAGAGTCTATGTGTATGAGATTTCACATTGTTTGGGAATGATAAGTTTTTGCTCTTTATAAGGTTCCAATGGGGCTCCAATTGTGTCATTGACTAGTCATTTTAGAGTATAGACTATGTGATTTGGGTTTTCCATTGGGTCGAAAGTATATTTTTATATCAATTCAGCATAACTTACCTTATAGCACAACTGAGTCCAAAGGGGATCATCCAAACTGTTGCTGCAGTGTTCAGACTGGCAAAATATGCTGGGTGAGTTAACGGGAACTCATAATTATCTAATAAATTCAGTAAATTCATGGAAAAAGATCAACAAAGTTAACAACTAACCAGATAGAAAGCACTGAAGTCTCTAACTTTGGATCTGGAAGAAGACCGGATAGAAGAACCATCATTTCAAATGACCACATTTCCAGGCTGTTCAAAATCATTGTAAAAGATTACAGCAAAATGCATTACATTCTGTAGCTCAGAAAAGAACAACGATGGAAGAAAATGTGAAGTTCTTCTTTTGTCTTGCTTTCAAGCATATAGAGCATTAAGATATAGAAATTACCAGACCATAACAGCTGAAGGAATAGCAAGTTTCAGAAATGTGAGTATATTGTGCAAGGCCTCCTTTGAGAAACCCGTCCAGGTTTTTGCACATGAAGAGGAGAACTTGACATAAAGTACCAATAGTAATACATTGATCCAATAGGATATGGAATTTGCCAAGGCAGCTCCTCTATCTCCAAGTCCAGTTTTAAATACTAGGACCCAACATATAAGAACATGCAGTAAAGTTGTGATTGCAGAGCTTATCATCATTGGAAAGACAATGTTTTGGGTTTGTAAGAATTTAATTAGGCACTGCAGAAAACCATAGGCAAACAGGCTCGGGATCATGAAACAGGCATATCGTCCTGCTTCGGTCGCTATATCATGTTCCTGGCCCAAAGCAATAAGAATATATCTTGTGTTTCCCCAGATGATTGCAAGGGGTATGCTAACAAGAAAAAGGACAAACATTGCTCTCTGCATTTGTATTCCCATTATATGATATTGCTTTGCTCCATATGCCTGGCCGCATAAGGTATCCAATGCACTTCCCATTCCCATCTGTTCAAGTAGATAATCACATTAGTAACATACAAAGAGTTCTATCGAACATTTTTTTTTTCAAGTACAGACTTCTATTGAACATTGTTGAGAAATAATTTCATATTGCCTGTGAACAAGGTCTTGGACATGTTTATAAGGAATGTATAATCCTTTATTGTAGAACCGGTTTTATGAAATGAGTTAGACCCATGAATTTCTTCAAACATGTTGGATATTCAACATTTGAAAGAGCAAATAGTGAAATCATGAACCATAATTATGTTTCTTTTCTTCTTTTATTGTTTGAAACTCCATCAATTGGGGTTGAAAGCTTGCAATGCTTTTGGTTTCTGTATAAATTAAAGCCATCAAGAAACTTTCCCACAACAGAATCAAATGAACCTTTGGACAAAATCCACAAGCTAGGAATTCACGTGATCTAGATTGGTTAATACAATCGATTTGCGCATATGAGTGGTGAGTTGAACTGTGAATCTTCAAGGGACTCAGAATTTTTGTATCATTGGTACCATATGGCAAAAAAATCTCGGTTTCCTGCGAAGGTTAGGTTTCGTTTAACTGCATAAACTTGGGAAAGAGGAGACCTCAGTTCCAATTTCACGTCCATGGTTGTCTAACGTAGCAGTAAACTATTTTCACCAGTTTGTAAGAGGGGATCGAGGGAAGAAGAGATCGATCAACCTCATAGGTATCGAGCAATATTCTGGTGGAAAAGTTCGATGTTACTATCAGAAACTTTCACTTGCCCCGTTTGGATGTTTAGATAAGTTGAGATGAATTGAATTTTTTTATAAATAGTAGTGAATTGAAATGATAGAGTGAGTTTTATGAGACCCATTTAAAATAAATTTAGATATGTTTAGATGTTAAGATGATTTTATATATATTTATGAAAAATTCAAAAAGATTTTGAGTCTAGCGTGTAAAAATATGTTGAATTGAAAAAAATTATGGATCTCACAAAACTCATTCCGTCATTTCAACTCATTATTATTTATAAAGAATTTAATTCATCTCAACTCAACTAAAAAAATTGAGATTTTTTTCCTCATATACGACAATTTTTTTTTTTTTTCTTTACAGCACTCTCTGGCCCACCATTTTCACTTTCAATCAAGCAAACACGTTCTAAATGATCACAAAGAAGAGAAAATGAGTTATCATACTGACATACTGTACCCAAATTGATTGCGGGATGGTCAAGACCCAAGAAGCAGAAAAAGGAAAGAAAATAACAATCACACAAGATATAAAGATTTAAACGATTTTGCTTAGAAAACTCACGTTCTAGTGCTACAAACACAAAATAGCCTAACTCAAACTCAAAAACTCCAATACCTGCACTCGAACCTCAGGAGAGAAGAAAAAAAAAAAAAAAATTCTATCCAAAGTACAAATAAATCTAAGAATTTTCAGTGAGGCATAAAACGGAAAACAAATAAAGTGTACTCTATAAAATTTATTAAATATGAAGTAAAACCCACTTCAAATCTCTGTCTCTTTTTCAAGTTCCATAAGCAATTAAGAAATCTTTATAAAAAAATATATTTCAACCCACCCTGTTCAAGCCACAGCTCAACACATGATCAACCAATCAAGAATTATGAGCAAGTACTACAAATATCATGTATATCTAAAAGAGAAAATTATAAAGATAACCAAACTCACCAACAAACTGAAACCGGTGACAGAGGCGAAAGAAGTAGCCATGGAGGCGCCGGAGAGAGCCAATTCACCAAGATGACCCACAAACATCACAGATATCACCTGCAGACTATACTGCAACAGACTCACAGATATCAGAGGTCCTGCCAGCCATAGCTGCTTTCTTACTTCCTCAAGAACCACTTTCCTTTTATTCCTTCCATCCTCATTATTAACACTACTACTGACTCCATTATTTTGATCTTGATCAGAGTTTTCCATCAATAACGGTGATACCAGATCAGATGCCTTTTCCTCCTCCTCTCTCGCCATTTTCTTCTCCTTTTGCACTCACTGACACCGTGGCACATGCAGATAGAGAGACACTGAGAGGGCTACACTTGGTGGCTCCTATATTGCGGTTGGGCGCAAAATTTTCTTTGAGGACTAAAGTGACCAGGGTGTTTTTTCTTTATTACTGATCAAATGATCCTAAGTTCCACTGATGATTGTAGGGTATTACAGTAAACTGGAGGGTTCAACAAAACAGTCCAAACTCATTGTCATCTTGGTATTTATTTTTGTTAATTTATATGAGGTTGGATTCTACCATGAAAGTAGTCTCAGACTAATTGACAAAACGACAAGCTCTGAAAAACCAACATGTACGTGGCCTTGGTATCGTTTTCCTCCACAAATTCAAACAAATGTAGCGACAAGACGACAAGACCAACCTCTTTTAAGTTGGCAATGAAAGAGTTCTTTTAATTTAGTATTTTTTTTTTCTTGTTTTTTTTAGTTGAGAAAAAGAAATCGATTTCGAATTCCAAATCTTTGAAAACTGAAGTCAGGCTATAAGAATATTTAGCTTTCGTTCTTTTAAATATATGTAAAAGGTCAGATTTTGACTGAAATAAGCTATTTATTGTGTTTCACTTACATTTGATTAAGCTAAATGCTATTAAATCATGATAAAAATAGATAAAATCTCACTGACTTTTTACAAAAGTAGAGAAAATTTTTATAACAAAAACCATGACTCTTGTACGTAACTTGTAAGTAAGAGAAAATCTTTATCAACAACGTAAGGTTGTTATGTTACATCATAAAAGGAAATTTAAGCGCAGATGTTACAAAGTGTAATTTTAGAAAAAGATAGATAAAATATTGAAAGGTGTGACTATTAGATGGAACTTGAAATGATTGTAATCATAGAATTTTAGATATTAATGTTAGATTTGGGAAAAAATGATCATTGAAAACTGCTTATAATTTACGACCAGTTAATTTCGACGAAATGACTATTTACAATTAAAATTAGTTGTGAAAAATCTATTAGTCACAATAAATTGATCACAAAAACCCGTTTTTCTTGTAAAATCATAAAAAATTAGCCTTTATAAATTATGATAATAAAGTAAATTATATTTTCTTTGATTAAAAAATAAAATGAAATATATATTGTACATTTAGATAAAATAATATATTTTCTTTGGTATATACATCTGCAATATATGATTACAGGAAATTAGATAAAATAATAGGTCGAAAATAAATAATATTTTGTTGTTATATAGATTTTAGATGAATAATTATCTGATGTGAGATTAGATTTTTTAGGAGATAGGTAAAAAGGCAAAAAGTATAATATTAGACAAATTTTCACCAATGAGATAGCCAAGAGTGCTATATATTATGAAGTTATATTACTCATTTAAGTGCAATGTATTTACGTCGAGTTTGAGAAAAAAAATTAATGACTAATTATTTATTGATAAGCTGACCATATCATTGATCTGAGAATTATTTATACATCAGCTCATATATAAAAATATTACTCGATTTGATTCTCTGTTTATAATTGAGTAATGCTACGTACAATCGTGGAGTGTGCAAGTCTCGCATAATTATTTTTAAAAAAATTGAGATCTATTATTAAAAAATTAATTTTTTATGTAGAACTCATATTTGCTCACTTTTTTCAAAACAATTGCATGGAATTTAAGAACTCACGACGGCAAATATCATTTCTCTATAATGAATCTCAGAACACATGAACCAATTTGAAAATATCATAATTCTTTAATAAGATATATATAAAATATGTGTATGAATTAATAAGTTATAAAAAATGAAATATATATCGATGATGTATAATATTGACTAAGGATCCAAGTCAAGCATGACTCACTCTCCAATAACGTCACCTATAATTTTTATTTATTTTTAATTTATGAATAAACCTTATTATATATCCAAGTCTTTATCACATTCATATATGTAGTATACAAGTGATCGATGCTAGGCATAATGTGACTGTTTATACTGCTGATGTAGTCTCCCTCCAAAATAATGCTCTCCTCGTAGAGTTTAAGTGTATCCTTAGTCATACAATGAGTTAAATTATTGATGTGACTTTATCTGATCTGTAAAATTTATTTTACAATCTGACAAATCACATCAATTTATAAAATTATTTTTATAAAATTTATTTATTATTAGAGTGTTTTTTTATATTTTGTTCAAGTACTGTAGCAAGCTAAGAAGAGACGTGGAGATCGGAGGAGAGGAGGCCATTAAATAACTTCTTATGCTAATCACTTGAATGATTATGTCCTTAAAACACATCATCTCATCTCAATCATTATGATTAAAAATAAGAAATTCGAAATAAAAAATAATATCATCCTTGAAAGTTTCGATCATCCCTTTCACGGTTTAACATTATTCATCCTTTTTCATGTTGAGTAATGATATTGAGTCATTGACGCAATCCTTTTAGAACATAATTATATAAATATTATAAAAAAAAATTATATATCTAGCTATCACCTCACTTTCGCGTCAACTTGGACTCCAATTCCGAGCAGCATTTTGCTCTGGAGCTCTGCTACACTTATCGAAAAAACTTCCCGAATACAGTTTCCGAACAGCACATTTCAATTTTTTATTTTTTATTTTAATTTTTTATATATTTTTTTAATCATCATAAGTATTTTTAAAAAAATAAAAAAATTCACAATATCATTAAAAAACACTTCCTTAATTACTAAGAAAAGAGGAAAAAAACAACATTCAAGACGCTTTTTGTGTCCCGAATTCGAGACATTTAGCATTTCTCTTTACTTTGGGACACTCGTGCACTTCTGTTTCAAGCGTTTCATTCCATTCCTAATTGAAATAATCTTCACGGCAGCCACTGCTTGGCTACACCATTGCACACATGACGTGTGGACCGGACCGAAAGACACTGAATCGGGTTTGCTCCGTTCTCTCAGCCCTTATTCTCTCATTCAACATTTCGCCTCAAAGCCCCCTCGACCCAATTTGTAAATATCATAATTCTTTAATAAGATATATATATATATATATATATAAAAAATATGTGTATGAATTAATAAGTTATAAAAAATGAAATATATATCGATGATGTATAATATTGACTACGGATCCAAGTCAAGCATGACTCACTCTCCAATAACGTCACCTATAATTTTTATTTATTATTTATTTTTTTAATTTATGAATAAACCTTATTATATATCCAAGTCTTTATCACATTCATTTATGTAGTATACAAGTGATCGATGCTAGGCATAATGTGACTGTTTATACTGCTGGTGAGATTAACTATTGAGTAATTTTAATAGATCGATACATGATACTACTTTCAATTTTTGTAGATATCATATTATTAAAACCAATGATTATATAATTAATTTTAATGATATAGCATTATGTGATGGGATGAGGGTATTGTCTTTTGTATAGTTCAAAACTACTTAATAAACAGTCGATAATGAGTGTAATTGTAACGCCCCGATCTTGCAGGGATCGAAGAGTTACTCTCTATAACTTAAAACTCACAATTTATCAATGTATTTATAGACTCCAAAATATAAAGTCATCAGAATACTACAAAATCTCTTAATAAAATCCTTCACTTCTCAGAAATATTCTATAAGTAAACCATTATGCTTAAATAATCATCTCACCGATGCTCCATAATCCTGATTCTTAGCAGGACTATTCAAAATCATCTGAAAAATATATGGAGATAAGGGATGAGTTATCAACAATTCAGTAAGAAGAAGATATATACTAGTGTGTAAACTTGAACATTTTCACAGAGTTCGGAATGCAGAAATAAAACATTTCAGTACCAATATGCAAATCTCAAAAATATATATTATCAGAAAATCAGAGCGACTTTTGGAACATTTTATATTCAGAAACCAACTTTTCATATTCAAAGACTCCTTTGGCACAACATGACTGAACATTTTCATCTTATCATATCATATCAGAGCATCATATCAGAACAGAGACCATGGTTAACCCCCGTGGTAGGGTTGTGCATCCTGTGGAAAGTCAAGCAGAACATAAATCATCATGTTACCAAAGCGATTGCACTCAAAACAGAAAACCACTATTATATCCCGTGGCGGGCCAGAAGTCACTATTGTATCCCATGACAGGGCCAGAGGTCACTATTGTATCCTGTGACAAGGCCAGAGGTCACTATTGTATCATGTGACAGGATCAGAGGTCACTATTATATCCCGTGATAGGGCCAGAGGTCACTATTGTATCCCGTGACAGGGCCAGAGGTCACTATTCTATCCCGTGACAGGGCCAGAGGTCACTATAAGAAAATATCTTATTCTTATACAGAATCTCATGAATAATGCAGAACAAATAACTAAGGTAGTTCAAATTTCTTTTCATAACCAAATATGTATATTTTTTCAAAAAATCAACTTCAGCTCATTTTATTTTAATACAAAATCTAGCATAGGAACCCCATTTACCTGGACTGCTTCGTTTTTTCAGAATTTTCCTCAAAATGTCAAACAATAATTAATCGTCACCTATAAAATAATCACGCAATTCTCGTAAATTTCCAATTAATCACACATTTCGATATTTAATCCTAAACTTCTAAAATAACCTATTTAATTCATCAAAACCTAAAATTCCATAACCTCAAATTATAAATCATCACTTTCTAAAAATCATCAATATTGATTTAATAACTTTGACTAAAACATTTAAAAGTCTGACCTATTTATTATTGAAAACAAATTATAAAGCTTAATACTAGATTATCCCAAAATATTTTAAAATAAACCATAACTATTTTTAAATAGACTAAATCATATCTAAAGTGTAAAATAATAACATTACACCAATATTGTTTACTCTTAAAATAAAACTTTACTTAATAACATGTTAAAATACTTAAGTGATTTTCTGTAATCATAATTAAAATGTTCAAAATAAAATTTTACACTTACTGTAAAAATAATATGCTACAATTAGTACAATTTAAAAACCCTATATATTCTCTGTACAACATGTTATACATCCCACAAAGACCACGTAAAACAGATTTAATAAAAACAAAAATCTCAACTACAACCATCCAATAAAGGGGAAATGTTGTAATTATCAATCAAAATATTTCCTAAAACTAAGGAAGTTTATGGGAACAACTAAAATCATACTAAAAACAAGGCAACGTCGCGCGGTTGGAAAGTAATGGAGGACCTACCAAGAGAAGTTTCGAGTGGCGGACAGCAGCTGGGCACAACGGCTGGGGTGGATACGCTGGCGAGTTGGGCACGGTGAGAGACAGAGAGAGTGATGAGCGAGAAAAAGAGAATGGAGAGTGAGAGATGCACGAGAGAGAAACAGAGAAGGAGATTACCATGAGGTAGCTAGGCGTGAGGTGGACCTAGGGTGACAGAAGTCTTCGCCGAAGATTTCTGTGGGGCCGCAACGTGAAGGAACTCTCGGTGGGGAGTGGTTGTAGTGACTCAAGGTAGGAGGAAACACATCCTCTCTTTCGGGAGTGAGGAACAGAGGCTTGCAGGATGGCTATTGGTGGCTACACTGGTGGGTTCACGGCTGGGTTACGGTGGTGGTGTATGTCAGCGTTGAGGAGGAGCATGCGGCGACTTGACCTCCTTGGGAGGCTGTGTTTTCCATGAGATGGTTGGGTAAAACTGTGAAGATGCAGGTTGGCTTTTGGCCGTGCGCGGGCGTGTATCTTGCCGTGCGATCTGCATGCTTAGCATCTCAAGTGGTGCTACCCGTGGTGATGATCTTCCTCTGCTGGCCGTATGTGGGTGGTGCACTGCAGAAGTGCACGGTGGGGTTTTGAGCCTAGGTGATGGTCGTTTACGGTGGAAGGATGGGCGTTGGTTTATACGTGGAGATGGAGGTTGGCGTCGAACGAAGAGGGCTAGGTGGTTCTTGCGGCTGGTTGTAGTGACTGCACAGGGCAAGATGAAAGTGTATCTTTATATGGGTGATAAGAAAACCCTAAAGATTGAAAAGAGAAAGACGTGCATGGGTAGTGACGTGCATGGAAGCGTATAAAGTGGATGTATATATATGTATCTATGTGATGAAAACCCTAAGGAAACACCGAGATGAAAAAAAAAATAACATGCAAGCCACGGACGTGAGGGAAAAAAATAGTGGAGAAAATAGACGAAAAGAAAGAAAAAAAAAACGTGCGTGAACTGCGAAGTTAACGTGTGAAAATAAAATAATAAATAAATAAATAAAATGAACTTGACTGGGTCCGGGTGTTAGAGTAACTAGTTCCTTAATTACTGTGTGCACCCGAACTTAGGATACACCTGTGTTAGAAACCTGACTTATCATTTATAAACTCTTGTGAAAATTTTATACCGCAACTAGATCAGATCTAGTAGCTGATCCACTAATGCCCCGTTTGGATAGCGAAAATATTTCATTTCATCTTATCATTATAATTTTCTTAAATTCTCACACAATATATAATAAATAATTTAACATTTTCAAATCACAAAACAATAATAATATTAAAAAAATAATATTCTAATAATATTTTATTCAACTTTCATCTAAAACTATCTCATCTCATCTCACTATCCAAACCGTATCTAAGTCAAATCTTTGAATTCAATTGTCATCTTTACAAATTTTGAGTCCATAAAATTGGATGAAAAAACATTTTCCACCTATGAAATTATATTGTTTTAACAATTCTGCTACAGGTACATGACGTTGGGTACCTATTGCAGAATTGTGATTAGCCACATCACCTTTATATTATTATTTTAATTAATTAAAAAAAAAACTCGACGACTAATCTACAAACAAAGCGTGTCTTGAGAAACCATTACATATTTCTCTCAATCCGCTATTCCTGCAAATCATATTTTTCCCAACACTTTCTCTGCCAGGCACGCTTTTCACCTACCTCAAATTCTAGCCCCTTGCAAAAGTCTCCATCTTGATCGAAAATTTCTATTATTTTTAGAGAAACTTTGATTAGTTTGGCTCTTGCAGAAGCTGTAAACTACCAAAAAGTAGGTTATGTCGGCTTCAAGATCAGGTTTTCTTTGTTCTGGTATTCCCATTGGAACTTCTCGCAGGTTTTAACCAATCCCCATGCGCCAAACTCATCCCTGTTTTGCATCTCAGAACTTGTCTTCATCATCTTCATTCATTGGCCATCTGAGCAACGGGCATCAACCATCTCGTCTTCATGCCATAGAAACTGCGCCATTGCACCGTCGAACCCCCATCGTGCCGTCGAACCCCCATCTCGTCTTCATCCTCTTCATTTTCCTCCTCGTCGTGGGTATGAGCAGCTCTGTTTTATGCCCCTCTTTTTTTCTATTTTTCTATATCTTTGGTCACCCATTAGTACAGTTTTATCTTTCTGCAACCAACGGCGAGTACCTAGTAAAATAGTTGGTTCAAGTACTAGATCTTTGCATGGCTAAATGCATGAGAATCTATAAAATGAGTACTCGGAGTTGAAATGCAGAGAGATGGAAGCAGAGATGTACTTTGTGTTGAGTCGAAGGGAAGGGAATCTACAAATGAAATGCAGGGAAGAGAATTTGAAAATGAAACGCTACGTTTCATTTATCCACGTGGAGGCCTGTGTATGCAGGGGTTACTCCTCCCGAGTGCAAATAGACTTTTTGTTGTTGTATGATGATGAAAATGCATTCAAGTTTATTCCATGTTCAAACAAACCCCATTGTCCAAACGGTTCATATGAAACTATGAATCCATGCATGTGGTTTTCCTTTCTATTCCTTTTTTTGTTTTTTTGTCTTCCTTTTCTTTATGGTTCTCTCTTTCACCAAACATAGTTGGGTTCACTGAACCACTTTCCTCCTTAATCCCAATATTTCTGATCTTGTCGAATATTTTAATCACCCACGTCCCTTCGTGCACTCAAACGTTCACCAAACAGGAAATCCATACAAAGTTTGAAAAGCTATTAGATTCAATTGGGGATGAAAATCTCAAACATTTGTCAAAAAACCAGAATTAATCAAATGTCAGTCAAATACACACTTGTCAGAAAATCTATATAAAATAATTTCACAAACTGATGTGACTTTATCTGATCTGTAAAATTTATTTTACTATCTGACAAACCACATCAATTTATAAAATTATTTTTATATAATTCATTTATTATTAGAGTATTTTTTTATATTTTGTTCAAGTACTGTAGCAAGCTAAGAAGAGACGTGGAGATCAGAGGAGAGGAGGCCATTACATAACTTCTTATGCTAATCACTTGAATGATTATGTCCTTAAAACACATCATCTCATCTCAATCATTATGATTAAAAATAAGAAATTCGAAATAAAAAATAATATCATCCTTGAAAGTTTCGATCATCCCTTTCACAGTTTAACGTTATTCATCCTTTTTCAACATTTTCATGTTGAGTAATGATACTGGGCAATCCTTTTAAAACATAATTATATAAATATTATAAAAAAAATTATATATCTATCATATCACCTCACTTTCGCGTCAACTTGGACTCCAATTCCGAGCAGCATTTTGCTCTCGGACACTCGTGCACTTCTGTTTCAAGCGTTTCATTCCATTCGTAATTGGCTGCACGGATTTAATAACATGCAAGAGTAATGCTATATACAGTCGTGAAATGTGTAAACGTCGTGTAGTTACTTTAGAAAAGAGTGAGATTCACTATTAAAAAATTAATTTCTTTTCATGTGGGTTCTATATTTATTCATTTTTTTCAAAGCGACTGCACGGGTTTGTACACTCACGATTGCAAATATCATTTCTCTAATAACAATTGATGGGACATCGATTAATAGAATTTAAATCACATTAAGATTTCTTTTTAACGATGAAGTGATCTCAAATAATTTGAGTTAATTTATAAATAATAATATTTTATGATTTTCATTGAGATATTTTTAAATATAATTAATAGGTTGATATATGTATTTGAATATACGAACTAGGTTGAAATGAGTTTAATTTTTTTTATAAGAAGTTAAAAAAATAATGAATCTCATCAATAATTAATTTAGATTGAGTTGAGATGACTCCAACAACCAAACACATCATAAGAATTTTCACATTTTTCTCATCAATGAGTATGATCTTTATTTTGTTTGGCCCCACAAAACAGAAATACCATTAAAAAAACTTTGGTCGTTTTACAATTATAGGGCGTTAGAGATTATATTTATGTTTATTAATTTTCTTTTAGTAATTGTCTTGCTTGCTAGAAACAAATAATTTTTGATATTTGGTTATTACTAAAATATTTTCTTATCTTTTTAATTATTTCGTGCACTTATACTTATTAATGTGTCATAAAATGTTTTTTTATGACGATGTGGTATTAATGTGTCAACTTATTTTTGAGAAGAATAATAATATTTATTCAACTTATTACATCAAGTGATGGATACAAGGCGGGACTCCCTCCAAAATAATGCTCTCCTCATAGAGTTTAAGTGTATCCTTAGCCATACAATGAGCTAAATTATTGAAGATTCTAGGAATAAAAACAATTTTCCATTGATGTAACTTCCGAAGCATAACTTGAATGTCTCGGATAATGATGCCTAGTACTGAACTCCAGCTTTCATTCACTCCATTGATTTCATTAACAGCATTATGAGCATCTCCCTCAATGATCACATTTTCCAACCTCAATTGATCACATAGATCACTGCTTTTAGAGCAACAACTGCCTCAATCATTTTTGCCTCTGGGAATAATTCTCTATTTGACTGCAAAGATGCCACCACCTTCCCTTCATGATCTCTGATGATAACCCCTATCCCCACTCTACAGTTTATGTGATCAACTGTTGCATCCCAATTCACTTTTAGCATAGTTGGAGGAGGAGTTGTCCATTGAGTTGCTACCTGCCTAGCATTAACACTTGCTGCAGAATCCCTCTGATGTGCTACATGGTAATCACCTACCACTTGAACTGCAATATGAGTAATAGAACCTAGTGACAAAAACTTTCCTTAAAAAACAAAAGCATTTCTTCTAATCCATACCTAATAAACAATGACTGCAAAGATAGCCAGATCCTTTTCACTTAATATAGGAACTAGAGATGACACCAGTTCACAGAAATTAATACCCATTGTCTGTATTTTCTATAGCTTTCTAGAACTGGAGTCCCAAGCATCTTGAGCAGAAGGACAAGACCACAATGCATGAATTATAGACTGTTGCTCCAATTTGCAAATGGGACATAAATGAGAGTCAACAATCTTCCTCTTGTACAAGTTTTGTTTTGATGGCAAGGATTCATGATAGGTCTTCCAAAGCATCATTCTCACTGCATTAGGGATTCCTAATCTTCACAACTTAGTCCAAACCTCACTCTCAATCGATTTAACAAAAGGTTGCCCCTTGTCTGATGCCTCCATTTCACCAAGAAGGTGATAAGCACTCTTAACTGTAAATTTGTCATCTTTTGTGCATTTCCAAATCAACTTATCAGGAGCATTACTAATACTAATAGGGATTCTACTAATAGTTTTCACCTATTCAGCAACAAAGAGATTTCTCAACAAAGATGTGTTTCGACCCCCATTAGATTTATCCATCAGAAAACTAACCAACTTCCCTTCATACCCTTCCTTCACAGAAGACTCAACCTTAAATGTTGATGGACTAGGAAGTCATTTATCCTTCCAAATGTTCACAGTTTCTCCATTTCCTATTCTCCATATCAAGCCTTCCTACAATACATGCTTTGCTGCCATCAAACTCATCTATAAGTAGAATGCATTGCTACCAACTTTACTTCTCAGGAATCATTTCTAAAGAAATATTTTGCTTTAATAAATCTAGCAACTAATTAATGAGATTGTTGAATAATCCTCCAACCTTGCTTTGCAAGCATAGTAAGATTAAAGTCTTGGGTTAATATATGTTTGATATATTAAATTGGGTTAATATATAAAACGTTTTATACATCTCTAGTCATAATTGCTTTCAGTGGATCAACTCCAAGAATGACCCTTTGAACTTCATAATCGTCTCGTGTGGCTTGTCTTCAGGAACGAGTCTATGGACTCGGCAACTATCTGAGATGAACCCAAGGGGGATGGGCTCCCTAAGCTCTTAACGCTGGTTATAACAAACTGAACTCAAACTTTAACACCGAAAACGACACCAACATGAAATCGCCTCAAGAGGCAAAGAAACTCACTAGCACCAATGAAAATAAAACGATCACCAAGTACGAAATACTCGCTCTTCGCTAACAATAAACAATCACATACAACCATCAACATGTTCGGTTGTCATATATATGCTCACACAAATAAACTTCCTAGAGACCCATCCTCAAAGGCCCTTACCCAGATTTACATGTGTCCTCGAGGTATGTCCTCGGAGATATTCATTGCATCATACGATAACGGAAAATCAGGGATAATTTCCTAGAATTTGTTTTTCTACAAATTTTGTGGACTATCTCTATCATAGTTGACTGAAAGATTCTCAAGGCTTTCTTCCTGGACAAGTCAACCTTTCGGTTGGATCAAATAACAGTGAAAAATTAAGATGACTTGTTGCAACTGAGACCAAATATATTAAACCATGCACTTTGAGTTTTTGTAGCTTAGGTTGTCTTTGGGTAGCTTAAGGCTGAGATCACTCCACTACTATTCAATATTTTATCATTACTTTTCATATACTTTTTACTACTATTTATTACTATTCAATATTTTATCATTACTTTTTCATCACTATTCACAGATCATCTGAGATCACCTCACTATCCAAACGTAACCTAATCAAATCCACTACAGACCAATTTTGACTGAAATGAGCGATTTATCATGTTTCTCTGGCATTTGGTTAAGTGAATGCGAGTGCTCTTATGAAGTTATATCACTCATTTACAATGACTATTTACATGGAGTTTTTGAGAAAACAACTTATTGACAACTTATTTATTAATAAGCTCACCATATCCTTGATATGGAAATTATTGGAAATTTATACATCACGATGTTTATAATTTATACATCATGATCAGCTCATATAGAAAAATATTACTCTGATTCTATGGTTATAATTATAATGAATCTTACAGTGCAGTAATTTATAAATACCATAATATTTCTGTAATTAGGGGTCACTACAAGAAACAGGGTATTTTCCGACGCTAACATTCGTTGTAAATAACCCCTAAAATCGCTGCAAATACTTTTTTGCAGCGATTTTTATTGCGCCGGACGTTAGTCACAATTCTCTACTCAATTATAAGTTACTGCAACGATCTACAAAAATCGCTGCGTAAAACTTTATTTGAAGTGATTTTTTTCACTGCTAATACTATAAACAATCGCTGCAAACAAGAGAAGGAATTCTGCTTAAATTCGTTGGGAAAATTTGTTCACCGCAATATTCTGCCGTCGCAAATAAACAAAACATCGTCGCAAATTGTAGTTTTTTTTGCAACGTGTTCGAAAGTCATCGTAGTTGATACTTTCTCCATCAATTAATATCGCCACAATATACTCTTTTGCGGCGATTTTAGTTCGCCACTAATAATATGGTATCCGTTTAAGCTCTTTTGCAGTGAACCACTGAACATAGTTCGCTGGAAAAGAACATTAGTAGCGATTTTATAATCGCTGGAGAAAAAGGTTTATGTATACAAACCATTCTCGACAAACTATACTCGCCGCAAAAACGTTTAATTTTTTCGACTACCATGCCGATATATAAAGCGCCGAAAACACCCTTTAATTCCTGCTACTAGGACAGCATGCAAAAACAGTCATTTTTTTTGTGTACCTAATTTCCTGCTCCAACTCACTAACAATATTACCAAATACTACTACACATCTTATGATAAACCAAATAATAGACAAAATCCAAATACTTGTAACCGTAATAGCATATATATATATATATATATATAAATTCAATCATCCATCCAATACAGCAGCATATCAGCCCCTACAGCAGTACATCAGCCCCTTTAAGGTTACTATACACTAGCATCTGGTGCATTAATGGAAGGCAATTAAATACTACAAATTGGAGCAGCTATATAATGTCTCTTACAAGCATAAACATCCACAACTAATGCTAGGGGATCCAGTTAATTTGCTTTAAACATTGGTGGGTGGAACATCTGCAACTTCGCTGCAACCATGCGCACATCGTAGAAGTGGATAACCTGGTGATCGAGTGGCAAAGATCCAGATGTCCGGAGTTGGAAATCCAAGTATACGTTCGCTGGGCAAAAGAAAATTCCAACTTCGAAATCTCCAAAGTGACAATTTGGAGATAACATAATCTGCACACGAACAATAGCAGAAATTTTCATCGCAAATATTATTTAAAACCTTTTTCTACATTAATCTTCCAGAATCTCAGCTAAAACCAAACTAGTGATATAATATAACAAGCAAGCCAGATGCTACTTCAATGGTTTTTGCACTAAGTTCCTGTTGCTACTTATAAGTATTTTGCACTAATATATAAGTACCTCTCACTACATGTATTTTGCACTAACATGTCAATAACACCAACCTACATTTGTTGATGTTGGAGAGAAGAAAATACTGTAAATATCAGTACTCGTACCCCAGTTAGGATTATAATTAGCACTGATAGTGTAATTAATTGGCTTATAAAATTCAGACCTATATAACAGATACCGACATTATTATGCAGTCGTCTCAATGACAGATCATCACAAGGCAACCAGCTCTTCGAATACTATCTGAAAACACTATAACATACAGTACTATCTGCTAAATCATTTTCTTTTTCAGGCAAGAGTCAGTGTAACTGATGAGCATCCACCAAAAATATGCACTAAAAAAAGGGACATGAAAGGTTATATTATAGACCTACCTATAAGCTGGTTAAATGTGCATTCATTCTGCCATCTCTACCATGCATTCTGGAGCTAGCCACCTATAAGGTTAAATATGTAATGACCCAAGTTATTTTTTTATTTTTATGATCAGAGTTATTTATTTAGACTGAATATTATTACTCTCTCAATATTAGTCCCTTCAATTTCATCACAGATTAGTTGAGTTACTAACTTCTTTGTTTCATGTTCAGATTCATCACTGTCAGAATTCTCTTTATTACATAGTATCCATAAACAATTAATTAACAATATTTTCTCGCACAACATGCAGGTGAGCGACTAGTTAATTAGTAATATTCCGACCTGATCCTGTTGAAATAATTCCAAGATGCTGATCATCTGAGGTGGAATGTGTATATATATATATACATATATATACATATACGTACATAAGCTCAAGTAGTTACAAAGACGCCAAATTAGCAATGAGATGATGACATAATAGCTAAGTTTTTTTTGTTTTTCGTGAATAGGTTAGTATTTAAGTCATTGTTTAATTAGGCCAAAAAATTCCACAGATAGCATATGCCCAATAGCTTACAAACAAAAACTCACTCCTCAAAAGCACAAAAACAATATGCAACAACCCACGTTTCTTTCTGACTTCGTCAGCCTCTTAAACCTAATAAAAAATTAATGTAAGACATTTGTTACATTATGAGTGTCTTTGTTATTCCCTTGGAACGTGCAGTACCCTTTGTTTTTTGTTTTTTTTTCTTTTGGCTTCCAAGCAGCTAGCTAGCTTCTCCCTTTTTTACTTTGAATTACTATAATATAAAGTATACCATATTTGGCCAAAAATTCTCAGGACCTGTAGCTGTTTAGTATAATATCCTAGCTAGCTGCATGCATGCTAGCAGTCAAGACAACAGTAGAAGAAACAAATTTGGCAGATTAAATTAATAAAATACAGTACTCTAAGAGAATCATGTGGAAAGTTAGTACACACATGAACTTGAATTTTCTCTCCAGATGATCTAGTTAGCAAAACGCAAGAAACAAGTGACTTATTTCTTGGGTTTTGAAGTATCTATTGGCTTGGTTGGGGTAAAGGCAGACGTGCATGCATCAGTTTTTAGAATATCCAGAGATCTCCATACCATTCTTTATGGAGTTTCTAAAGTATTGGGCAAGGACTTTTTGTAGAATCCCTGAATGGGGATCCGTTTTGTTGCACTCAACAGATCATGGCCATGAAGGATTTTAATCATAATGCTCTTATAGGAATGTGGGAAAGTTTTAGCAACATATAACATAAATCCATCTACACTTGAACCAGGAAAATTTTTACCTCCCACATTTCAATAATTAAGCACCGGAATATAAGGGTCCTGGTCATGTGTAAAGTTAGTCCCATTCATGAATGAAATCAGGTAGATGTTTTTGCCTCCATAAGTATTTTGTTCTTGTTTTTCCTTTTTCTTTTCCTAATTTTTTTTTAATCCATTTGTCATGGATAACTAAGAAAGAAAATTCTCTATCTCAGTCCAAACGACCTGATTTATTTGTGAACTTCAAACTATTACTTACTCTAGATGGACTGGAGATATGAATAATGACATATTCATGACTTAGCAGCCAACCATCTGAGACCCACTACAAGTCTAAACCCCTCCCATTCAGAAGATCATAGTATTTGGATAGAAGTGCATACTAAAAGTAAATTGCTACGGGGAATGAAGACATCACCTGCTCGTTCAGCGTCCCGTGGGGTCCATTCTGGTCAAACATAAGACAAACACTTCTGTTTCCAGTTCATCACGACACAACATGCAGTCCAAGAAGATTACAAAAATCCAGGTCACGTATTAGGCTCTGGCGTTAGGCGACCCCTCCCATTCATACCATGTACATACATGGTATTAATTAGCCTGTACAACAAGCAACCAAAAGTTGGTAAGCATGCCACTACATTTTTCGTAAGTATAAAGAAGGCGGTGGCTTAGAAACTTACATGTTTGACTCATTACCAATGAGTCCTAATATCGTCTCAAAAAGTTTGTATATATTATCAACCCTATTTCAAGAAAGAAATCTTGCACCAAAACATCGATTTCCCCAAACGAGCTTGCTCCCACAAAACATTGACATATAGCCTCCCATTGGATATAAATATAGACCTATATATTTGTATCTTGTCAATCCACCATCTTAGGCCAAAAATGCACCCAAAAATACCACAAAAAACCTTCCATTATTTTTCCACAAAAATACTGAGGGACGGGTTAGCTGCGAAGAAGGCCCTCAACATACGGTCAGTTTCGTCCTGTCTCTCCATCATAACCTGCATGTTTGCCTTCATTGCCTCCATCTCACTCTTGGAAGATTTGGCCTCCTTCTTATGTTTTTCAATCAAAGCTATATACTCTCTCTCTCGTGCCAATGAGAGTTGTCTTGTCGACTCTGGGATCACCATCTCTCCCAATCCTCTTGCATAACCTGGTGAACAATGAAATGACAGGTTTTTACAATGTTCTAGTTACATATGGGATACCGCTAGGATTGAAACATGTGAATTGTTTAGGGTAATTGTTAATTCATATTTAAGAGAATTCGCCGGGTCATGTTAGGGTTTGAAAACTTCTATACAGAGGGATAAAAAAGTGTAAAAAGGGATTTATGAGGTGGGAAAAGACAAACCTGGATTTAGCACAAGGAAGTGATCATGCATGTGGATTTCAGACTTGCTTAATACCTATTATTAGTAATTTATGATCTGTGGTGCTAGACAGCTTAATGTTCACAACAATCTTGCATCCTAACATGATCCTCATGAACTAAGTACTCTATGCATCAACCTCAGCATGACATGCATATGATTTGATAGATACATATATATAACCTGCAAGATTATTATGCAGAACCAGTGGAGAAAACCAAATCAAACTCCAACATTTTATACTTTTCCCGTCCTTCTGATGTAAATTTGCAAAAATTGGGAGATGAATAATAGCTATAAATTCTTGAAGCGACTGATTTCTTTAAGCTAATTTCAGTTTTCTTATTCATTAGTGACTTGCTGATAAATAATCATATTTTGAGCAAAATTTTATTGTTTGTGTCATTTAAACAACGAAGAAGATCATAGTATTTGAAACCATGCATGCAACTTCATAAGAAATCTCTATGTACAACCTTTTTAAAAAAACAACAAAAATGGACAGCTAGGAAATCAACTAAAAACTTAATTAGTACTGATTGTGACAGGAACATGCAAAGCTGCTAAGCCCAGGAAAGTTGGTAAAAACAAAGACAGACCTCTTGCACGAAATATTAAAACTTAAACATGACAGATCATCAATTGATTTAAAGTCAAATCAAGAGTTCACTGAGGTGAATCAAGTGGTTCTGCTATAGAAACTTGTCCCATTAATATTTGTCTTTGTATTTATGATGGTTGTTTGTGTGGAGATATTCAGGAGAAGGCAATGGTACTTCGATTAATCAATTTTGTCATGCCATGATCATCAACCTCAACCATCTCCTCGCTGGGAAAATTCCTCCATGTCAGATTAGGTCAATGGGAAAGCTCTTTTATAATTGTTAAATATTACATTTTTCCTTATGCTGGCAGTTTTTTTTTTTTTTTTGTTAGTTTTAGTATTTGCTTTACTTGGATGGAACTCATCAAAGGATAGATAGTGACCATCATTGACCCTGATCAGAAATCTGGGTTTGAAAGAAAGGAATCTGAATTTGGATTCCAAATAAGCTAGCTAGCTAGGTGTAGTTTATTTTCCAACCTAGTTGGACTTTTTCTTGCTAGCTCTTACTTGATAATTAAGAGACTTTTACTCCTAATCATCTCGATAATGTGTTGTCCCCATCACCAACAACTCCACCAGTACACATCATCATCATCGATTTTATATTGATAATCCAGTAGTTGGGGGAGCTTAAGGCAAACTACTAATTAAATCAGCTACCTAAACAAGAGCCAGATAAGAGATTGTACTGTTATTTGACAATCAATGAAGATAAAAAAATAAAATTATTAAAGCAATAGAGAGTGAATATATCATGTTTGACCACCTATCATTTGAAAGTGTTTCAATCTCTCCCTCCAGAACAGATCAGTTTTTACAACACCTTAATTGATGCATTCAACAAAGCACAAAATCCAAGCTGCCTCCGCAAGAACCTTTTTAATAAAATCTGGTCACTTCTTAATATATATGTCAACACATGACCTATATTGTCAACACATGACCTATATAGGTCATGTGTTGACATATATATTAAGAACAGTACATGTATGTATATATATAGCAAAAGATAGTATTGACATGACCTATATAGGTCATGTCAATACTATTTTTTTTTTTTTTTTTTTTGTATTTGTACTCTTTTTGTATTTGATTTTTTTTTTTAATTTTTAATTTTACATAATGATTAAAAGATAGTATTGACATGTACATGTCAAAAGATAGTATTGACATGTATTTATATATATATATATATATACAGATATGTGTATATATATATATACACATATCTGTATATATATATATATATATACACATATATATATATATACACATATATGTATATATACACATATATGTATATATATATATATATATCATTTTGATGAGTACCCGCACGTGGCATAGGCCAATCCTAGGCTGACAAGTGGCCCCCTTAGGCAGGTCCCACACCCCCATGAGGCAATCACGGAATTAGAGACTTATTTGGTGGGGAACACAGGTGAGGCCTAGCTAGTCATGTAAACCATTTGCTCATTACCTTTAACATATATATATATATATATATATATATAGATCAATAATTAGCAATGGATTATTAAGAAGATGATCCGTGCTATAAGTAATAAACAACCAAGTAAGATGATCCATGATAAGTACTACAAGTAATTGGGATTTGTCATCTATTTTAATTATAAGGGTCCATGCTTGTTTGTTTGGTACCTTCTATGGGAAGATTTGATGAAAAGGTTTTTTGTCTTCATATTTATCATGTGCTCAACATAAATAACCAAAAAGAAGATCATTGGTTTTAAGTTTTAACATTAATTTTATAATCCAAGTACTCCTTAGAACATATATATATTTTTAGAGTGATTATTTTCTGCATCTGAATTCCAGCTAGCTAGATCATGCATGTAGAACGAGGTTTGACTAAAAACATTATAAATAGGTCCCTCCTAACAGACGTCAACATAAAAGACATATAAATAGAATGTTTCAAACCTGTGATTACATGAAAAAATGAATTAATTGCTCTTTGAAAAATAGGATAGTGGAAAAGGAGACATTTGAAATCACAACAATTTAAATTCAAAGACAAAGCCAACGTGTTTCCCATATTATTACTCATCATGGCTTTGAGGGTAGTTGAACATTAATTTAGTTTTTCTTGTGAGTGATGTTTAACAATATGTATATTTCGGTTGGATATTAGACTTTTAAGTGTAAGAAAGAAAGAGATAGCTTAAACTATGATTTTTAACTTTGGGGAAGTTCTACTAAATATCTTTTTTCCCTTTGATCATTTCATCCTCCTTAGCGATTCTATTAGTTTTATATGAAAGAAATATCTGAATTGACTTCAACACATCAAGTGAGATTAGTTTATAATTGTTTTATAGCAGTGTTTCTCAAAGGTTCAACAGAATAGAACCTGACCATCACAAAGTTGGCTTTTAATAGCATAAAATCAATTCCATCTTGAGAAAAATATTGATTCCAGCATAGTTTGATGATTTTTCCAGCTTCCTTTTTTTCTTTTGGTATTTTGCAGGTCTGAACAGGAGTGGCAAAAGCTGCAGGCTAAGGTGGGTGAATTATCTCAGGCCTGGTCTCAAGAAGGGCCAATTAACACCTCAAGAGGAAGGCATCATTATTGAGCTGCATGCTCTCTGGGGTAACAAGTAATAATGTCTCTCTCCCTCCCTCTCTCTCTCTCTCTCTCTCTCTCTCTCTCTCTCTCTCACATATGTTAAGTTGCCTATTTTATGTAAATGCAGGTGGTCAACTATTGCTAGATACTTGCCCGGGAGAATAGACAACGAGATCAAGAACTTCTGGAGAACCCATTTCAAGAAAGAAAAATCCTCAGAAGTATGGAAAGCGCAAACAGCAACTGATGAAACAACGAGAACAATAGGAACAGCAACAACTAGAGCAGGACAAGCAGCAGCCACAAGAACAAGACATGAAGGAAAATATCTTAGCTCTTGAAGAGACCAGCACCCAGAAAATTACTGAAGCTCAAGCAAGGCAAGAGATGCAGTCCCTCACGTACCCAACATCGGAGCACCATTATTTGCATGTAATGTATCAAGATCATGATGCATCCTTGTCGGACACAGTGGGATCAGACGACAATGGGCTATGGGGTGGGCTGTGAAACCTGTAAGATCATAATACTGGTGCATGGAATAGACAAGGCTGTGCATCAAACTAACAATGGAAGCTGAAAATACGGGTGATTAATTCGAATAACATAGCCATACAAGATGGAGCTACGGTTTTCTCTACAGTTTTCTAGAGATTGTTAATCCAGTCTCTCTGGCAGTCTAATATTTTGTAGCTATATGAATAAAAGTCTTTTTTTTTTTAACATAAATGAAGTGAAACTCGTTTTTTACATGTAATAATATGATATAGAATCGAAATTATGAAAATGCAATTGGATCATTTGCCTTTGATGAGAGAGAAAAAAAACAAATTTACTTAATTAATTCCTATAATCTTTCGTATTTCATTAGAAACAGGGCCTTTCGGGCTGATTTTCTTTTCTGCTCTTACTTTGGAAGTTTTGATACGTTTACGTATAGATCATGTGTTTCCTCCACCGAATTTCGCACGCCTTACATGCACGACTTTAATGGAGGAGGAATTATAAATTTCTAACCAAGTTTAATGCAGAAGTAAATGGCAGAGACAGGTATAACAATGTACAATCCATTCATTATCATGTTCTGTTTTGTATATATGTCCAGGAAATACTTCGTAAAGATACATGACAACCCTCTATACCCGAATGCCATGTGTGTGTGCATATATTTGCAGATAATCATTTCAATAATTGAGAGATTTGATTAGGAATTTACTGTTTCGTATGAACAATACGGAAAACCATTCACTTATATATAGCGCTAGCACTCAAACTTCACTACAAGAACATGAAGTAAAAAAACAGAGTATTTTACCTTGGGAAATCGACTCCAACCGAGTGGACGAGCCGACGGGATGGAAATGAGATGGATAACCCACTACTACAGGAAAAGGGCCGACGATGGTGACGAACGACGGCTTAGGGCGTCCCAAAAATTGCACTTAATCGCTGGGTATAGCCTCAGCTGATACGAGTGAAGACGACGATTTCGTGGGTTTTGCTTACGCGAAAATCTACAGGCCGAGGTGGAGTAGCTCCGATGTTAGTGGTGGATTTCAGGGGAAGGGGCAGCCGTGTGGCGTTAAATTTTGACTGGGTTTTGCTCAGGTAATAGAAATGGGGAAGAATAAGTTGGGGAAGAAGGACGTGACATCGGGATTTGGGAGTGCACGGGAGAAATGCTAACAGGTGATGGGGGGAAAATGATCTGTAAGTTCTTGCGTTTTGGCGCCCTTCACATTATAAGGGCAATATCAGCGAAATTTTCCGTCGCAACTTACCTTTCACTTACTTTTCATCCTTTGCAGCGCTTTTTAACGCCACAATTGTGATTAAAAGCGCTGCAAAGGTTAAAATGATAATATCGGCGATTTTGTGCGCCGCAAATATTGTTAAATTCGCTGCAAAATGTAAAACCAACAATATCCCATTTTTAGAGCATTGGCAATAGACTAGCCAAATGCTAAGCAAGTCCAAACTTTAGCTAGATGTGAGAAAAAGCTTTCACATTAGACTAGCCAATGGTCCAAAGCTTAAGACTTGATGAATAGTAAATCTTAAGTCATCTCCAAACATGACTAGCTACTATTCATAATGGAAAGCAATATTTAATTATTTCATCACTTCCCTCTCTCTTTGAATGGTAAAACATGCATGGCATGCACATTATTTCTATTGATTGATAGAGTAGACACATTATTTCTACAAAACATGAAGATCTAAGAAATATATAAATTATATTTGCAAAAAATAAAAAATAAAAAAATAATATTATATTATTATTTTAACTTTATAATGGCTAGTCCAATGTGGACTCAACTAGTCAAAAATTGATATTATAGCCAAAAGTTAAGATTCTAGCTAAACTTTAGACTTGGCAATGGCTAGACCATTACCAATGCTCTAAGCTGTGTCGACCTTCAAATCGTCAAAAACAATGACTTAATGCGGCGAAATTATTTTCGGCGAACAGTAATTCGCCGCAATAGCCTATATTTCTTGAAGTGGGTATATGTGCATGGATGTAATAACCTATAAAAAATGAAATGTGTTGATGATATATATTGACTACGGATCCAAGTCAAGCTAGCATGACATGCATGACTCACTCCCCATTAATAACATCATCTATAACTTTTTATTTTTTATTTATGGATAAACCTTATTATATATCCAAAGTCTTTATCACGTTCATATATGTATAGAAGTGATGCTAGGCGTAATTTGACTATTTATAGTGCTGTCGATGTTAATTATTGAGTAGTTTTGAAGTATAGACACATGCTACTTTCAACTAATTATTATGGATATTGTATTATTAAAACAATGATTAAATAAATAATTTTAATGATATAGCATTACGTGATAGGATGAGAGTATTGTCTCATGCAGAGTTTAGAACTACTTGATAAAAATAGTCGATGATGCGTGTAACTAGCTAGTTCCTTACCGTGTGCACCCATGTTAGAAACATGACTGATCATTTATATACTCTTCAGATGATTTTATCCCATAATCTAGATCAAATCTAATATCTGATTCATTAAGACCCCATTTGGATACAGTAATGGTTTAATCTTATCTCATCTTATCATTACAATTTTCTCAAATTCTCATACAAAATATAATAAATAATTCAAAATTTTCAAATCTCAAAACAATAATAATATTAAAATATAATATTCTAACAATATTTTATTTAACTTTCAACTTTTATCTAAAACCATCTTATCTCATCTTACTATCCAAACAGGGCTTAAGTCAAATTTTTTAATTCAATTGTCCTCTTTACTAATTTTTAGTCGATAAAATTAGATGAAAAAACATTTTCCACGTATGAAATATTGTTTTAAACCGTGTATGATGATGAAAATGCATTCAAACATTTAATTATTATCTTTTATTCCATGTTCAAACAAACCCCATTGTCCAAATATAAAACTATGAATCCATGAGGTTTTCCTTCTTCTTCTTTTTTTTTTCTTCCTTTTCTTTTTCGTTCTCACTTTCACCAAATTACCTAGTTGGCCAGGTTCAATATTGCACCACTTCTCTCCTTAGTCCCAATATTTCTCTTGTCCAATAATTTAATCACCTACCCTTCATGCAAATTCTTCTTTCCATCCACTCAAACGTCCACCAAACAGGAAGTCCATACAAAGTTTGAAAATCTATGAAAATTATTCTAACGACGGTAGCATATATATATATATATATATATATATATATAGATTTCTTGAGGGAACTTGTTGGAGATCTGGATCATTAGGTGAGGAGACATACATGCTTACTTTCACTATAAGAAAAACTATTTGTGACGCTAATAGATTCATTTTGGTAAGAAATTGTCATTTTCATATCAAATAACTAGTCAAAAATAAGCGTTTTTTAGTATTTTTATGACAAGAATTCCTACATTACAACTTAACAAGTACGCAGCCCCAAGTAAAATAAAATGAGTCCCATGATCATCACTGTGAGAGGGATAAAATACTATGATTTAATTGAAGAAAAACAATCCCAATTCAATAATAATAGGGAATGATTCTAATATGAGATCTGAGGCTAATTGATGATAAGGTATATCACAAGATAGGTCCCGGATTTAATTTAGGAGAGACAATCTCCATCAGACTCCAAATCAATTTTAAACATTAATGGATAATCTCGTTATATATGAACAATAATTCAATTGAGAAGGGAGGGTACCAATATGTGCCACAAGCAATGGACAATTCAATTCATGTTTAGGAATGATCCTAATATGAACCTTAAATTCAGTTGATGATGACAATCTTAAACGAGAAATTCTTAAGGCAGTCCTATGTCGAGTAGACATCGTGCACGACCTAACATGGAGGAGGCCACTTTGGTAGTTTAATTCGAGGATTGCTCATTTATACTGATTCACTTTGGGCCCAAGTTAAGAGTTTGAAGTTGGAATGGTTTTTCTTTAATGGTTGTCTTTGATTTTCTCTCGTTTTATTTCTCGGTTTCATTTTTGGCATTCCTTTTTTGGGAAGCTTTTGCTCAAGTTAGTTGTTCTGACAATACACATGATTTGATCATACATAGGTACATAATAGTACACTTACTCCTCCAACTCATGCCAATCTTGACAACTGCCCCACATTGAATACAGAAGTCAACACCACATCTTCTCCCACGATTCATGCACTCAAGCGTAACAAAGACAACTAGCATCCATGGGTCTACTATTGTACAACTAGTATTTCCTTGTTTAGACAATTATATAGTGATCCAATCGCTCCTAAAGTCATGTAATTTTGTAGCTTTACACTTGGTTATATACCCTGTTGTTGTACACAAGAATATCGTGCTGAAATACAAATTCAATATTTTACCATACTTTTTCATGGTATCCAGAGCCCTCTAGACAAACGTCTGCCTTATACATATATATATATATATATATATATATATATATATATATTCATGGCATCTTCTTCCTCGGCAATGAATTCCTCTACCATCAACACTCATAATGCTTCTGTTCAGTCACTTACAAATCTCACCCATCTCATTATTATCAAGCTTACCCGTGACAATTATTTATTATGGCGTGCTCAACTGGTTCCTTATCTGAAAGGGCAACACCTTTTTGGTCTTGTGGATGGTTCCTTTTCGATCCCTCCTGCAATGATCCCGACTAGCTCAACTAATGCAAATGCTCCAGTTCTTACATTAAATCTAGAATACCAAAAGTAGCAGCAACAAGATTAGCTTCTCCTCTCTGCATTATTTATTCTCTATCAAAAGATGTACTTGGTCAGGTTGTAGGCCTAGACTTTGCTCGTGAAGTTTGGCAAGCTCTCGAAAACATAGTTTCCATCCAATCTCAGGCCAGAGTTATCAACCTTCGACTTAATCTCTCCTCCTTCAAGAAAGGCGATCACTTCATCACTCAAGAAAATATATGCTAACACATTGGTAGCTATTAAATAGCCACTCACTGATTATGAGTTAATTAGCTACATCTTGGCTGGTCTTGGATCGGAATATGATCCTCTGATTACTTGAATAACGACGAGGCTTGATCCTATGAATATTCAAGAAGTTCTTGGTCATTTGCTTAACTATGAACTTTGCTTGGAATCACAACATTCTGCCTTAAACATTTGCAATGCAACTATCAATATAGTCTCTTGACAGTTCTCAAACCGTGCTCGCCATGTATCTGAGCAACCACAGTTCAACAAGAACCAGTCCACCCAGCACAACAATAGGTCCCGAGGAAGGGGGTTTTGCAAGAATTCATCTAACTCCTTTAATGGGCACTGGCTTGTATGTCAGGTCTGTATGAAACCTAAGCACACGGCTTTGAAATGTTATCACCGCTTTGACTTTGCCTATCAAGTAGAATCCATCAACAATGTACAAGCCAATATGACTACTACCTATTATATTTATTATAGATTGTGATATTAAATATGTAAATTTATTGAATATGAGTTATTATTTATTTACGTGAACCACTAGTGTTTCATCTCGTCTCATCTCATCATTACAATTTTTTTAAATTCTCACATAAAATATAATAAGTAATTTAACTTTTTCAAATCTCAAAACAATAATAATATTAAAAAGTAATATTCTAATAATATTTTTTTAACTTTTATCTAAAAATATCATTTCATCTTATTTGTTGATCCAAACCAGTCCTAAAAATCAGTTGAGCATAATTTTGTCTAAGCTTATATTAGAAGAGACATGATGATCGGAGGCCATTAAATAACTTCTTATGCCAATCGCCTGAATGATTGTATCCTTAAAATACATTATCTCATCTCAATCAATATAATTAAAAATAATAAATTCGAAATGAAAAATAATATAATCCTTGAAAATTTCCATCATCTTTTTCAAAGTTTAAAGTGCATTCATCCTTTTTGTGTCGAGTAATAATATATATAATTTTTTTATCATTCTTTATATAATAATATTTTAAAATAAATATATTTAAATTATTTTATAAAAATATAAAAATTAAAATTAAAAAAAAAACCATTATATATCTATCATTTTGCTTTCATGTCGGTCTAATGGTAACTCGGAGCGGCAATTTATATCGAAAACGACAAAAAGCTACTTCCATTCGTTAATGGCTGCTATGGTATATGATAACAATTGATGCGACGTTACGTTTTCCCATGCATGACTATCGTCTTTATTTTGTTTGGCCCCACGAAAGAGAAAGAAGATTAAAAAATAAACTTATCGTTTTATAATTGACTGATATTGTTAGATATTATTATCAAATGTATAAATTTTGTACATTTTAAAAAAAGTAATGGGTGCTATTATTAGAAAATTATTATTTTTTTACATGAATCTTGAATTTAATATTTCTTTAAAAAAATATATTACAGACTTTATACATTCTAAAATTATACAAATTATTTTTCTTTACAATTAAGGTCGTTAGATACTATTGATGTTTTATGAAAATTGTTTTTAACATTTATCTTGCAAGAAACAAATATTTTTCGATATAAGGTTATAGTAAATTATTTGTATCGGACATCTTGAGTATACCTCGTTTTGTCCTTTGTCTCCTCAGAGTTTTTCTCTCTATCCACAGCCCACCATCACAGCATCGTCGCCCTGGGGAGGAGACGAACCCCCTCTGCTCGCCCAGCCCTTGTTCTTAGGTTTATTTCCAGTTTTTCTATAAATTTTTCTGTGATAGTGAAAAGTTCCGATCTTCTGCTTGTCGATAATATTCGATCGTCACGCTACCCTCCAACGATATCCCCAACCGCCGATTTGTCGGACAGAGGAAGAAATATGTCCAAGCGAGTGGCGCGTGTGGCTCACGCACAACTTACAATGCGTGGGCCTCACGCGCCGTTGCGCTAGAGGGGGTTTCTTGCCGCCACGCGCTGCACCATCTGGGCCAGCGGCTTCGGATCTTTCAGATCGGTGTGCTCCTTTCTTGCTCAATGTGGTGCGTGTCCTACACACGCTATCACCGTTGGTGGTGGTCCTTCGCCGATGTATCGGGTCATCTTCTAGTTGCTATTCTCATATGTTCCTACTAATCAAGACAATGTGGTTGTGATAGTCTCTTTCAGTTGGACCAGATCAACAAAATGCAGCGCACCCCTCTCTTACTGCGACGTTTAGTCGTAGGATTATAGTCTATTTATCAGACTATGTTAAAACCGCTTTTGAGCGGTTTCCTCTTGTGGGAATGGGTTAGAGTCATGCTTTTGGCTTATCCCGCTTTTTTATTTTTATTTTCGGTATTGTTTTTGCTTGTTTTGTGAAGATTGTGGGGGATTCTCATCCCACTTAATCTTGTATCCTTATAATCATTTAATTTATCTATGCAATACTTAACTTGTTGAAAAAAAAATTGAGAATTTTATTATTATTTTAATGCATATAATCTTTTACATAAATGAGATTTTTTAAGATGGATATGGTATTAATGTGTCAACTTACACTTAGTACAAAATTAATCTCAATGTTTGTTTTAATACAATCTTCTTGCACAAAGCTCATTTCTGCCCAATTCTCTCCACTATAAATAAACTCATTAAAATTTATAATGAGATGAGATGAGATGATTTGTGAATAGAACAATAGTAAAATTGTCTAAGTTAATATGTTTTATGGGATTTTAGAAAATGAAAGAGAAAAAATTTAATAAAAATATTATAAAGTTAAAATATTATTAGAATATAATTTTTTTTTTTTTTACATTTTGTTTAAAAGTTTGGGAAAGTTAAAATATTTAAGTAATGATTAGATAAAAAAATTAAAAATTTGAAATTAAAATGACAATGTTAGGGTGCACATTTGGTATGCACCCGAAATATGCACACTAGTGCAAATCGATTTTTTTTTTAAACATTTGTAACCATTAAAAAAAATAAAAATAAATAAAAATTCACTAATAATCACTTTTTTAACCATGAAAAAAAATTAAAATATATGAGTAAGCACAGTTGAGAGTCATACTTGTATTTTCCAAATTGAAAAGTATTTGTGTTTTTTATGTTTAGATATTGAAATGAGATAAGATAAGTTAAAAGAACTTTGTTATCCAAACGTTGCCTTGATTCCGAATTATTTTCTTTTTTGGGTGAGTTAAAATTTGGAGATGGGCTTTTATCCAACAATTTGTAGCTTTGGAAAACCTTCATTTATCAGATTAAACTGCTAGCTATACATATAATCTGCTGCAATCATGGATTTTTATCAAGCCCTAGCCAAGCCCAGTAATGCATCATTGTTAGGCTAAATCTAGGAGATTGAAACTATATTTCTCCACCCACATTCATTTAATTAAAAATAATTCTATATACAACCGTGAAGTGCGTAAACGCCGCGTAATCACTTCGAAAAAAAGTGGGGTCCACTATTAAAAATTTAATTTTTTTTCATGTGGGTCATATGTTTTATTCAATTTTTTCAAAACGATTACGCGACGGTTACATAATTTACGATTGCAAATATATTTTCTCTTTAATAATTATTTTATGTTTGCAACCAATCTACGACTAATTATTACGAAAAATATCTCCTTAACTTTATATCCCAATTTAAGAGTTTTAAAAAGCAGAAAGAAAATTAATATGGGCTCTATATATAGACTTTATTCTATAGACTTTATTGTTGTCAGTATAAAATTTTTGAATAGCATTAAATATTCAATAAATACTATATACAATCACTTTTACGTATTTTATACACACTCTACTGATGTGATTGGTTAAAATAATTATTTTATATTAAAAACATAATGCAACCAATCACATTTATAGAGTGCACAAGAAGTACCCAAAAAGTGACTGTACATAAAGACTAAAACCTAAAACTTTGAAAACTTTGAAAGCCTCTCATCTTTTCATTACAATTTTTTCAAATTTTTGTACAAAATAAAATAAATAATTTAACTTTTTCAAATCTCAAAACAAAAATAATATTAAAAAATATATTCTAATAATATTTTATTCAATTTCTTAACTTTAATCTCAACTTATCTCATTTCATCTCTGAAATCAAAGAGAGATTGATCTAATTATTCTCTACTGTTCTACTTTCAATATTCTGCTTAGAGAATTATTAGTGGGATTTTTTTTTAAAATTTTTTTATCCCAATAAAAAACATATCTCAAGAAATTTTGATACAAATAATTTTTCTTTTTTTAGTTTTTTCTATCCACTTTCATAAAATTCAATAAAAATACATATGTTTCTTTTTTTTTTTAAAAAGTCTCATTATCCAAACATGCGTGGCGACTAGGAAAGCTACCTCTTCTATCTGGGCTCTTATATCTCATATCTGGCCTTTACATTTTGATAAGGAAAGGTACCTTTTAACTTACCCATATATCCATATACTAAAAAATAGGGCCCAATTAGATTATGAGCAGTGCTAGCACGAGACGGTCACAATAAGAGTAAAATAATTTTTGTTTTGATTTTTTATATCCTTAAATAAAAAAAATTTATTTAATCACTAAATTAAAAAAAAAAAAGTCAATCGGAACTCAACTGTCGGTGAGAATAGCATTTTTGTTAGATTATCTCACAAAACTCTAGTGAGTACAATTTTTGGCTTTTGGAACTTCTACTAGGCATATCATTTTTAAATAATATTAAAATAATTTTTAAATAGTAATTAGATAATTTGATATTTATATTTATATTTGTTGGAATATAATTTTTGTTTTAGAATTTAAAAAAATTGAATTGTTTTTTATTTGAAATTTTGGAAAAGTTGTAACATTTAGTTTGAAAAAGTTGTAATGATTAATTTGAAAGTGTTTGTATTTGAATGATGTTTGGAAAGGAAATGAGATGAAAATTATTTCCAAACATTCCCTTAATTTTTAGGAAATGAGATGAGATAAGATTAAAATTGTTTCCAAATATCCCCTTAATTTTTTTTTTCTCATCTCATCATATCATTACAACTTTTTTGAATTTCCACATAAAATATAATAAACAATTCAACTTTTTCAAATCTCAAAACAATAATAACATTAAAAAATAATATTCTAACAATAGTTTATTCAACTTTCATCTCTTCTCATCTCAACTTACTATCCAAACTGCACCTAACTTGTTTGGTAGAAAAACTCGCTTCCTCCTAAAAAAAAATTGGTTAGGATAAGTAATATAGATATGAAACATCGGCTGGCCCGAGTCTTCGATGGCCGAAATATTGTACATGTGACCTTGGCAGCGTGTGTAGCCGCTAGAGGCTGAGGCACGATCGCATGTGGAGTACACACGCGGGCTAGGTCGCTCGTGAGCTGCATGTGCCTAACATTTCACAACAGTCCCACCTTGTAATGTTAGATCGTCAGCTAAAAAGGGGGGAACGTGCGGTTGCTTGATCACCAAAAAGTATTAGATAGGAGTTTGGCCGAGATCGAGGAAATTAACGGAAAAACTGGAAATTTTAAATGAAAAAGGGATGATTTTTGTTAAAGAAAATGGGGAGTTTCTCTCTCTGTAGTGAAGGAGGAGCCGGGTTTCTAAAACCAAAATTTGGTTAGACAGCGGCCCGTTTGGATATAAAAAGTTTATAATTTGTTCAAATTTTTATATAAAATATAATAAATAATTCAATTTTTCAAATTAAAAAATAACAATAATATTTTATTCAACTTTCATCTCAACTTATTTTATCTCAACTCACTATTCAAACGACATCTTAATTTACTTATTGTTAACGTCGCGTTTCGCACGTCTTTGGACTAAGCTCTGACAACTCAAGTCTTCGATAACGGGTTTACAAAAGATGGAGAAAAGTGCGACTTCAAGAGGACTTTTCCCGTGGGCCGGGTTGGAAATTATTTATCCTGGGCTGGACTTTTGATCTTACTTCTCTTTCATCCGCAGACTTTTTGGGCTTAGTGGGGGAAAAATCCCCTTACATTATGATTAAAAAATTGACTATTAGTGAATTGTTTTCTTTTATTTTTTAAAAATATTTAAAAATATTTAAAATATAGTTGAAAAAAAAAAAAAAGTGTATTTGCACCCGATGCCCGCATTGTCGTTTCTAAAACCCATCTTGCTTAAACCATGATAGTTTTACATTTATTATTTTACTTCTGTAAATATAGTTTTTAGATGTTGATCAATTATATATCGAAAATAAAATTATTAAAGTAAACGTGATTGCAGGTTTGTAGACCAGGACCTGAAATCATTTTTTTTATATAAAAAAAAAAAGAAAAAAAGAAAAAATCAATTAATTCTACACAAGTTGTATCCATTGCTATCTTGAAATCAATCAAGAAATCAGAAATACTTTTTTTAAAAATACTTCAATTCTACCCAATTAAGTTGTATCCTACAGAAAATTAAAACTCGTTAAAACCAAAAATAATATTCATTCTCATCGTCTGAATTAATTTGAGGGACCTTACGCCTTATATTATTATCGATTTTTGGAAAATATTAAATATTCAATAAATATAGTAAAATCTTTTTCTTAATCCTGAATATTATATGTTGCCAATAAAAATCTCAAAAATTATAAAAAAATATAATATGCATGCATGCACATCATGACACGCACTTGCCGAATTGTCTTGTGATATTATATATATATATATATATATTAATAGGCTATAGGCATCAATTATAAATTCACACAAGAAATTAACCAAATTAAAATTTTGAGACCCAACCACCACATGCTGCATTGTCATTATACGTAAGCGGCCTGATGTAGCTCAAGGACAATGACTCTTGCACGTATATAGCAAGCTGCTTATATTAATGATTAACCCTAGCTCTTAATAAGCATCTTATTTTTTTATAATCGACAAACGGTACCTATGACTGTTTAATTTGGAGCTAGCATGTCTCTTTCAAAAGAGCATAACCATCTCGATGATCTACATCCTTTTCTTTTGATCTTTCTTTCATTTTCTTTCTTTCTAATTTCCTTGATCTCACGATCCGATTGGCATGAAGCATTAATCCAAAATATGGCATTCTTAGACTCTGGTTGAATGTTATAAAGAGTATCTGAGATCATTCGTGAATAGTAATGAAATACTTTGTAAATAGCACTAATGAATTGTAATGAACTGTTTGTAAATAGTAATGAATTATTTGTAAATAGTAATGAAGTAGTCTGAAGATATTTGAAAACAATTATGTTACCAAACATATATATTAGCCTTGTTCTTTCTCTATACTTATCCTCCATAGTATTTTTAGCAATTTAGCTATATATATATATATATATATTATATGTGTGTGTTAATATATATCAAACAAAGGGATAAAACGTTTTAGAATTAATTTATCAAACAAATTAAGGGATGGAAACATGATGTTGGTAAGAAGTTGAGTGGATTAATTTTTTCAGCTAAAACCCGTTATCATGATGAGTGTTTAAAATGTAAAAGAAGAAAAAGGAATAATTAATCGTGTAATAACCCAAAAACGAAAATTCTCAATACATTATTAGAAACTTAGAATTTTGCTCTAAATAAGCTCATGGGTACGTATGTAACACATGATCATGACTACTAACCCAGAAATCTATTATATTCATACGAATTTCAAAACACCAATAATGTGATAAGCTTCTACATTAACAGTGTATTAATTATAAATAAGTTTGCAAATAGTTTTATTATATCCAACTTAGGGTCCTATAATAATTTTTTATACGGAGACCTTGAATTACAATAAAAATGAACATTTATGACAAATTATTTGCGATGAAAATGACTATTCGTTACGAGAATAAATTAATGGTGACAACAAATAGTAATTTTGATATGAAATAATTGACAGTAGATAAGCAGTTTTTAATAGTTAAAAAACGGATGATCGCAAACATGAAACATCCTTTCTATATGGAAATCAAAATGTGTTGAAGTTGCCCAAATTAGTCAGTTATGGAGCATTTGATCCAAACGGTACTCCTCCCTAGGTGTTTTCAGCTGATCACGCAATTTAGTTAAGCTGGTATTTCCATGATATGTCTCAATTCGCTAGAGCGATTGTCTCGCCCACAAACTTGGTTTTATATATAAATTCTTGAACTTTTCTGAACCTATTTCGAACCATATTCAATGATAACTTTTTTTTAAACAATGATAACTTAAACATTAATGATACGTGTTTAAAAAAAAAAAATTCAATGATAACTTAAACAATGAATTACGTACTAGTCTTAACAATAAGAATATTCCAACACGTACAAATAGTTTAACAATCTCCCCTTCCAAAAATTCCAAGTGAAAACTATAAATAACAAACAAATATTGAAATAAATTCTAACAAATCAGACTATTTCCAATTACAAGTAAATTACTCTTACGTACAGACAAAACTGGCTTTCTCCACAATTCAAGCATGTTTTCTGAAGACTTTCACAAACAAATAAAATCATGGAGAATAAACACTAAAATAATAACAAATAATTAACAATCAACATGGGTTTCCGAATATGAAACTGTTGGGTTTCATGTGGAGCTTGGTTTTGTTGGTGTATCGGTTGATTTGAAGGAGGGTTTGGACCAATAGGTGCAAGCTGAGTTGAATATGGCCAAGCCTTGCGGGGTTGCCCCCGGGGAAAAGTTTCTAGCACTGTTTCCGATCAGTAAAAGTGTTAGAAAAAAATTTTGCTCGACTTTCGTGCGACAGGTGGATGGAGCAAGAATTGATCAGAGACCTCACTCGAGACGCATTCGACACTCCAGCTCTGTGGACGGAGGCACATTGCCGAATCATGTTAATTTTGTGTTGTGTAATTTATTTGCTTGTATTTGCTTTCACTTGTTTGCCATCACGATCGCTATTGTTTTTCACAACATGCAGAAACTACGTCATATACCCAATATTAGAAGCTTCTCCCAAACATCTCTCTCCCCCTCAATGCCAACATGTTTAAGTAGTATGCATGCGGTCTAGAGCATGAAATTTGCACGGCATAAGCTTGTACATGAATTCATTTTCCTAAATATATATCCAATATGTTTATATTTTGATTCTTTCTTAGGCCTCATTTGTTTTTGTAGATGAGATGAGATGAGCTGAGATAAAACTTAAAAGTTGAATAAAATATTATTAGAATATTTATATTTTTTTAATATTATTTTTGTTTTGAGATTGAAAAAGTTGAATTGTTTATTTTATTTTGTGTGAAAATTTTAAAAAATTATAATAATTAGATAAAATGAGATGAGAATGTCTGTAAAAACAAACGAGATCTTAATATGATAGAAAAGTATAGTTGTTAGTCTAGTAATTAACAACTATTCATGATCATAGACTAGTCTACTATTAATAGACTAGTACTCTAGTCTATCATTAGTAGATGATAAACTACATCATAGACTAGTCTACCAATGATGATCATGAGTACATGATCATCATTAAGAGGCCACTAGAAGATCCATAAGATTCAATCATAGCAAGACAAAATCATTTGGCAGGTAGAGTACCGTTCTGATCAATGCTTGTAATTTACATTTGTCATTATTAATCATGTTATTATTATAATTGTGACAAGCTAGACAAAATAAAATCTTGGTGGGCATTAAAGTAAAGACTTTAATAAACGAAGATCAGGCACTTGATCAAATGATTTTTTTCCCTCCTGGAGGTAATAATTTTTTAGATGAATAATAAAAAAATTATGAACAATATTAATACTTTTCATTGTAAATTTTAAAATTTACAACCATATTAGCAAGACTTGATATATTTATTGTGGCTACATATCTTTACCAGTACTACTTAAAGAATAGTCAGTTAAAATGTGTCACATCAATCAATACTGTAGTCGAAAACAATAAAATTCACTATAAAAAAACTGTTTATTTGCGACCAGTTATTTTCAGCGAAATGATTATTTTTAACTAAAATTGATTTGTTTTTGTTGCAAATAGTCATTTTCATTTAAAAAAAATGGTCACAAATACACGTTTTTTTAGTAGTGATCGATTTCGGGTGAAAAACAACATGATTTCTCAATCATTAATATCGTTGTGAGGTATATATCTAAAAGTTTAGGTAAGCAAAGAGGAAATAAGGTTCATTGTTACCTTAATGATCCCTTCCCTTTGCTCCCCCCATTGCTACCTAACATTGACTTATACAGATACATCTTTCCTAGCTAGCTATACTCTGTGATCCAATTTCACATAATAAAGTCAATATATATATATTTGGGTAGGTGCTTTAAACTTGCCCATATCTTGAGAGAGAGAGAGTTAAATAAAAAAAAGGAAGTTGAGAATCATATATAGGGTACAATGGTAGTTTTAATAATCTCTATGACAACAATCCCTTAACAACTCTTTTCTTTTGGAGAGAGATCCAACACTAGAAAAATCGGATTGAATATTATTTTATGGCACACACGTAATCCTAAATGAGAATAAAACCAATTAAATAAAATGCACACTCCTACTAATCCTTCTTATCATGCTTCCCACCAACATTGAGACAAAAGATTATTGTTCAAATGTCCTTCTCCTCTAGCTACCATACGAATTATTTTGATCTGGCTCCACGTTTTAATTCATCGTTTTGATTCGATCGGCATTTTCGACCGACACAAATATATCTTCTATATATATATATATATTCAGCATTTATTTATTTTTTGATATGGGTTCTAGTACTAATTAATTCATTATTCATGATAAAATATATATGTTTACACATTAATAGTACTAGTACTACACCAGTTGAGCTTGGTCTAAGTTTCTAACTAATACTTTGGCTTGATTATTTCTCGTTTGTTTTCGTAGATGAGATGAGATGAGTTGATATTAAAGTTAAAAGTTGAATAAAATATTGTTAGAATATATTTTTTTAATATTATTTTTGTTTTGAGATTTGAAAAATTAGTTAAATTGTTTATTTAATTTTGTGTGAGAATTTAGAAACGTTGTAATGATTAGATGAGATGAAATGAATTGAAAAGAATTGTGAAAACAAATGAGACGTAACTTTCAGTCCTTCAATCACTCTAAAGGCATATATTTCAAGCTCGGATGGCCTTGTTTATATAGTAGTTACCTAACTAGCTTAAAATATTGCTCGAGCAGTTGAATTGCTCTTTTTTTTTTTCCTTATTAAATTTTGTTTGGAGAAATGTCACATAATATAGTTCATGAAAAGTGAATCAAGATCATCGGCCTCTAAATCAGCTTTATGTCTAACCTAATAACTCATGATTTTGTACGAAGATGGATATATCATATAAACCCCACAGCATTCAATGTTTTTCATATAAATTTTTTGAACAATATAATAATTAAATGATAAATAATGGTGGGTTAACGTTAATAAAATTGAGAAAACATGAGCATTGCTCCTAAAATATTTGTGTAGTTTGAGAAATTTCTGGACTCGTTTGGATAGTGAGATGAGATGAGATAGTTTTAGATGAGTTGAATAAAATATTGTTAAAATATTATTTTTTTAATATTATTATTATTTTGAGATTTGAAAAAGTTGAATTGTTTATTATATTTTGTGTAAAAATTTAAAAAAATTATAATAATAAAATAAAAATAGATGAGATGATTTTTGAATCGAAACGAGCACATCTCAATAATATTTCCACGAAGCGTACGTAGTTGTTGGTCGAGGCCTTTGAAGCTGGAATCCACGACCTGCTGCTCCTCTCAATATATGCAAGAGAGATCCCCAGCAAGCAATCATGAAAAGAGATGTTTGTCTCAACAGTCAACCAGAGAGTCCCTTTCATCCGTTGGATTTTTTTAGTTTTTTTGAAAGCTTCCATGAGCTAACAACTTCGTGGGAAGCAACAATTCATAGAAAATGCACATGCACCTCATCAACCTCTTCCAATTGTCAACCAAAATGGCATTCAAAAATCTTGCATGCTTTGCCGTCGACTCAGACTTAATTCAGAGGCTATCTAGCTAGCTAGCTTCATTTGGAGGTTTTAAAGCATAGCCTCATCATTCTTCTGATATTGCTCATTTTCTTCAAAGTACTGATCATCATCATCAAGCTAGGTATTGTGCTTGGCTTCCAATTAAAACGATGTACAATGGTCTACTTTCCAAAAGCTTTAGTAAGCATGAGCGGAAAAGATTCGGATATGGAGCATTCTTTGGTTGTTTGCTTATTGCAATGAGCATTTGCACTGTGTTCAAGCCTTATTTGGGTCCTCTACCAGTTTGTAAGTACCTCGTTCATTAACTTTGATCTTACCAATTTTCACCTTCCAAAAAAAAAAAAGGACTTGAAAAGTACTCTGGTATCAAAATTATTTTGATACTTCCAACTGTTCTGAATGTGTGTTAGCTTGAATGAACGTCCTTACATGCAGAGTTTTTGGGCCACATTTACGTATTAAATACATCATGACTTTGATGATCATCTGTGCTATAATGCTGCGTTTTGAGTAGGCAATTTACTACTGTGTCTTGTTATCTTGTGTTGGTTTCACAGTGAAGTTGAAGCTGTCTATGGCTGCTGGTTTCAAAATGCTGATTATCAGAGATACAAGCGGCTCCACTTCGCCAACCAGCTTGGGGCCAATTACTTACTTATCAGAGAAGAATACGAGCAACTCCGCATCCTCACTCTTGGAGCCAATGAATCAGTTAGCAGACGAAAATGCGAGCATCCCCGCATCACCACTCTTGGAGCCAATACCTCGGCTAGCAGAAAAGAATATGAGCATCTCCACATCCCCAGTACTTTTGGAGCCAATGACTGATCAGTTAGCAGCAGAAAAGATTAATGTGAGCAACTCCGTATCCCCAGTCTTGGAGCAACCGACTCGGTTAGTAGAAAAGAATGCGAGCACCTCCCCCTCTCCACCCTTGGTGCCTACGACTCAGTTATCAGAAATGAATACAAGCAGCTTCCCAGAAACAGTTAAAGGTAAGGTTTGATCAATCTTGGCAAGCAAATGCATTTACCTGAACTCATGAATGACAAGATCATTCCTTTCATTTTCAGCTGCAGAAGCCGTAATGGAGAAAAGGGAACCTGATCAAATGGAGAAAACTGAGTCTGTGGCAAAGAAAACGGAGTCTGTGATAAAGAAAGTGGAGCCACTCTGCAATTTCATGAAACCAAGAGGAGATATTTGTGAAATAAAAGGGGATGTAAGAGTTCAAGGAAAATCTTCTTCCGTTTTCCTTGTTTCATCTCAAATGAGCATCTTGGCAGGAAACAATAACTCGTGGAGTATAAAACCTTATGCTCGAAAAGGTGACCAAGCAGCAATGAATCGTGTTAGGGAATGGTCAGTAAAATCAGTATTGGGTCACGAGGAGATCCCTCAATGCAGAAAAAACCACAGCGTTCCAGCCATCCTGTTTTCTCAAGGAGGATATGCAGGAAACCATTTCCACGATTTTACTGACTTGGTTATTCCACTATATTTAACTTCTCGACAATATAATGGAAAAGTTCAGTTTCTTATTACCGACAAAAGTCCTTGGTGGATTTCAAAGTTCCAAGCAATCCTTACGAAGTTGTCAAGGTATGAGTTGATAGACATTGACACAGAAGAAGAAGTTCATTGTTTCCCAAATGTGATAGTTGGTCTCAAACGAAATCAGAAAGAGTTGAGCATTGATTCTTCAGAATATTCTTACTCTATGAGAAACTTCAGAGAATTCTTGAGAAGTTCCTATAAATTAAAGAAAGCTAATGCAATCAAACTGAGAAATGGTCTGCGTAAACGTCCCCGGCTTCTGATCCTCTCAAGAAGAAGAACAAGAGCTTTTACAAACGTGGAAGAAATCACTAAAATGGCAAGAAGCTTGGGATTCAAGGTATATGTTGCAGAGGCTAACATGGATGTTTCAAAATTTGCAGAAGTTGTGAATTCCTGTGATGTGCTGCTGGGGGTTCATGGAGCTGGTCTGACTAACCTTGTTTTCCTCCCTAAGAATGCAATTCTAATCCAAGTAGTTCCCTTTGGGGGGTTTGAATGGCTGGCAACAAATGACTTTGGAGAGCCCTCAAAGGATATGAACTTGAAGTACTTGGAATATAAGATAAGCATAGAAGAGAGTACTCTGATAAAAGAGTACCCTCCCAACCATACGATTCTTAGGGATCCAGTTTCAATCCAGAAACAAGGATGGGAAGCATTTAAGTCAGTCTATTTGGATAAACAAAATGTAAAGATTGATGTGAATAGGTTTAGGCCAACTTTGTTAAAAGCACTTGAGCTTCTGCATCAATAGATCAAGTTGCAATTCATTGGGATACCAATTCATGTGATCTTCTGCATGTTGTATTCCTTATTGATATGTATAGGAGATCAAAAAAAAAAAATGTTACATGTCCTTTACTCAAAGCCTTCTCTTCAAGGAAATTAAATGGAGAATAGGCATTGATATATAGAACATGATTTTTGTGAGTGTATAAGAAACTCCTGAATATGTAATATTTATATACAAAGACATGATTAATTAAGCTTGTATTCATCTCAATTTGGTGCTTAAATTTGTTGCAGAGACAAAAAAATAATTATTTTTAACCATTTCAGGATGATCACCAGGCCGCTGGGTAAAAGAGCCAAGGAAATTGACAACACAAGGCAATGTGATCTCTAGTCAACGTTAGGTAATCTACTTCAAAGATACTCACAATAATGAACCACTCTTGATATATAATTAAGAGGAGTGTACACACCCATAAAAGGATTATACAAAAGTAATCTTATTAATTGATGTGATTCTATATGAATTATCAGATTTGCATTACAGTAAAAGTAACTTTACAATCTAACAGATCACACCAAAATTTATCAGTTTGTGAGATTACTTTTGTATAATCACGTTCTAGCAAAAGTATTTCTCTATAATTAATCTACTCTTCGATTCCTTCACCACATTTGCATTAACCAGCGGGGCTTTACATTTTTCTTAACCGCAATTTCTTAAAAAAAAAAAAAAAAAACTCTATTTAATGGCATTTTATACTTGGTTACTACCAATAAAGTTCAAGTGGCCATTTCTTGGGGCCCCCAAAATGGCTTTTTCCCATCCAACAAATGGAAACAAACCAGCACTACATGATGATTATTTCGAAAGTTCCAAGCATCTGTTTAATTAACAATATTTTGGAATATATAATTAAAGTAAAGCAAACATTTCTGTCATGTCATATCTAGAGGTACTTGTACATGAGTTAGAATATATATTACGTAATTAAATTGATTAATAAAATTATGACTGTATGATATTTGATTTGATCTTTTGAAAAACTACATGAGTAAATAATGTAAAAACATATGAAATTATTAGACTAAGGGTGAGTTTGGATGTTAAAATGAGTTGAGTTGAGTTGAGATGATAAAATATTGTTAGAATATTATTTTTTTAATATTATTATTATTTTGGGATTTGAAAAAGTTGAATTGTTTATTATATTTTGTGTTGGGATTTGAAAATGTTGTAATGATGAGTTGAGAGGAGTTGATTATCCAAACGAAGCCTAAAACAAACCAACTTAGTTTAACTTAAATATGATATGAAAGTGTAAATTACTACTCTTAAATCATATGCACCACTGAAAAAAAAAATACATTGTTTTTGTTTCAACTAGACAAAATTGTAGAACTATCATCTAAACACACATTCTCAGTCTTCTTGATTAACAACCCACTAATAGATCCAAGTTAAGTTCTGTCAATATCTCTTGTTAAGATTAGGGGTGTAACCAGTCTGGTATGGTCCGGTTTTGAAAAAAATCTAGGACCGAACCGATATGTACCAATTTTGCATTTTTCAAAACTGATTATGCCCCGATTACCCTCCTAAACCAGTACCTCCAGTTTTACTGGTTTCCGGTCCAGTTTTCTATTTTTTTTTTAAATGTAAAAAACATATAATAAAGTGTTACTTCTTATGGTAAAATGTTATTAATAATTTAATATATATATATACTATGCTTAAAGCATATGATCAATTAAATTTTCATCTTTAAGATTAAAATTTTATTTTATAAATTATAACAACATTATCTTATATATAATTATATTAATAACATATGATCAAACAAATTACAAATTTTCATATTTAATATTAACATTTTATGTTATTATTTATAAATTATAATATGAAATTATTTCATATATGATACATAATTAAATATATTATATATAAGAATTTAATATATAATTATATATTATATATATAAATATTTTGTATAATATATAAAATTAATTTTTATATATATATTTTTTCCAACCGGTCCGGTCCCGGAAACTACGGAACCAAAACCGGACCGGATCCGGCCAGTTTTCATAAAATAGGAACCGGTTCTGATAAAATAGGAACCAGTTCTGGACCGGACCGGTTCAAAACTGGACCAACCGGTCAGGTTCGGTCCGGTCCAGACCGGTTTTCAGGTTTAAATTTACACCCCTAGTTAAGATTCATGTAGATTGGCATGGCAAAAGGAACTCTCTATATATTAAAATATGAATATATACATCGTGTCTTTATAATACAACAAGGGGGATCAAATCTTTTAGATGAGGCATCAAAATCAGTAACTAATTGCAAAGAAATCAGTAAATCCTATAGACTAGCTAAATGGAAAGAAACCATGTACAAAGATCCGATTATGCTTGAGGATCTAGCATTGAACTAAAAAGATTAAGAGTTAATTCATGTACATCTCAAACTTAACTTGAAACGACAAGAAGTCACCTCACATTTAGAACTAGAAATTATTTGTTACAACTTGCGAATTATGCACGAATCATCACGAATTAATAAATTAGGGTTGACAAGTCTAACCGTTTAATTAATTAAATGACTTAGATTAGAATCAATAATTAATATATGCCTTGAATCTAACTTAGTATGACTTAGTTTCAATATGAAAATATAAATTACAACTCTTAAATCATATGCACCATTGAAAAAAAACATTGTTCTTGTTCAACCTGGACAAAGTTGTCGGAATTATCATCTGAACACACATTCTCAGTCGTCTTCATTAACAACCCACTAATAGATCCAAGTTAAGTTTCTTCTAAATGTCTTGCTACGATTAATGTGGATTAGCATGGCAAAAGGAACTCTCTGTATATTAAAATATGAATATATACATCATGTCTTTATAATACAACAAGGGAGATCAAATCCTTTAGATGAGGCATCAAAATTAGTAACTAATTGTGAAGAAATCAGCAAATCCCATAGACTAGCTGAATGGAAAGAAATCATGTACAAAATAATATACAATAAATTGAAGATCCATATTACTCCCCCTTAAATTGGAGCATAGAGGTCTATAATGCCCAATCTAGATGATAAGGTATACAAACGTTCACAATTCAAGGTTTTGGTAAAAATATCAACAAGTTGATTGGAAGTAGAGACATGAGCGATGGAGATAAGGCCATAACGCATTTTTTCTTGAACAATGTGGCAATTGATCTCAATATATTAAGTGCGTTCATGAAAAACTGGATTTTGGGCAATATGGAAAGCAGCATGATTGTCACAATAAATGAGCATAGGCTGTGGATGTGAGACAATTATGTCATTAAGGACTGTACGGAGCCAAGTTAGTTCACATGTAGTGGGAAGCTAAGGCACGATAGTTAGCTTTAGCAGAGGAACAAGAAATAGTAGATTCATGGCTATGATGCCATGTTAATAAGATTCATGCGGATTGACATGACAAAAGGAATGTTTTGTATATTAAAATATGAATATGTATATTGTGCCTTTATAATACATGAAAGGAGATCAAATCTCATAGATGAGGCGGAAAAATCAGTAACTAAATGGAAATGAATCAACAAATTCCGTAGACTAGCTAAATGGAAAGAAATCATGTACAAAATAATATACAATAAATCCAAGATATGTAATATCTCATCCACTATGAGATATATTAAAAATGAAAAGCCCACTGTGTTTTTTGTTTATGGCTGCATAATTAATGAACATTATCAAAAAAAATTTGAGAAATTGACTGTGATTTGTTTATGCTTTGAGGTTGTTTTGTTATTGGAGTTTAAGACTTCTTTGATGTTTGGGGATGGGTTTTGTATCAGAGGGTCCAAGAAAAATTATTGATATATTAAAGTTAGTTATTATATATGTTACCTATGAAAAATATATTTTTACCCGTAGTACTTAGTGCATGACTTGCTTTGTTGTGTTATATTTACAGAAACTGTACGCTCTATCTTTTTCAAGTAATCTATTATATATTTGTATGTTACATTCAATTTTATTGCTTTGGTGTGTTAGTTGTTTTGAATCTAATTATAAGTTTGTGTTATAATTAGGAATGTGAATGATGAGTACTAATAGTGAGAAAGTTGAAACTACTATGAGTGCCAATTACAATTGTGTTGAAATTAATAAAAATTTAGATATTGAAGATGACACAGTAAAGAAGCAAAATCACATGAATCTATCATCTAGTATGATAAATGAACCAAGTGGCTTGTCCTTGTCGACATATAGTTGTCCTTTGGAGGTACACTTTGGGTTGTAATTTGATGGCTTAAATGATGCACATGCACGTTACAACTTCTCTAAAGCTCTTTGCCTCATCACTTACCTCTTGGTGATTATGTTGGTCAATGTTTAAAAGTTGTATGAAGTTCAAGAACCTCCTCAAATATAATTTATAAAAAATTAATCATTAAAATATTAATCATAAAGTTCTTGTAATTATGATAGTCTAAAAATTTATTTTTATTTTATTTTATTACTAATGTTTCAAAAATCATACCTATTGGCCCATACGGCCGGTATTTGCCGTACCGGGACAGTAACGGGCACGGGAAAGGGTTCTGTTTTGTATCGGTTAAAATTTCGGGTGTATTAGGTTGTTTCTGCCGATATTTTGGATTTCGGCCAGTATGAACATTTCAGTTGGTACATGGGCTAGCAGCTATTTGGAGTCTTGGATAGGTTTGTAATTAAATAGAATGTGAGAGACATTTTCCCATTTTGTTGTCGTCATAACAGATGAATCGAGGATCAATTGTCATTTTAGTACTGGTTTTGTTTTGTGCTTCTTTGAGTTCTCTCTCTAGATTGTCTACAAGTACATATGTTATTAATATATTATTGGTAGCCAATGACGTAGACACATTGAGGAGGCTGGTGTTAGCGATGTATGAGAGGATTACCGTTCGATTGCTCTGTTAAATTTGGGTGGTCACGAATATGTTAAGCAAACTAAATACAATATATATATATATATACACGTATATAGAAATATATATTTACATATATAGATATATATTTATTTATATTTCAAATATTGATCCTTATTATATTATTAATGAAGTGAGTGATTTTATTTTAATAGCTGGATTGAGAACTTATTTAATTTTACAAGTATATGTGTTGTTAAAGACTATTCCGAAACAGTATCAATATCGAAATATTTCATTCCAATACCTTGACCGAAATGGTCACCAAAACGGTATTCAAACTATGTTTATTACAAAGATTTTTGGATATGATGTGGGTACAAGATGTTATTTAGCACAAAAATTATCCTGAAAATTTGATACAAGATGTTGTTTATTTCATTTTTTCATTTATCGGAATCAACCATCATTACCAAACTATAATGTGAGGATATAATTTGCTAGTAAATGAAATTGTTGAATCCTATGCTTCGTTGTTGAGAACATGCAAGGCTTGAGTCAAACAATGCTTATTCCATTATGAGTAATTCTACACATAACTGTGAAATGTGTAAACATCGCGTAATCGTTTTGAAAAAGAATGGGGTTCACTATTAAAAAATTAATTTTTTTCATGTGGGTCTCATGTTATATTGACTTTTTTCAAAACGATTACACGACGGTTATACAATTCACGGCTGCAAATATCTTTTCTATTCCATTATTATCACCAATAATGACAAAATAATTGTTAAGGTAATTTTAGAGGTATTCCAATATCCACTTTTTGCAGTTGTATTCACAAAGGGATAACATTTCAAGAGTTTGAGCTGGAGTATAATGAACTATCACTAAAGTATGAGTTAAGAAATAATGGTTTGTTGCAGAATCTATACATGGTAGGAGAAGTATATACTAGCTTATGTGAAACCATATTATGTGTCAACATTTCAACAACCCAATGATGTGAGAGTATGTTCTTCAAGAATCATGTCCACATGAGACACTTGTCAATGACATGATGCACCGATATGAGAACTGTTGAAGCACATTATCTTATAAAGAAATGATAGAGGTTGTGAAGAAAAAAATATCTTAAGCAGTTTTGAGAACACATCACAAGTTGAAAGAAGTGAAAGGATATGCAAAAGAAATTTTTTTAGTTTACGGTACAATGATAGTTATCTGTTGCATTAAAAAAAGAAAAAAAACAATAGGCTAGCACCTTAAAGGATATACAATCATACATCCTAAGTTACACTTGAGTTGGTGAGTAACAAAACAACTTGCATATATCATCCGTTTAGATTTAGGGCATTTGTGCATGCATCTTCATTCTATTTTTTTCAAGAAACATTAATTGACCACTAACGAAATAATATGCATAAAAATAGATCATAAATGCCAAAAGTCACACATTTGTAGTGAATATTGGCAATGTCAAGTAATTCTTTGAAATTAGTAATTTAACTTTATGAAATTTCAAACTTGGCCTCGTAATTAAGGGAAAAATCCCAATATGAAGAGTTTTTATGAATAAATAAGGATATTCAAAAAATTTCGTGATGAACAGTCAAATATTATCAAACTTTTCATTCAAACGACAAAATCCCTCATAAATCATGTGAGAGGCAATTGTAAATGAGTACACCATTATCAGAGAAACACTGTTATTGATTGGAAACATGCTCATTTCAAAGAGAATTTCAAAAATAATAACCAAGACACAATCAAAGTTATTAAAGCTCTCTTGTACTTTTTCTTCAATGTTTAGAATTTATGTTACTTGATCATCATAAATTCAATATCTATCATTTTATTTATGTGTTATGTGATGCCTCTAAGTTCCATTTGGGATTTGACGGAATTTGAAGTATTGGGACATACAATACAAGATTATATACCTATGTTCATAACAATTAAGAATTTAATACACCTAACATGCTTCTAACAATATGCATGCAACGAATAATTGTTTTAAGTAATACACATTGTATCAGAATGATAATCCCAAAATATAAACACTTTTTCATTAATATTCATGTAACAAAAGTCATACCATTCATCCAACTGGTCTGTAAACAAAACAAAATAATATTGGAGACAGATCTCCATAGTTTCAGACATAATAGAAATCTAATCTAAACGCCAAGCTCATCTATAAGCTCCAAGATAATATTAAAAAATTGGAGGATCAACTCCAAGAGCTCCACGAGGCTCCTCCTTGGCCTAGTCGACCTTGTCCAGTTGGTCACGCGTTTATTCTCTACTACATGACACATTGTCTATCATTTTGAGTAGAGAAAGATAATGAGACTATCATAGTGAGATTGATAAAATCTCACTAAGTAAAGCTCTTAAGCTACTAACAGTATAAACAAGTATGCATAACAATAACATGACATGTGTGCTTAATGAACATGGACTTAGAAACATCAGACCTTGACATGAACGTGGCTTGCTGCTTGTGTGAACATGAAACATTCATTCTTTACATGTTTGATTATGTCATAATAGGAGCTCCATGATTCTCTATGGACATTGTCTCCTGCCGGTACCCATCACATTACAAGTCCTTACACTAGCTATGAGTACGTCTTGATAGCTTGTACTTGTAGCATATATATTTGGCATCACTGGCATTAGATGCTTGACTTCGCTCTGGAATCTAGTTTAATTAAACCCATTCGAAACATGATTGGCTGTATTTTGTCAGTCCTAGGGGATTTCACTCTATTTTAAACACTCGAGAGTATATACAAAAACTAAAACCTTTTTTTTTTTTTTTTTTTTATAAAGATACAAGTTATGAATAAAATAGTTAATCTGCTCTAACCAAAGAATAAGCAACACAAACTCTTACCTCAAAACATAGCAATGCAGCAGTGATAAAGAAAATCACACAACCAACATTAGAGTATAAACAATAAACAATAACACTTTTTGCAACTTTGTACACTCAAATTGAAAATAAAATATCATTTTTTATTAGAAAATACATCAAAAGTATGGAACTTGCTTAACAACATTTATGTACACCTAAATTTGAAACATTTAACATCAATATTTGTTCAGTAAGACAATAACAAAAAACATAAACAACTAGCACACAATATAAATAAAAAAAGTATATTAAGTCAAGTTTGAAGCCAAAAATAGAGCCACAAGATCAATTAAGCCATGCCTACCATAGTGTTTATTCATCCATAGTTTGACTAGTCTATAAGACTTTTTTGATATGAACTCGCGGAAATGGAATCCCTTGAACCCAAAATCAATTCAAAAACTCACTCAAGAAAGCCAAAATCAAGTCAATGGATGGAGAACCTATACCCGATGAGAACTCGTTTAAAGAACTTAGATTATATTAAAATCTAGACTAGTTGAAGAACCCGTCTCAAGAACACAGATTACAAAGGAGGGACGTCACAAATGTTGTGATTTACCTTTGATAAGTTCAAAAGTTCAATTAAGAACAAGAGCAGTAAAACTCGACTCACAATAAATAAATTCATCAAATTTCATAAAACTTCTTAACATCAGGCAACAAAGAGTATTTAAACTAAAACCTAATTAAAACCCTAGCCAAATAATGCCCCATCTTTCAAAAATATCCCTGAGTGAACAGTGTCACAGCTACAATACGACGCTACAGTAACTCAGCTACAGTAGCCTCTTGAAACCCTAGTTCCTAAAAAGCAACTTTCCAAATAAACCCTTGGCCAAAATACAAGGCCTGTCCAAAATCCCTAATTCATAATAAATAAGACATGTGGGCCAAACATCTTCAAACCCAATTATTCTAGACTAATTCCTATAACTAATAAAATAAACTCATTTAATGAAATAAATAAGTCCAAATCCTTCAATCACATAATCATAATAATAGATCCCAATTTATGTTAAACTCTTCCATAGCTTGTATCACATGGATGATCACTGGATCTCTTTCTCTAAAGCCCATCTTGAATATTCGGCTCTTGCTAGACTCGTCCCAAGTGGATTGCACCAATTCTTGCATTACTTCCTTGATCTTCTTGGCTCTTGACCTTGTAATTGACACATCTAGAACTTGCAAAGGATCTTTAAGACTAGGTCCATCTTGGAGCCCATCATTCCCCCTCTGCTCAATAGGATTCGACCTCGAATCTCTACCTGGATCAAAGGAAAAAATGTTAGTAACATTGAAAATAGTTGAAACATGATACTTACCTAAAAGATCCACTTTATATGCATTTTCATTAATTTTCTCAAGAATTTGAAAATGTTCATCAAAGCTACTCCTATCATCAACAAGCAAAAGCATCAAAGGTAATGGAGTAAATGGATTAAAACCATAAACAATTTCAAAAGGAGAATAAGAAATAGTAGTATGCAAGGTTTTATATGCACTCTAATAAGGGCAAATAATACTCCTGCAAACGTCTATGTAACAATTCAATGAATGACAAATGATATTCCCACAAATATTCATGAAACACACCTAAAACTTTCCTAAAACCAAAATAACTACTCCAATTATATGCAAACTCAATGAGACGCAAATGATACTCTCGCAAATGTTCATGCAACAAGTCAATGTACGACAAATGATATTCCCACAAACGTTCATGAAACACACCTAAAGCTTTCCTTACACCAAAATGACCACTCCAATTATATGCAAACTCAATGAATGACAAGTAATACTCCCACAAACGTTCATGCAACACACTAATAAATGACAAATAATACTTTCAACAAACGTTCATGCAACACGTCAATGAATGGCAAATGATACTCTCACAAATGTTCATGGAACACGTCTAAAATCTTCTTTATACCAAAATGATCCATCAAACCAAATCCATGCACAAGCAACTCACGAATAGGACAAGTAGGCTCACAAAGACTATTCTCTTTTAATAAATACCAATCTAGTTTATAAAACCGACCAAACGATGCTTTCTCACGTACTCCATGCACACTAGCCATGCCATCATCATTAACATACAATTTCTTATCATATTCAAGTCTCAATAACTTTACATCTAAAATGATGACAATGATATACCTTCTTGCTAAAGTATCAATCACAAAATTTTTCTTAACTTGTGTGTACTTGATTACATGAGGAAATGTCTCAATGAATTGCCCCCACTTGGCATACATTCTATTCAACTTACCTTGTCCCTTCAAGTGTGTCAATGACTCATGTTTTTCAAAGAAAGGTCGGGTAGGAATTGTCGCACCTGGCACAAAATTAATGTAGTGCTCTATCTCCCTAATAGGTGGCAATCCACTAAACACACCGCTGGGAAACATGACCTCATATCACTGCAACAAAAAGACAACAATATTATGCAAAGATACGTCAAGTCCATTAGTATTAGAACTCACATTAGCATAAAAACTCATTTTTCTCTTTGTTTTTCTCTCACTTTCTTTACTCTCTCTTTTCTTTCCACTCTCTTTTTCTTTTTCACTCTCTTTTTTCCTTTCACACTCTTTTTTCTTTTCACTATTTTTTTTTGTCGCTCTCTTTTTCTTCATTTGTTTTTGTACTCTCGACCTCACAATTATTTTTCAACTCATTCTCTCTTTTGCTTGAGGTCTCAGTCTCACCCTTTTTCTTTTTCTCTCTTTCTCTATTTCGGCCTCACTATTTCTTTTTTTCTCAATATCACATTCTCTCTTGCTTTTTAGCTGAATCTCACTTTCACTCTTACTTTTTAGCTCAATCTCTTTTTCACTTTTTCTTTTTTTATCATTCTCACTTTTACTCTTTCTTTTTTATCACTCTCATTTTCACTCTTTCTTTTTTGAGCAATCTCACTTTTGAGTTTCAATTGGTCCCCATGGACCTATGTTGGAGTTAAAGGAGCAAGTTTGATTGTTTTTCCATCCTTTTTAAAATCTGTATATGTTCCTTAACCCATCATGGATCACCTTCCTATTATACTACTACGGTTTTCCCAACAAAATATGGCTAGTATGCATAGACAATATATCACAAAGGACCACATCCTGATATTTTCCAATTGAAAAAGAAACTAGCACTTACTTATTTACCCTAACCTCTCCACAATCACTCAACCACTGCAACTTGTATGGTCTAGGGTGTTTCAATGTACGTAAATTCAATTTCTCAATTAAAGTAGTGCCAGCCAAATTAATACAACTCCTCAAATCAATGATCATACTACATACATTGTTGTTGATGTGGCATTTAGTATGAAAAATGTTCTCGCTCTGCTGCTCTGTTTCATCCATCTTAATTTGTGTATTGAGTGCACGCCTAGTAACAAGAGAATCACCATACTCTTATTTCTCATACCCATTTTTAATACTAGACTCACGTTTCTTCTTATCTCTCCTGCCCTATAGATTTCTACTTACCTCATCTTGATGATCAATCCTATCCCTCACTTCACCCAACACCAAGTTCAATCACTCAAACTGTTGTTGCATGGCTTGCAACACAAATGATGAGTTATCTGTCATCCCCTTTGATGAGTCGCTCCTATGAGACATCATAATGTGCTGCACAAAAAGTATGTTAGTGGAAAACCTCACACACTCCCTTACATGTTTACACTCGAATAATGTCACTCCACTCGTGTTTTACTCTTAATTGACTTTTTCCTGATAATAGTCTTATACTTTTTTGCCTTTTACCTCAAGAGTTTTCCCACTCAATTTCTTTAAGAACTAATTAAACTCAATCAAGATAATGCAACCTTGATTTGTCCCGACTAGTAATTAGGTCCAAGAAAACAAGTACAAGAGAAACACAAAAGGAATAAAAAAATGACACGAGAATCAAGGAAGTTATACGAATGAAAGAATAACTATAAGACAAGATACCAACTTTAATGTTGTATGCAGCCTCTTTGATGATAATGTTCAATCAACAAATTTCTTTCTTTCTCTTCTTTGTAACTATGTAGCAACCTTTGAATATGCTACATTTTCTCTTCCTCTTCTTTTTTTTTTCTCATTTTCCTTTCTTTTCTTTTCTCTAATTCAATAAAAAACAGCAATATTCAATTGTGAAAATCAAACAATTGAATTCAAGCACACAAGAATTGACAATGAAGTAGAAGAGAAACAATGAAATGGCACTCCAAGCAATTGACATACTTACAGATGCAAGAAACCCTAGAATTTTGAAACCCTATGAGATGCAAATTTCAGCTAAACCAAAAACCCTAAGAATTTCAGCAGCCTACTTTTTGTTTTGTTTATTTTGTTTTTTTTTTTTTTGCAACCCTAGAACAATGAAGCCCTATAATTAAATTTAAAGATACAAGAATTAAAAGATAGTATTAGACCTGATTGGAAATCTTGCTCTGAATACCAAATAATATGAACCCGCTGGAATGGAATCCATTGAACCCACAATCAATTCGAAAACTCACCCAAGAAAGCTAAAATCAAGTTAATGGATGGAGAACCTAGACCCGATGAGAACTCGTTTCAAGAAGCTAGATTATATTAAAATCTAGACCCGTTGAAGAACCCGTCTCAAGAATCCAGATTACAAAGGAGAAACGCCACAAAAGTTGTGATTTACCTTTGATAAGTTCAAAAGTTCAATTAAGAATAAGAGGAGTAAAACTCAACTCACAATGAATAAATTCATCAAATTTCATAAAACTTCTTAACATGAGGCAACAAAGAGTATTTAAACTAAAACCTAATTAAAACCCTAGCCAAAATAATGCCCCATATTCCAAAAATACCCCTGAGTGAACAGTGCCCCAGCTACAATAACCTTCTGAAACCCTAGTTCCTAAAAAGTAACTTTCCAAATAAGCTCTTGGCCAAAATTTAAGGCCTGTCCAAAATCCCTAATTCATAAGAAATATGACATATGTAGGCCAAACATCCTCAAACCCAATTATTCTAGACTAATTCCTATAACTAATAAAATAAATTCATTTAATGAAATAAACTAGTCCAATGCCTTCAATCACATAATCATAATAATAGGCCATAATTTATGTTAAGATCTTCCATAGCTTGTATCACATGGATGATCACTGGATCTCATTCTCTAAAGCCCATCTTGAATATTCGGCTCTTGCTAGACTCATCCCAAGTGGATTGCGCCAATCCTTGCATTGCTTCATTGATCTTCTTGGCTCTTGACCTTGTAATTGACCTATCTGAAACTTGCAAATGATCTTTAAGACTAGGTCCATCTTGGTGCCCATCATTATTTTTCCAATCAATAACAGATGAGGTTCATATCAATATAAAAGGAACTGCAAATTTGAATAATTAAATCTCAGTTAAGTAATGGTTAATTCCAATTTCTAGTCTAGTAGGTCAAAAACATTTCTTCCATGTGAATAAGTAGAAAAATCCATGAATCGATGACACAGAGAATGAAGACATTTGCCCATATATAGCAAGTTCAAAATAGGTAAGGATGAGATATAAATACTAGGATACACAGGTTGGGCGCGATTGATGTCATTGTTGGGTCTTCAATTGGCCTCCTTAGACAATTTCAATGCACAAATAGAAAAACATTAGAGTCAATGGCATAGTCGGGGTTAGGTTTGACATATAGGGCATTAGTTACATCAGGCTTTTTGTAGGTTGGATATAGAGCTACTAGGTGGAGAGAACACGTGTGAGGATTGCGCCAATGCAAGAAGATAGACCATCAGTCGAGTGTAAGTGGAAGGCAAAGATTAAAAAAAAAAAACACTCAATTGATTTGGTGAAAAATAGCTGCGTGTACAACATAGTACATCTAGTCTAGCACATGGGCTACCAAATACTTTGTAGATAGCCAGATAGACACAATCTAATTTAGGCTGAGATATGATTTTTCACCTTATTGTAGGCAAACTTGAAAATTCGCTTAAAGTGCGAATGCGAGAACGAGGAGCTGAATAGGCTAGTAGCTTGAGCGAGAAAGAGAGTTACCAATCTAAGATTAGCAACGCTTAAGGGAAGACTGGAGCATATATGTGAGTCTTTCAAAACAATATGAAAATGCTCAGAAGGTGGCGGTATCGTACATAGAACCCACACTCCATCTAAAGAGTCACTTCCGGAGTATGTAAAAAGGTTTACAATGCGACAGATCATATCATTTGAACCCAAAGATATGGTCCAATGCAATGTAAGAAACGCTCACTTGTGGAGAGACTGAGGACTGGATGTAAGATAGGTAGTAATGATGTGTAAATTGTGTCTTAGCTATCTTTTTTTTTATCCTGTAGTAGGACGTCTGAAACTAAAGGACTCATTTTCAAGCATATTTGGAGTCAAAAGTACATCAAAATGATATTTGACAGTCTAGATCTATAAAAGGATTGGACAAGCGACACAGTCTAACTTTTGAGATCGCAAACACCTGAGTGTCCTTAGATTCAGATCGTTCGGAGAAAGCAAGAGACTTCAAATGAGACAAAGAGAGAAGCAACGCAGCGCCGACATGAGAATTCAGGGTAAATGTTGTGGGTATGTCAGGGGACTTGCATTGCATATTTTGTAATGTCTCTATTTTTTATGATGAATTAAGTAAATGTTTTCTTCATTAGGTTTATGAATATTTTTATTTGTATTTTTTGAGATCTTGAATATTACTGTGTTCAGATTAATTATGTGTGATATCCAAGTGTGTGTAACCTTATCGTGTGTTGATAATCATGGACGGGTAGAGATGATTGGGGTGAGACGATATCATGTTGGCCTCACCTGATAGATGAGAAAGAGAATATCCCAAGCATATCACGTGTGATGTCTTCAAGTTGGTTGGCCAGGTAGATGTTTCTTCGATGCAACATGTATATATTTGTATGAGTATGTCTATGTGAGTGTCAACCTATTTGGGATAGGCGAGTAGGTTTGCACGTTGGTTGGGTGAGAGTGATTTCGTGATTTCGAACATTGGAACGGTGTGATGCCCCCAACCTCTGCTTAGGATTTGATGGAAATTGAAGCATCAGGACATGTAACACAATGTTACATACTCTAGTTCATGACAAATAATATTTAATGCACCTAACATGCTTAGCAGTTTTCAATAATCAATAGAAATATTTGTTCAATTATTAGTTGTACCAGAATAAACTAAATCTAAAAATATTTTTCATAACATTAATATATATGCTCGTTCAACATCCATAAAAAACATAACCTTAAATCAAAATAAACATTGTACTATAGTAGGAATTCCTTAGTTGCAAATGTCTACGTAGTCTCCTAACTATAGATTGAGCTACTCATACAGCTCAGCTATCAACAAAAAAATGACTCTAAAAAATTGGAGGGTGATCTCCTTAGTTTCCTTCTATCTAATTGATCTCGTCGAGGCTTGTTCGTCATTCTTCATATCGAACTGGTACAACTTCTACTATTCTGGAAGGGAATGGTAGTTGAGACTGCCGTAGTGAGATTTTTATAAATCTCAAGAACTTATGCTATTAATCTATTAAAATTTTTGATAGCATGCACAATAATAAACATGATGTGTATGCTTAATTGACATGAACTTGCTTTTAGCAAAAAAGTCAACATCATCAGGATTTCATACTTCATGATATACTTGTTTTCATAAAATATCATCATCATCAAAAATTCATACTTTTATGATATGTTTGTTTTCATAAAACTTCATTCATTCTTGTTCTTATAGAGGGTGGACACCTCATGATTCCCCATAGACCATGTGCTCCTGTTGGCTAACACATCACATCACAGACCCCTTGACCAACTGTGAATGCATCATACAGAGAAGGAATACTCAGGCAAATCACAATGCCATCACTATAAGTACTCTTTAGTTTTTCGCAGATTGAATTGCCCTCACAAAAAATTCATAACTACTTCGGCAAATCGTAACACGTTCACCATAAGCATTTTATTTCACACCTACTAGTGTTAGGTGTTGTGACTTTGCTTTGAAACCTTTCGGTCCAATTCGAAACCTGTTAGCTGTTCTTCGTTAACCTAAGGGATTATCCTAATGGACATGGGAGTTCTACTAGGATAATCCTCCATTCTAACATTGAGTTCGTGACAAAATTTAATCTAAGGCTTAACTTGAAATCATGACAGACATTCATGCTTCATGACAGTGACAATATGACATGACATGAATATTTCAGATATTGATGAGAACTTAAAGTAATCATGAATCACTAATAGATATTTATTATTTAGCATACCAACATATATCGAGAGTAAGTTAGAAATTACCTTACAAAGTCCTTAAGTTTAATACATTGTCTTGGACTGAAATGAGAGATTTACTAAGGTTAAGAATCTCATTATGAAAGAAAATTTCAGAATCTAACACTCTTAGAATTATTTACAAATTTGTTCATTAACTATTCGAACTTTACTATGAACTTTCAATAATTACAATTTGGCCCTAAACTTCACCAAACTTCAGAAACCATATGTATTTTTAGTTTTAAATCCATTTCCAAACTTAGAATTTAATAAATCATACAACTACTATAAGAAATCCAGCAAAGCCATGGTACACTAAATTTCACTAAGTGTGATTTAGGCCTAATTGCATACTAATGGTGACTTAATTGAATATTAACACTTAATCAAATACTAAATTTGAGCTTAGTAATATGTTAATGCACTATATTCATATCCTTCATAACCATATTTTCATTATATGAATTAACAAACACAAACACAAACACAACACTAAGCATCACAACCGAACCCTAACATGATGTCTCCTAACCTTTCTTTTATAAATGAACACCAAGAACTTCATAGATCACAAAACTACCTATTTACATGCTATGTACTCATTTCTAGATGATATTAAAAAATATTAGACAACTAATTCATGATATCAAAGAGATAAAAATTTAAGTCATAGCATAACCTAAAAGCCGAAAGATGCTAGTCCTTCACTCTTGAGTCCTGACAACAAAAGTCCTTATGTAGTATGATAATTTTTTTAAATAACTCACTCATAATCACCACAAAGCAACTTTATTTAGATCTTAACACCATTCCAAATATTTTATTACCAAGTTTTAAGATTAAATCAAGCAAATAACTATGAACTTCAAAGCTTGTACCGCAATCATGCGTCCGTAAATATACATCACAAACACAACTTAAAATCAAGTTATATGTTTCAAATCAAAGCTTAACACGTAGATCTAACTCCTATCAAAAGGGTTTAGAGGATCTACTCATCAAACGATGACTTTAGAGTTCAAAATGATTAACTCACAAAGAAGTTTCACACAAACTTTCAGCTCCATTAACCCTAAGTGATTCAAGCAAACTTTTGAGTGAGAGAACTTGTGTTAGAAGCTCAAACCAAGATTTGATACACAATACAAGTTACCAACTTCATCAAAACCCAAATCATCAAGTAAAGCCTAAGACTATATGGCACTTCAAATCACAACTCCAAAATAACATTCAAACATGCTAGTCGAAATGAGCATATCCTCACATTACTAAAGATCAACCCTTTTAGTCAAAGAAAACATTTTAACATATAAGCAATCATGCTCTTAACTTTGAGTATCAAAATTGAAGAGAAAGAATTGAAGAAGAAAGGGCTTATCGAATTTGCACTTGGAGAAAGAAAATTTGCTCTCTAACACTCTCTCTATCACTTACTCAGTTTTGGAAAACTTGCTCTCTAACACTCTCTCTATCACTTACTCGGTTTTCTAATTGAGAATAGCTTGAAGCACTTAATATGTGTAAGTGAGGATGGCCAAATGAGGATGAGTGATGGTTGGATGTGGAGATGGCGATTGATGGTTTAGTACAATGCAGTGGGCTTTGTTGCTTGTGAAATTAGACTCATGCTTTAATGAAATTGATGAAGTCACCGAGAGGCATGTGAGGGACGGATTGCTTGAGTGGCAAAGTAAATTGTTGGTTGGAAAAACTTGGTACAAGGGAAGGGTATGGGGCTGTACTATGCATGAGATAGATTCCTTGCAAAAATAAACTTTTGTGTGTGTGTGGAAGCAAGTGAACTGAGTGTGTTGTGTTGGGCGGTAGGGGATTGAAACTCACATGTGGAAAGGATTGTGTAGACCTACTACAAGGCTACAAAGGGCATGCCATGATGTCAAAAAAGTGTATAAGGCTTTATAACAAAAGCACTGCCTTGTCTTGTTCTACACTCAAGCTTCTTACACAATTGTACCAAGCTTGACATATGGAAATAAAGGTTAAATGGCAAGTGATGATAATGCCATGTGTAAAGTAAGGTTTCCTAGTAATTTCTAGTTGGCTGGGGTGTCTTACATGGCATGGTGACGGTTGGTGATGTGGCAAGCTAGACACTACCTGGCGCACTCCGATTGACCCATTTTAGATACAACGAAAATCACGAAAAAATTAATTACCCCATAAATCCTAAAGAATCTCACGAATCCAATGATGCACTCATTTTTGTCTAATTATAATCCTAAATGCCTCAAAATAAATCAAAATAGCAATACGTTCTCTTTATAGATCATAATTCAACAATGCTTTTAAGCCGAAATCCAGACTAGTATTAATCCATGGATATTTCCTAAGTTTTAATGGCATGACCAATTGTCCAATTCTCTCAGTCTAATTTCTTTCGGGGCGTTACAAGCAACTTTCTCCATGGGCTTTTTAGGCGATAAACATATGTGTGATGAATATGATGGATTTTACGTGTTTGAGAAGATGGTAATTCCCTGCCTTGGTGATACTTATGTATAATGAGTTTTTCACATAGAGTAACTTCTCAAGTGGAGATGTAAGTCCATTTACAAACATTATTTTTCAAAAACCTACACACACACATACTCTCTCTCTTTCTCTCTCCCTCTCTCCCTTTCCCTACTTTTCCAAAAATCTAAAAGCAGAATCATATAATTTTGACATGGAATTGGCCTGATGGAGGTGATTAGGGAGGTTGAAAAAGCTGATATCATAATAGCATAAAGATATGACATCAGATTTGTTGGTTGAATTGTCTTGTTAAAAAAATTGTCTGTTTGATGGATTGAATTGTTCAAAAAGTAAACATACAAAGCATCGGACCATTAAGTCCGAATAGAACACTCATGAACCATCGATTTTAAGAAAAAATTTACATATTAAAATCGTGTAGTTAATAATAGTGGCTAGTCACATAATTTTTTAACACAAATGTGAGGGCAAAATAGGGATATAATTTCAAAACACGTCTTTTTTATATAGAGAGTAGATATTGGAAAATTTGTGCAAATCTAGGGGTTGCAAGTCTCGTGCAGCTATTTTGATAAAAAAAGGTAAAACCCACCATAGAAAAGTTATAAAAATATCAATTTCTCACGGTAAGATCTACTAATTTTCTAAGACATTGCATGAAATTTACATGTTATAAGTTGTATCAAACATTATTCTATTACATTATTCTACATGGCAAAGATCCATCACATGTTTTTGCATAATTAATCTATATTTTATCGCTTGTATAATGATATATAGTTATGAACTTTTCTGGTTTTCCTTTCTTGTAAGATAATGTAACGCAGCACGATTAGAAAGAAATCAGAAAGTAAAAGAAAAAAAAATCATCTCGCGCGTAACAATTACGCTCGGAAAATGCAGCTGTTAGATCTACTCTAATGTACTGAACAGTTAAAAAGAAAGTCTTCCAGTTTGCCAAACCCTAACAACGGCAATAGAAACGAACCCCAAACACCATTCACGTACGCAACGAACTGAGTGAAACATACCGAAGACAAGAAACCTAATTCTCCTCAAAATTCTCAATCCTTAGCCACCAATGCTCCGCAGAAAGGCCTCCATTAGCGCTTGAATTTACCTGTTTTGAGCTTGGACCTATGTCGCTCCCCGGTGACCGCCGGGAAGGGCCCTCTCCGGTCTCCGGCGGTGGAAATGAGGTCTTAACAGCTGACTCGAGCCGGTCAATGACGGTGGCTCAGATGGTGGCGTCGAGCCAGAGGCTTAGGTTGAACCCGAACAAGGACCACAAGCCCGACAGCTACGAGGACCTGCAAGTGGATTTTAGCCCCTCGATTTTCAGCTCCTTGGAGCGGTATTTGCCTCCGAGCATGCTGGGCGTGTCCCGAGACGATAAGGTCAAGTTCATGAGGGAGATTCTGGTTAAGTACTTGCCCCATGGAGAGCGCAACAGAGTATGCTTCCCAAGTTTTTCGTGTTCTGTGCTTTTGTTTGTTCTGTTTTGGTTTTTTACAATCTGGTTGCCTATTTGGATGCCGAGAATTTGTGAGGAAAAGCAAAGGAAAGTGGAATGCTGTGGAATGTTAGTAAGTTTTTCTTTGCGATCGTGTTTCTTTTGAGGATTTCTTGGCAGCGAAATGGGGCATATAATTGAAGGCCGAATCGAAGCTCAGGGTAAGCTAGGGTTTTGTACAAGCTCGGATGCTCCTAACGGGCAAGTGATTTATGTGAAGATGACGAAAATGCCCTTTGTTCATTTAGTGGATGATTAAGGAGGGTGTGATTCAAGCCTTGAGCTATGCATACTTTTTGCTAATTATGCCCTGTATTTTTTGTAAATTTTTGCTGATAGGATGGGAATCAGTCGTGCCATTTTATAGCAAGAAGCCTAAATTAAAAAAATGTAAATATTCCACTATAATTGGTGCACCACATTCCTTTTCTAGCTAGTAATTTGTGGGGAGTTTGAATTGAACTGTCTCATGGTATTGATGTTGCATTAAATAATTCAGTTGGCTTGGGTTCTAGCCTTGTGTTTACTTTTCACCCCTGAACTTATGAAGTATGGATCTCCATGTGGGAAAAGATTGGAGTGAGTTTTTTTATTCTGAGCATGGGAAGTGGTAGAGATATGCTGACACGTGATATCTAATAAATGCTGCTTTTCATAGTATATATATTTTTTTATTGGCACCAGGTGTCCGAGAACAAAGTTATGACTAATCCTGGGGGTGCACAGGCCCTTGGTAAGGAGCTTATCGCAAGTGCACCTCGGGTAATTCAAGGAAAAGTTTCCCCAGTCCGATGACCCCTAAAAATTGTTTGCATCTATGAGGATGCTTTTTATTATATTAATCAAGTCACTATGGCATATATCAGTTGAGATGTATGCAAACATGACTAAAACCATTTCAAGATCTTGTTCATTGTGAAAACAAGTTCCTACATTCATTTCTATCAGTTTTAGATAATTGCCAACAATTGCTGAAACCGTTCCAAGATCTTGTTCCCTGGGAATGCAAGTTTGTGGATTGCATTCATGTTTTGAAATTTTCTCGTGGACAAAGTGCAAATGGTTTTAAAGAAAATTTTACCTTCTTTACTAGACATTATAAGCCATCGTAATACATGTTCTCTGTGCATTTATTTCATTTTGCTGTAAAGATACTCTGACAAGACTTGAGATTCAATTATCTCAATCATCAGCAAAGTTTATATAATATTTTTTTCTTTGTTGTGTATCAGGTTCAAAAACATAGGGACTACAGGAAGAAGATAATTTCAAATTATCTGGTATCAAAAAAGACTCTGCTGTCCTTGTTCATTCACATTGTTTACTTTGTGCGACTTAATGGTTACTCTTAATTGGTTGATTCTATCTTAAGAACTATTTGGAGCGTAAGATTTATGATTTTTTTTTTCCTTGAAGTTCTGTGCTATGGCCTCTTGTATACTTTTTGTGTACTCAGGCTACGCCCTTTGCATTAACTAATAAAATAATTGATTACTTGTAGAAAAAAAGTTCTGTGCCATGAGTTCTTGGAAATATTTCTTAGTGGAAATTCCGAATAAATGTTCTCTCTTGAATATAAGAATCACATTATGTTCTGTTTTTTATATACATGTTGGCTTACTATTCTCTTGGGTGTTTCTGCTTTCAAAAGAATGAAACTTGGGGTATTCATGTTTAGAATGTGGAAGTGAAATGAAAATTTAGTGCAAATCTCCCCTGCATTCTTTTATTTTCCTTTTGCAAGAATGGGGACTTACTTGCTATATGTGCATATGCAGCCTCTACATAAAGAGCTGTACACCATACACCCTACAATGTTCTTTGTTCCATCATTTCTGAAAGCTATAAGCGATAATACAGAGGAAAGCTTTAGAAGTATGATGTCTGAACCCTCACCTGGTGTGTTTACATTTGAAATGCTTCAACCACGCTTCTGTGAACTATTGTTAGCTGAGGTATATTGTTTCATTTTTCTTGGTCATTTTTCATGTTATATTTAACCTCCCCTTGTCTATTTGTGTTACAGCCTTTTATGTTGTGGTTTGACTATTTAGGTGGAGAATTTCGAAAAGTGGGTTAATGAAACGAAATTTCGAATCATGCGACCAAATACAATGAATAAATTTGGAGCTGTTCTAGATGATTTTGGTCTTGAAACCATGCTTGACAAGCTTATGGAGGGTTTTATTCGTCCCATGTCTAAAGGTGATAGGTGTTTGCTTGCAGTGTAGATGTCAATTTCATTTATTTACTAATAGATGGTACCAGTAAGCCATGCCTGAATGTTTTTTAAAATTAATCAATGCAGTGTTCTTTCCTGAAGTTGGTGGATCAACTCTGGATTCTCATCATGGGTTTGTTGTTGAATATGGTAAAGATAGGGATGTTGACTTGGGTAGGTGCTTTGATGATGCATTTCTCTTCACGTTAGTGCTTCTGCAAGCATATGTTGTCACCAGTTTTTATAGCCTCAAGTAGGTTGTGTATTAGCTAACAGAACCATCATAGGGGCCCTTAACTATAGCTATTACAAGCGCTCTAATATCAATTTTAGCATGTGCATACCGTTGTATTTCTTGAATGTGTACTGAAGTACTCTCTATTTGTTTTTTCATTATTTTTACAAGTACTCTGCATTTGTAAATGACTTATTTAGGCTGTTTAATAGATTTTCTATATCTGCCACTGTATATACCATATGCTTTTTTTTTTTTTTTTTTTTTAATTTTAAATTTAATGGTAGGGAAAACATCTTTTTATGAATTTTAACATTACTGAAATTTTCACCTAGCTTCAATAACAACTTTTATAGTCTGCTATATGTGGGAAGTCAGGTTTGCACCTCTCTTCACCCAAACGGTTGAATTTCTTGGACCATAGTTGGCTGAAAATTGGGTCAAATTAATGCGTAGCTTGAGAACTTACAAGGCGTATCTTTTGTCCCAAAATAGGTGGACATGGATATGACGAGAAGATTATTTGACTTTGGCTCAGTTATTGGCTTAACAAGGATTTTCTAATTTTCATGAAGTCTGATAAATTGACGCAAAAATCTCAGAGTTGAGTAATTTATGTTGTTGCCCCTTGAGTACCGAAGGAGAGTATGTAAAATTTTCTGTAACTCTCTTGTTAGAAATTTTTAATTGAGGACTTTGGGACTTTGTTGAGAATCTCCATATATACATCCAAAATTGTTTTGGGCTCCATTTAAAAATCAAGGCTTCTGATAACATTAAAAGTGAAGGCCTCTGAAATGTGTACCCAAGAAACGATATAGAGTTGCTCCATTAACAATTGTGTGTGATGCAAGATTGATTTCTAACAATAAGAAATGGAAATTACTGCAAGACTGATGTCTGGTAGATAACAAAGTCATGCAGTTTTCTCTAATGTTTCTGATAACAAGATTTCAAACTTTTCAATGATTTTGCTTGTACGTGAATCATCCTTGTCAAAACTCTCAATATACTTATTTAACAATAACTGAATTGTATATTCAACAGCTTTGACAATAATTCTTTTACTTGATTTCATTTTCTGTCAAAGCATATGGAATCTGAATTTAGATTATTTTACCTTGTAGGTTTTCATGTAGATGACTCAGAAGTAACTTTGAATGTGTGCTTGGGTAAGCAATTTTCTGGAGGAGAATTGTTTTTTCGGGGCACGCGATGTGATAAACATGTAAATACAGGAAGTCAGTCAGAGGTATGTTAATCTTAATATGGGTTTATATCAAATACTTTTATTGAAAGGCAGAGCTAACATTCAAAAGGTTCTTATTTCTGTCTACACTAACAGGTAGATTATGTGACTATGGTTCCGTATAATGGTATGCCTTAACCACAAGACAATTTCTTTTTTGGATAAGTAAAAACAAAGGCAAGAAATGCTAAACAATCTTAATGTATATATTTGATTTGGATCATAGCACAACCGTTTCCATCCCACCAATCAATGCTCCAACCTCTCTATAATACTATCGTAAATTGCTTTGGCTTTGAAGGGAGCTCAGATGCCAGTCAATAATTTCCACCATATTAGCTATATTCTCAACTCTACCATTTGAAAGCAATTCTGACTTGGCCAAATTAATCTTCAAATCAGAGACAACTTCAAAGTAGCCAAATTAATTTTCAAATCAGAGAACTTCAAAGCAAAGAAATAAGCAGTGTAAGTGACAGAGATGATCGCTCACAGAATACTAGGTTGTCATCTACAAACTGTAAAATGAGAGGTAATGAGCGCAAACCATTTCTGGTACTCATAGACAAACCTGTTAAGAATACCCTCTGCACCATATCTAGCTCAGAGCCTCCCAGATAATTACAAAAATCAGTTTGGGTGGGGGGGGGGGGGGGGTGGATAAGGGATATTCTCGAACTAATCCTTGCATTCTACTAAAGAAACCCCATAGGTATACCATCCGCCAAGTCTGAGAGGCACATAATGAACCAATTACACTATCGTCCCAAACCCTCATTTTTTGTGATAAGTAAATTTAAATTTTATTGATAGTCATAGCCCAAGTACACAGGTTGTACACAACAGAAACGTCTGGTAGGAACTAGAAGCTGATACTAGGAAATCATGTAGGAGGCTCAATCCATTAAATTTATAGCGAGCGACCGAAGGAACAAAGTTTTATAGAACAATGCTTTGAATTCATTCAATGACTGTTCACGATATCCAAAGTTTCTATTGTTCCTTTTCCTCTAGATACACCACAGTAGCTAAAAGTGAGGGGCTGTAAATAAAATTATGGGTCTTGTCCTCTTAAAAAGAATTCTAAACTACTAAAAGTTGCAATTTACATCAAACTACGTATTCGTTTCATTTTGTACCCTCAGTCAAGATCTGACCCTCGAGATGACTGAAAAATTGTCCACATAGCACAATCTTAAAGGTAAGAGTTGAATGGAGGGTATAAATTGAATCTTTCTGTAGCTTAGGGTTAGCTTAGGGTAGTTTGTAGGTGAAGAGTGTAATTTCTCCTTTTGGTGAAGAAAAAACTCCAATGTAGCAACCATGAATTCGTCTTCTATTGAATATTACTATCTGTTGTATCAGTGTGTTGTTTAGGTGTATTCATGACTTGGGGCATTATAATTTTGACTGTCTGGTGAATCTGATTCGCCTAAACATTTACATGTGATACAAGGTTTTCTGTACAATTGGTTGTATGATTTATGTGATCCAAAAACAGGAGATCTTTGATTATTCACATGTCCCGGGCCGAGCTGTACTTCATCGTGGTCGTCACCGCCATGGTGCTAGGGCCACAACATCTGGTCATCGTATTAACCTGCTCCTGTGGTGCAGAAGGTGCGTTCTAATTGTAATGCCCGTCAGTTCTAACCTCAGGCCTCTAGATATGAGAATCTACCTCTTGAGTCATGCTTATATTGATTGATCAATTTTTATTTTGATAAGTAATTCAATTTTTTTAAGAGCACAATGGGTCGCAACCCAATCACATGGTGTATAAAGGGAAAGCACTAATTAGAGATATTTTTACTGATATGCTTTAGCACTGGATTGCCAATTTTTATGACTACTTTTGCAAGACTTTCTTTATGACATGACCATTTAGTACATTCTAGACGTTTCTGTTCTCCTTTGTGAGTCCTATTTTAAACTGGGAAGATGTCATTAAGGTTCCTAGCCGTCTGATTAAGATGCAGATTTTTCCATGGTCCTTTGTTTTTTGGTATCAATCTGCTAAAACTCCATATTTCTGCACAGTTCGGTGTTTAGAGAGATGAAGAAGTATCAAAAAGATTTCTCCAGCTGGTGTGGGGAATGCTTACGTGAAAAGAAAGAGCGGCAACGCTTGTCAATTGCTTCTACCAAATTGGTAAAGTATACATTATTGCATTCTTAGTTGCGCATTGTATTTGTCAAACAAGTGTTGGCTAAGTTATTAGGGAAGCACGTGCACTCACTAGGATGCTACTTAAGCATTCTAAGGCAGTTTTAAGTTGGTTGATTAGATTCGTACACATGGGGTAATTGCCTTAATGATTCTCCTAAAAGGCTTGACGTTAGCCTTGAAAAATGCAGGGAAACCCGTTGGACATCAAGAACACTCCCATCAACCCTGCCGAGCCCCTCATCATATTCAACTTTCTTCATGTTTTGTTCAACTAGTTCAGGTCCTTAAGGCTTCATTTGGAAAATGAAAGAAGCTAGGGAAGGAAGGGGAAGTCGTTGAATTGCTTAGGAAACGTATTGTACAATAGATATAAGGTGTTACATATTTACTTCCCAATGGGTGGGATAACATTTTTTTATTTCCCAAGAAAGAGGGAACATTTAAGAGTGAGAGGAAGGGAGAGAGGAAGATGTAAGTTTATGCAAACTTAAAATTTTGAAGAAAGACTATCAACATGAACTTCCCCCTAACTCTCTTTCCTCCTCTTACTTATATATATATATATATATAAAATAAAAAACTCTCTTTCCTCTTAATTAAGTTAAAATATTTTGGACATTTTATGAGGAATTTTAATAGCAAAAATGGGGAAGGACCTTCCTATAGGAGAGAAACTAATGCTCGGGCCAGAGGCTGTCATAAAAAGCCATGAAGCTTCCATGTGGCTGCCATCCCTTTTTCAGAAGGGAGTAGCAAATAATGAGTTCCAAGACCCGTGAATTCCACACCTGAGGTTCCATTTAGTTGGCATGTGCAAGAATTTGTATTGATTTTTGCATGGAGAATTCCTTTCAGCACTTCAGCATGACTACTTTTACTACCGTTTGTGGGACACTGTTCCTGTATGATAAAGCTGCCTTGTTGATATTAATCCACATGTATGTATGTGTGTGTGTGAATTGCCAAGAGATGCATGACCAAAGTCAAATGGATATTTATTTATGTTGATCTTGTGCAGGAGTTGCTGAGGAAGGAAGGAGAATCCACAGCTTGAGTTGTTTCAGTTGTAATCCACAGCATGAGTTGTTGCTGGTCGATTGTATCATTTTGTAGCTCTAATTATAGTTTAGACACCATTGCATTCATGTTGGTGAGATTTGCACTCAGTTCTCTTTTTTTGTTTTGTCTGTACTTTCAGTATGGGTTTATGTACAAAGTATGTGAAAGAAATGAAATTTCTGTGTAGGGGAATGAAAAGATATTTCTGTAAAAAAAAAAAAAGCGCAAGGGTTTATTTAAATCCCTTGAAGTCCAAAGATTGTTTTATTTTTGTTTCCTGAGCAAGTTGCATTGATAATACAAAGGAATCATAGGATGTGAGTACATTGTTTACAATCCGGAAATGGATGATCTTTTCTACTGTGAAAATCAACTGAACATGGGTGGGTATGTGGATGAGGGGAATGCTTCCATGCAGGTTGTTTGAAGCTTCCCATTCTGCAACCCGATGTGCGCATTGATTTTGGAATTGATGTATCTTTTAGTTGTCCAACTTTCAAAAGCTTGCAACAATAAGTTGGTATCTCTTGGTATGGATTCAATTGTCAAGACAGCTGCAAGGTGGGGACTGAGCAGTTGCCCTTTTTAACTTTTGGACTGCAATGTGTGCAGCCATGGCTTCACCATGGTTGGGGTTTGAGCTGTTCATAAAACTAGCCTTTGGCTTGGTTTATTAGAAACCATAGGTTGTCCATTGCTGGTACTGCAAGCAGTTGGAAATGGTCTATCATCGTCAGAGTCTCCCAAGATCTGTGGATGGATTTCGAACCATGGATTTTACTTGTGCTGCACGCAAAGAAGGATATGTTAAGGGGGCCATGAAGATTGACTTCAGGTTATGTCCACAAAGATTGTTTTAAGAGGTTTGGATTCAGATGGGTTGAGATGGTTTGTGAATAGAAGAATAAAAGTTGAATTATTTATTATATTTGATGTGGGAATTTAGGAAAGTTATTTTGGGATTTGAAAAAGTTGAATTGGTTATTATATTTTGTGTGAGAATTTGAGAAAGTTGTAATGATAAGATGAGTTGAGATGAATTGAGATGAATCGATAGTTTTTTTCAAACCACTATATTGTCAGTATTAATAGTACTTATAGTAATGATTGTCTGTCTCCTTGCTTCATGTTTTGATTAAATTGTGGTGTGGTGTGCTGTAACTTGCCCATTTTCTTTTCTTTTTTCCCCCCTTGTGTGTGCTTGTGTTTCAATGTAACATCACGAGGTAACCATTTGTATTGATTGCCAAGTTCTCTGAGTATGAGACTTATAATTTATTTTTGGGAAAATTAAAAAAAAATATAAAAATAAAAGGAATGATTATGAATGAAATCCTCTTTTCTTTAGGATCATGGTTGCTTAGTATGTGAGTGTTTGAATTCAATGTCCTATTTTTCCTTTTTTTCAGTTTTTTCGGATGATTGGTCATTGTATTGCCAATATGTGACCGTAGATGACCGCAACACTTTCACAAAAGAGATCATAAAATAGAGAAAAGATACTTACAACCATGAATTGCATAACCGCCGCGTAATCTTTTTGAAAAAAAATGAATAAAACATGGGACCCACATGAAAAAAATTAATTTTTTAATAGTGGACCCCACTCTTTTTCAAATCGATTACGTAGATGACCGCAACACTTTCACAAAAGAGATCATAAAATAGAGAAAAGATACTTACAACCATGAATTGCATAACTGCCGCGTAATCTTTTTGAAAAAAATGAATAAAACATGGGACCCACATGAAAAAAATTAATTTTTTAATAGTGGACCCCACTCTTTTTCAAAGCGATTACGCGACGGTTACGCACTTCATGGTTGTACGTAGAATTACTCCATAAAATATGATTGAGAAGAAAGCGCAGACACTCAAAAATAAAATTAATCCTAAATAATCTTGTTCACATACACAATTACAAAATTACAAACAACTTTAACGACTAGAAATTCCCATTACATTTCATATTTCACTTCAAAATTATGAACAGCTAACGGCTAAAATTAAAAAAGTAAACTAATGCTAGATATTTAAAAACAAAGAAAACATTTTGCCCATTAATTCCACCTTAATTACGAGACAATTCCAACGGCTAGAAAATTTAAAAAGGATAAATAGGCGTTGGTTTTCATATCCGCAATGTTCCTCCATAATTGAGAAATCCTGTGCCTGTGGGGAGAGAACACAGGCTGAAGAATGATAGACGGAATCCATCTTTACATGTTTCTGTATTCGCTATTATTGAGCTTTGAGGCATTTTTGGCTCTCTCTCTTTCTCTCTCTTAAGAACAAACAACAACAAATGCTTTTCGGAGTTGTTTATTCTCTGCAACAGGCCGAGGTACTCCCGATTCTTTGTAGTTTTGTGTGAAATGTAGACTGCTGTTTTTAATTTCTATCGCACCATTGGATTGCGTCTGCAGCTGGGTTTTCTTTTATGATATTATTCAGTTTCTTTTCTTAATCTTTTAGCTAGATTTGTGACATTTGGGTCTTGATTTCCATAGGAGAAATCTTATTGAATCTGAAACGGTTTCAATCGTATTCGGATGATCGTTTCTTGAAAATTTGGAAGTGGATTTTGATAGAGCCATATAAATATAGTTTCTTTTCCTTCCCTTTGAGTTAACCACAATTCCTTTACTCTCTTCTTCAGCTGCGTTATTATCCTCAGACCCTGCAACAGCTTGATCATCAAATCTCCAAAAAACTTATCACTTCGTTCGTTCTAATCTTTTTGGTGGTTTAGTTCAAAATATTCTCATATTTCCTTTTACATTTCATATTACTTCTGGTTGATTATTAATTTTTAATTCGATTTCAGCAAATGTAGGGCATTTATCTGGACTCTGTATCTCTAACAAGACCTCGGGCGTGAAGAATACAAAGTCTCTGTCCCTTTCAAAATCCTCAAAATGACCCTTCTTCTCATTTTGATAGAGAGAAAATCTTCAATGGTTCTAATGGGAGTTGTTTTGAGGAAAAATAACCGAGTCTTTTTGGTCTCTCTGTCTTATTCATTTGCTTCTTCATTTGAGTTCTTTGGTCACTCTTGTGGACTACTATATACAACTTCTCAAGGTAAATCTCTTTTCATCCTAGACAAACTACTTACCATAGTATTTTGATCCATTTCATTTGAAATTGATAAGACTATAAAGTGTAGTTGAAAATTTGGAATGTTTAAGTCTTTTTACTCCTTAACAATGACTAAAATGTTGGTAGTTTTAATGAAATTGATAATACAATACACAGTTGAAAATATAAAATATTTTAGTTATTTTACTTGAAATACAATCACTGTTAAAAATTATAATAGCCAAGATGTTTATATTTTATATTTTTTCTAACATTGGAATTAATAGATTCTTATTCCAAACATCTTATATATAGGTGCCATCTACTTATAAAAAAAATATATATATAGGTGCCATCTTTTGCCATCTTTTTTCAGGTGTTGGGAATTAATTGCCAGCCTTGGATGTGCTAAATAAAAAGGGGGTATGTGTTTTTTTGTTAATTTTTGCAATCTATCTTCAAGGACCAACTGCTTGGGCCATGTCTTTTGTCTCTTTTTCTTGCATAGAAAGCTTCGATTTGCCATTTAGAGCTGTTGATGGAATAATCACATACATTTAAAGCTTCATTCGGCTTTTTTTCTACCTTTCATTCAATTTTCCTTTTCTCTTTAATAGAATAACAACATACAAGTCTGCTAAGATTACGCTCACCTAAGATAAGATGGTATATTCAAGAGTAATAATATGACTCCTAATGCATTATAATGGTACCACACTCCTAATGCATTATAATGGTACCACACTTTATACATATTGAAAGTTTCATATATGTCACATATGAAATAGTATCACACTTCATATATTTTACTTACTTGGAAGGTCTGGTTTGTGGGAGAGATGGTGTAGTTGGATCTCAAGCATTGTATCTCCACTGCTTGCTTCTCGATCTTAGTGAATGGCATGCCAAGACCAGGTAATCCATTGTTTCATTTTCTATTTATTATTGTTATGGATGCTCTTAGTAGAATGCTAGATGCTTATGTTGGCAGAGGATGCTGATTATGTTAGCGGAGGATGCTTATGTTGTCAATGTTTCCCATCTACTTTTGCAAACAATACCCTACTTGTTTGTGATACGTGTTGCGTAAAAGTGTGCGTAGGGGTGAGGAGAGATCGTAAGGTGAGGAATGGTTGTATGTAGGTAACAAGCATCATCCAATGAGACCAAGAACAAAATAGGTCCTGCAGAGAAAGGACACCACCATCCTTTGTATCGTGCTCAAACGGGATGGTTCCCATATTGACTCTGTAGTGGCATTGGAATACCTAAACTCCATATGAATCACTTGATAGTTGGTACAAGAATACCTGCTTGTGATACGTGTTGCATAAAAGTGTGCGCTAGGGGCAAGGAGAGGTCATAAGGTGAGGAATGGCTGTAAGTAGGTAAAACACATCGTCTAGTGAGACCAAGTGGCATGATCAACAAATAGTTTTATACAATAGAGCTTATCGCAAGAGAGATTTACGCCAAAGAAATAGGTCTTGTAGAGTAGGACACCACCATCCTTTCAAACGGGATGGTTTCCATATTGACTCTGTAGTGGCATTGGAATACCTAAACTCCATATGAATCACTCGATAGTCGATACGACAGACTTGAGGAAGCTGCCTCAGTCCCATTGAAAGCATTCTGATATATTAACTTGGCGATCCCTTTAGAGTATCCCTGTGGGCGTTCTAGGAGAATCAAACAGACGAAGTCCAAAATCCTAAATTGTGGCGCCCTTGACCCCCACGTGTGATTTGGTGGACGTCATGACACCGGGATGATGACCATACAGCTCATACACCCGATTGCCTTGTACAAGTGTGTGCAAACATTCAAAATGTGTACAACATAAATATCACAGCGAAAAAAATAGAAGGCAGTCAAGCTTACCATAAAAGTTTAAAACAATACAACCCGAAATAAAGGAAAGGAAAACAAAGGTCCAAAGAAATAATGTGAAAAGCCCGCCATCACTCCTCAGGTCGGGTAGGTCCCTCCTGCTCATACCCTCTCCTTTGCATTACAGAACCGTAGGTAGGAATACCACAATGAGATTTCACAATCTTAGGAAATAAATCAATAGAACGACAACCAAGAGATTCAACCATGAAATTATGTTGCAGTTATGAAAGCAATAACCCCAAAAATATTCACTTTTACCACCTTCCCAAAAATCATTTAATTACAGACACTCATGCCAAAAATCCCTTTGGGGGTAATCACAACCATTTATTACTGTGTACACCACGGTCTCCCCTCGAGACCACCTGCACGCACACCCTAGCATGTGTGTGACTTCATTACGAGCGATGCCCAACTCCGCGCTTGACGAGTAATGACCAGACATCCTCTAACCCCCCACCTGCAGAGGGGCTCCAGAGTTGTACCAAGAGCATTACCATCTTGTTTGAGCCAGCACTGTCGGACCCGTACTCCTCCTCGAGAGGGATAGAGCAGCCTCAAACATTACACTTGTCCCTTTCACCTGGCGGGGGAGGTAAGTTGTCGATGGAGATTTCGTTGATATTGTTCCTGACATTGAAATACAACACTTCTTTTATTAGGATCTGTAGCGCGTACATGAAAATATGAATTCATAATTATTAAACAAGTTTTGCAATAGAATTCCCATAGATGTTCGATGTTCCAGGGATGTGGCAGCTCATGTCCTTCGGAGTCTTGGAGCCGGTAAGAGCCCGGGTGATTTGTGGCGGTGACCATGTAGGGGCCTTCCCATTGGGGGGCCTAGGTTTTCCTCGTCTCGCGTTGTTGTTTTGGTCTCTATTGAGAACAAATGAGTTCTAAAGTTGAAACGCAAGTCAGATGGATCAATAGAAAGGTATAAAACTCGCTTAGTGGCGAAAGGATATACCCAATATGAGGGTATAGACTATGAATAAACTTTTTCACCAGTGGTACATGGATTTGGAACTCTATCAAATGGACGTTAAGACAACATTACTCAATGGAGAACGAGATGAGAAGATCTATATGGACCAACCCACGGGCTTTGTGGTCAAAGGTCAAGAGCGCAAGGTGTGCAAGCTCAAACGATCTATATATGACCTAAAGCGATCATCTATAGACAATGGTATCTCAGATTTCATCGAGCCATTCTATTGAGAACAAATGAGTTCTAAAGTTGAAACGCAAGTCAGATAGATCAATAGAAAGATACAAAGCTCGCTTAGTGGCGAAAGGATACAATAGGAGGGTATAGACTATGAAGAAACTTTTTCACCAATAGTAAGGTTTGCCTCAATTCACCAGTGGCACATGGATTTGGAACTCTATTAGATGGACGTTTAGACAATATTTCTCAATGGAGAACTAGATGAGGAGATCTATATGGACCAATCCATGGGCTTTGTGGCAAAGGTCAAGAACGTAAGGTGTGCAAGCTCAAATGATCTATATATGACCTAAAGCAATCATCTAAAGCAATCATCTCAGATTTCATTGAGCCATTCTCTTGAATGGGTTTACGATGATCACGGAGCACCACTGTGTGTCTATGTCAAAAGGTCCAAAAAGAGCTTCATTATGTTATCATTGTATGTTGATGACATACTACTGGCTGTAAATGACAAAATGTTAATAGTTGCCACAAAAGAGTGGCAGAATACATTTTGGGAGTTAAGATCTACAAATATCAAAGAAACTTTTGTGTTTGTCTCAATGGATTACATAAAGAAAGTTCTCGAGTGCTTCCAATGAGTAAATGTAAATCCATTGACACCCCTCCCTTGCTAGAGGTGAGAGCTTGTCCAAGGATTTATGTCCTAAGATTCAAAGAGAAATGGAAAAGATGGCCTGTGTCCCTTATGCTAATGTTGTGGGCAGCGTAATATACGCAATGATGTGTACTCGATTAGACATATGCTATGCAGCTGGCTTGGTGAGTAGATTCCAATCTAATCTCGGACTGGCACACTAGAAAGCAGTCAAGAGAATTATGAGATATCTCAAGGGAATTGCAGACTATGTATTATGCTATCAAGGTTCGGATTTGCAGCTGAGAGGTTACAATGATGCTGATTGGGGAAGTGACCTAGATGAATGCAAATCAACCACTGTGTATGTATTTCTGCTCAACAAGGATTTGTATCCAAAAATTCAAAGAGAAATGGAAACGATGGCCTGTGTCCCTTACGCTAATGTTGTGAGCAGCCTAATGTACGCAATGATGTGTACTCGACTAGACATATACTATGCAGTTGGCTTGGTGAGTAGATTCCAATCTAATCTCGGACTGGCTCACTGGAAAACATTCAAGAGAATTCTAAGATATCTCAAGGGAATTGTGGACTATGTGTTATTCTATTAAGGTTCAGATTTGTAACTGAGATGTTACAACGATGCTGATTGGGGAAGTGACCTAGATGAGCGCAAATCAACCACTGTGTATGTCTTTCTGCTCAACAATAGTGCCATTACATGGAGCAGAAATAACCTTGTATAGCCTTATATACCATGGAAGCAGAATACATAACTTGTTCAACAACAGTTTAAGAAGATGTTTGGTTACGGAGGTTCCTCAAGCATTTAGATATTGGCACGGATACTTTAGATCTGGTAACAATATTCTACGATAGCATGGCAGCTCTCGCATATGCTAATAATGTCTTAAAGGATCATGGAAGAACCAAACACATAGATATCAGAGATACAACTACATCAAAGACATAATAGCCAAAAGGAAGTGATCTTGAAACACCTTTTTACGAGTCGCATGGTTGCTGATCTCCTGACAAAGCTTATAGCAAGAAACTTTTTGTGGCTCATGTTAGGAATCTAGGATTGCGTAAATTTTGAATGTAATTTGTGTTTCAGTTGACATTGAGGTGTAAACTTTCCTTTGGGATATCAATGCAATATGATTTTATTTAGTTCTTATATTTATCGTATTGGTTTCTGGATACACATGCACACAAGTTATGTCAATAGGCATCGATCGCCTCACTCACACGAGCAATTGCCTTTGGTGCTTGGGTAGCGAGTGGAGATGAGACATTGTGCCCTAGGTACTTGTCCAAGGGGATAAGTTGGTTGAGACAAAGATATGTCACCTTAGTGGGAGCTAAGATGAGGTCTATTGTATTGAGAGGACCATGCATGGGTAACCCTACAGCACATGTAGCCTGTGGTTAGCCAAATGCGAGATCCTCTTTGACGTTTTGGAGGCGAGAAAATGGAGGAACTCGGATTAGACACTTAAGGAGCGGCTAGACTTAAGATCTATATTGTATTGATAGACATATGCTCTTTGAGGAAGAGAAATCTACCGTAGCATGTATTTCATACTACATTTGTTTATTCGACCAAATGAGTAAGTGAGTAAATGGTTCCCTTCTTTCTCACTTTGTCTCACTTTGTGAGTCTCATATTTTATCAAGTGTCCTTTACTTTTTACCTTTGACTATGTCAGAAGATGGAGGTTGTGATGTCTGCTACTTTGGCATGTTGTCTATGGCCATGATTGATACACGGTCTAAAGAGGCATTGCTGGAAAGCAGTTCGCCAAAGTTGAATAACATGAGGGCAAAGGGAAGACTATTCGACATAGTATCTTCGATGGCGTTTGCCGATGTCAAACTATGACGCTACACATTGGTAGCGACTAAGATTGGGAACACATCGAAATGATTTGGAGGTAGTCAAGCATTATTCTGAGTTTTTTTAAACTCAAGAGGGTTTGAAAATGTTTGATTAGATGCGATCGAATGAGTCTACGACATGACAAGACACTTTAGGGATGTTGCTATGCTGGTTATCTCTGGGAGAGATTTGGTATAGTGCTCTCACCTTTCTTTTTGCAGGTGTGCTTGGTGGTCGCACAATCTATTTACTTGGTATGAACAAGATTGAGAACATTAAAGAGATGCAGGCCTGGGGTCATGCCCACTATGTGTGAGTGGGAGATGTAAGTTGGAGGGGCCACCCACATGGGCAAACCCCTCCTCCTGTGCCATAAGGACATGTAACGTATGACTTAAATGACATGTGTTACATGCTTAAGAGTTAAAGTGGAACAACCACTTTATTGGTTTAAAGGTTGGCTTTTAAGGCTAGCCATATGAAATGCCCAAGGAGGGTTATATATAGCCCCCCCCCAAATGGTTCCCAGATTCTTCTAAAAAAAGAGTACATAATCTTTCTATTTTTGTTCTCTCTTGTAAAAGTATTTAAGTTGTGGATTTGTTGAGTATTACTTTAGTTCATTCTACGTAGTATACTTCATCTCTATGAGGAGAAGTTTGAGGCTTGCTCGGTTATTTTTTCAGGTTGGATAAACTTGTGGAGCAACTCAATAAATAGTGCTTGAGGTATTCCGCTGAGTTCTCTAACATTGGTATCAGAGAATATTTTTTAGTTGTTCCCAATTTACCAAAAACTATTTTTTTCGCATATTTTATTTGGATCTGTGTTGATGCCATTTGTTTTGTTTGCTTTTTTTAAGGCTAAACTGCTTCTGTGAGCACCCAGGAGCACAGTGCTGCGAGCACCACCAGTGGTGTAGCATGCACCAAAGAGGTGGTGCGACACCCACTGTTTTCAATCTCGTACCGTACCGGCCGGTACGATCGATATTTTTTGTACCGGCCTCAATTTTGGCCTGTACCGGCCTATATTTCGGCCGATAACGGCCGATATTTTGGCCTTCAATTTTTTTTTTTCATTTTTTCAAACTACAAACTTATTTTTTGACCCCCAAGTCAGATTAGGCTATTTATAATTTATATATATGTATTTATATATAATTTATTCATATATAGATTAATATTTTGGAATATAATTTATATAAATATAATTTTTTCATATATTGACTATCTCGAAACGGTACACGAAACGGTACCGGTATCGAAATATTTCGTTCCAGTGCCTTGACCGATACGGCTTCCGGTACGGTATTCAAAACATTGGCAGCACCACCTTATTTATCGACAGAGCTGTGTCTTGGCGGCTGAGGGTGAAGATGCCGCTACGACAGCGTCTACGGCTGAGGCATCGACGACAGCTACCTTGCTACGAAGAGGCTCTGTTCACGAGTGCCCTAGCTAAAGGAAGAAGATGACTCAGTCATCTGGGCTTCGGCCATTCGGCCCATATTTTGATTTAAAACTAATATGGGCTTGGGCTATTCGGCCCATTCTGTTTTTTTTTAAAAAAGGCGGGCTGGACTATTTTCGTGGCCCCAGACTAAAGAATCCCAAGTTTTTTTATAACACATAAAAAGGCATCAAAATGGCATACTTGGGTTTTGAACCTAGGACCACCAAATAAAACCAAGGAACTAGGTGCACCACTAGGCTATGAGTTCCTTTTGGTTTTAATTGCAAATTATAAATGTATTTATTATATACATTTGTTTAGATAAATGCTTAGATAAAAACTATTTTTTTTTTATTATTCCATAATGTTATTTTATATATGATCTTTTATTTAATATTTTACATTAAATGTGATTACACGAACATGTGGATATATGATTATTTTTTATCAGTTATGTATGTTAGACTTGAATGAATGTTTAGACATTAGCGTTCATTTTTTTAGTGATAAAATAGAAAATTCTCGCTAAGTAGTTTTAATTAGTATTGTTAGTGTAAATGATAGGCTATAGAATTGCAGTGAGCCCAGTAAGAACTGTAAATACACAATATAGTCAGACGATTACAGTGACTCCAGTAAGAACTATAAATACACTTTGTAGCCAAAATACTATGGTGGCCCCAATAAGAACTATAAATGTACTGATGGAACAAGAAAAATGGACTGTAATGGTCTTAAAAGAACCATCTCTGTAGACTGGCCCAACAAGTTGTTGTAGTATGAGTAGCTATCCTTGTAGACTGGCCCAACAAGTTGTTGTAGTCTGAATAATTATCCTTGTAGACTGACCCAAAATGTTACTGCGGTTTTAGTAGGTTCTGTCTTTACATGTGACTAGGGCTAAATGACTACTTAAGATAGTGAGAGTATGGTTGAGATTCAGGAGGATTTGATCTATCATATAATTTTTTCAATTTGCACGAAAATTGGGATATAAATTAATAATTAGACATTGTTGCGCAAGAGATGCTTATGAAGCCTAGCGAATTTTCGATCTTGCGACGTATATGTATTATTTTTTCTTCTAGCTTGGATGGACGCGACGGATTTCTTAGGTGTGTGTGTAATATCCCTTTTCTATGCATTTTGTAGTGAAATGACATCCAAAAATAAATTGCTGATTTAAACAATGGGGATAAATTGGATGGGGAGAATTATGACATTTGGCATCGCAAGATTCAATATGGCTTAGATGAGCAGAAGGTCTTGGAGGCCTTAACTCACTCCCTTAATGAGCCCTAGTAAGGGACTCAGGCCAACACTAGAGAGATCATGAAGCCTATATTCAATGGGCTAATAAGAGCAGTTGTGCACGCATTATCATGTTAAGCAACATGCATAATGATCTCATGTGTGAGTTCGAAACCTATGACACTATCCAGAATATGTGGCAAGCATTGAAGATGAAGTTTGGGAGAACTTCAGTCACGAGGTTGTGCGAATTGACTATGAAGTTTGACTCTGTATAAGATGCACTCTAACCACACGACGAAGCAATATCTTAGGGCAATGTCGACCATGATCCGGAAACTCAAGATGACAGGAAACAACCTGACTAATGAGCAACAAGTCCAGACAGTGATACGCTTGCTACCAAATTCTTGGGAGACAATGAGTTAGAATCTAAAGCACAATGAGAACATAAAGGACTTTGATGATGTCTCACGTTACTTGGAGCTTGAGGCTAAGCGCCTAGAGGCTGCTAAGCCCAAACATTTGAACTATATGGTTGAGTCTAGTTCGCAAAAGGCACCTAGGCCTAAGTGCAAAAAGTCCAAGATAGGAGTAGTTGCTGGACAAGTGATGAAAGTGTCAAGAACTTCTCAGCATAGCAAGAAAGGCAAGCGCTGGAAGAACAAGTCAACGATAGTGTTTCAACTGCGGAAAGAAAGGTCACTTTGTTCGTGACTACAGTGAGCCAAAGAAGGTACACCCTGACTATTCTCGCATTGTTTTTGTAACTAACCCTGTGATGGTTGCTCATTCATATCCTATGTGGACTGTTGATTTAAGAGCGACCGAGCACATAGAGCGAGATAGGGTCTGTTTTGTGGAGTATCGCCAGATTCCAGCTGGGAGTCGTGATTTCAAGGTGGAGAATGAAGCTAGCATGGAGGTGCTAGGACTTGATACCTACAAGTTGGGCTTGTGGGGTGGCCACACTCTATTTCTCCACGATGTGCTATATAAGCTCCTCAGATCCTACAAACCTACTTTCTGTAGTTACTTTATTAAGATTTGATTTTCGGATTGTATTTCAATGGTGTTTTCTTATAAAAAATAAAGCAATTCCAACTTGTAGGTACTAAGTCCAGCACATCGCCGAATCACGAGAGCTTATAGCACATTGTGGAGAAATAGTATGGGCCACCTAGCAAGTCCACCTTGTAGGTACCAAGTACCAGCACCTCCACGCTAGCTTCATTCTCCACCTTGATATCACGACTCCCAGTTGGAATCCAGTGATACTCCACAAAATTTACCCGATCTCGAGCTATGTGCTCGGTCACTCATGAATCAACAGTCCACATATGATATGAATGAGCAACCATCACATGGATAGTTACAAAAATAATGCGAGAATAGTAAGAGTGTACCTTCTTCGACTCACTATGACTGTAGTGAGAAGTTCCTGCCTTTCTTTCCATAGTTGAAACACTTTATCTTTGACTTGTTCTTTCAGCGCTTGCCTCTTTTGCTGCACTGAGAAGTTCCTGACACTTTCTTTACCTGTCCAGCAGCTACTCGTAAATGCCTTGCGTGAACTAGACTCAGCCATATAGGCCGAAGGTTTGGGCTTAGTAGCCTCTAGGAGTTTAGCCTCAAGCTCCAATTGACGTGATGATGTCTCCTTGATGATTGTGCGTTAGATTATGGCTCATTGTCTTCGAAGAATTTAGTAGTGAGCGTATCACTGCCTGGACTTGTTGCTCCTCAGTCAGGTTGTTTCCTGCCGTCTTGAGTTCACTGATCATGGTCGACATTGCCCTAAGATGTTGCTTCGTCGTGTGGCCAGAGTGCATCTTATAGGGAGTCAAACTTCATAGTCAATTCGCGCAACCTCATGGTTGAAGTTACTTCATCTTCAGTGCTTGCCACATATTCTAGGCAGTGTCATAGGTTTCGAACTCACACATGAGAGATCATTATGCATGATAATGCATAACTGTTCTTCTTAACCCATTCAATATAGGCTTTATGATCTCTCTGGTGTTGGTCCGAGTCCCCTTGGTTGGGCTCCTTAAGGGAGTGAGTTTGAATTTCTAAGTCATCCAAGTAATATTGAATCTTGCGACGCCAAATGTCATAATTTTCTTCTCATCCAATTTCTTCCTATTTTTTAAATCGACAATTATATTCTTGGATGTCATTTCACTACAAAATGCGTAGGAAAGGAATATTACACACACACCTAAGAAATCTGCCGCGTCCATCCAAGCTAGAAGAAAAAATAATACAAACATCGCAAGATCAAAAAATTTGCTAGGCTTCATAATCATCTCTTACGCCATAATGTCTAATTATTAATTTCTAACGCTATCCTAGTCAGGACAGAACCTAAAACCACAGTAACCTTTTGGGCCAGTCTACAAGGACAATTATTCAGACTATAGCAACCTATTGTATAGCTACACAGTAACCTATCTTTCTTGTTCCATCTGCATTTACAATTGTTATTGGAGCCACCGTAGTCTTTTGGCTATAGTGCATTTACAGTTCTTACTGACGTCACTGCAATTCTTGTAGCCTATCATTCACATTGACAATATGAAAGCTAATGTCTAACTAAGATTACTTAGCGAGAATTTTCTATTTTATCACAAAAAAAAAAAAAAATGAAGGCTAATGTCTAACATTCAAGTTGATAAAAAATAATCACATCTAATCTAAATATTAAATAAAAGATCACATGTAAAATAACATTATGGAATAATAATAAAAAAATGTATTCGCATATATCCATATGTTCAATTCACATAGATAAAATCTTATTGCTATTATGCTCCATAATTTACACGAGGCGATTTTTTTAGAATAGGGTTTTTGCATGGCACTGGTCGCCAGGCCTTTGTCGTTGACTGTAGGTCATGGCACGCCGCTAGGGCCAATTTGATCAGATTGGTGTGCGGAAGAAGATTTTAACGTCAAGAGAGGATGTTAGGAAGCCAGAGGGGTTGGCGTTTGCTGATGCTGTTGTTTCTAGTGAGAGAGATCAAGTGGTGGATATTCCTTTTCGGGATACAAGATTCAATGATGAGGAGTTGTTTTTTCTATTCTCAAAGGGAGAGAGATCAAGCAGTCAGTGTTGCCATTTTGATTCTCCGTGGTTTTGAAATTTTTACGTCGAAGGCCGTCACATGGTTTTATCAAACTTAGATGGGGGTTGCATTCGGTGCCTATGGTGGGTTAATTGAAAAAGAGAAATCCTCATAATGTTCTTGTGTGGATTTCGAATGAGGAAGACTTCATTAGTGTGATGGCTTGAGGGAATTCAGATGTGGAGGGGGGTGCCGTATAAGGAGTTTCATTGGAAGCCAGATTTCATTAAGGAAGAAGATTCTCCTTGCATTCTGATTTGGATTATGTTATTGAGGTTGCCTCCAAATTATTTTCATGAGTCGATTTTGCAAAGTATTGGAGGGGGTTTTGGTCATTTCTTGAAGAGGGATAATGTGACAGCATGTGGGACTAATCTAGAGGCAGTGCATAATTATGTTGAAATGGATGTCTTTAAAGCCTTTGAGGCATTCATTCTTGTTCCGGGGCTGGAAAACAGTCATTTTCAGGAGGTGATTTTTGAAATGCTTCCAGCGTTTTTATTTGCATTGTAGGAAGCAAGGTCATCAGGAGAACAAATGTTTATATCGAGAACGCCTTCAGCAAAAAGATGGGTAGGGAAGCCAAGCAGAGGGGAAAAGAAAGCGACTAAATAGGTTTGGAAGATAGAGGCGTTTCGGGAGTTGTGCAGGGGAAATGGCTTCCAGAGTTGTTTATTCTCTACAACAGCCTAGAGGATTTCCATTTTAGTTTAGTTTGAAATGTGGATTGCTGGTTTTAATTTCTCTCAAACCATTGGATTGCGTCTACAACTGGGTTTTCTTTTATGATATATAACATTTGAGTTTTAATTTTCGTAGGAGAAATCTTATTGAATCTGAAACAGGGTTTTCTTTTTCAACCATATTCGGATGATCGATTCTTGAAATTTTTGAAGTGAATTTAGATAGAGCCATATAAATATATTTTCTTCTTTTATCTACAAACCCTGTAACAGCGCGATCCTCAAATCTCCAAGAAACTTATCAGTTCGTTCGTTCTTATCTTTTTGGTTTAGTTCAAAATATTCTCATATTTCCTTTTACATTTCATACGACTTCTGGTTAATTATTAATTCTTAATTGGATTTCAGCAAATGTAGTGGCTTTTATATGGACTCGGGCGTGAAGAATACAAAGTCTGTCCCTTTCAAAATCCTCAAAATGACTATTTCTCTCATTTTGACATAGAGAAAAGTTTCAGTGGTTCTTATGGGAGATGTTTTGAGGATGAATAATTGAGTCTTTTTGGTCTCTCTGTCTTTTTCATTTGAGTTCTTTGGTCATCCCTTGTGTCCTACTACAACTTCTCTCTCTTTTCATTCCAGAAAAACTATTTACCATAGTATTTTGATCCGTTTCATTTGAAATTGATAATCATTGTAGTTGAAAAATTGGAATGTTTTAGTCTTTTTACTTGTTAACAATGGCTAAAATGTTGGTAGTTTTAATAAAATTGACAGTACATACAATCCACACAGTTGAAAATATAAAATATTTTAGTTATTTTACACTTACATACAAAAACTTTAAAAAAATGTAATAACCAAGATGTTTATATTTTATATTATTTGAAATAAAACACTCTTTTATTAGGATCTGTAGCGCGTACATGAAAACATGAATTCATAATAATTAAACTAGTTTAGAAATAGAATTTCCGTAGATGAATTCATAATAATTAAACTAGTTTAGAAATAGAATTTTCGTAGATGTTCGGTGTCGCAGGGATGTGGCAGCTCGTTTGTTTGGGAGTCTCAGAGTCAGTAGGAGCCCGGGCGATTTGTGGCGGTGACCAAGTAGGGGCATCAGGGGCCTAGCTTTCCCTTATCCCGCGTTGTTGTTCCGAAGAGATTGGGAACGAATGGGTTCTAAAGGTAAAGCGCAAGTCGGATGGATCAATATAAAAGTACAAAGCTCGCTTAGTGGCGAAAGGATATACCCAACAAGCATATAGACTATGAGGAAATGTTTTCACCTGTGGTGAGGTTTGCCTCAATTCACCTGATTCTAGCCATAGTAGCGTACATGGATTTTAAACTTTATCAGATGGACGTTAAGACACACATTTCTCAAGAGAGAACTAGATGATGAGATCTTTATAGATCAACCCACGGGCTCAAACGTCAAGAGCGCAAGGTGTGCATGCTCAAACGAGCCATTCTCTCGAATGGGTTTACGATGATCACGGATGACCATTGTGTCTATGTCAAAAGTTTCAAGAAGAGATTCATTATGTTATCATTGTATGTTGATGACATACTAATGGCTGAAAATGACAAAGGTTGATAGTCGCCACAAAAGAGTTGGTTATTCTTTAATTTTGAGATAAATGATATGGGTGAGGCAAAATGCATTTTTTGAGAGATTGTCCAAAATTTTTTGTCTTAAAACTCAAAGAGAAATGGAAAAGATGGCTCGTGTCCCTTATGCTAATGCTGTGGGTAGCCTGATGTAGTTGGCTTGGTGAGTAGATTCAAATCTATACCCGGACCGGCTCACTGGAAAGTAGTTAAGAGAATTCTGAGATATCTCAAGGGAACTGCGGACTATGTGTTATGCTATCCAGGTTTGGATTTGTAGTTGAGAGGTTACAACGATGTTGATTGGGAGCGCAACTCAACCACTGGATATGTCTTTTTGCTCAACAATGGCATTATTACATGGAGCAGTAAGAAACAAGCTTGTTCAACAGTAGTTCAAGAAGTTGTTTGGTTACGGAGGTTCCTCAAGCATTTAGATATTGGCATGAATACTTCAGATTCAATGACAATGTTCTGCGATAGCATGACAACTCTCGTATATGCTAATGACTCAAAGTATCATGGAAGAACCAAACACATAGATATCAGATACCACTACATCAGAGTCATGATGGCCCAAAAGAAAGTGATCCTGAAACACCTTTATATAAGTCGCATGGTTGCAGATCCCCTAACAAAGCCTATAGCAAGAAATGTGGCTCATGTTAGGAATCTAGGACTGCGTAGATTATGAATGTAATTTGTGTTTCAGTTGACAATGAGATGTAAACTTTCCTTTGAGATATTAATGCAATATGATTTTATTTAGAGTTCTTGTCTTTATCGTATTGTTTTCCGGATACACACACAGAAGTTATATCAACATGCTTAGATTGACTCATTCACAAGAGCGATCACCTTTGGCGCTTGAGTAGCAAGTGGAGATGAGACATTTTGTCCCTAAGTACTTGTCCAAGGGGATAAGTTGGTTGACACAAAGATATGTCGCCTTAGTGGGTGCTAAGATAGAGGACCATGCATGGGTAACCCCACACAATCCATGTAGGTTGTGGTTAGCAAGATGCGAGATCCTCTTTGATGCCTTGGAGGCGAGCAAATGGAGGAACTCGGGCTAAACGTTTAAGGAGTGGCTGGATTAAGATTTGTACGGTGTTGATATAGACATATGCTCTTTGAGGAAGAGAAATTCACCGTAGCATGTATTTCGACCAAATGAGTAAGTGAGTAAATGGTTCATTTATTTACTTTAGTGTCATTTATTTACCTTTAACTATGTGTTATAAGAACGAAGGTTCTGACGTTTACTACTTTGGCATGTTGTCTATGGCCATGATTGATACGGTCTAAAAAGGCATTGCTGGCAAAGGAAAGACTATTCGACATCATATCTTAGATGGTGTTTGCCGACGTCGAACTATGACGCCATATTGGTAGCGACTAAGGTTGTGAACACATCGAAATGATTTGGAGGTAGTCAAGCATTGTGTTGAGTTTTTTTAAACTCATGAGGGTTCGAAAATGTTTGATCTAATGCGATCGAATTAGTCTAAGATATGACAAGATACAATGGTGCGGCGCGCACCAAAGAGGTGTGCGGCGCCACCTTATTTCTAGATAGAGCCGTGTCTCGGCAGCAGCTGCCTTGCAGCGAAGAGGCATTGTTCACGTGAACAGTGCCCTAGCTGAAGGAAGTCATCTCAGTCATCTAGGCTTGGGCATATATTTTTTTTAAAACTCATGAATGGCCCATTCTGTTTAAAAAAAAAAAAAGGTGGGCTGGGCTATTTTCGTGGTCTAGCACCAAAAAAGCCCAAGTTTTTTTTAACAGATGTTAAGTCATCAAAATGGCACACTTGGGTTTTGAACCCATGACCACCTAATTGGGAATTAATAAATACATTTGTTTTATAAATAATAATAATAAAAACTTGCGTGATTTATATGCTTAGATACATGCTGTGTTTTTTCAAATTACATAATGTTATATTTACATGTGATCTTTTTTTTAATATTTTAGATTAAATGTGTATGTGTGAATTGAACATATGGATGGATACATGCTTAGGAGATACTGGCTTTTTTATTATTATTCCATAATGTTATATTTTACATGTGATCTTTTATTTAATATGTTAGATTAAATGTGACTACTTGAACATGTTATTATATGATTATTTTTTATCAACTATGTATGTTGGGCTTGAATATTTAAACATTAGCCTTCATTTTTTGAGTGATAAAATAGAAAATTCCCACTAAGTATAGTCTTAGGCCTATTTTGGGTGTATAGCTGAAAATACCTAACTATATTCATTATTTTATTATTACTTTTTATTTAGGTTTTACTAATCTTCACTACTATTCAATATTCTATCATTTATTTTTCATTACTTTTTTTTCACTACTATTCACAGAATATCTCACTACCTAATTTCAATCTTAATTAGTATTGTCAGTGTAAATGATAAGTTGAAAGAATTGCAGTAACCCCAATAAAAATTGTATATGCGCTATATAGCCAAAAGACTATGGTGGGTCTAGTAAGAATTGTAAATACACCGTATAGCAAAAATGACTAAGGTGGCCCCAGTAAGAACTATAAATGTACTAATGGAATAAGAAAAATAAACTGTAATGGTCTTAAAGGAACCAACTTTGTAGACTGGCCCAACATGTTACTATAGTCTGAGTATCCTTGTAGACTGGCACAACGGGTTGCTGTAGTCTGAATATTTGTCCTTGTAGACTGGCCTAAAAGTCTACTATCATTTCAGTAGGTTCTGTCTTTACATGTGATTAGGGCTAGATGACTACTTAAGATAGTTGGAGTATGGTTGAGATTCAAGAGGATTTGATCTCCCATATACTACTTAAGAAAATTGAGTTATAAATTAATAATTAGCCATTGTGGTGCAAGAGATGATTATGACCTAGCAAATTTTCGATCTTGTGACGTTTTTGTATTATTTTTTCTTCAAACTTGGATGGACGTGCAGATTTCTTAAGTATATCCCTTTTTTGCGCATTTTGTAGTCCAAGAATATAAATGCTGATGTAAACAAGAAATTAGATGAAAAGAATTATGACATTTGGTATCACAAGATTCAATATGTCTTAGTTGAGTAGGATGGGGACTCAGACCAACACCAGAAGAAGAACCATTGTGCACGTATTATAATGTTAAGAAGCATGCACAATGATCTCATATGTGAGTTCGAAACCTATGACATTGCCCATAATATGTGGCAAGCACTGAAGATGAAGTTTGGGGGAGCTTCAGCCACAATGTTACGTTGATTGACTATGAAGTTTGACTCCTATAAGATGCACTCTAACCACATGATGTAGCAGCATCTTAGGGCAATGTCGACCATGATCCGCGAACTCAAGACTGCCAGAAACAATCTGACTGATGAGCAACAAGTCCAGGCCGTAATACGCTCACTACCAAATTCTTGGGAGACAATGAATGAGCCAAAATCTTATGCACAATGAAAAACATCAAGGACTTTTTGACGACGTCACTTGAAGCTTGAGGCTAAGCGCCTAGAGGCAACTAAGCCTAATTTTTTGGCCTACATGGTTGAGTCTGGTTCACGCAAAGCATCTAGGCCTAAGCACAAGAAGTCAAACATAGGAGTGAGTAGCTGCTGGACAAGTGAAGAAAGTGTCAAGAACTTCTCCACGCAGCAAGAGAGGTAAGCGTGGGAAGAACAAGTCAAAGATAGAGAGTGTTTCAACTGCGGAAAGAAATGTCACTTTGCTCATGATTACACTGAGTCAAAGAAGGTACACTGTAACTTGTAACTAGCCATGTGATGGTTGCACATTCATATCCTATGTGGACTGTTGATTTAGGAGTGCACATAGCGTGAGATCCGGTTAGTTTTGTGGAGTATCGCCGGATTCCACCTGGGAGTCATGATATCAAGGTGGGGAATGGAGCTAGCGTGGAGGTGCTGGGACTTGGATTTGGTACCTACAAGTTGGATTTATGGGGTGGCCACACTCTATTTCCACGATGTGCTATATGCTCTCAAGATCCAACGAAACTTACTTTCTGTAGTTGTTTTATTAAGATTTAGTTTTTGTATTGCATTTGAAAACAATGGTGTTTCCTTATATTTGGTGTTTCTAATGGTGCACACAGTTCCTTGTTTTTATTAGGTGGTCCTGGGTTCAAAAACCAAGTGTGCCATTTTGATGTCTTAATAATGTGTTAAAACAATTTTGGGCATCTTTAGTGCCGGGCCAGGAAAACAGCCCAGCCCACATATTTTTTTATTTAAATAGAATGGGCCCCTCCAGTCTGTTTTACCGGTTCTTGCACATCCCTAGCATCTGGAGCTGAGGCAACGACTGGGCTATTTTCGTCGGCTTGGGCAGAATGGCCCATTCTTAAAAAGAAAAAAAAGGTGGGCTGGGCTATTTTCATGTCCCAACACTAAAGAAGCCCTAGTTTTTTTTTTAACACATTAAGACATCAAAATGGCACACTTGGGTTTTGAACCAAAGACCACCTAACATAACCAAAGAATTGGGTGCACCATGAGAAACACCAAATAAGGAAACACCATTAATTTGAAATACAATCTGAAATCAAATCTTAATAAAGTAACTATAGAAAACAAGTTTCTTCGGATGTTGAGAGCCTATAGCACATCGTGGAGAAATAGAGTACAGCCACCCCGCAAGTCCAGCTTATAAGTACTAAGTCTTAGCTCCTCCACTCTAGCTCCATTCCCCACCTTGATATCATGACTCCCAACTGGAATTCGGCGATACTCCACAAAACCGACCCGATCTCACGCTATGTGCTCGGTCGCTCCTGAATCAACATCTTCAGCTTAGTGCAGCCACGAGCGAAGTGGCCTTTTCTTTCCACAGTTGAAACACACTATCTTTCACTTGTTCTTCTCGCACTTGCCTCTCTTGCTGCGTTGAGAAGTTCCTGACACTTTCTTCACTTGTCTATCAGCTACTCCTATCTTGGACTTCTTGCGTGAACCAGACTCAGCCATATAACCGAATGTTTGGGCTTAGCAACCACTACGCGCTCAACCGAAAGCTCCAAGTGACGTGAGATATCATCAAAGTCCTTGATGTTCTCATTGTGCGTCAGATTCTGGCTCATTGTCTCCCAAGAATCTGGTAGTGAGCGTAACACTGCCTGGACTTGTTGCTCATTTAGTCAGATTGTTGCTCATCAATCAGATTGTTTTCTGCCGTCTTGAGTTTGCGGATCATGGTCGACAATGCCCTAAGATGTTGCTTCATCGTGTGGTCAGAGCGCATCTTATAGGAGTCAAACTTCATAGTCAATTCACGTAACCTTGTGACTGAAACTTCCCCCAAATCATCTTCAGTGCTTACCACATATTCTGGGCAGTGTCATAGGTTTCAAAATCACACATGAGATCATTGTGGATGCTTCTTACCATGATAATTCGTGCACAACGGTTCTTGTTAGCCCATTCAATATAGGCTTCATGATCTCTCTGGTGTTGGTCCGAGTCCCCTTGCTCGGGCTCATTAAGGGAGTGAGTTAGGCCTCCAAGACCTCCTGCTCATCCAAGATATATTGAATATTGCGATACCAAATGTCATAATTCTCTCGATCCATTTTCTCCCCCTGTTTAAATCGACATTTATATTCTTGGATGTCATTTTATTACAAAATGCACAAAAAGGATATTGCACACACCTAAGAAATCTGACTAGTCCATCCAAGGTAGAAGAAAAAATAATACAAAAACTTCACAAGAACGAAAATTCGTTAGGCTTCATAATTATTTCTTGTGCCACAATGCCTAATCATTAATTTCTGACCCAATTTTTGTGCAAATTTTAAAAATTATATGGGAGGTCAAATCCTCTTGAATCTCAACCATGCTCCCACTATTTTAAGCTCTTGTCACATGTAAAGGCAGAACCTACTAAAACTACACTAACCAACTACGACTACAACAACCTGTTGGGCCAATCTACATGGATAGCTACTCAGACTACACCAACATGTTGGGCCATTCTATAAAGATGGTTCTTTTAAGACCATTACAATCCATTTTTCTTATTCTATCAGTGCATTTACAGTTCTTACTGAGGCCACCGTAGTCTTTTGGCTATACAATGCATTTACAGTTTCTTACTGGAGCCACCGTAGTCTTTTGCCTATGAGTACATTTTATAGTTCTTACTGGGATCACTGCAACTCTTTCAGTTTATCATTCACATTGACAATACTAGCTAAGACTACTTAGCGGGAATTTTCTATTTTATCACTAAAAAAAATGATGGCGAATGTTTAAACATTTAAGCCTAACTAACATACACATACATAGTTGATAAAAAAATAATCATATATCGACATGTTCATGTAATCACATTTAATCTAAAATATTAAATAAAAGATTACATCTAATATAACATTATAGAATAAAAAAAACAACATGTATCTATCATATAAATCACGCAATTTTTTATTATTATTTAGAGAACAAATTTATAATAAATACATTTATAATTTTCCAATTAAACCAAAAGAAACTCGAAGCCCAATGGTGTGCCTAGTTCCTTGGTTTTATTAGGTGGTCTTGGGTTCAAAAACCAAATGTGCCATTTTGATGTCTTATTATGTGTTAAAAAAAAATTGGGCTTCTATAGTGCTGGCCAGCCCACCTTTAGAAAAAAAAAAAAAAAAACAAAATGGGACGAATGGCCCAAGCCCAGATGAGTTTAAAAAAAAAAAAATTCGGCCCAAGCTTCTTCCTTTAGGGCACTGCTCACGTGAACAGTGCCTCTTCGCAACAAGGCAGTTGCTGCCGCCACAAGCAACTGAGACACGGCTTTGTCTAGAAATAAGGTGGCACCGCACCATGGTGGTGCGGCATGCAGAAGCGGTTTAGCCTTAAAAGAAAATAAAACAAAACAAATGGCACCAACGCAAATCCAAAAGAATATGCAGAAAAATTATTTTGTGGTAAACTAGGATCAACTAAAAAATATTCTCTGATATTGATGTTAGAGAAGTCAGCAGAATACCTCGAGCACAGTTTACTGAGTTTCTTCACAAGTTTATCCAGCCTGAATGCCTGAGAAGTATTGAGAATGTTTGTGAATAATAGTGAAAAAGTAATAAGAAAGTAATAATAGAATATTGAATAGTAGTAAATTAAAAGTATGTAAAAAGTAATGAATGGTAGAAACAGTAGTTGAAAAGTAATAATAAAATAAAGAAGTACTCTTGGCTGCCAAACACAGCTCACATGCCGTTAGGGCACAGGAGGAGGGGTTTGCCATGTGGGCGCCCATCCAGCTTACGTACACTTCATGCCCGACGCTGTTAGAGATACAGAGTCCAGATAAATGGCATTACATTTGCTGAAATCAATTAAAAATTAATAATCAACCAGAAGTTATATGAAATGTAAAAGGAAATATGAACGAACGAACTGTAAAGTTTGTTAGAGATTTGATGATCAAGCTGTTACAAGGTCTGAAGAAAATAACGCAGCTGAAGAAGAAACTAAAGGAACCAAAAAAAACTATATTTATACGGCTCTATCTAACTTCACTTCAAAAATCTCAAGAATCTATCATCCGAATACGTTTGAAAAAGAAAACCACGTTTCAGATTCAATAAGATTTTTCCTAGGAAATCAAAATCCAAATGTTACAAATCTAGCTAAAAGATTAAGAAAAGAAATCGAATCATATCGTAATAGAAAACCCGGTTGCAGACGCAATCCAATGGTGCGTGAGAGAATATAAAACCAGCCTACATTTCACACAAAACAAAAAAGGGAATCGGGAGTACCTCTTGCATGGCCTCTGGGCTGTTGCAGAGAATCAAAATCTCTGGAAGCCATTTCTCCTTGTTTGTTCTTGAGAAGGAGGGCCAAAAATGCCTCAATGCTCAATGATAGCGAATACAGGAACGCGTAAAGGTGAGAATTGCGTCTCTCATTCTTCAGCGTCTACTGTCGCCACCTCGCCGAACCGAAGTACCATCATCTCTTCACTCTCTCTCTCTCTCTCTCCCACCCATACAAGAAGTACGGAATGATGCGGATGTGAAAACCAACGCCTATATATCCTTTTTAAATTTTCTAGCCGTTGTTACTAATTCATGTAATAGCAGTGATAGGTAACGACCCAATAACAGCACATTTACAGTTCTTAATAAAATAATATTTTTAAACATTTAAACAAATAAGATCAAAATAAAAGTCAAACTAAAATTTTAAAAAAATATAATATTTTACTCTGTAGTTATATAAAAGTTGTTAACAAGTCGGTGGTCTATTATTTTTTAAAATGTAATTCGCCTGACTTATAATAATTTCTAACTGTTAGTTGTTCATAATTTTCAGACGACATATGAAGTCTAACGACTATATATGCCTATGTATCAATTTCTATTATTAGCAATTTGACATCTTAGGAATTTCTAGTCGTTAAATTTTTAGCAATTTTGTATTATAAACTAAGATGATTTAGGATTAATTTTATTTTAGGAATTTCGCACTTTTTGGCTGCGCTCTTCTTATCATCCAATTTTATGCACTTTTTGTGAAATTGTTTTGGTCCTCTACGGTCACATATTGGCAACTCAATGGCCAATCATCGTACAAAACTGAAAAAAGGAAAAACAAAGCATTGAGTTCAAACACTCACACACTGGCTGGTTTGCTTTCATAGATAAAATCCAAAACTTTGGAAACTTAAATGTAACACCCGGACCCAATCAAGCTCAATTTTATTTTATTTTATTTATTTATTTATATTTTATTTTAGTTTATTCTATATTATTTTACTATTCTCCACACGTTTATTTTTCCCTCATGTTTTATTTTGTTTTCTTCTCTTTCGGTCTTTATTTCTTAACTCCCGTAAGATTTCCTCTCGTCCACTCCATGCACACACACGACACATCTGCGCACACGTCTCTCTCTCAGCTCTCTAGGGTTTTTTTTTTGGTCATCCTTTCATGTATATATTTGCCCGTTCTTCATCCTCAACAAAAACCTAGAGTGCCGCTTCTTCTTTTTCACGCTTCAGCCTCCTTCACCATGAGCCCTTCCCCATAGCGCAACTGTGCAGCACCTAGACCACTGCCCCAAACGAGCCAAGCCCGTAACGCAACACGGTATAACCTGTGGCGCCACTGCGCAGCTCACCCACTGCACCGTAGTGCAACACGAAGACAAACGCGCAGCACCCTAGCCACTGCCACGACCGAGCCCAGCCTGAAACACTCGAACCACATCCCGCACGATGGAAACCACCTTGATTGCCGCTGCTCTGCCCTGCACCTCCGCACCAAGCCACTGATGCGCTGTGGGACGTGAAGGACTCTGTTTTTACACGCCGAAACAGGGGAAGCATCCCCACCGTAAAAGCAGCAGCAGTCACTGGCTGTGAGACCCTCAGGCCACCCCAGCCGTAGCATCCCCTCACGGTGAGTACCTCCCTCGGTTACTCCCTCCTTTCTCTCCGCCCTCTCTTGCTTACTTTTCCCTCTCTTTCTCTAGTGCCCAGCGGTGCTCGACAGAAGCTTCGCCGCGCTCCTGCTCTTCTGGCGTGCCACCGCAGTCCCTCCAGCCAGCCCCGTCGCGCCTCACCCTCGATGCGTGCCTCGGTTTCCCTTGGGTAACTTCCTACCGTGCATGTTAGTTGATTTACGTAGGTTTTGTTTTGGTTAGTTTTCAAGGAATTAATTGAAATTACCGTAATGCCCTTTACTACATGTTATATTAATGGGCTTTTATACTTTTATTATGTATTAGTACACTGTTATTTATTTATGATTACAGAAAATTATTTTAACATGTTATTAAGTAAAGTTTTATTTTAAAAGTAAACAATATTGGTGTAATGTTATTTTTACATTTTAGATATGATTTAGTCTATTAAAAAATAGTTATGGTTTATTTTAAAATATTTTGAGATAATTATATTATCCAGTATTAAACTTCATAAGTTGTTTTAATTAATAAATAAGTTAGATTTTTAAATGTTTTTAGTCGAAGTTATCAAATGAACATTGACGATTTTAGAAAAAGATGATATATTTTGAGGTTATGAAATTTTAGGTTTTGAGGAATTAAATAGGTTATTTTAGAAGTTTAGGATTAAATATCGAAATACGTGATTAATTGAAAATTTACGAGAATTACGTGATTATTTTATAGGTGACGATTGTTAATTGTTCGACATTTTGAAAAAAATTCTGAAAAGCTAAAAAGTTCAGGTAAGCGGGGTTCCTATGCTAGACTTTGCATTAAAATAAAATGAGCTGAGATTGATTTTTGAAAAATATACATATTTGGTTATGAAAATAAATTTGAACTACCTCAGTTATTTGTTCAGCATTACTCATGAGATTCTGTTTAAGAAGAAAATATATTTTTGTCATGATTGGTGTAGACATGAGCTTATTTCTGATATTCTGTTTCTAAACTTTGAAAAAGAGAGCGAATATGAAATTTGTGCATAAATTATGTTGTGATATCATTTTTGTTATGTTATGAAGATTTTCTGTACTCTGATATGATCTGATGTGATTTCTAAAAACCTCTGGCATAACATTATGTTTCTGTTTCTGTTCCATTCTGACCTCACCACGGGTGCAAAACTGTGGCCTTTGTTCGCGTTGGTACCAACTTTTCTGTTTCTGGTGCACCCACTTTGGAAACAAAGTGGTTTTTTGTGTGGTCTTTCCTATGTGCACACTCAGGGCTCCGAGAATGAATAAGGGGAAGATTCACATTCTGTTTCTGCTCGGTTAGCTACCGGGGTTTGCACAATCCTACCACGGGGGTTAAACATGGTATTTGTTCTGATATGATAAGATAAGATGTGATGCTTCAGTTTATGCTATGCCAAAAGGATTTTGATTATGAATATTTTCGAATTTTTGCTCTGATGTTTTTGATAACATGTTCTAACGCTGCATTTTGAAAAAATTATTCTGATTCTGCATTCTGAAAGAAAATATTTTGTTCTGTATTCTGATTTCTGTAAATGCTCATGTTTACACACTAATATATGTCCTCTGCTTACTGAGTTGTTGATAACTCACCCCTTAACTCCATATATTTTTCAAATAATTTTGATGGTTCAACTGGAGAACAAGAGTAGAAAGTTTAGCAAGGTGTGATGATCGTAGTGGAATAAGTGCCTGAGGGTACAAATGCTTATTTGAGGGTCGTAGTTAGTAAACTGATTTATTTTTTGGGTATTTGATTTGATGAGTTGAGGATGTTTTCGAGTTTTTGGAAAATTCTAATTTATGTTATTGGGAATTTCTTTATTGTCGCCATGGAGGAACTTAGATTTTTGGTTTGATTAAGTGGATTAATATTTTATGGGATTTTCTGGATTTTATAGTTGTGTTATTTAAGTTAATTAAGTATTAAGAGCTAACTCTCCGGACCTCCGGGAACGGGACGTTACATTAAAAACCTCTTATCTCATCATTACAACTTTCCAAATCTCCATACAAAATAAAATAAACAATTCAACTTTTTTAAATTCCAAGACAAAAATAATATTAAAAAATATATTCTAACAATATTTTATTTAACTTTTTAATTTTACTCTCAACTCATCTCATCTCATCTCATCTCTAAAAACAAACGAGATACAAAAGAAAAGAGGCATGATTTGTTGAGATTGAAGAGCAGTTGGTGGCATGGTAGTTGAGTGGCAGATGTCCTTACAAAATGTCCTCAACCTCAATTATAGGTATACATTTTTGAAAGCCTATCAGCGTGTTTAGATTATGGAGAAGTAGCAAATCAGGTGACCTTACAAAATGTCCTCAACCTCAAGAGGTTTGCCATCGCTACAAGAAATAAGGTCATTTACGGCGATTTTGTGTTTGTTGGAAATAAAATCACTGCAAAAAGCCTTTATTTGCAGCGATTTTTTACATCGTCGCGGACTTTTTATATAAAGTTTCAAACTAGTCTTTTGCGGCAATTTTTTTTTTCTTTTAACAACGGTCAAATTCGCTGTAAATAATTTTTTTCATGCTTTAATTAGACAGTTGGAATAGATCTCCTCATTAGCGGTGATTTATTAAATATTTGCGACGAGTATAATTCGGCGAAAAAAGTTTTCCCAGTGATTTAATAGGCAAACCGAATGGGTATTTGCGGCGTTTTATTTAAATTTTGTAGCGAAAAAAAAATCGTTAAAAAAATAACTATTTATGGTGATTTTTTCAGTTCGCTAGTTCAATTCATAATTGAGTAAACAATTGTGACGAATATTCGGCGCAGTAAAAATCTCTGGGAAAGATTATTTGGAGCGATATATGGGATTATTTCTGGCGATTCTTGGCGCGGGGAAAGATAGCATTTCTTGTGGTGCATGCTCCCTAATCAACACAAAGATGATGTACAGAATGTATAGGATATTGGGAGTGGGAATCTTGATTGTTTAGTTGTGCTGCAAAGAGGGATATGTCATGAAGATTGCCTCCGTATTATGTCCCCAAAGATTGTTTTTGATGAATCTCGATCGGGTATTAATTTCAAACACTATATTCTCAATAATAGTAATTACTAATTATCGTCGTGCTTTCATATTGTTCTTTTCCACATTTTGTTTGCTTGTGTTTCAAAGTAACATCACGAGGGAACCATCTGCTTGATTGCCAAGCTCTTTGTGTATAACTTATAATTTCTTTTTGGGAAAATTAAAAAAAAAAAAAATTATGAATGATTCATCCTCTTTTCTTTAGAAAATCTCTATGAATTCATCATATCCATCCAAGGTAAAAATTCTCATAAATAAAATTAATCCTAAATATTTTCATCATAAATACAAAATTACTAATAACTTAACGGCTAAAAATTTGAAGGAGATAAAATTATTAACAGTAGAGAAGGATACATAGACATATATAGTCGTTGCGTTCCATATTTCACTTCAAAATTAAGAATATTTAAAACGGTAAATTATGCTAGTAGATATTTAAAAACAAAGAAAACATTTTGCTCATTAATCCCACCTTAATTACGAGACAATCCAACGGCTTGAAAATTTAAAAAGCTCGGTGGATTAAGGTTTTTTTTCTTGCAATTAGTAACAACGGCTAGAAAATTTAAAAAGGATACATAGGCGTTGGTTTTCACATCCGCATCATTCCGTACTTCTTGTATATATTCCTCCATAATTGAGAAATATGTGCCTCTGGAGAGAACACAGGAACTGGGGTGGGAGGGGGGAGAGAGAGAGATGGTGGTACGAGGTGGCGACCGTAGACGCTGAAGAATGAGAGACGCATTCCTCATCTTTACATGTTTCTGTCTTCGCTATTATTGAGCTTTGAGGCATTTTTGGCTCTTTCACAAGAACAAGCAACGAGGAATATCTTCCGGAGTTGTTTATTCTCTGCAACAGCACAGAGGTATTCCCGATTCCCATTTTAGTTTAGTGTGAAATGTGGACTGCTGGTTTTAATTTCTCTTGCACCATTGGATTGCGTCTGCAGCTGGGTTTTCTTTTCTGATATATATGATTCGGTTTCTTTTCTTAATCTTTTAGCTAGATTTGTAACATTTGAGTTTTGATTTCCGTAGGAGAAATCTTATTGAATCTGAAACAGGGTTTTCTTTTCAACCATATTCGGATGATCGATTCTTGAAATTTTTGAAGTGAATTTAGATAGAGACATATAAATATCGTTTCTTCTTCAGTTGGTTATTATCTACAGACCCTGTAACAGCTTGATCATCAAGTCTCCAAGAAACTTACCAGTGCGTTCGTTCTCATCTTTTTGGTGGTTTAGTTCAAAATATTCTCAAATTTCCTTTTACATTTCATACAACTTCTGGTTGATTATTAATTCTTAATTGGGTTTCAGCAAATGTAGTGGCTTTTATATGGACTCGGGCGTGAAGAATACAAAGTCTCTGTCCCTTTCAAAATCCTCAAAATGAGCCTTTCTCTCATTTTGACAGAGAGAAAAGCTTCAATGGTTCTTTTGGGAGATGTTATGAGGATAAATAACTGAGTCCTTTTGTCTGTGTCTTCTTCATTTGAGTTCTTTCGTCATCCTGGACTACTATGTACAACTTCTCAAGGTAACTCTCTTTTCGTCCGAGAAAAACTATTTACCATAGTATTTTGATCCATTTGATTTGAAATTGATAAGACTATTCATTGTAGTTGAAAATTCGGAATGTTTAAGTCTTTTTACTCCACAATAATGAGTAAAATGTTGGTAGTTTTAATGAAATTGACAGTACGTACAATCCACATAGTTGAAAACATAAAATATTTTAGTTATTTTATACAAATCACATTTAAAAGATGTGATAACCAAGATGTTTATATTTTATATTATTTGAAACATTGGAGTTAATAGATACTATCTTATTCAAAACATTTTATATCAATAGGTGCAATCTTTTTGATGCAGGCTTAATTGGGATGTGCTGTAAAAAAGGGGTATGTGTTTTTTATTTTCCTCTTTTTGTTAATTTTTGCAATCTATCTGCAAGGACCAACTTTATTGGAGTGTTCCAATTTCTTTCACACATTCCATTCTAAACTTTTTGGGTTATTTTTTGATATATATATACTTTGCCTGATTAATTAATGTTCTACTTTTTGCTTGCTCGATTTGCAATCCAAAAAAAACTTTAAGTTCTCTCATCTCAAATTCCTCTTACATACTCTTAGCAAAGATTTCACTCATCTTTTCATTAGTAGCACCGTGTAACAGTGCGCTAGAAATTCAATGGTGGAATTTCTATAGGCGGAGTTTTCACGAATTGACCAATCGCGTATAAGTCTCCCAGCATAATCAGTGTTACCACTCACTATGGTGCTAGAAGCATGATTTTATTTATTTGAGCTAGTTAGAAGTGTCAGAATGCGATATGGTATACTCTATTAGATTCAGTTGATTATTTAGGATTTTTTGGTGCAATAATCTCATTTTCAGTTTTCGGACGAAACGCTTATTCGAAAATGAGTTTTCTTTATTTCGAGGCACTTCGGGGTTGCATTTCGATAAATGAATTGCACAGTTAGTTTAGTGTGTATGATTAGGATTTTCAGTTTAAAATTTATTTTTCACTTTTCCAGAGTGAATATTAAACCTTAACAGTAGCACCAAGTGTGTGTTTCCAAAATATGAAATGCTTAAATTAGGTTAGATAAGTTTTATTTGAAAACATGGCAAGATTTTAGCCACACTTGATGAATAGTATTGGACACTTGGCACCAACATGAACCATAAGATTGAAGGAAATCAAGGTGTGAGATCATGTCACCTAAGTAAAACTCTATTACATCCAACCATCCAAATTGTGTCAAACATGTTGTGACATCATTATCCAACCCTTTAAATCTTAAAAATTTGATTGAGTCAATAAAAATTTGATTTGAGCTTGATAGCATTCCAAACCCTAACTAAATCCTCTTTAAACCCCAAAATGAAGCCCACTTGTGTAGGCCCACGAAATTTAGCCACCTTGGCAAAGCTTCTTGAGAAAATTTCCATCCACTCAAGGCTGACCATCCACTACTCATGATAGCCCCAAAGTTGTGCATGATGTGAAAGGTCAAAGGCCACCTCACCATCACGAAGTCATGGAAGTTTCCTTGGTTGAAAACCAATCACTATTTGTACTTTTTTGTGACCTAATCATCAAGGTGTCACTCAAGTCCATACTTCACTTTTCAAAAGTGTATTAGGTGTGCAAGTCATCCCTTCACTCACTTCACCCATTTTCATTTCTGTTCTTGGAGAGAATATTTAGAAGTTCTCTCAGGTAGTTTTCTGAGTCTTTTTGCGTGCAGCTTTTGGAATTCTTGTATGTATTTTCTCACAATAATTCCTTTATAAAAGTTGTTCATCTTTGAGTTTAGTTTTCCGTTGGTAAGGGTTTGTTTGATTTCATGGTCATTTGATCGGTCAAAAGTTATTTTAACTAAGAAAAAGTCAATCTGGGCAATAATCTGGATAGTGTGTGTATTTTGGAGTTTTTGACTAAGGTAATGGAAAAATCTTGATCCGAAATTTTTATGGAGTGCTTTCAACATGTTTATTATGAATGTTTGTTGGAGATTAGTTGCATGATTAAAGGTTTCGATAAAGGATTTTCCTAGATCTAAATGCTTAGAAACTGGAAGAGGAAAAACAATTTATGTTTAAAGAAAGTTGTGGTTCATTCTTAGTCCATGACTTTGTTCGGATGTTATTTTAAAGGTTTTTGGTGTTAGTTTCAAAGATATGAATTTTTATGCAAGAGAGTACTTGGTTAGGTCAAAAGTTTGATGTTTTAGGCTAGATCTATTTTTTGTTTATTTTTAGTCATGTGATTTTAAGTTTAATGTTTGGATCTACTTAAGGACACATTTTTAAACCATATGATGTTTTGGTTTGAAGATATTCCTCACGGTATGCTCAGATCAAGTGTTTTGATCAAGGCAAGTTGAGAAAGGAAATTCTGCTTTTGGCTAAGTGTTGGAGTCGAGTACTTCAAGTTGTTAGAAGAAATTTTTGGATTTTTGGAATTCTTGGAAATATGTTTTGAGATAGGCCAAACCTTGAGATTCAAGAGTTTGTATTTTAGTTAAAAAGTTTGGATCTTTTTACTAAAAAGTTTTATATCTATGAGAAGTATATTTTTGATGGATATTCTAAGCATGTTTTTAAACATAAGATAGGACGATCTTTGTTGCAATATTTCGGTTTGATCATGAGTTTTGAAGTTGAAACAAATTGCAACATAAATCAAGAGATATGGCCTTTGGAAGTTTCGGCCCTATGATGTTTTCTTTCACAGTTGTGTTTAGTTTTAAATTTCTCTAAGTTGATATTTGAGGTTTTTTGTAATTTTTAGAATTAGGATGTGAAATCCTTAAGTTATGGGTAAAATGATAATTTTCTCATATGTAGAGGATAAAATAGTAATTTTACTTTAAGTTAGCATTTTTCATGTTTCTAATTGTTAGCGATAAAGTTTCTAACTTTTAGAATCCTTGCTAACTGTTTCTCGTGTTTCGTGCTTTATCCCCGTAACGTGACTGTAAGGGGTTCCCTCCCTCTGTCTTAGTGGGCCTCAGAGGGGCTGGAATAAGAAACAAAGGCCCAGCCTAGAACAAATAAACTCTTCGGCCCGACGCAAGAGTAGGCCGCCCCAGGATGTAACCTCCATGAGGGAGCATGCTGCAGGGTATGGGACTCGCCGTCCTGGAGGACCCTCGAACAGCACCCAACGCTTGAGTACCTATCCATATAAATGGACGGGAAGTAAGGTCCCTCAACCCTCTAACAAGTAGACATCGACGAACCACCAATGACACTAGCAGAGTAAGGCAAGTCGGAGAAGCACACCGCATTAGAGGCATCACTACCCAAGCTACACGCTACATTAATGACACTGTCGCAGAGGCACGCTAGTTTAAAAGACTCTGAAAAAAGGAATAGTAAAAAGGACATGGACTCAACTGGGGCAGGCACGATCTGTTTTCCCCCAGACTCTTGGTATAAATAGCAACTTTTAGGTACGAGAAACTCTCTCTGATCCCTGAACTCTTTCATTATTTACAAAATTTCAAAATACTCTATTGACTTTGGCATTTGAGACTCCCTCGCCCAAGGCACCACCCTCTCCTAGTGTATTTCTTCTCTATCTTCGCAAGCCCAATTTTGAATACCTGAGCTGCTGGAACCTGGCCTAATGGTTTATGAAACACGATGTTAATAGTGGCGTCGTTTGTGAGATTATTGTAGATCTCGCGTGTACTTCGTATGCCTGCGACAATCCTTTACGGAGAACTCAAAAGAGACACAGAGGAAGTTGCCATAGAGACAAGACTAAAAGATATAAAAAGAAAGTACGAAGAGATTGCAAGGAAAGTGGGCAAATCGTCGTCAGTGGACCAACTCTGCTCACAAGTACTGGTCTACCTTACACAAAAGAGGTGATGGATGTGCCCTTACTAGCAAAGTTCAGGGTCACCACCATAGAGATGTACGATGGAGGGAGGGACCCCCTTGAGCACCTAAAAACTTTCAGGGCTCACATGATGTTGCATTTCCTAGGGGAGGTGGCATGCAGGGCATTCCCGCTGACCCTAAAGGGGCCAACAAGGGTATAGTTCGGGTCTCTGGCGCCCGGTTTCTTAGACAGTTTTGGCCAATTGGCTCGACAAGTTTTGATGTAGTTCATGTCAATTCGAAGAAGGCGACGCCCAACAGCGTACCTATTCACCCTCAAGCAAGGAGAGAAGTAAAGCCTGGAGACGTGCTTGTCCCGGTTCAACATGGAGCGCATGACCACTGATGACCAAGATAAAAAGATAACCCTGGTGGCGCTTCTGGGAGGGGTCTGGCCACGATCCCAGTTCATGGTCGAGCTGGCAAGAAGGACTCTCAAGACGATGCGAGAGTTTTATAGTCCAGGTCCACAAACTTCATTAACGCCAAAGACACTCTTCAAGCCCTAACAAAGCCAATGAAGAAGGAGCTAGGGCGAGCAAAGAGAAAGGCAAGGGCCCCAGCCCCTTAGGGCCCATGAAAAGCCAAAAAAGAACTCCCATGACAAGAGAAGGGAGGAAGCTCTGACAAGGGGACCAGGACCTCTCTTCGATTGATCCATGTTTACCATCCACGAGACCGACACCTCCGTAACCCATGAATACGATGACCGAGTCATTGTAACTCGCTACTGCATATACCATTGGTCCACCTCGCACAACACCGAGGACTCCTCCCAACAAGGGAGGAGGGACCATGCAGAATGGATGAGGCAATGTTACCCTCCCCCCCCCTTCCCCCCCGGGGCTAAGAGCTGGAAATGAGGGGAAGATTGAGGGAGTGGAGCACGTACCTTGCGAGCATCAAGACTCGGGAGCGGGTACAATCCCAAACTGCCCAAATAGAGTAACTCCAGTGGGATAAAGGGGAGAGCTAGACCCAAGGCCGCTCTACTCTCATGATGGAGAGTGGTAGGTCCTGCCCTACGACTGCCTGAATAACTTATCCCGACCGCCAGCACAACAAAGAGTGGGCTCAGTGCCAACTTGACCCAACACTTCCATTCCTTGCGATATCAACGAGCGAGAGTGGGTCCAGTCTCATATTGCCCAAATGGCGTACCTCTCGCAGGAATGAAGGGGAGAACTAGGCTATCCCTGCCATGATGGAGAGCAGGTCATGGCCCCCCGGCAGCTTGAACAACTTATCAAGCCCCCGTGATGACCCGAATGCCTAACCCGACCTTTGCTGCAAACGAAGAGTGGGTTCAGCGCTAGCCTAACCCAAATCTTACATTTTCCTGCTATGTCAACGAGCTGGGCGAGTTGTGCTATAGGCTGCTCGGTCCCTCCCTCGAAGGAGAGCTGGTTTGGCCTTTCGACTACCCAAATACTTATCCCGACTCCCATCGTAGTGGGATAAAGGGGAGAGCTAGACCCAAGGTCGCTCTACTCCCATGATGGAGAGTGGTAGAGTTACCTTCTCGGGGGCTAAATGGGCAAGTTGGCCCAAGGCATCCTAACCCCTCCTTGATGGAGAGAGGGCTAGGTCCTTCGACAGCCCGAATACTGCACCAAGGAATGCGAACACCAACAACCCGATAAAAAGCGACAAGCAAATCGCGTCAAAGGCCAGATGGCCTAGGTTTGCGAAGTCTAACTCCTACAAAGCTAAGCATAAAGTTATGATGACATGTTTATCTTTCAATCAGGAATTAAATATGCAACGCCAACGGGTTGGAGTGGGTCCAGTCTCAAACTACCCTAACAACCTACCTCCCTGCGGACCAAGGCCATGGGTCGAGCCAGAGGTCGTCTTGTCTCCCTATGACGGAGAGCGAGATCAACCCCACGGCTACCCGAATAACCTACTCCAGCCACAGAGCTACTTGGAGGGGGCATAAAGGCTGGTTAGCAAAACGCTTCGCGGTCTCTCCCCCAAGGAGGCGACCGAAGTCTCTCCCTAATGCAGCTTAACTCTTAATAGGGAATTTCCAACCCCTCCAAGCCAACGACAGTGAGCGAGAGCCAACATGCACTAATGACACTTCCTTCTTCTTTAAATTACATATCAAAACAAAGCACATCAACGTAAAATGGAAAAACTGAAGGACTAGGTGGGGTAAAGTGTGTCCAAGAGACAAATGACAAGGAGGAAATTGGCATAAAAAAGAAGTGGAGAGAGACACCAGCCTTATCAAACAACATCGCTAAAGGCCTCAAGAGGACAACTGCCTAACAAGGGCGAATGAAGACAATAAAAGCAGAAGAGCTATCAACAAGCGGGGTCGTTAGGAATAGATTAGGCTATGGCGGGGTGGACTGTAAAGCATGACGGAAATCCCCTCATCTAACACCAAGCCCATGGTTTCTTGTGACAAAACCCCCCAAGCTGGCCATAAAAAAGAAAAGAAGGGAGAAGAAGAAGAAGGAAAACATCAGAGAAGAATACGCAAAGACAAGTAGCCTGGCATAACAAAAAGTATAAGGCAATTTCATTAATGATCAGAAACTACACAAGCCGCATGGCAACAGTGCACAGGTATATACCTTTTCCAAAAAGAAAGAAAAAATAAAATAACAGCAATGGCACAGAGAAGCTAGGACGTGGTAACATCAAGCACCATGCTCAGAGACCTCGGCAGCAGGAGTGTCGGCCTCAGGGACGTCAAGCTTAGGGTCGTAGTGTTCGGGAGCAGCATGCTTGGATATAACTGGGAAGGCAGGACCCGTAAAACATTAGGGATCGTGTCCATCCCTAGCTTGCGGCCAAACGCAAAGGCTTCTCTGTCAACAAAACCTTGGGTAAGGTCAATATCCCGCAAATATTTCTCGAAAGTTTGCGAAAATAGCTGTGAACTCTCCAAAATGTGGTCCTGCATCGACCTAAGGCCCTCATCACTCCCATGCGCCAACGCGGTATCGCGAAAGCCCACGAGCAACTTCAGCTGGCTGTCCAGGCGGTAGGTGACGTCTTGCACTCGAGACAAATCGCTCCAGCTCCCATCCCTTGGGCATCTTCCCTAGCTTTCTCCTTTTGCTTTTTCTGACGGCAGCTAGCTTCTTAGTTTTCTTGCTACCCTCCTCCAATGCAAGTCCTACCCTCCTCAACTCTTGCTCCAGTCGTTCCCTCTCGTCCCTCTCACCATAAGCGTGCCGTAAGGCAATCTGGGTCAATGCACGAAGGGCTTGGTTTTCCTGCTGAACGACCTCTTGGGCGTCCACAATAAAGGCTGCCAGATGAGAGGAGGCCTAACAACAAGAGAGGCCAACATGGAATGGTCTATAAAAGGAATCTAGGAAACAAAGAAAGAAAGGGAAAAGACGGGAAAAAAAAAAGTTAGCAAACCCTGTGGAAGAAGCGAGACAAACACTTGACAACTTGGTTGATGGCTTTCGCGTGGTACACCCCCCCTCCCCGGCCCCCCCGTTTTTAACTTGTCCAAAGGGAAGACGACCTCCACCGAACCTCCGATCGCCTCGGTTCAACGGGCTTCGTCAGCAACCTCCCCAGTTGCAAGGGTCGAAGGCTGTCGACCTGCCGAACCCTCACCAACTACAATATCCAGAAGGAGTCTCGGCCTCCCGCTTGGTGCCCCATCTCTGAGACGCTCTTTCGAAAGTTACGGCGGCCGCCCACTTAATGACAGAGTCCCAGCCGCCCTTTTAGGAAAATTATCTAGTAAGTTATTTGGGGATTCCAAGATTCTCATTCTAATATCGTGGCTGACAATCATAGTGTTCATGACGAACTCAAAAATGATCATGTTCAATATAATCCACCAATGAGAACTTTGTGTGATTATTTGCAACCAACAAGGACAAGTACTCTATCTTGCATGATTTTTCCTATGAATATGGGGAATTTGATTTAAAGACTGGAGTAATACAATTGCTTCCCAAGTTTCATGGCTTAGACTCAGAAAGTTCTTATTTGCATTTAAAAGAATTTGAAGTGGTTTGTGCAACTTTGCAAAACTAAACTTTCGATGATGATGTTGTTAAATTAAAGTTGTTCCCATTCTCTTTGAAGGAAAAAGCTAAAAATTGGCTTAATTCCTTGAGACCAAGATCTATTGGCACATGGCAAGAAATACAAAGAGAATTTTTGAAATTTTTTTTTTCTACTCACAAGACCAACACTCTTCGCAAAAATATTATGAATTTTTCTCAAAAAGAAAATGAGACTTTTTTTTTTTCAGAGTTGGGAGTTTTTTACGGAATTATTGATGTCCGCATCATGGCTATGAGACTTGGCGCATCATTAGCTTCTTCTATGAAGGTTTAACTTCTTAAATGCTAGTTTGTTGAGATGCTTGGCTGAAAATGCCCAATCTTGGGACAACACAGATCGTTCTGATCGGTCAAACAAGTCCAAGCCTAATACCATGTCACAAGAATGTATGTATGTCCTCATAGGAAATGATGATGTGGAAGTTAGGATAGTTAGTTTGACTAGAAAAGTCGAGTCCATCGAACTTAGGAAGGTAAATTCAGCTAAGGTCATCATTGTCCAAGAAGAAAATTGTGGCATATGTGAGACTAGTGGACACCTAACTCAGGATTGTCCAACAATCTTTGCTTTTAAAGAGGTGTTGCACGAACAAGCAAATGTCATGAATATAAAAGACCTTTTTTTCCCCTTAATCTGAAACATATAATTTTGGATGGAGGACTGGAGGAATCACCCCAAACTTGCTATCCACATAAGAAACTTGCTATCTTATGTGCCTCCACATAAGAAAACCCTTGAGGAGAGACATTACAAACTTGCTATCTTAGCATTCACATCATCATTTGCCTTGAGGATATACATACCTTCTTGAGAGGACTTATTTAACCGATCAAAACGACCTATGTTGTCGCAAGATTGAGCATTTTCAGCCAATTGATCAAAATGGTCCCAATCATCATCAGGATCTTTATTTAAAAATTCACCATTACACATCATCTCTATAAACTGGCGCATTTGAGAAGTTAAACCTTCATAGAAAAAACTAATGGTGCGCCAAGTCTCATAGCCATGATGTGGGCAAGTTAGCAATAATTCCTTAAAACGCTTCCCAACACTAAAAAAAGTCTCATTTTCTTTTTGAGAAAAATTCATAATCTTTTGAGAGGACTTATTCGACCGATCAAAATGACCTATGTTGTCCCAAGATGGGGAATTTTCAGCCAATTGATCAAAATAGTCCCAATCATTATCAGGATCTTTATTTAAAAATTCACCATTACACATTATTTCTATAAATTGGCGCATTTGAAAAGCTAAACCTTCATAGAAAAAACTAATGGTGCTCCAAGTCTCATAGCCATGATGTGGGCAAGTTAGCAATAATTCCTTAAAACGCTCCCAACATTGAAAAAAATATCATTTTCTTTTTGAGAAAAATTCATAATGTTTATGCGAAGAGTGTTGGTCCTGTAGTAGGAAAAAAAATTTTCAAAAATTCTTTTTACATTTCTTGCCATGTGCCAATAGAATGGGAACAACATTAATCTAATAACATCATCATTGATAGTTTAGTTTTGCAAAGTTGCACAAACCTCTTCAAATTCTTTTAAAGGCAAATATGAACTTTCTAAGTCTAAGCCATGAAGAGTGTTGGTCTAGGCTTTAAATCAAAATTCCCTATATTTGTAGGAAACATCATGCAAGATGGAATACTTGTCCTTGTTGGCTGCAAATAATGACGCAAAGTTCTCAGTGGATTATTTTGAACATCAACATTTTCGAGTTTGTCATGAACACTATGATTGTCAGCCATGGTGTTAGAATGTGAATTCTTGGAATCCCCAAACAACCTATACGATAATTTTCCTAAAACAAATTCCTCTTTCCACATGTAGGTTGGGGGTGGGCTTTCTGTTTAAAATGTGTTAGTTATTTTTTTTTCTTTCTATTTTTTTCTTCTAGTCTTTGTTTTCTATCATTTAAAAAAAAACATAAAAATAAAAGTGACATAAATTTATGAGGCAGTTGGTAACATAAATCCCAAAGGCCTAATGACTGGTTGAAGAGTGAATGTCAAAATGAGTTCTCTTTACTAATTGTTTCTTAGCAATATGCAAACATGCTTGAATTTTGAATTTTCACGTCACAACTAGATCGCACTTTTGGGGTGAAAGTTCAATTTTTTAGTTGTTGATCTTTTAGTTTCTTGGAGGCCTGATGAACCACGACTAACTTGTTTACTTGGTTTGTTGAGAAGAAAAAAGTGAAGGTTGTATTGTTGGAGGCACTAGAAAGGAACTAGTAAATTAGACCAGGTACATCTGAAGAAAAAAGTGAAGGTTCTATTTCTAGGGTTCAGTTTTCACCCATGGTGCCTAGATGACTTAGACAAGAGGGAGAGTTGAATTGGATTGTATTTAAAAATCCGCAATTATAAATTAAATACACAATATAAAACATGAACAAAATACAAATCAACAGTAAATATAAAGAGTAAGGGTAAGAGGAAGTAAACTCAGTATTTTAACGAAATTCAGCCTCACTACCTACGTCCTCACCTCAATCTACCCCTTGAGGATTCACATATTCACTATCCAATCTCCTTTAGGTGGAGATAGAAAACTATTACAACTTTGAGCAGTACTGCTACAAAGAATCTATGTAGAATACCCTCTACACTTGCAATCACCTTACACGTGGTGATTCATTTTCTATTCCCTGTGTAGAACACCCCATTTACTCATAAAAAAACATATAGTGGATAAGTTATCAAAAAACGCTCATCAATGAGTGGAATAAGAACAATACAGGGCAAAACTATATCTCTCTCAAAATGAACAAGGGTTAAGGCCCAATCCTTAGAGAAGAGAGATTGAAAACTTTGAATAGATGTTGTAAAACTTGCAATTGATGTGAATGTACTCTTGTTGTTGTGTTCTTGATTTGAAGATCTTAAATGAGCTATTTATAGGCATATGAGACTTCATTTTCAAATTTAAAAAAATCAAAGTTTAAAATTTTAAAATTTCAAATTCACTTTTCAAAATTTTAAAATCAAAGTTTTACTTTTCACAATTGTCAAAGACTATTTCATTCCCTTTTCAAGATTTTTAAATCAAAATTTTACTTCTTGAAATTGTAAAAAACAACATCATTTACTTTTCAAAATTTTCAAATCAAAGTTTTACTTTTCGTAATTGTCAAATACCATCATTTACTTTTTTACTTTTAAAAAAGTTTTAAATCAAAGTTTTACTTTTTACAAATTGTCAAAGACAACAATCATTCACTTTTCAAAATATTCAAATATCATGCACATGTGAAAAATACAATTTGATATTTTAAGAGAAAATTAGTTTTGAGCCTTAATCAAATTTCTAATTTTATCAAGATATGTATAAAATTATTTTAAGAGCTTTATTTGTAAACTTATTCTCTTTCTTGCTCATACTTGGTTCATTGATGTGCTTAGCTTTATTGTGTAAGTAATTTGAGGTTGAGATTTCTTTATGCTTGAATTCATTTGTTATAATTAAAATCAAAATCCATATGTAGATATGTAATTATATGAAACTTGAAACCTTGGATTCAACAATCTCCCCCTTTTTGATGATTACAAATACTTAGAAGAACTCTTAAGCCAGTAGTAATACTTAAGCTCCCCCTGATAATATGCATTAGTTTTTCAAACAATAAATAAACAAAATTACAAGCATATATAAACAAGTTTAACAAATAAAGTGTTGGAAAGAACATGATAATATGTTCTAGACTAAAACTTCTCCCCCTTTTGGCATCATTAAAAAGGAACCGCAGCGAGCAATGCCAATGGACTGATGAAAACGTGCATTTGTAGAAACTGAGGAGAGTTGAATAATTGCAGCTACCCGGGTCCCAACAAGTGATACAAAATCTTGAGCCGCCTGGGTCCCGACATGAGGGTTTATATATTTGTCATAATTAGCCGTTGTAAAAGTGTTAGTTGTTGCACAATTTGTTGCACAATTCATGGAGACATGTATTGCAGAATTCATGGAGGATTGTCTTCTGGTTGTATAGCCATTAGTTTTTCACAAGGTAGTTTCATTATCTCCTTCTAAATTCTTGAGTCCTGCCCAGGTCCCGACAAATGCCATAAAGCTTTAGCCGCCTGAGTCTGCGGAGATAGTGCGACAAAGCCTCGAACCCCGCTCAGGTCCCGCCTGGATTAACTCTATCAACTTTTGCATAAATTTGAATGCTCTGGATTTCTATTTGAAAAGACTATTTTCACCTTTCGAATGCTCACAGAACAATTTCTCGCATTGCTCATTGACTTAGTTTCTGTTTATCCAGAACGATAGCATGGCGAGCAATATTCTTCCAATAATGTTCCATATTTAAATCACGAACCCTTTATGCAAAAAATACAAAGTCAACATCAGCAGTTAACAACAGAGGTTCAGCGTTTATGAGAAAAATAGAGATAGTCTGTAGTTAAGCTCGCTAGCTTAACTATATAAAATATGCATCCAACATATCTTGTAATCTTGACTAAGTAAGTTTTGAAGAACTGATAGCTTGTCTTGTTCGCATTTCCTTCTTTATAAAATCAATCTTGAGTTTCATCTCAAATCTTTTTTGCTCTCTGTAATCCATTTTTATTATCACTCTCTAAGCTTTTTCTCCTTTTTCTTTAATGTTCAACAATTTTCTTCCACCAATCTCCTTGTTCACTATATGGGGGGTATTATATACCTCAACCACCAGTTATTTCTGCATTTACCATAGGTGCCATGATTCAACATGAGAATGATCTGACTAACAGTCGAATGATGACACTTAAGAACTTGTGAGTCTCGGTACTCGATACTCATCATCCATTACCGCATTTCCAGGCGGTTGCAGTCCAGAGCTCGCTTGAGAAGATTTATGAATTTCAACAACTTATTCACGAGACTAACAAAAAAAATATGAGACTTAAAGCAGGAGAATAAGGATTTAAAATCATTACTTGTCTCTTCATTTTGACTTTCTACTCCTTTTAGATAAAGGATAACATGTTGATATATGAAAAACAAGGCTAAAAGTCTCAAGTTTTTGTAAGTCATTTGAGATAATACATTAAAAAGGTTTAACATATATATATTCACGGCATGCATCATTCATATTTCTCTTCTAATCACGCGTACTCTATCTTATGGCAGAGAGGTTTTGTGAAAATGTATGCCAACTAATCGTGTGTGCTTGTGAATTCTAATACAATATCGTCTTTCTGCACATGATCTCAAAGAAAATGATATATAATCTCAATATGCTTAGTTCTAAGAATGTTGTATTATGCTTAGTTCTAAGAATGTTGTATTGGGTTATTTGAAAGATTTATAACACTTGTATTATCACATTTTATTATAATGTGATTGTACATGAGCTTAAAATCCTCAAGTTGTTGCTTCATGTAAAGAATTTGAGCACAACAACTACCCGCATCAACATATTCTGCCTCAGCATTAGATAATGCAACAAAATTTTGTTTTAAGGTAAACCATGAAACAAGTGCATGACCTAAGAATTGACACGTTCAACTAGTGCTTTTTTAATCAACATTGTAACCAGCATAATCTGCATCTGAGTAGCTGATTAGATCGAAAGAAGTGTGCTTTTAGTATAACATAACCCTAGGTCAACTGTACCAACAAGATATCTAAGAATGCACTTAACTATTGTCAAGTGTGATTCTTTTGCACATAAGCATACATTAAACATAATATCTGGTCTACTGGCTGTTAAATATAATAGACTTACCAATCATACCTCGATATACCTTTGAGTCAACTGTCTTACCGATTTTATCCTTGTCAAGTTTGGTGCATGGGCTCATTGGTGTTCCAATTTCCTTCGTACCTTCCATCCCAAACTTTTTGAATAATTCTTTGATATATTTTGATTGATTGATGAATGTTTCCATTTTTTGCTTACTTGATTTGAAATCCAAGAAAGAAGTTAAGTTCTCCCATCATGCTTATTTCAAATTTTTCCTACATACTCTTAGTAAAAGCTTGGCACATATTTTCATTAGTAGCACCAAATATTATCATTCACATAAATCTGAATCAAAAGAATATCATCTTTTTCAGTTGTATCGATTTTTCCTCTTAAAAAATATTTTTCAATCAAGAAACCACCAAGTCCTCATACCAAACTCTAGGGGCTTGTTTGAGTCCATATAATGCTTTTGTTAGCTTGAAAACATGATTTGAAGAAATATGATTTTCAAAACCTAGAGGTTGCTCAACATATACCTTTTCACTTATAAAAGCCATTTAAGAATGCACTTTTAACATCCATTTGAAAAAGTTTGAAATCTCAAGTATATAAGCAAGTAGTTTTGAATAGCTTCTAATCTTGCTACTGGTGCATATGTCTCACCATAATCGATTCCTTCTTCTTGATTCAAACCTTGGGCTACAAGTTGAACCTTGTTTCTAGTGATAACTCCGGACTCATCTTTCTTTTTTCTAAAAATCCATTTTGTTCCAATAACAATATGATTTTTGGGTTTAGGGACAAGTGTCAAAACATCATTTCTTTCAAATTGATCTAGCTGTTATTGTATAATTAGAATCCAAGATTCATCAAGAAGTGTTTCATCAATATTTTTGCGTTCAATCTGAGATAGAAAAACAGTATGATTGCAAATATTTTTAAGAGATGATCGAGTACTTACAACTCGTGAAGATTCTCATAGAATTTGTTCCGATAGATGATCTTTCACAAGTTTTCACTGTTTGGTTGCATCTTGTATTAAGTTTTGATGATCTTTCCTGATGTCTCCAAATGTCAAGTGTCTTGAACATCCACTTATCTAAAAACCATTTGTTTTTGCTTATGGAGGACTTCATGCATACCTATAAAAATAATTAAAATGATTTTTCTTGGTACCCAAGTTCTTTGGGTCCTTCATTTATTAGTAATAGAATAAACAAAATTTTTAGGTACCCATATGACCCTAATAATCATTGTATGTTTTCTTCAAATAGGACAAGCATGATCATTATGACCATCTATTACAAAAATTACAGATATCATGTGACATATACGAAGAACTTGAGTAATTGTAAGTATCTTTGACCATCTATTACAAAAATTACAGATAGCATGTGACATATACGAAGAACTTGAGTAATTGTAATAGTATCTTTCTTTGAAAATTTTTCTTTTATCAAAAGAATTTTGAATATTGGACTTTGATTTAGAAAGATTATCACAGAAGTTTTTCAAAATTTCTTTTTCCGTTTGTAAATTTTTCAACAATCTTTCTAAATCAATCACTTTCTTTTTCAACTCATGATTTTCATCTTTTGAAATGATATTTTATTTTCTTAAAATATCAATTTTGTTTATTAAAGAAGAATTTCTCTTTTTGAAAAAAGTATATTTGATACCCAACTTCTCAAGTTCCTTATATACTCTTTTAAGACATCTTGCAATTCCTCATATGAAAGATTTTCAATATTGTCAAGATTTATTACCTCGATGTCGTCTTTAGCCATAAGACAAAGATTTACAGATTCTCCATTGCTTACTTTGCTGTCTGAGCTACTTGAATCATCATCCCATGTAACTTTCATTGCTTTCTTGCCCTTGCTTCGATCTTTCTTTAGCCTCTATTCGCATTGATATGTCCTGGTTTATAGCATTTGTAACAAGTTAAAGAGTCATATATTTACCTGTATCTTTCTTGGAAAACGTTTTGGAGGATTTCCTTGAAAGAGCTTTTATTTCTCTTTAAAAGTCTCTTAATTCTCCTTATTATCATCGTAAGTTCATCTTTGTCGTCAGTTTCCTCATCTTCATCACTTTCACTTTCATGAGGAAAAACTTTAAGTACCAAACTCTTATTTGGCTTTCCTTTTCCTTCTCCTCTTTTCAATGTGTACTCATGGGTGATAAGTGACCCGATGAGTTCATTTACTTGAAACTTCTTGAGATCTCTAGCTTCAAGAATCACCGTCACTTTTGATTCCAAGCATTTTGGCAGAGTTAAAAATTTTTCTTACTATCTCCAAGTTGAAATAAACCTTGCCGAAAGCTGTCAAGCGGCTTATAATGTTAGTAAAACAAGTGTACATAATAGAAATAAATTCAACATCATTCATTTTAAACATTTCATATTCATGAGAGTAAGAATATAAATTTTTGATTCTTTGACTTGCAAAATCCCTTCAAAAGTAACTTCCAAGTTATCCCAATTTTTTTTTTTGCCGTCTTGCAAGTCATTATTCTATTGAATTCATTCCCATTGAGAGTATTATATATGAGTTTCATAGCTGTTAAATTCAATGTTGTAATTTTATCATATTCACGATCGAACTCTTCTTCTTCTTTTTTGACATTTACTTCATCAACAACTTTTGTTTGGATATAAGGTCCATTTACAACGCATCTCTAAATTTATCGACCTTGAGATTGAAGGAAAATTCTAATTCTACCTTTCCAGAATGAGTAATTGTCTTTGCAAAATAGTGGAGGCCAACTGCTCGATTGGCCTTCACCAAATGTAGCTGCAATATTAGTCATAAGATCTTAACTCAAAAGATAGTTAATCCTATAAAAAGAGCCCTCGCTCTAATACCACTTGTTGCCCAGATGACTAACACAAGAGGGGGTGAATTGGGTGGTTGTATTTAAAAATCCGTAATTATAAATTAAATACACAATATAAAACATGAACAAAATACGAAGCAGCAGTAAATATAAAGAGTAAGGATAAGAGGAAGCAAACTCAGTATTTTAACTAGGTTAAGCCCCACTGCCTATGTCCACGCCTCAAGCTACCCCTTGAGGATTCCCAAATTCACTATACAATCTCCTTTAGGTGGAGATAGAAACCTATTACACCTTTAAGCTGTACCGCTACAAAGAATCGTGTAGAACACCTCTACACTTGCAATTACCTTACACGTGGTGATTCAACGTATATTCCCTATGTAGAACATCTTCTACACACAAAAAGGTTATACACACTCTTTTACTGATATAAGAGCTAATAGTGGGTAGGTTATCAGAAAATACTCTCCTCAATTAGTGGAATAAGAACAATACAATGCAAAATTATATCACTCTCAAAATGAACAAGGTTTAAGGTTTAATGCTTTGAGAAGAGAGATTGAAAGTTTTAATTGGATATTGTAAAACTTGCAATTGATGTGAATGTGCTCTTGTTGTTATATTCTAGATTTGAAAATCTCAAATGAGCTATTTATATACATATGAGACTTTATTTTCAAATTTAAAAAGATTCACATGTCAAAGACAACATCATTCATTTTTCAAGATTTTAAAATCAAAATTTTATTTTTCGTAATTTTCAAACATAACATCGTTCACTTTTCAAAATATTCAAAGTTTCACTTTCTTGAAGTTGTAACCTCTCCAGCACCCTCCAAAATTGATGCAAAGTATGAACAATTCACTACTTTTGAGGCTGAAGAGGCTTACAGAAACATCTTCTCGCACCGACTTGTCTTGGGTGAAAGAGATGTAAGCTAGTTGATTTTCCCTCTACTGAGTTTAATATTATTAGAAGAATCTTGGTGGATAGTCATTGGGGAAAACTTACACACTCCTCCCCCACTGTTTGTTGTCCACTTTAAATTGGAGGACCATAGTGTATTACTTCTGTTGTTAGGGGAACCACCATTGATAAACTCTTCTACCACCATTAGAGAGTTTATGACTTACCAATAGTTGCGTCTCCTTTTTACCCATATTAAGGTATGGGGGCGCTAACTAAAACTACTATGAGAAATCTTTTTGTCGATCCTCATGGACCTAAATGGAACCCCAAGGTTCAAAGGCTGCCTGTGAGTGTTTTGCTTCCCCAATTGCGTCTGTTAGCAAACATAGTGCTTTCAAATCTCTGGCCTATCAATCATTAGACCAAGCTTCTTTTAGAGAGAGCTTATTTCGTGTATGCACTAGCCATGAGAGTGTCTATTAACTTCTCCAAGCATGTTGTGGATATTATTCATTGAGCTCATGTTGATAATGAGCAAAATCTACCATTTGGGGGGTTTTATCACTAAGTTGTCCACTAAGGGCCAAGGTCCCCCTCTCAAGAGGTAAATTAGCCAACTATAAAGATGGCTAGTTCTATCTCTAGCAGCACAGTAGACAAAGCTGAGGCCCAACTGTCTAAGAAGCTAGCTCAAACTACAGAGTCCACCTCATGAGCCATCAATGCCCTCCTCTCTGATCCTGGAGCAGAAAACTATATGCTCTCACAGAATATTGATACTATTGCTGCTAAGTTGGAAGCCAATTAGCTCAAATTAGAGAAGGACATAGTTGTTGTACACTGACTGTGTTGAAGCCAATGATAGGCTGGTTCAGCTATCTTTGCACATGCAGCAGGTGATGGAGTAGTTTATAGACTCTGACGATGAGGAAGAGTGAGCCTTGAAAGATTTGTGACAAAATGGGGTTGGAGAAGTTGCTTTGTTGAGAGAGAGTTGAATGGTTTTTTTTTTTTTTGAAGGAATTTTAAGATTTAGGGGAGAAACTGAAATTTCATTTTGCTTGGGTCTGTAACAAGTACAATCTTAACTTTCTGATCTGTTGTTGGTTAGATTTGGTACTTTTGCTAGACATGACTATGATGTTAAATGACTATGATGGTTGTTTAAAATTTTAGTCACTGCTTTTATGTTGCTACTTGTGTGTTTGGATTTATGTTTTTCTTGTGGTGTTTTCTAAGCTTTTGATCAATTCATGTTACATTCAACAAGTACTTGATTTTGTCAACAATCTGCTAAAGAGGGAGATTGAAAATGTGAATTTCAAGAGTTTGGCTAGAACTAGGTGACTAAGATTAATTTAAATTATGTGAGTTGTTGAATGTAAAATATTTTGAGTTTGTTTGGAGTTTGTAATTAAGTGTTTTAGATAAGTAAAAGCATGTAATTCTAAGTGTCAAGGTTCTTATTTTAACCATTGAAGAGTTTGAATTTGAAGCTGCTACAAGGTTGTGGAGATAGTTTCTTGCTGTTAGCAATCAGTTAGTGAAGTCGTTGCGATAGATTCAATCCGTCAGTAGAATTTCACTAGAACTTTGAAACTTCTTGAAGAAAATATATTTAAACTGTCATATTAATTAGGAATGGTAAAAGATTCAGTTCTGGAGATTTTGAGAGCACTTCCCAGTTGCTTATTTTGTTGAGAAAGATTCCTTGAGAATTTTCATATTGTTTCTTTCAATGAGTGTGGTCATGATCTGAGGTTCATATAGTGTGATCGTTTCAGCCACTGAGTTCCAGTACAGAAGTCAATATTTGAAGATTATCAGAGGTTCTGGCAGTTACTCTGGTTGGTCAAGTAAAAGTGTCAATTATCCAAAGTTTTGTAATTGAAACTTGCTTGTAAAATATTTCAAATAGTGTGTGGATTGACGTTTTCTGGGTAGGCTGCCCTGTAGGGCTTTACCTTTAACGAGTTTTTTAAAGGGTTTCCATTCATTATCGATTTCGCAATTGATCTATTTTATGTTAATTATGTTCTTATTGAATAATTGCATGAATATTTGATTAACAAACTGATTGATAGAATTGGACCTTCACAAGTTTTACTGTATAAGGGTATTTGTGAAATTTCAGGGGAGATGCCCAAGGGTGTACAACTCACAGATTGCCATCGTGGCTGATACAATCCATCTTGTAGCCATTAAAAGGGGACTTGTTGGATGGAGACAACCACTCAAGTAGAGTTTGACTCTACGAGAGAATGGTTCGGGATTTTGGACTTCGTCCGTTTGATTCTCCCTGAACCCCACAAAGGCATAGTCAACTCTGACTTAGTCATATCGAAATGCTCTCAATAGGACTAAGGTTTCCTTTCTACATCCATCTGGATGTTCTACACTATCTATGTTTGGCTCTAACTTAGTTGCTGCCGAACACTTAGAGGATACTGCTAGCTTGCAGTATCGTACGGATACATGCCCTCAAGTCTATCGAGGTAGAGAATCCTAATTTTGTTGGAAGCCTCTATTCTCGTACTGACTATCGAGTGATTTTCATATGAGTTTAGGTATTCCAATGTCACTATAGAGTCAATAAGGGAACCATTATGTTTGAGCACAATAAGAAGGATGGTGGTGTCCTTTCTCTACAAGACTTGTTTTGTTGGTGTAAATCTCTTTTGAGATGAGCTCTATTGCATAGAACTCTTTGTTGATCACATCACTTGGTCTCACTAGATGATGTGTTTTACCTACTTACAGTCATTCCTCACCTTCCTTCATGTGGGATTCTATGCATACTTCTTTAGTCGCCTTAAGAGACCTCTCCTCGCACCTAGTGCACACTTTTACCCAACACTAATCACAAACAGGTAGGATATCATTTTAAAAGTAGATGGGAAACCATTGAGAGGACTGTTAGAACATCCCACCCAAAAGCCTAACAGAAACCCTCTCTACCAACATAAGTCTCCCCATCCAACATTCTACTAAGAGCACCATAACAATAATAAATAGAAAAGGAAACAATGGATCACTTTGTCTTAGGTCCCGAGCTATTAAAGAAACCAATTGGTGTGCCATTCAACTACACCATCTTTCCCTCAAACCAAACCTTCATGCTGGTAGAGAGGGTAATCTCTACCATTTCATATGTGACATAAATAAAACTTTCATTATGTAGAAGTGTGGTACTATTTTAATGCATTAGGAGTCATATATTCTTGAATATACCATCTTATCTTAGGTATGCTTAATTCTCTAACAAATTGAACTCTAGAGAGAGGGTAATCTTAACAAAAGACTTGGTATGTGTTCTTCCATCAAAGAGAAAGGCAAATTGAATGAAGGGTAGAAAGCCTAATGAAGCTTTAAATGTATGTTATTCCATTAACAACTCCGTAGTCATCTTCGTTCTATTGTACATTATTTTCTTATCATTCAGCACAAAATATCATTAGAATCAAGCTAAAAAATGATTAATCCCGAACACTCGAAGAAAGATAGCACCTATAGATATAAAATGTCTGGAATAAGATGGTATCTATTAATTTCAATGTTTGAAATAATATAAAATATAAACATATATTTTATACTATCAATTTCATTAAAAGTACCAATATTTTAGTCATTGTTAAGGAGTAAAAAGACTTAAACATTTCATATTTCAATTTCTAATTAAATGGATCAAAATACTATGATAAGTAGTTTGTCTGGGATGAAAAAAGTTACCTTGAGTAGTCCGTCCACAAGACACGACAATCCAAATAAAGAAGACAGGGAGACCAAAAAGACTCGGTTATTTGTCCTCAAAACATCTCCCATAAGAACCGTTGAAGCTCTTTTCCGAGAAATGGTCATTTTGAGGATTTTGATAGGGACAGAGACTCTTCAAGCCCGAGGTCCTGTTAGAGATACAGAGTCCAGATAAATGCAACTCATTTGCTGAAATCCAATTAAAAATTAATAATCAACCAGAAGTTATATGAAATATAAAAAGATATATGAGAATATTTTGAACCAAACCACCAGAAAGATAAGAAGTTCGAATTGATAAGTTTCTTGGAGATTTCATGATCAAGCTGTTACAGGGTCTGAAGATAATAACGCAGCTGAAGAAGAAACTAAAGGAATCAAAAGAAACTATATTCATATGGCTCTATCTAAATTCACTTAAAAATTTTCAAAGTCGATCATCCAAATACGGTTGAAAAAGAAAAGCCCTTTTCAGATTCAATAAGATTTCTCCTATGGAAATCAAAACCCAGATTTTGAGTTTGGCTAGCACTAGATGACTAAGATTAGTTTAAATTATGTGAGTTATTGAATGTAAAATATTTTGAGTTTGTTTGGAGTTTGTAAATTAAGTGTTTTAGATAAGTAAAAGCATGTAATTCTGAGTGTCAAGGTTCTTATCATTGAAGAGTTTGAATATGAAGCTGCTACAAGGTTGTGGAGATAGTTTCTTGTTGTTAGCAAACAGTTAGTGAAGCCGTTGCGACAGATTCAATCCGTCAGCAGAATTTCACTGGAACTTGGAAACTTCTTGCAGAAATATATTTAAACTGTCATATTCAATTCTGGAGATTTTTATAGCACTTCCCAGTGCTTATTTTGGTGAGAAAAATTTCTTGAGAATTTTCATATTGTTTCTTTCAAAGAGTGTGATCGTGATCTGATGTTCAGATAGTGTAATCATTTCAGCCACTGAGTTCCAGTAGAGAAGTCAATACTTGCTTGTAAAAGATTTCAAATAGTGTGGATTGACGTTTTCTGGGTAGGCTGCCCTGTAGAGTTTTTACCTATAAAAAGTTTTTTAAAGGTTTCCATTCATTACCAATTTATGTGTTATGCAATTGATTTATTTTATATTAATTATGTTTTTATTGAATAATTGCATGAATATTGATTAACAAATTGATTGATAGAATTGGTAGAGCTACGGAAATTTTACTGTACAAGGGTATTTTGGAAATTTCAGGGGAGATGCCTAAGGGTACAACTCACAAATTGCCATCGTGGCTGATACAATCCATCTTGTAGCCATTAAAAGGGGACTTGTTGGATGGAGACAACCACTCAGGCAGAGTTTGACTCTATGGGGGAATGGTTCGGGATTTTGGACTTCATCCATTTGATTCTCCCTGAATCCCACAACGGCATAGTCAACTTTGACTTAGTTATATCAAAATGCTCTCAATTGGAAGAAGGCTTCCTTTCTACATCCATACGGAATGTTCTACACTATCTATGTTTGGCTTTGACTTAATTGTTGTCGAACGCTTAGAGGATACTGCTACCTTCCAGTATCGTACAGAGACATGCCCTCAAGTCTATCGGGGTGGAGAATCGTAATTTTGTTGGAAGCCTCTATTCTCGTACTGACTATCGAGTGATTTTCATATGGAGTTTAGGTATTCCAATGTCACTACAGAGTCAATATGGGAACCATTATGTTTGAGCACGATACAGAGGATGGTGGTGTCCTTTCTCTACAAGACTTGTTTTGTTGGTGTAAATCTCTTTTGAGATAAGTTCTATTGCATAGAACTCTTTGTTGAACATCACTTGGTCTCACTAGATGATGCGTTTTACCTACTTTTATAGTCATTCCTCACCTTCCTTCATGTGGGCTTTTATGCATACTTCTTTAGTCGCCTTATGACCTCTCATCGCACCTAGCGCACACTTTTACCCAACACGTATCACAAACAGGTAGGATATCGTTTGCAAAAGTAGATGGGAAACCATTGAAAGGACTGTTAGAGCATCCCACCCAAAAGCCTACTAGAAAAGGATCCAACATTCTACTAAGAGCATCCATAACAATTGGCGTGCCATTCAACTGTGGTACTATTTTAATGCATTAGGAGTCATATATTCTTGAATATACCATCTTATCTTAGGTATGCTTAATTCTCTAACAAATTGAACTCTAGAGAGAGGGTAATCTTAACAAAAGACTTGGTATGTGTTCTTCCATCAAAGAGAGAAGGCAAATTGAATGAAGGGGTAGAAAGCCTAATGAAGCTTTAAATGTATGTTATTCCATTAACAACTCCGTAGTCATCTTCATTCTATTGTACATTATTTTCTTATCATTCAGCACAAAATATCATTAGAATCAAGCTAAAAAATGATTAATCCCGAACACTCGAAGAAAGATAGCACCTATAGATATAAAATGTCTGGAATAAGATGGTATCTATTAATTTCAATGTTTGAAATAATATTAAATATAAACATATATTTTATACTATCAATTTCATTAAAAGTACCAATATTTTAGTCATTGTTAAGGAGTAAAAAGACTTAAACATTTCATATTTCAATTTCTAATTAAATGGATCAAAATACTATGATAAGTAGTTTGTCTGGGATGAAAAAAGTTACCTTGAGTAGTCCGTCCACAAGAGACGACAATCCAAATAAAGAAGACCAAAACATCTCCCATAAGAACCGTTGAAGACCAAAAAATGAGAGGAATGGTCATTTTGAGGATTTTCATAGGGACAGAGACTTTGTATTCTTCACGCCCGAGGTCCTGTTAGAGATACAGAGTCCAGACAAATGCAACTACATTTGCTGAAATCCAATTAAAAATTAATAATCAACCAGAAGTTATATGAAATATAAAAAGATATATGAGAATATTTTGAACTAAACCACCAAAAAGATCAGAACGAACGAATTGATAAGTTTCTTGGAGATTTCATGATCAAGCTGTTACAGGGTCTGAAGATAATAACGCAGCTGAAGAAGAAACTAAAGGAATCAAAAGAAACTCTATTCATATGGCTCTATCTAAATTCACTTCAAAATTTCAAGAGTCGATCATCCGAATACGGTTGAAAAAGAAAAGCCCTTTTCAGATTCAATAAGATTTCTCCTATGGAAATCAAAACCCAAATGTTACAAATCTAGCTAAGAGATTAAAAAGAAACCGATCATAAAAGAAAACCCAGCTGCAGACGCAATCCAATGGTGGGAGAGAAATTAAAAACAGTAGTTTACATTTCACACAAAACTGAAAAGGGAATCGGGAGTACCTCTGGGCCTCTGGGTTGCAGAGTATAAACAACTCCGGAAGCCATCTCTCTTTGTTTGTTCATGACAGAGAGCCAAAAATGCCTCAAAGCTCAGTAATAGCAAAGTGCCAAAGAAAAATGTAAAGATGAGGATTGCGTCTCTCATTCTTTAGCGTCTACGGTCGCCACCTCGTCGAACCCAAGGACCACCATTTCTCTCTCTCTCCCTCTCTCTCTCTCTCTCTCTCTCTCCCAAGTTCCTGTGTTCTTTCTCTACGGGCACAGGATTGCTCAATTATGGAGGAACATGAACAATGATGCGGATGTGAAAACCAACGCCTATGTATCCTTTTTAAATTTTCTAGCCGTTGTTACTAATTGCTCGAAAAAAATTTAAAGCCCCGGGCTTTTAAAATTTTCTAGCCGTTGGAATTGTCTGGTAAGGTAACAACTCTGCGCAACACCACCGGGGGGTCGACGGGCGTTGGAAGAAAGAGCATCGGTTTGCTGAGAGGAAGTGGCTAGAGGCATATGTGATCGGGACAAAGATTAATGGTTGGGAGCTTGAATTACGTAGACCATGGGCCTCTGGACCATGCGCTGGAAGAAAGAGCCTCAGTTTCGCCCGAATTTTTATTGGATTGACAATGTTCAACCCAATTTTAAGATGTGTATATTTTATGTCCTTACAAAATGTCCTCAACCTCAATTCTATGTGTATATTTTTGAAAGCCAATCAGCGTATGTTGATTATGGAAAAGTAGCAAATCAGGTGACCTGCAGTCCTACAAAGTAATTAGAATATTCAAGGACATTGTCATCAAGAGGTTTGCCATGCTCCCTAATCAACACAAGGCCAGAATCCAAACACTATTATTCGGTGTTTTAGATACTGAGAGCCTGAGCATTGGGTAACTGATCATAGAAAGCTTGCTAATAAGAAGGGAAAATGCTTCCCAGTAACAAAGATGATGTAGAGAATGTATAGGGTATTATCCTACAAAGTAATTAGGATACTCAAGGACATTGTCCTCAAGAGGTTTGCCATATATGCTCCCTAATCAACACAAAGATGATGTAGAGAATGTATAGGATATTGGGAGTGGGCATCTTGATTGTTTATGTAACACCCGGACCCAAAATTTGTATAGTTGGACTTTAGATTATTTATTTTTTTATTTATTGGAGCCTGGTATTTTAAGTTTTTATTTTACAAACGGGAGTAGTGATTTTATTTTATTTTATTTTCTTCACACGTTTATGTTTTCCCGCATGTTTCTTTTTTTATTTTCCTTCTTTTCCGGTCCTTATCTCTTTTCCCGTAAGTTTATTTTTTTTCTCTTTTCGTTCACGTCGTGCATGCTCACACGCGTTCATCTCCATCCGCTCACGCGTCTACTTCTCTAGGGTTTTATTTTTTCTTGTTCCTCCACTTATGTATTTATATACGTACGTTTTCGAAGATGCTTCCACTGCTGCCCTCCTATGCGAAACCTTAGCCCAGTATATATTTTTTTTCTTCTTCTTCCTCCTCAGCCTCCACTCCCTCAGTTGCTTGCACTCCCATACCGAGAGTCACCCCACATAAGCCTGCCCTTCGTCGTCCCTTTTACCGCCACAAGTGCACCCCTCGTAAGCCTCAGATCAGCTAACCCATCTTCACCGTGCATCGACCAGAATTCACGCTGCCCTCCCAAACGGAATCGACGCAACCGTGCATGCTTTGCATCTCCACGGATCACAACTCCACCTCGCCGTGCATCACCTCCTCTTGGCCATCACTGGAGCCCAGCTTCTCTGCCGTACTCGACCTGCACCACCACCAGAGTGCTGAGAAACAACCATCTACAGAGTGAGTCAAAACTCCTCTGTTTTGAGTCCGAAAAACAGAGCATTGGTTGCTCCCCCAAGCACGACAGTTTCGGGCGTCTCCTCCGCGGCGCAAAGGGAACCCGTAATCCAGCACCTCAGCCACGCCTCGCCGTGCCACCGACGATAGCCACCCTAGACCGTCGCAAGCCTCGCTGCCCCACGGTGAGTTTTCCTCCCCTTTCACGCCGAGCTCTCTCTCTGTCCCTTTCTCTTTCTGCGTGAGGTCTCTCACTCATCTCTCTCTCTCTCTCTCTCTCTCTCTCTCTCTCTCTCAGTGCCTCACCACCGTGACCTTCTTCGCATCGTCGCGCGTAGCTCCTCCCTTGGCGGTGAGTGCCTCGCGTCCTTGTTCTTATGGTTTTTGCACCGAGTCTGCGTAAATGCATTGGCAGTTTACGTAACTTATATTTTTGCATGGTATTTGATAATGAATTACAGTTTTACCCTTAGTTTTAGAATGTATTCAAGTTGTTATATTTTGGTCTATTTTTACGTGGTTTATACGGGTGGTATAAGAAAAGTTTGCATACAATAAATAGAATTTTCAAATTGTACTTTGGTAACAAATTATTTTAGTAATTGTGAATTTTTATTTTAAACTTTTAGATTACGATTAAAGCTTTTTGTTTGTTATTAATTAACGAAATTTTTACTTGTACTTACCTTAAATCGTTTAAGTATTTATCATGTTATTAAGTAAATGTTTATTTTTTTAGAGTAAACAATATTAGTGTATTGTTATTTCTACATTAGAAATATATTTTAGTCTTTTTAATAATAGTTATGGTTTATTTTAAAATATTTTGGGATAATTATATTACTTAGTATTTAGTTTCATAAGTTGTTTTCATTAGTAAATTTAGTCATAGTATTAAATTAGCATTGACGATTTTAGAAAGTGATGATTGGTAATTTTAGGTTTTGAGGAATTAAATAGATTATTTTATAAGCATAGGATTAAATATCGGAATACGTGATTACTTGGAAATTTATGAGAATTGTGTGATTATTTTATAGGTGACGAGTAATTATTGTCCGACGTTTTTGAGGAATTTTCGAAAAAGCTAAGAAGTTCAGGTAAGCGGGGTTCATATGCTAGACTTTGCATTTTAAAATAAAATGAGCTGAGGTTATTTTTGGAAAATATACATATTTGATGTTGAAAAGAAATTTGAACTGCCTCAGTTATTTGTTCTGCATTACTCATGAGATTCTGTTTAGGAAGAAATTATTTTCTGTCATGACTGATGTAGACATGAGCTTATTTCTGACATTCTGTTTCTGAACTTTGAAAAAATAGAGCGAATATGAAATTTGTGCATAAATTATGTTGTGATATGATTTTTGTTCTGTTCTGAAGATTTTCTGTACTCTCATATGATCTGATGTGATTTCTGAATACCTCTGGCATAACATTCTGTTTCTGTTTCTGTTCCGTTCTGACCTCACCACGGGTGTAAAACTGTGGCCTCTGTTCAAATTGGTACCAACTTTTCTGTTTCTGGTGCACCCACTTTGGAAACAAAGTGGTTTTCTGCGTGGTCTTTCCTATGTGTACACTCGGGACTCCGAGAATGAATAAGGGGAATATTCACATTCTGTTTCTGCTCGGTTAGCTACCGGGATTTGCACAACCCTACCACGGGGGTTAAACATGGTATTTGTTCTGATATGACAAGATAAGATGTGATGTTTCAGTTTATACTATGCCAAAGGGATTTTGATTATGAATATTTTCGAACTTTCGCTCTGACATTTTTGATAACATGTTCTGACGCTGCATTTTGAAAACATTATTCTGATTTCTGTAAATGCTCATGTTTACACACTAGTATATGTCCCCTGCTTACTGAGTTGTTGATAACTCACCCCTTATCTCCATATATTTTTCAGATAATTTTGATGATTCAGCTGGAGAACAAGAGTAGAAAGTTTAGCAAGGTGTGATGATCGTATTGGAATAAGTGTCTGAGGGTACAAATACTTATTTGAGGGTCGTAATTAGTAAATTGATTTATTTTTCGAGTACTTGTTTTGATGAGTTGATGATGTTTTCGAGTTTTTGGAGAATTTCTAATTTATGTTATTAGGGATTTCTTTATTGTCGCCATAGAGAAACTTAGATTTTTGGTTCGATTAAGTGGATTAATATTTTATGGAATTTCTGGATTTTATAGTTGTGTTATTTAAGTAAATTTTAAGTATTAAGAGCTAACCCTCCGGACCTACGGGAACGGGGCGTTACAGTTTAGTTGTGCTGCAAAGAGGGATATGTCATGAAGATTGCCTCCGTATTATGTCCCCAAAGATTGTTTTTGATGAATCTCAATCGGGTGCTAATTTCAAACACTATATTCTCAATAATAGTAATTACTAATTATCGTCGTGCTTTCATATTGTTCTTTTCCCCATTGTGTGTGCTTGTGTTTCAAAGTAACATCATGAGGGAACCATCTGCCTGATTGCCAAGCTCTTTGTGTATAACATGTAATTTCTTTTGGGGAAAATTAAAAAAAAAAAGTTTATATGAATGATTCATCCTCTTTTCTTTAGAAAATCTCAGTGAATTCATATCCATCCAAGGTAAAAATTCTCAAAAATAAAATTAATCCTAAATATTTTCATCACAAATACAAAATTAATAATAACTTAACGGCTAAAAATTTGAAGGAGATAAAATTATTAACAGTAGAGAAGGATACATAGACATATATAGTCGTTGCATTCCATATTTCACTTCAAAATTAAGAATATTTAACGGCAAAATTTAAAAATTTTGCTCATTAATCCAACGGCTTGAAAATTTAAAAAGCTCGGTGGATTAAGGTTTTTTTTCTTGCAATTAGTAACAACGGCTAGAAAATTTAAAAAGGATATACATAGGCGTTGGATTTGACATCCGCATCATTCCGTACTTCTTGTATATATTCCTCCATAATTGAGAAATATGTGCCTCTAGAGAGAACTCAGGAACTGGGGGGAGAGAGAGAGAGAGAGATGGTGGTACGAGGTGGCGACCGTAGACGCTGAAGAATGAGAGACGCATTCCTCATCTTTACATGTTTCTGTCTTCGCTATTATTGAGCTTTGAGGCATTGTTGGCTCTCTCCCAAGAACAAGCAGCGAGAAATGGCTTCCGGAGTTGTTTATTTTCTGCAACAGCCCAGAGGTATTCTCGATTCCCATTTTAGTTTAGTGTGAAATGTGGACTGCTGGTTTTAATTTCTCTTGCACCATTGGATTGCGTCTGCAGCTGGGTTTTCTTTTCTGATATATATGATTCGGTTTCTTTTCTTAATCTTTTAGCTAGATTTGTAACATTTGAGTTTTGATTTCCGTAGGAGAAATCTTATTGAATCTCAAACAGGGTTTTTTTTTTCAACCATATTCGGATGATCGATTCTTGAAATTTTTGAAGTGAATTTAGATAGAGACATAAATATAGTTTCTTCTTCAGTTGGTTATTATCTACAGACCCTGTAACAGCTTGATCATCAAGTCTCCAAGAAACTTACCAGTTCGTTCGTTCTCATCTTTTTGGTGGTTTAGTTCAAAATATTCTCAAATTTCCTTTTACATTTCATACAGCTTCTGGTTGATTATTAATTCTTAATTGGGTTTCAGCAAATGTAGTGGCTTTTTATATGGACTCGGGCGTGAAGAATACAAAGTCTCTGTCCCTTTCAAAATCCTCAAAATGAGCCTTTCTCTCATTTTGACAGAGAGAAAAGCTTCAATGGTTCTTATGGGAGATGCTATGAGGATAAACAACTTCTCAAGGTACCTACCTCTCTTCTCAAGGTATTTTGATCCATTTGATTTGAAATTGATAAGACTATTCATTGTAGTTGAAAATTCGGAATGTTTAAGTCTTTTTACTCCTTAACAATGAGTAAAATGTTGGTTGTTTTAATGAAATTGACAGTACGTACAATCCACATAGTTGAAAACATAAAATATTTTAGTTATTTTATACAAATCACATTTAAAAGATGTGATTATTTTATATTATTCGAAACATTGGAGTTAATAGATACTATCTTATTCAAAACATTTTATATCAATAGGTGCAATCTTTTTCGGGTGTTGGTGATTAATTTGATGCAGGCTTAATTGGGATGTGCTGTAAAAAAGGGGTATGTGTTTTTTATTTTCCTCTTTTTGTTAATTTTTGCAATCTATCTGCAAGGACCAACTTTATTGGAGTGTTCCAATTTCTTTCACACATTCCATTCTAAACTTTTTGAGTTATTCTTTGATATATATACTTTGTCTGATTAATTAATGTTCTATTTTTTGCTTGCTCGATTTGCAATCCAAAAAAAACTTTAAGTTCTCTCATCTCAAATTCCTCTTACATACTCTTAGCAAAGATTTGACTCATCTTTTCTTTAGTAGCACCGTGTACCAGTCCGCTAGAAATTCAATGGTGTAATTTCTATTGGGGGAGTTTTCACGAATTGACCAATCGCGTATAAGTCACTCAGCATAATCAGTGTTACCACTTACTATAGTGCTAGAAACATGATTTTATTTATTTGAGCTAGTTATTAGTGTCAGAATGCGATATGGTCTACGCCATTAGATTCAGTTGATTATTTAGGATTTTTAGGCGCAATAATCTCATTTTTAGTTTTCGGACGAAACACTTGTTCGAAAATGAGTTTTCTTTATTTCGAGGCACTTCGGGGTTGCATTTCGATAAATGAATTGCACAGTTTGTTTAGAGTGTATGATTAGGATTTTTCAGTTTAAAATTTATTTTTCACTTTTCCAGAGTGAATATTAACCTTAACAGTAGCACCAAGTGTGTGTTTCCAAAATATGAAATGCTTAAATTAGGTTAGAGAAGTTTTATTTGAAAATATGGCAAGATCTTAACCACGCTTGATGAATAGTATTGGACACTTGGCACCAACAGGAACCATAAGATTTAGGAAATCAAGGTATGAGATCATGCCACCTAAGGTGTGAGATCATGCCACCTAAGTAAAACTCTATTACATCCAACCATCCAAATTGTGTCAAACTATCATGTTGTGACATCATTATCCAACCCTTTAAACATTGAAAATTTGATTGGGTCAAGAAAAATTTGATTTGAGCTTGATAGCATTCCAAACCCTAACCAAATCCTCTTTAAACCCCAAAATGAAGCCCACTTGTGTAGGGCCCACGAAATTTAGCCACCTTGGCAAAGCTTCTTGAGGAAATTCCACCCACTCAAGGCTGACCATCCACTACTCATGATAGCCCCAAAGTTGTGCATGATGTGAAAGGTCAAAGGCCACCTCACCATCACGAAGTCATGGAAGTTTCCTTGGTTGAAAACCACTCACTATTTGTACTTTTTTGTGACCTAATCATCAAGGTGTCACTCAAGTCCATACTTCACTTTTCAAAAGTGTATTAGGTGTGCAAGTCATCCCTTCACTCACTTCACCCATTTTCATTTCTATTCTTGGAGAGAATATTTAGAAGCTCTCTTAGGTAGTTTTCTGAATCTTTTTGCATGCATCTTTTGGAATTCTTGTATGTATTTTCTCACAATAATTCCTTTATAAAAATTGTTCATCTTTGAGTTTAGTTTTCCATTGGTAAGGGTTTGTTTGATTTCATGGTCATTTGATCGGTCAAAAGTTATTTTAACTATGAAAATGTAAATCTGGGCGATAATCTGGATAGTGTGTGTATTTTGGAGTTTTTGACCAAGGTAATGGAAAAATCTTAGTCCGAAATTTTTATGGAGTGCTTTCAACATGTTTATTATGAATGTTTGTTGGAGATTAGTTGCATGATTAAAGGTTTCGATAAAGGATTTTCTTAGATCTAAATGCTTAGAAACTGGAAGAGGAAAAACAATTTATGTTTTAAGAAAGTTGTGGTTTATTCTTAGTCCATGACTTTGTTAGGATGTTATTTTGAAGGTTTTTGGTGTTAGTTTCAAAGATATGAAATTTTATGCAAGAGAGTACTTGGTTAGGTTAAAAGTTTGATGTTTTAGGCTAGATCCATTTTTTGTTTATTTTTAGTCATGTGATTTTAAGTTTAATGTTTGGATCTACTTAAGGACACATTTTTAAACTATATGATGTTTTGGTTTGAAGATATTCCTCACGGTATGCTCAGATCAAGTGTTTTTTGATCAAGGCAAGTTGAGAAAGGAAATTTTACTTTTGGCTAAGTGTTGGAGTCGAGTACTTCAAGTGAGATTTTTGTGATTTTTGGTAACTTTTGTGTGTTGATTCAAAGCAGGTTAGTTGTTTGTGTTATGAACATGTTAGAAGAAATTTTTGGATTTTTGGAATTCTTGGAGATATGTTTTGAGATAGGTCAAACCTTGAGATTCAAGAGTTTGTATTTTAGTTAAAAAGTTTGGATCTTTTTACTAAAAAGTTTTATATCTATGAGAAGTATATTTTTGTTGGATATTTTAAGCAAGTTTTTAAACATAAGATAGGATGATCTTTGTTGCAATATTTCGGTTTGATCATGAGTTTTGAAGTTGAAACAAATTGCAACAAAAATTAAGAGATATGGCCTTTGGAAGTTTCGGCTCTATGATGTTTTCTTTCACAATTGTGTTTAGTTTTAAATTTCTCTAAGTTGATATTTGAGGTTTTTTGTAATTTTTGGAATTAGGATGTGAAATGCTTAAGTTATGGGTAAAATGATAATTTTCTCACATGTAGAGGGTAAAATAGTAATTTTACTTTAAGTTAGCATTTTTCATGTTTCTAATTGTTAGTGATAAAGTTTCTAACTTTTAGAATCCCTACTTACAGTTTCTCGTGTTTAGTGCTTTATCCCTGTAATGTGACTGTAAGGGGTTCCCCCCCTCTGTCTTAGTGGGCCTTAGAGGGGCAGGAATAAGAAACGAAACCCCAGCCTAGAACAAATAAACTCTTCGGCCCGACGCACGGGTAGGCTGCCCAGGATGGGACTCGCCGTCCTGGAGGACCCTCGAACAGCATCCAACCTTGAGTACCTGTTCACATAAATGGACGGGAAGTAAGGTCCCTCAACCTTCTAACAAGTAGACATCGACGAACCACCAAGGACACTAGCAGAGTAAGTCAAATCGGAGAAGCACACTGCATTAGAGGCATCACTACCTGAGCTACACACTACATTGTCGCAGAGGCATGCCACATTAAAAGACTCTTTCAAAAGGAACAGTAAAAAGAACATGGAATTTACTGGGGCAAGCACGATCTGTTTTCCCCCAGACTCTTGGTATAAATAGCAACTTTTAGGTACGAGAAACTCTTTCATTATTTACAAACTTCCAAAATACTCTACTAACTTTGGCATTTGAGACTCCCCGGCCCAAAGGCACCACCCTCTCCTAGTGTATTTCTTCTCTATCTTCGCAAGCGTAGTTTTGAATACCTGAGTTGCTGGAACCTGGCCTAAGGTTTACGAAACACGATGTTAATAGTGGCGTCGTCTGTGAGATTATTGTAGATCTCACGTGTGTACTTCGTATGCCTGCGACAATCCATTCCGGAGAACTCAGAAGAGACACAGAGGAAGTTGACATAGAGACAAGACTAAAAGATATAAAGGATTGGGTAACAAAGTTGACCGACGTGGTGCAAAACCTTTGCAAAGAGAATGAGGGGCTCAATAAACCTCAACAAGGGCAGAACGAGAGAAGGCAGAGAGGAAGAACATTCAAGACGAGCTCTGCAATCTCAAAAGAAAGTACGAAGAGATTGCAAGGAAAGTGGGAAAATTGTTGTCAATGGACCAACTCTGCTCACAAGTACTGGTCTACCTTACACAAAAGAGGTGATGGATGTGCCCTTACCAGCAAAGTTCAGGGTCCCCACCATAGAGATGTACGATGGAGGGAGGGACCCCCTTGAGCACCTAAAAACTTTTAGGGCTCACATGACGTTGCATTTTCTAGGGGAGGTGGCATGCAGGGCGTTCCCACTGACCCTAAAGGGACCAACACGGGTATAGTTCGGGTCTCTAGCGCCGGGTTTCGTAGATAGTTTTGGCCAGTTGGCTCGACTAGTTTTGGCATAGTTCATGTCAATTCGAAGAAGGCTACCTCTTCACCATCAAGCAAGGAGAGAAGGAAATCCTGAAGATGTACTTGTCCCAGTTCAACATGGAGAGCATGACCACTGATGACCAAGATAAAAAGATAACCCTGGTGGCGCTTCTACGAGGGGTCTAGCCACGATCCCAGTTCATGGTCGAGCTGGTGAGAAGGACTCTCGAGATGATGCGGGAGTTTTATAGTCCAGGTCCACGAACTTCATTAACGCCAAAGACACTCTTCGAGCCCTAACAGAGCCGATGAAGAAGGAGCTAGGGCAAGCGGAGAGAGGAAGGCAAGGGCCCCAGCCCCTTAGGGCCCATGAAAAGCCAGAAAAGAACTCCCACGACAAGAGAAGGGAGGAAGCTCTGACGAGGGGACCAGGACCTCTCTTTGACTAATCCATGTTTACCATCCACGAGACCGACACCTCCGCAACCCATGAAGACGATGACCGAGGCATTGTAACCCGCTACTGCACATACCGTTGGTCCACCTCACACAATACCGAGGACTCCCCCCCCCCCCCCCCCCCCCCCCGGCGCGGGCTAAGAGTAGGAAATGAGGGGAAGATTGAGGGAGTGGAGCACGTACCTTGCGAGCATCAACACTCGGGAGCAGGTACAATCCCAAACTGCTCAAATAGCATAACTCCAGTGGGATAAAGGGGAGAGCTAGACCCAAGGATGCTCTACTCCCACGATGGAGAGTGGCAGGTCCTGCCCCACGACTGCCTGAATAACTTATCCCGACTGCCACCACAACAAAGAGTGGGCTCAGTGCCAACCTGACCCAACACTTCCATTCCTTGCGATATCAACGAGCGGGAGCGGGTCCAGTCTTATATTTCTCAAATGACGTACCTCTCGCAGGAATGAAGGGGAGAACTAGGCTATCCCTGCCATGATGGAGAGCGGGTCATGGCCCCCCGGCGGCTTGAACAATTTATCCAACCCTTGCAATGACCCGAATGCTTAACCCGACCTTCGCTGCAAACGAAGAGTGGGTTCAGTGCCAGCCTAACCCAAATCTTACATTATCCTGCTATGTCAACGCTCAGGGCAAGTTGTGCAAGAGGCCGCTCGGTCCTTCCCATGAAGGAGAGCTGGTCCGACCTTTCGACTATCCAAATACTTATCTCGACTCCCATCGTAGCGAAAGAGCTGACCAGCCCCATGGCCGTCTGAAGAAGTTACCTCCTCAGAGAATCAATGGGGCGGGTTTGACTTGAGGCATCCAAGCCTCCCCTTGATGCAGTGCAGGCCTAGTCTCCAAAGGTGACTAGGTGAACAAAGTCTCCAAAGGTGAAACATCGAAGCAATGGGTGTGCTACCTTGAAAGCCAAAATAGCCTAGCTGAATAGTAGACTACACGATGTTAACGAGCGGGAGCAGATCCAGTCTCAAACTACCTGAACAAATTGCCTCCCCGCGAGATAGCAGAGGTGAGTTGTGCCGAAGGCCGCTCAGTCCCTCCCGTGAAGGAGAATAGGTCCAGTTTTTTGGCTTCCCGATACTTACCCAAACTCCCATCACAATAAGGAACGAATCGACCCCACGGCCGCCCAAAGAAGTTACCTTTTTGGGGCCTAAATGGGCAAGTTGGCCCAAGGCATCCTAACCCCTCCTTGATGGAGAGAGGGCTAGGTCCTTCGACAGCCTAAATACTGCACCGAGGAACGTGAACATCAACAACCCGATAAAAAGCTCAAAGGCCAGATGGCCTAGGTTTGCGAAGTTTAACTCCTACAAATCGCGTAAAAGGCTAAGGATAAAGTTCTGATGACGTGTTGTTCTTTTAATCAGGAATTAGATAAGCAACGCCAACAGGTTGGAGCGGGTCCAGCCTCAAACTGCCCTGACAACCTACCTCTCTGCGGACCAAGGACATGGGTCGAGCGAGAGGTCGTCTTGTCTCCCTGTGACGGAGAGCGGGATCAACCCCATGGCTAAACGAATAACCTACCCCAGCCATAGAGCTACTTGGAGGGGCATAAAGGCTGGTTAGCAAAACGCTTCGCGGTCTCTCCCCCAAGGAGGCGACCGAAGTCTCTCCCTAATGCAGCTTAACTCTTAAGGGGGGATTTCCAACCCCTCCAAACCAACGACAGTGAGCGAGAGCCAACATGCGCTAATGACACTTCTCTCTTCTTTAAATTACATACCAAAACAAAGCACAACAACGCAAAATGGAAAAACTGAAGGACTAGGCGGGGTAAAGTGTGTCCAAGAGACAAACGACGAGGAAATTGGCATAAAAAAGAAGTGGAGAGACACCAGCCTTGTAAACAACATCGCTAAAGGCCCCAAGAGGACAACTGCCTAACAAGGGCGAATGAAGACAAAAAAAAGTAGAAGAGCTATTATTAGCTAGCAGGGTCGTTAGGAATAGATTAGGCTATGGCGGGGTGGACCGTAAAGCATGACGGAAATCCCCTCGTCTAACACCAATTCCATGGTTTCTTGCGACAAAACCCCCCAGGCTGGCCATAAAAAAGAAAAGAAGGGAGAAGAAGAAGAAGGAAAACATCAGAGAAGAATACGCAAAAAGACAAGTAGTCTGGCACAACAAAAAGTATAAAGGCAATTTCATTAATGATTAGAAACTACACAAGCCGCATGGCAACAGTGCACAGGTATATATACCTTCTACAAAAAGAAAGACAAATAATAGAAAAATAAAATAACAGCAATGGCACAGAGAAGCTATGACGTGGTAACATCAAGCACCATGCTCAGAGACCTCGGCAGCAGGAGTGTCGGCCTCAGGGACGTCAAGCTTAGGGTCGTCGTGTTCAGGAGCAGCATGCTTGGATGTGACTGGGAAGGCATGACCTGTAAAAGCATTAGGGATCATGTCCATCCCCAGCTTGCGGCCAAATGCAAAAGGCTTCTCTGTCAACAAAACCTTGGGTAAGGTCAAGATCCTGCAAATATTTCTCGAAAGTTTGCAAAAATAGCAGAGAACTCTCCAAAATTAGGTCTTGCATCGACCTAAGGCCCTCAGCACACCCACGTGGTATCGCAAACGCCCACGAACAACTTCAGCTGGCTGTCCAGGCGGTAGGTTACGTCTTGCACTTGAGACAAATCGCTCCAAGCTCCCATCCCCTGGGCATCTTCCCTAGCCTTCTCCTGTTGCTTTTTCTAACGGTAGCTAGCTTCTTAGTTTTCTTGCTACCCTCCTCCAATGCAAGTCCTACCCTCCTTAACTCTTGCTCCAATTGTTCACTCTCGTCCCTCTCACCGCGAGCGTGCCATAAGGCAATTTGCGTCAGCGCACGAAGGGCTTGGTTTTCCTGCTGAACGACCTCTTGGGTGTCCACAATTAAGGCTGCCAGATGAGAGGAACCCTAACAACAAGATAGGCCAACGTGGAATGGTCTATAAAAGGAATCTAGGAAACAATGAAAGAAAGGGAAAATATGGAAAAAGAGTTGGCAAACCCTATGGAAGAAGCGAGACAAACATTTGACAACTTGGCTAATGGCTTCCGCATGGCACCCCCCCCCCCCCCCCCCCCGGTTTTTAGCCTGTCCAAAGGGAAAATGACCTCCACTGAACCTCCAGTCGCCGCGATTCAACGGGCTTCATCAGCGACCACCCCAATTGCAAGGGTCGAAGGCTGTCGATCTGTCGAACCCTCACCAACTACAATATCCAGAAGGAGTCTCAGCCTCCCGCTTGGTGCTCCATCTCTGAGACGCTATTTTCGAAAGTAACGGCGGCCGATCTCTTAATGAGTCCCAACCGCCCTTTTAGGAAAATTATCTAATAAGTTATTTGGGGATTCCAAGATTCTCACTCTGATACCATGGCTGACAATCATAGTGTTCACGACGAACTCAAAAATGATCATAATCAAATATAATCCACCAATGAGAACTTTACGTGATTATTTGCAACCAACAAGGATTTGATTTAAAGCCTGGAGTAATACAATTGCTTCCCAAGTTTCATGGCTTAGACTCAGAAAGTTCTTGTTTGCATTTAAAAGAATTTGAAGAGGTTTGTGCAACTTTGTAAAACTAAACTTTCAATGATATTGTTGTTAGATTAAAGTTGTTCCCATTCTCTTTGATGGAAAAAGCTAAAAATTGGCTTAATTCCTTGAGACCAAAATCTATTGGCACATGGCAAGAAATACAAAGATAATTTTTGAAAAAGTTTTTTTTCTACTCACAAGACCAACACTCTTCGCAAAAACATTATGAATTTTTCTCGAAAAGAAAATGAGACTTTTTTTTCAGTGTTGGAAGCTTTTTACGGAATTATTGATGCCCGCATCATGGCTATGAGACTTGGCACGTCATTAGTTTCTTCTATGAAGGTTTAACTTCTTAAATGCCAGTTTCTAGATGCTTGGATGAAAATGCCCAATCTTGGGACAACACAGATCGTTCTGATCGGTCAAACAAGTCCAAGCCTAATACCATGTCACAAGAATGTATGTATGTCCTCATAGGAAATGATGATGTGAAAGTTAGGATAGTTAGTTTGACTAGAAAAGTCAAGTCCATCGAACTTAGGAAGGTAAATTCAGCTAAGGTCATCATTGTGCAAGAAGAAAATTGTGGCATATGTGAGACTAGTGGACACCTAACTCAGGATTGTCCAACAATCTCCGCTTTTAAAGAGGTGTTGCAAGAACTGGCAAATGCCATGAATATAAAAGACCTTTTTTTTCCTCTTATTCTGAAACATATAATCTTGGATGAAGGAATGGAGGAATCACCCCAACTTTAGTTGGAGGAATGAGTCCAATTCACATCAAAGTCCTCAAGGACGTTCTGTTTCTACTCTTTATGTGCCTCCACATAAGAAAACCCTTGAGGAGACATTACAAAGTAGCTATCTTAGCCTTCACATCATCATTTTTGAGGACATACATACCTTCTTGAGAGGACTTATTTGACCGATCAAAACGACCTATGTTGTCGCAAGATTGGGCTTTTTCAGCCAATTGATCAAAATGGTCCCAATCATCATCAGGATCTTTATTTAAAAATTCACCATTACACATCATCTCTATAAACTGGCGCATTTGAGAAGTTAAACCTTCATAGAAAAAACTAATGGTGCTCCAAGTCTCATAGCCATGATGTGGGCAAGTTAGCAATAATTCCTTAAAAAGCTCCCAACATTGAAAAAAGTCTCATTTTCTTTTTGAGAAAAATTCATAATGTTTTGAGAGGACTTATTCAACCGATCAAAATGACCTATGTTGTCCCAAGATTGGGAATTTTCAGTCAATTGATCAAAATAGTCCCAATCATCATCAGGATCTTTATTTAAAAATTCACCATTACACATCATCTCTATAAACTGGCACATTTGAGAAGTTGAACCTTTATAGAAAAAACTAATGGTGTGCCAAGTCTCTCATAGCCATGATGTGGGCAAGTTAGCAATAATTCCTTAAAACGCTCCCACCATTGAAAAAAGTCTCATTTTCTTTTTAAGAAAAATTTATAATGGTTATGCGAAGAGTGTTGGTCCTGTAAGTAGGAAAAAACTTTTTCAAAAATTCTTTTTACATTTCTTGCCATATGCCAATAGAATGGGAACAACATTAATCTAACAACATCATCATTAACAGTTTAGTTTTGCAAAGTTGCACAAACCTCTTCAAATTCTTTTAAATGTAAATAAGAACTTTCTGAGTCTAAGCCATGGAGAGTGTTGGTCCAGGCTTTAAATCAAAATTCCCAATATTTGTAGGAAAAATCATGCAAGATGGAGTACTTGTCCTTGTTGGCTACAAATAATCACGCAAAGTTCTCAGTGGATTATTTTGAACATGATCATTTTCGAGTTTGTCATGAACACTATGATTGTCAGCCATGGTGTCAGAATGAGAATTCTTGGAATCCCTGAACAACCTATAAGATAATTTTCCTAAAACAATTTCCTCTTTCCACATGTAGGTTGGGGTTGGGGTTTCTGTTGAAAATGTGTTAATTATTTTTTTTTCTTTCTATTTTTTTCCACTAGTCTTTGCTTTCTATCATTTAAAAAAAAAAAGTGACATAAATTTATGGAGTAATTCTACATACAATCGTGAAGTGTGCAACCGCCGCGTAATCGCTTTGAAAAAAAGTGAGATCCACTATTAAAAAAATATTTTTTTTCATGTGGGTCTCATGTTTTATTCATTTTTTTCAAAGCGATTACGAGGCGGTTGTATAATTCATGGTTGCAAATATCTTTTCTCAAATTTATGAGGCAGTTGGTAACATAAATCCCAAAGGCCTAATGACTGGTTGAAGAGTGAATGTCAAAATGAGTTCTCTTTACTAAGTGTTTCTTAGCAATATGCAAACATGCTTGAATTTTGAATTTTCACTTCACAACTAGATTGCACTTTTGGGGTGAAAGTTCAATTTTTTAGTTGTTGATCTTTTTGTTTCTTGAAGGCCTGATGAACCACGACTAACTTGTTTACTTGGTTTGTTGAGAAGAAAAAAGTGAAGGTTGTGTATTGTTGGAGGCACTAGAAAGGAACCAGAAAATTAGACCAGGTACATCTGAAATGGCTGCCTATTGTTCAAGTCAAAAATAAAATAAAATAAAATCATTGTCTATACACACTTCTCCTTCATGGTAAGTGCTCTACCTCTTTCTATTTCTATGGTTCAATTTTCACCCATGTTGCCTAAATGACTTAGACAAGAGGGGGAGTTGAATTGGATTGTATTTAAAAATCCACAATTATAAATTAAATACACAATATAAAACATGAATAAAATACAAATCAACAGTAAATATAAAGAGTAAGGGTAAGAGGAGGAAGCAAACTCAGTATTTTAACAAAATTCAGCCTCACTACCTACGTCCTCACCTCAATCTATCCCTTGAGGATTCACATATTCACTATCAAATCTCTTTTAGGTGGAGATAGAAAACTATTACAACTTTGAGTAGTACTGCTACAAAGAATCCATGTAGAATACCCTCTACACTTGCAATCACCTTACACGTAGTGATTCAATGTCTATTCCCTGTGTAGAACACCTCCTTTACTAATACAAGAGCATATAGTGGGTAAGTTATAAGAAAACACTCATGAATGACTGTAATAAGAACAATACAGGGTAAAACTATATCTCTCTCAAAATGAATAAGGATTAGGGCATATGAAAACAACAATCCTTAGAGAAAAGATATTGAAAAATTTGAATGGATGTTGTAAAACTTGCAATTGATGTGAATGTACTCTTGTTGTTGTATTCTTGATTTGAAGATCTTAAATGAGCTATTTATAGGCATATGAGACTTCATTTTCAAATTTAAAAAGATTCATATGTCAAAGACAACATCATTCACTTTTCAAAATTTTCAAATCAAAGTTTTACTTTTCATAATTGTCAAAGACAACATCATTCACTTTTCAAAATATTCGAATCAAAGTTTCACTTTCTTGAAATTGTTTCATTCACTTTTCAAGATTTTTAAATCAAAATTTTACTTCTTGAAATTGCCAAAAATAACATCATTTACTTTTCAAAATTTTCAAATCAAAGTTTTACTTTTCACAATTGTCAAAGACAACATCATTCACTTTTCAAAATATTCAAATCAAAGTTTCACTTTCTTGAAATTGTTTCATTCACTTTTCAAGATTTTTAAATCAAAATTTTACTTCTTGAAATTGTCAAAAACAACATCATTTACTTTTCAAAATTTTCAAATCAAAGTTTTAAATTTCGCAATTGTCAAATACCATCATTTACTTTTAAAAAAAATTTAAATCAAAGTTTTACTTTTTTCAATTGTCAAAGATAACAATCATTTTACTTTTCAAAATATTCAAATCAAAGCATGCACATGTGAAAGATGACAATTAATTATCTTTTAAAAATTCAAATTTCAAACTTTTAATATTCAATATCTTGTACATGTGAAAAATACAATTTGATATTTCATAAGAAAATATTAGTTTTGAGCCTTAATCCAATTTCGAATTTTATCAAAATATATACAAAATTATTTTAAGAGCTTTATTTGTAAACTTATTCCCTTTCTTGCTCATACTTGGTTCATTGATATGCTTATCTTTATTGTGTAAAGAATTTGAGGTTGAGACTTCTTTATGTTTGAATTCATTTGCTATAATTAAAATCAAAATCCATAAGTAGATATGTAATTATATGAAACTTGAAACCTTGGATTCAACAATCTCCCCCTTTTTGATGATTACAAATATTTAGTAGAACTCTGAAACCAGTAGTAATACCCCTGAGAATATGCATTAGTTTTTCAAGTAATAAATAAACATAATTACAAGCATATATAAACAAGTTTAACAAATAAAGTGTTGGAAAGAACATGTTAATATGTTCTAGACTAAAACTTCTCCCCCTTTTGGCATCATTAAAAAGGAACCGCAGCAAGCAATGCCAATGGACTGATGAAAATGGTGCATTTGTAGAAACTGAGGAGAGCTGCCCGGGTCCCAACAAGTGATACAAAATCTTGAGCCGCCTGGGTCCCGACATGAGGGTTTTTTATATTTGTCATAATTGGCCGTTGTAAAAGTGTTAGTTGTTGCACAATTCATGGAGACATGTATTGCAGAATTCCTGTAAAGCTCTAGCCCCCTGAGTCTGCGGAGATAGTGCGACAAAGCCTCGAATCCCGCCCAGGTCCCGCCTGGATTAACTCTAACTTTGCATAAATGCACTGGATTTCTATTTAAAAAGACCATTTTCACCTATCGAATACTCACAGAACAATTTCTCACATTGCTCATTGACTTAGTTTATGTTTATCTAGAACGATAGCAAAAAATCAGGAACCCATTATGCAAAAAATACGAAGTCAACATCAGCAGTTAACAGCAGAGGTTCAGCATTTATGAGAAAAATAGATATAGTCTGCAGTTAATCTTGCTAGCTTAACTATATAAAATATGCATCCAACATATCATGTAATCTTGACTAAGTAAGTTTTGAAGAACTGATAGATTGTCTTGTTCGCATTTCCATCTCTATAAAATCAATCTTGAGTTTCATCTCAAATCTTTTTTGCTCTCTGAAATCCATCTGCATTCTTACTCTCTAAGCTTTTTCTCATTTTTCTTTAATGGCTTAGCAATTTTCTTCCACCAATCTCCGTTTTCACTATATGCGGGTATTATATACCTCAACCTCCAGTTATTTCTGCATTTACCATAGGTGTCATGATGCAACAAGAGAATGATCTGACTAACAGTCAGATGATGACGCCATTTATGAACTTGTGAGTCTCGGTACTCGATACTCATCATCCATTGCCGCATTTTCCAAGCGGTTGCAGTCCAGAGCTCGCGTGAGAAGATTTACGAACTTCAACAACTTATTCACGAGACTAACAACAAAATAGGAGACTTAAAGCAGGAGAATAAGGATTTAAAATCATTACTTGTCCCTTCATTTCAACTTCCTACTCCTTTAGATGAAGGATAACATGTTAATATATGAAAAACAAGGCTAAAAGTCTCAAGTTTTTGTAAGTCATTTGAGATAATACATTAAAAATGTTTAACATATATATTCAAGGCATGCATCATTTATATTTCTCTTCTAATTATGCATACTCTATCTTCTGGCAGAGGTTTTGTGAAAATGTATGCCAACTGATCGTGTGTGCTTGTGAATTCTAATACAATATTGTCTTTCTACACATGATCTCAAAGAAAATGATATATATAATCTCAATATGCTTAGTTCTAGAATGTTGTATTGGGTTCTTTGAAAGATTTATAACACTTGTATTATCTGAGCACAACAACTACCCGCATCAACAAATTTTGCCTCAGCATTAGATAATGCAACAAAATTTTTTTTTTTACTAAACCATGAAACAAGTGCATAACCTAAAAAATGACATGTTCATTCAACTAGTGCTTTTTCGATCAACTTTGTAACCAGCATAATCTGCATCTGAGTAGATGATTAGATCGAAAGAAATGTGCTTAGGATAACATAACCCTTGGTCAATTGTACCAACAAGATATCTAAGAATGCACTTAACGGTAGTCAAGTGTGATTCTTTTGCACAAAAGCATACACACTAAACATAATATCTGGTCTACTTGCTGTTAAATATAATAGACTACTAATCATATATCGATATACCTTTGAGTCAACTGGCTTACTGATTTTATCCTTGTCAAGTTTGGTGCATGGACTCATTGGTATTCCAATTTCCTTCATACCTTCTATCCCAAACTTTTTGAATAATTCTTTGATATATTTTGATTGATTGATGAATGTTTCACTTTTTGCTTACTTGATTTGCAATCCAAGAAAGAAGTTAAGTTCTCCCATCATGCTCATTTCAAAATTTTCCTGCATACTCTTAGTAAAAACTTGGCACATATTTTCATTAGTAGCATTAAATATTATCATCCACATAAAACTGAATCTAAAGAATATCATCCTTTTCATGTTTAATGAAAGAGTTATATCGATTTTCCTCTTAAAAAATATTTTTCAATCAAGAAACCACAAAATCCTCATACCAAAACTCTAAGGGCTTGTTTGAGTCCGTATAGTGCTTTTGTGAACTTGAAAACATGATTTGAAGAAATATGATTTTCAAAACCTAGAGGTTGCTCAACATATATCTCTTCACTTATAAAAACCATTTAAGAATGCACTTTTAACATCCATTTAAAAAAGTTTGAAATCTTTATAACAAGCATAAGCAAGTAGTTTCGAATAGCTTCTAATCTTGCGACTGGTGCATATGTCTCACCATAATCGATTCCTTCTTCTTGACTCAAACCTTGGGCTACAAGTTGAACCTTGTTTCTAGTAATGACTCTGGACTCATCTTTCTTATTTCTAAAAATCCATTTTGTTCCAATAACAATATGATTTTTGGGTTTAGGGACAAGTGTCAAAATATCAATTCTTTCAAATTGATTTAGCTCTTATTGCATAACTAGAATCCAAGATTCCTCAAGAAGTGTTTCTTCAATATTTTTGGGTTCAATCTGAGATAGAAAAACAGTATGATTGCAAATATTTTTAAGAGATGATCGAGTACTTAAAGCTCGTGAAGATTCTCATAGAATATGTTTCGATAGATGATCTTTCACAAGTTTTCACTATTTGGTTTCATCTTGTATGAAGTTTTGATGATCTTTCCTAATGTCTCCAAATGTCAAGTGTCTTGAACATCCACTTATCTAAAAACCATTTGTTTTTGCTTATGGAGGACTTCATGCATACCTATAAAAAAAAGAGTAATGCTACATACAGTCGTGGAATGCGTAAACGTCGTGCAGTCGCTTTGAAAAAGAGTGGGGTCCACTATTAAAAAATTGATTTTTTTTCATGTGGGTCCCATATTTATTCACTTTTTTCAAAGCGATTGCACGGCGACTGCACGCTCACGACTGCAAATATCATTTCTCTAAAAATAATTAAAATGATTTTTCTTGGTACCCATATGGCCCTAATAGTCATTGTATGTTTTCTTCTAATAGGACAAGCATGATCATTATGATCATCTATTACAAAAATTGCAGATAGCATGTGACATATACGAAGAACTTGAGTAATTGTAATAGTATCTTTCTTTGAAAAATTTTCTTTTATCAAAAGAATTTTGAATACTGGACTTTGATTTAGAAAGATTATCAAAGAAGTTTTTCAAAATTTCTTTTTCCGTTTGTAAATTTTTCAACAATCTTTTCTAAATCAATCACTTTCTTTTTCAACTCATGATATTCATCTTTTGAAATGATGTTTTCTTTTCTTAAAATATCAATTTCGTTTATTAAAGAAGAATTTTTCTTTTTCAAAAAAGTATATTTGATACCCAATTTCTCAAGGTCCTCATATACCTCTTCTAAGACATCTTGCAATTCCTCATATGAAAGATTTTCAATATTGTCAAGATTTATTACCTCAATGTCATCTTTAGCCATAAGACAAAGATGTACAGATTCTCCATTGCTTACTTCACTGTCTGAGCTGCTTGAGTCATCATCTCATGTAACTTTCATTGCTTTCTTGCCCTTGCTTCGATCTTTCTTTAGAAGAGGACAATCCGCATTGATATGTCCTGGTTTATAGCATTTGTAACAAGTTAAAGAGTCATATATTTACCTGTATCTTTCTTGGAAAACGTTTTGGAGGATTTCCTTGAAGAGCTTTATTTCTCTTTAAAAATCTCTTAATTGTCCTTGTTATCATCGTAAGTTCATCTTTGTCGTCAGTTTCCTCATCTTCATCACTTTCACTTTCATGAGGAAAAGCTTTAAGTACCAAACTCTTATTTGGCTTTCCTTTTTATTTTCCTCTTTTCAATGTTTACTCATGGGTGGTAAGTGACCCGATGAGTTCATTTACTTGAAATTTCTTGAGATCTCTAGCTTCAAGAATCACCGTCACTTTTGATTCCAAGCATTTTGGCAGAGTTAATAATTTTTCTTACTATCTTCAATCTGAAATAAACCTTGCCAAAAGCTATCAAGCGGCTTATAATGTTAGTAAAACAAGTGTACATAATAGAAATAAATTCATCATCATTCATTTTAAACATTTCATATTCATGAGAGTAATAAGAATATAAATTTTTTATTCTTTACCTTGCGAAATTCCTTCATAAATAACTTCCAAGTTATCCCAATTTTTTTTATGTCGTCTTGCAAGTCATTATTTTATTGAACTCATTCTCATTGAGAGTATTATATATGAGTTTCATAGCTGTTGAATTCAATGTTGTAATTCTATCGTTTTCATGATTGAACTCTTCTTCTTCCTTTTTGACATTTACTCCATCAACAACTTTTGTTTGGATATAAGGTCCATTTACAACGCATCTCCAAATTTCTCGACTTTGAGATTGAAGGAAAATTCTAATTCTACCTTTCCAGAATGTGTAATTGTCTTTGCAAAATAATGGAGGCCAACTGCTCGATTGACCTTCACCAAATGTAGCTGCAATTTTAGTCATAAGATCTTAACTCAAAAGATAGTTAATCCTATAAAAAGGGCCCTCGCTCTAATACTACTTGTTGTCCAGATGACTAATACAAGAGAGGGTGTGAATTGGGTGGTTGTATTTAAAAATCCGTAATTATAAATTAAATACACAATATAAAACATGAACAAAATACGAAACATCAGTAAATATAAAGAGTAAGGATAAGATGAAGTAAACTCAGTATTTTAATGAGGTTAAGTCTCACTGCCTACGTCCACGCCTCAAGCTACCCCTTGAGGATTCCCAAATTCACTATCCAATCTCCTTTAGGTGGAGATAGAAACCTATTACACCTTTAAGCAGTACCGCTACAAAGAATCTATCTAGAACACCCTCTACACTTGCAATCACATCTTACACGTGGTGATTCAACATATATTCCCTATCTAGAACATCTTCTACACACAAAAAGATTATACACACTCTTTTACTGATACTAGAGCTAATAGTGGGTAGGTTATTAGAAAATACTCATCAATGAGTGGAATAAGAACAATACAGTGCAAAACTATATCTCTCTCAAAATGAACAAGGTTTAAGGCTTAATGCTTAGAGAAGAGAGATTGAAAGTTTTGAATGGATGTTGTAAAACTAGCAATTGATGTGAATGTGCTCTTGTTGTTACATTCTTGATTTGAGAATCTCAAATGAGCTATTTATATATACATATGAGACTTTATTTTCAAATTTAAAAAGATTCACAAGTCAAAAACGACATCATTTCACAATATTGTGAAACTTTCACAATATTCAAAGTTTCACTTTCTTGAAATTGTCAAAGATAACATTATTCACTTTTCAAAATTTTCAAATCAAATTTTTACTTTTTGAAATTGTAAAAAACAATATGATCACTTTTCAAAATTTTCAAATCAAACTTTTACCTTTCACAATTGTCAAACATTCACTTTTCAAAATATTGAAATCAAAGTATGCACATGTGAAAGATACAAATCAAATCATCTTTCAAAAATTCAAATTTCAGACTTTTAATATTCAAATATGTCATTCAAATGTGAAAAATGCAATTTGATGTTTTATAAGAAAATATTAATTTTGATTCTTAATCCAATTTTGAATTTTATCAAGAGATGTACAAAATTATTCTAAGAGTTTTATTTGTAAGCTTGTTCCCTTTCTTACTCATACTTGGTTCATTGATGTGATTGGCTTCATTGTATAGACAATTTGAGCTTGAGACTCCTGTTTTGCTTGAATTCATTTGTTATCATCAAAATCAAAATCCATATGTAATTATGTAATTATATGAAACTTGAAACTTTGGGTTTAACAAGCCATTTGAGGTTTTTCGATCTCTAGTTGCGATTTTGGAGTTTCCGTTTGGATTTTTGCTTTGTGGGGTTGTGAATCAGTCGACCATTGTGTTTGGGCTCTACATTTCTTCTAAAAAAACTCATGTATTTAGGATGGTTTTTTAATGTGTTCTTGTATTTTACCCTTTGGTTTCTATTTGTTGCCCCCCAAGTGCTTGTCCTTTTGCCTCAATTAACATTTTTTGCTGTCCTTTTTTCATTTGTCTACATGCATTCCATGTTCATTCCTGACTTAAATCACAGTCCATTGTAGCGTTTAGGGTCTTAGTGGTTGTGGGTTGGTCTTGTCAAGAGTTGTATCCTCATTTCCCAGACAATAGTTAGCATGGGTCTGGATCTCCTACTTGTTGAGCATAACAATGTAAATAATCTTTTTCAAATGAGGTCCAAAGAGTCAGGCTAACAAGAGGAGAAGGTCAGCCATATGGCAACTCCCGAGAATTCCTCTAGTGAGGAAGAAATTCCTGTAAGCTCTCTAGCACCCTCCAGAATTGAAGCTGAGTATGAACGATTCACTACTTCTAAGGCTGAAAAGGCTTACAGAAACATCTTCTCGCACCGACCTATCTTGGGTGAAAGAGATGTAAGCCTAGTTGATTTTCCCTCTACTGAGTTTAATATTATTAGAAGAATCTTTGTGGATAGGCATTGGGAAAAACTTACACACTCCTCCCCCACTCTGTTTGTTGAAATTGTTAGGGAGTTTTACTCCAACATAGCCCACTTTAAATTGGAGGACTGTAGTGTATTACTTCTGTTGTTTGGGGAACCACCATTGATAAACTCTTTTACCACCATTAGAGAGTTTATGACTTACCAGTAGTTGCGTCTCCTTTTTACCCATATTAAGGTATGGGGGCGCCAACTAAAACTACTATGAGAAATCTTTTTTTTGGTCCTCATAGACTTAAATGGAACCACCCCAAGGTTCACAGGCTGCTTGTGAGTGTTTTGCTTCCCCAATTGCGTCTGTTAGCAAACATAGTGCTTTCAAATATCTGGCCTACCAATCGTCTGACTGAGCTTCTTTTAGAGAGAGCTTATTTCATGTATGCACTAGCCATGAGAGTGTCTATTAACTTCCCCAAGCATGTTGTGGATACTATTCATTGAGCTCATGTTTATAAGGAGCAAAATCTACCATTTGGGGGGTTTAATCACTAAGTTGGCCACTAAGGGCCAAGGTCCCCCCTCTCAAGGTAAATTAGCCAACTATAAAGATGGCCAGTTCTATCTCTACCAGCATAGTAGACAAAGCTGTATCCCAACTGTCTAAGAAGATAGCTCAAACTACAGAGGCCACCTCATGAGCCATCAATGTCGTCCTCTCTGATCTTGGAGCAGAAAACTCTGCTCTCACAGAAGATTGATACTATTGCTGCCAAGTTGGAAGCCAATTAGCTCAAATTAGAGAAGGACAGTTGTACACTCGGACTGTGTTCAAGCCAATGATAGGCTGGTTTAGCTATCTTTGGACATGCAGCAGGTGATGGAGAAGTTTATAGACTCTGAGGATGAGGAAGAGTGAGCCTTGAAAGATTTGTGACAAAATGGGGTTGGAGAAGTTGCTTTGTTGAGGGAGAGTTGAATGATTTTTTTTTTTTTAAAGAATTTTAAGATTTATGGGAGAAACTGAAATTTCATTTTGCTTGGGTCTGTAACAAGTACAATCTTAACTTTCTGATCTGTTGTTGGTTAAATTTGGTACTTTTGCTAGACATGACTATGATGTTAAATGACTATGATGGTTGTTTAAAATTTCAGTCACTGCTTTTATGTTGTTACTTGTGTGTTTGGATTTATGTTTTTCTTGTGGTGTTTTCTAAGTTTTTGATCGATTCATGTTACATTCAACAAGTACTTGATTTTGTCAACAATCTGCTAAAGAAGGAGATTGAAAAGGTGAATTTCAAGAGTTTGGCTAGAACTAGGTGACTAAGATTAATTTAAATTATGTGAGTTGTTCAATGTAAAATATTTTGAGTTTGTTTGGAGTTTGTAATTAAGTGTTTTAGATAAGTAAAAGCATGTAATTCTAAGTGTCAAGGTTCTTATTTTAACTATTGAAGAGTTTGAATTTGAAGCTGCTACAAGGTTGTGGAGATAGTTTCTTGCTGTTAGCTATCAGTTAGTGAATTCGTTACGATAGATTCAATCCGTCAGCAAAATTTTACTAGAACTTTGAAACTTTTTGCAAAAATATATTTAAATTGTCATATTAATTAGGAATGTAAAAGATTCAATTATGTTGATTTTGAGAGCACTTCCCAGTTTCTTATTTTGGTGAGAAAGATTCATTGAGAATTTTCATATTGTTTCTTTCAATGAGTGTGATCATGATCTGAGGTTCAAATAGTGCGATCGTTTCAGCCACTGAGTTCCAGTAGAGAAGTCAATACTTGCTTGTAATAGATTTCATATAGTGTGGATTAACGTTTTCTGGGTAAGCTGCCCTGTAGAGTTTTTACCTATAAAAAGTTTTTTAAAGGTTTCCATTCATTACCAATTTATGTGTTATTCAATTGATTTATTTTATGTTAATTATGTTTTTATTGAATAATTGCATGAATATTGATTAACAAATTGATTGATAGAATTGGTAGAGCTACGGAAATTTTACTGTACAAGGGTATTTTGAAAATTTTAGGGGAGATGCCTAAGGGTACAACTCATAAATTGCCATCGTGGCTGATACAATCCATCTTGTAGCCATTAAAAGGGGACTTGTTGGATGGAGACAACCACTCAGGCAGAGTTTGACTCTATGGGGGAATGGTCCGGGATTTTGGACTTCGTCCATTTGATTCTCCCTGAATCCCACAACGGCATAGTCAACTCTGACTTAGTTATATCAAAATGCTCTCAATGGGACTAAGGCTTCCTTTCTACATCCATCCGGAATGTTCTACACTATCTATGGTTGGCTCTAACTTAATTGTTGTCAAACGCTTACAGGATAGTTGCAGTATCGTACAGAGACATGCCCTCAAGTCTATCGAGGTAGAGAATCATAATTTTGTTGGAAGCCTCTATTCTCGTACTGACTATCGAGTGATTTCATATGGAGTTTAGGTATTCCAATGTCACTACAGAGTCAATATGGGAACCATTATGTTTGAGCACGATACAGAGGATGGTGGTGTCCTTTCTCTACAAGACTTGTTTTGTTGGTGAAAATCTCTTTTGAGATAAGCTCTATTGCATAGAACTATGTTGAACATCACTTGGTCTCACTAGATGATGCGTTTTACCTACTTTTACAGTCATTCCTCACCTTCCTTCATGTGGGCTTTTATGCATACTTCTTTAGTCGCCTTACGACCTCTCCTCGCACCTAGCGCACACTTTTACCCAACACGTATCACAAACAGGTAGGATATCGTTTGCAAAAGTAGATGGGAAACCATTGAAAGGACTGTTACAGCATCTCACCCAAAAGCCTAATAGAAAATGATCCAACATTCTACTAAGAGCATCCATAACAATTCGTGTGTCATTCAACTACACCATCTTTCCCTCAGACCAAACCTTCAAGATAAAATATATGAGTGATACTATTTCACATGTGACATAAATAAAACTTTCATTATGTAAAAGTGTGGTACTATTTTAATGCATTACGAGTCATATATTCTTGAATATACCATCTTATCTTAGGTATGCTTAATTCTCTAATAAATTGAACTCTAGAGAGAGGGTAATAATCTTAACAAAAAGACTTGGTATGTTGTGTTCTTCCATGAAAGAGAGAAGGCAAATTGAATGAAGGGTAGAAAGCCTAATGAAGCTTTAAATGTATGCTATTCCATTAACAACTCTGAATGGACAATTGAAGCTTTTTGTGCAAGGAAAAGAGACAAAAGACATGAAAGGCTGAAAGATCAAGCAAGTGTAATAAGCCATTTGTCACGCTTAGTGAGGAAATGTCAATTATACACAAACCTAGAGAGTTTTGGCAAAGGCATTCATTGAATTATTTTCATGAGATAGATAGAAAGAGGGAGATCTTAGATTAGAGATTGCCCTTGCATGAAACTTCCCCTCCATAAAATTATTTTCGTTCTGTTGTACATTATTTTCTTCTCATTCGGAACAAAATATCATTAGAATCAAGCTAAAAAATGAATTGGATAAGAATACTAAGATTTGGGGAGCATAAAAGGTGAAAAAGGAAAAAGAAATATTGCAAAAATTAACCAAAAAAAAGAAAAAAAAAATAGCACATACCCCTTTTTGTTCAGCACATCCAAGGCTGCAACAAATTAATCCCCAACACTCGAAAAAAGTTAGCAGCTATAGATATAAAATGTCTGGAATAAAAAAGATAGTATCTATTAATTTCAATGTTTGAAATAATATAAAATATAAACATATTTCATATTTTCAATTTTCAAATTAAATGGATCAAAATACTATGATAAGTAGTTTGTCTGGGATGAAAAGAGAGTTACCTTCAGAAGTCCGTCCACAAGAGACGACAATCCAAATAAAGAAGACAGGGAGACCAAAAAGACTCGGTTATTTGTCCTCAAAACATCTCCCATAAGAACCGTTGAAGCTCTTTTCCGAGGAATGGTCATTTTGAGGATTTTGATAGGGACAGAGACTTTTGTATTCTTCACGCCCGAGGTCCTGTTAGAGATACAGAGTCCAGATAAATGCAACTACATTTGCTGAAACCCAATGAAAAATTAATAATCAACCAGAAGTTATATGAAATATAAAAAGAAATATGAGAATATTTTGAACCAAACCACCAGAAAGATAAGAACGAACGAACTGATAAGTTTCTTGGAGATTTCATGATCAAGCTGTTACAGGGTCTGAAGATAATAACGCAGCTGAAGAAGAAATTAAAGGAATCAAAAGAAACTATATTCATATGGCTCTATCTAAATTCACTTAAAAATTTTCAAGAGTCGATCATCCGAATAAGGCTGAAAAAGAAAAGCCCTTTTCAGATTCAATAAGATTTCTCCTATCGAAATCAAAACCCAAATGTTACAAATCTAGCTAAGAGATTAAAAAGAAACCGATCAGAAAAGAAAACCCAGCTGCAGACGCAATCCAATGGTGGGAGAGAAATTAAAAACAGTAGTTTACATTTCACACAAAACTAAAAAGGGAATCGGGAGTACCTCTGGGCCTCTGGGTTGCAGAGATAAACAACTCCGGAAGCCATCTCTCTTTGTTTGTTCATGAGAGAGAGCCAAAAATGCCTCAAAGCTCAGTAATAGCAAAGACAGAAAAATGTAAAGATGTGGATTGCGTTTCTCATTCTTTAGCGTCTATGGTCGCCACCTCGTCGAAGCCAAGGACCACCATTTCTCTCTCTCTCCCTCTCTCTGTCTCTCTCTCTCCCAAGTTCCTGTGCTCTTTCTCTACGGGCACAGGATTGCTCAATTATGGAGGAACATGAACAATGATGCGGATGTGAAAACCAACGCCTATGTATCCTTTTTAAATTTTCTAGCCGTTGTTACTAATTGCTAGGAAAAAATTTAAACCCCCGGGCTTTTAAAATTTTCTAGCCGTTGGACTTGTCTCGTAACGTAACAAATCTGCGCAACACCACCGGGGGGTCGACGGGCGAAAGAGCTTCGGTCTGCTGAGAGAAAGTGGCAAGAGGCATATGTGATCGGGACTAAGAAAGATTAATGGTTGGGAACTTGAATTACGTGGACCATTATATTTCTGCACAGGCTTAATCTCATCACCATACCCTTACAAAATATCCCTTATTGTTCTTCTTATCATAGACTAGTCCCTCAATATCCTATATATTCTCTACATCTTCATTAATTGGAAGCATTTTTCGTTCTAATTCGCAAGCATTCTACAATCAGTTACTCCATGGTGGGGTTCTCTGTATCTGAAACATCGAATATTGGTATTTGGATTTTGGTCTTGTGTTGATTAGGGAGCATGACAAGCCTCTTAAGGACAATATCCTCAAGTATATTCTAAATACTTTGTAGGACTGCGGGTCGCCTGGTTGGCTGCTTCTCCATAATTTGAGCATGGTAATTGGCTATCAAAATTGTATACATAGAATTGAGGCTGAGGACATCTTGCAAGGACTTCCGTAACCCACCCAAGTACCATACCCCAAGTATTATGCCACCAACTGCTCTTCAATCTCAGAAAAATCATTTTGAGCCACCAACCTGTAGACTTCATCCTAGTAATTATCAAATGTCCTTGCCCCTTGCCTTAATGTGTGAAGTCATTTAGATAAGACTTGAGTGTAGTCGAAGAGTAAAAAGTTGCCCTTTTTTACCCTTCATCTACTTATTCATCTTCTCATTATCCCTAATATATTGGGCTTGTCTTGTCTATTTCAAGATTACTTTAGCCACTCCTAAGCAGATGCTCGAACTTTCAACTTGATGCTGACCAATTTGACCTTCACATGATCTTGGACCTTTTTTGAATAGAAAAAAGTGGGGCACAATTAGGATTAATATGAAAAAATCCACTTCTTCATGGTGTGCCCACTTTTTTTAAAAAAAATCACGTTGGTCTTGCCTACGTTAAGAATGTATCTAGCATTATTCGTAGCCTATAAAGTACCAGAAAATCCCGATAAGTCAACTCTAAAGACTAGATATTCATGGCATTCCTCCTGACCACAGTGCTTCTATAATAGAAGCATGGTTGTGATAAAGGTTCTTGAAAGTGGAGTCCGAATCATGGTCATATATTTAATCCTCCATGTCCTACACTGCTAGAAAATAACATGAACCCACCAACCTTATTAATGGGGGAAGCAACAACAATCACATGAATAATGCCTCTTCGTAGCAAGGCAGCTGCCGCCGCCACAAGCAATCGCTGCCTTAGCCGCAAACGCAGCCTCAGCCTCAAAAGCAGTTGCACCACATCTTCACCCTCAACCACTAAGTCACAACTCTATGCAGAAATAAGGTGGCGCCACACCATCTACGGGGAAACTTCAAGCACAATTTATGGAGTTACTCCACAAGTTTTTCCAGTCTGAACAAATAATCTAGTAAGCCTCGAGCATCTCCTCTTGGTGGTGAAGTATATTACATAGAATAAACTAGAGTAAGTTTGCATTTGGGTAGTGAGGTGGTCTATCATTTTTTAAAATGTAATTCGCTTGACTTATAGTAATTTTTAACCGTTAGCCGTTCATAATTTTGAAACGAAATTTGAACTGTAACGACTATATATGTCTACATATCATTTTCTATTATTACTAATTTGACATCTTAGAAATTTCTAGCTGTTAAATTTTAGCAATTTTTGTATTAGAAACTAAGATGATTTAGGATTAAGGGTTAATTACACTTTGCCCTTCGAACTTTCACTCAATTTATAATGTGCCTCCGAAACTAATAATTGCATCAAAGTGGACTCTCGAACTTTCAAAACTTCTCAATTCCCCATTTTGTTTGCCATCAGTATTTAATCTAATGAAAATTCACTGCACGTGCTGCTCAGGTGCATAACATTCACTGTAAAGATGTAATTTTCATCTAATTTATTATCATTGACCATATAAAATATAAAATAATATATGTTATCAATTAATAATAAATCATAAACCATTAAATAATTTTTTTTATTAATTTATATATGGTTAAGGAATATCAAATAATTTCATTGTGTACATAAATTATTCATACTTACTTGCAACTTAGATATAAAATAATTTTATATATGGTTAATGATTAATGATTTATTATTAATTGATAGAATATATTATTTTATATTTTATATGGTCAATAATAAGAAATTAGATGAAAATTATATCTTTGAAGTGAATTTCCATTAGATTTGACTCTGCTAGTAGACGGAAGGGAGGGGTTGAGAAGTTTTGAAAGTTCGAGGGTCTACTTTGATGCAATTATTAGTTTCGGAGGCACATTGTGAATTGAGTGAAAGTTCAAGAGGGCAAAGTGTAATTAACCCTAGGATTAATTTTATTTTAGGAATTTCTCCACTTTTAGTCTGCGCTCTTCTTATCACCCAATTTTATGCACTTTTTATGAAATTGTTTCGATCATCTATGGTCACATATTGGTAACTCAATGGCCAATCATCCCACAAAAATGAAAAAAGGAAAAACAGAACATTGAATTCAAACACTCACACACTAACCACCCCATGATCCTAAAGAAAAGAGGCATGATTTGTCTGAGAATGAAGAGTAGTTGGGTGGCAGAAGTCCTTACAAAATGTCCTCAACCTCAATTCTGTGTATATTTTTGAAAGCCAATCAGCGTATGTCGATTATGGAGAAGTAGCAAATCAGGTGACCTGCAGTCCTACAAAGTAATTAGAATACTGAAGGACATTGTCCTCAAGGGGTTTGCCATGCTCCCTAATGAACACAAGGCCATAATCCAAACACCAATATTCGGTGTTTTAGATACTGAGAGCCTGAGCATTGGGTAACTAATCATAGAAAGCTTGCTAATAAGAAGGGAAAATGCTTCCCATTAACAAAGATTGTGGCGCCCCCGACCCCCATGTAAGGAAACACAGGAATCGAGACGCCAGGATAATAACAACAAGGTCACGCATCCCAACGAAAGTGCCAAGTGTGTGTACATGCAATAGTGTACAATAAAAACACAGCGGATAATTAAGTCTACTAAGTACAAGAATTTAAAATACAATTTAAATATCAGAAGAGGTTTAAAAAGCAGTTATACAGTCATCCCAAAATAAAGTTTAACACATGTCCCAAAATACACATGAGTGATCTCAAATCACTCCTCGGGCGGAACCGACTCCTCAGGCTCACCCTCATCTTCATCTGCATCTTCATCTGCGTTACCACAAAATGGTACCGCATGTAAGTATAACCCAAATAACCATGTAATAAAAATGCAACCAACATGCATGCATATGAAGAAATATGCATTTTCCTCAAAACATTATTTTCCCAGAAAATGATTATTTTCCAACACACGCCAAAATCCCAGTTGGCCCAAATATCCGTAAAACATTTTTCTAGAAAATGATTTACACAAAAAATCCAATACACACTATTTTCCCAGAAAATAGTTCATTAATCCATTATTACCATATGCACCATGGCCTCCCCTATGGACCATCCGCACGTCTTGGCTTTGTAGCGATGCTCAGTTCTGCGCCCAGCGCGTTCGTGGCCAAGCACCCATTACGCAACGAGCGATGCCCAGTTCCGCGCCCAGCGCATACGTGGCCAGACATCCTCTGGTCCCCGCCAGCAGAAGGACCACGGAGTCGGCACGACTCTCTCGTCCGATCCCATTGTCGCCTGGCGACAATCCAGGGGACGTTACTCAGTATATTCCGCTCCCGAGTAACCAGAGGAGCTCCACCGAGATAATGCCCCATCTCGGCTTGGGGTCGTGATACACACGCACCCAAAAATATTCTCACATGAAACCCAGTTTTCATAAACACATGAACATGAATGCAATATACGAAAACCCAGTTTCCTTTACAAACATGATCGTGCTAGCCAAATGCAATGTACATGAACACAATATCCAAACCAACAATTACCAATCCAATCAAATCCAACCCCCGAACTCCTCGAACTCAGTCCGGCATGTCTAACCAAATACAGTGAAATGAGTTAGTGCAAAAATACATTTAACTCACAAAAGTTCTTTGGAGAAATACTTACAGTGCAATATAGCAATTTTCGAAGGATCACGAAACTGCAAGAAGTGGATAAACAGCTGCAGAATAGTGTAAAATACACTGTGGCCGTGGGTCACAGATACCCACTTTCAAACGGAGACAAACGAATACTCAAGATTGATAGGGTAGGGTCTAAGGAGGTTGGTGAAGCTAGTGGTGGTGAAGGTTGGCCGTGGGTGGCGGCGCAATAGGCGGTAGAAGACTAAAATATCCAAATCGAAAATGTTGATGAATGTGCTTCACCGGTGACGGATCGGAGGTGAGGTTGGGTCCAATGGGTTGCCAAGAGGTCGGGGATGATGTGGTGAGAAGATGGTGGCCAATGGTGGTGCGACGGCGGCGCAGCGGCAGAAAGAGTGTCGCGGCTTCAATTGGCTCGTGGTGGTTAACGGCGGCGCGAATGGAGCTGGAAACGGAGGGAGGTGGTCGCCGGCGGGTGGGGGAGCTACTGGGCTGGGCGGTGCAGGCCACGGCGGTGCGACGGCGGTGGGTTAAGGGTGAGCGACGGAACGCACGGGAGAGAGAGGGAAGCCGTTCGCGCAGGGAGAAGGAGAAATAAGGAGGAAAAAGAAAAGAAAGAGGAAAGAAAGGAGGAAAAGAAAAATAGAGGGAAAAGAAATGAGGTCCAATCCTCATAACTTGGGTCCCAAAAATGATCCAACGGAAACGATTTCAAAACCATAAGTTAAATAAAATAATTTAAACGTAATGGTAAAGTCAAATTAAAATTATTAAATCACACAGTAATTAATTAAATATTAAAAGCAATTTAAATGCATAATAATAAATAAATATTAAGAAAGCACATAAAAATAATTTTCACCAAATTAAAATCATAGAAATAAACTTACTAAAAATCCAACCAATTTAAAATTAGAGGATAAATTTTTTGAATAAATAAAAAAAATCTTTCAGTAAAAATACACTAAAATACGAAGTATTACAAAGATGATGTAGAGAATGTATAGGATATTGTCCTACAAAGTAATTAGGATACTCAAGGACATTGTCCTCAAGAGGTTTGCCATGCTCCCTAATCAACACAAAGATGATGTAGAGAATGTATAGGATATTGGGGCCCTAGTCTATGTTAAGAAGGTGCTTGGTTTTTCTTTCAATTGGATGTAGATTTTTCCATTTCTCGATATATTGCAACTGATTGCTACTTGTTCTTGACACTGCTACATCTACATCAAAGACAAAACGACAAACTTTTGGGAGTGGGAATCTTGATTGTTAAGTTGTGCTGCAAAGAGGGATATGTCATGAAGATTGCCTCCTTATTATGTCCCCAAACATTGTTTTTGATGAATCTCGATGGGGTGTTTCAATAATAGTAATTACTAATTATCGTCGTGCTTTCATGTTCTTTTCCACATTGTGTGTGCTTGTGTTTCAAAGTAACATCATGAGGGAACCATCTGCCTGATTGTCAAGCTCTTTGTGTATAACTTGTAATTTCTTTTTGGAAAAATTAAAAAAAAAATTATGAATGATTCATCCTCTTTTCTTTAGAAAATCTCAGTGAATTCATATCCATCCAAGGTAAAAATTCTCAAAAATAAAATTAATCCTAAATATTTTCATCACAAATACAAAATTAATAATAACTTAACGGCTAAAAATTTGAAGGAGATAAAATTATTAACAGTAGAGAAGGATACATAGACAGACATATATAGTCGTTGCATTCCATATTTCACTTCAAAATTAAGAATATTTAACGGCAAAATTTAAAAAGGTAAATTATGCTAGTAGATACTTAAAAACAAAGAAAACATTTTGCTCATTAATCCCACCTTAATTACGAGACAATCCAACGGCTTGCAATTAGTAACAACGGCTAGAAAATTTAAAAAGGATATACATAGGCGTTGGTTTTCACATCCGCATCATTCCGTACTTCTTGTATATATTCCTCCATAATTGAGAAATATGTGCCTCTAGAGAGAACTCAGGAACTGGGGGGAGAGAGAGAGAGAGAGATGGTGGTACGAGGTGGCGACCGTAAACGCTGAAGAATGAGAGACGCATTCCTCATCTTTACATGTTTCTGTCTTCGCTATTATTGAGCTTTGAGGCATTGTTGGCTCTCTCCCAAGAACAAGCAGCGAGAAATGGCTTCCGGTGTTGTTTATTCTCTGCAACAGCACAGAGGTATTCCCGATTCCCATTTTAGTTTAGTGTGAAATGTGGACTGCTGGTTTTAATTTCTCTTGCACCATTGGATTGCTTCTGCAGCTGGGTTTTCTTTTATGATATATATGATTCGGTTTCTTTTCTTAATCTTTTAGCTAGATTTGTAACATTTGAGTTTTGATTTCCGTAGGAGAAATCTTATTGAATCTGAAACAGGGTTTTCTTTTCAACCATATTCGGATGATCGATTCTTGAAATTTTTGAAGTGAATTTAGATAGAGCCATATAAATATAGTTTCTTCTTCAGTTGGTTATTATCTACTAACCCTGTAACTGCTTGATCATCAAGTCTCCAAGAAACTTACCAGTTCGTTCGTTCTCATCTTTTTGGTGCTTTAGTTCAAAATATTCTCAAATTTCCTTTTATATTTCATACAACTTCTGGTCGATTATTAATTCTTAATTGGATTTCAGCAAATGTAGCGGCTTTTATATGGACTCGGGCGTGAAGAATACAAAGTCTTTGTCCCTTTCAAAATCCTCAAAATGACCCTCTCTCATTTTGACAGAGAGAAAAAGCTTCAATGGTTCTTTTGGGAGATGATGTTTTGAGGACACTCTTTTTGGTCTCTGTGTCTTCTTCATTTGAGTTCTTTGGTCATCCCTTGTGTACTACTACAACTTCTCAAGGTAACTCTCTTTTCATCCGGGAAAAACTATTTACCATAGTATTCATAAGACTATTCATTGTCGTTGAAAATTCGGAATGTTTAAGTCTTTTTACTCCTTAACAATGAGTAAAATGTTGGTAGTTTTAATGAAATTGACAGTACGTACAATCCACATAGTTGAAAACATAAAATATTTTAGTTATTTTATACAAATCACATTTAAAAGATGTGATAACCAAGATGTTTATATTTTATATTATTTGAAACATTGGAGTTAATAGATACTATCTTATATCAATAGGTGCAATCTTTTTCGGGTGTTGGGGATTAATTTAATGCAGTCTTGGATGTGCTGAAAAAAAGGGGTATGTGTTTTTTATTTTCCTTTTTTTGTTAATTTTTTCACTGTCTTCAAGGACCAACTTTATTGGAGTGTTCCAATTTCTTTCACACATTCCATTCCAAACTTGTTGAATTATTCTTTGATATATATACTTTGTCTAATTAATTAATGTTCTACTTTTTGCTTGCTTAATTTGCAATCCGAAAAAAATTTAAGTTCTTTCATCTCAGATTCTTCTTGCACTCTTAGCAAAGATTTGACACATCTTTTCATTTGTAGCACCATATAACAGTCCACTAGAAATTCAATGGTGGAATTTCTATATGTGGAGTTTTCACGAATTGACCATTCGCGTAGAAGTCTCTCAGCATTATAAGTGTTACCACTCATTATGGTGCTACAAGCGCGATTTTATTTATTCGAGCTAGTTAGAAGTTTCAGAATGTGATATGGTCTACGCCATTAGACTCAGTTGATTATTTAGGAATTTTTGGCACAATAATCTCATTTTTAGTTTTCGGACGAAACGCTTGTTTGAAAATGCGTTTTATTTATTTCGAAACCCTTCGGGGTTGCATTTCGATAAACGAATTGCATAGTTAGTTTAGTATGTATGTTTAGAACTTTTCCGTGTAAACTTTATTTTTTACTTTCTCGGAATGAATAGTATAACCTCAATAGTAGCACCAAGTGTGTGTTTCCAAAATATGAAATATCTAAATTAGGTTAGAGAAGTTTTATTTGAACACTTGGCAAGATCTTAGCCACACTTGATCAATAGTATTAGACACTTGGCACCAAGAGGAAACATGAGATGGATTATGAAGGAAATCAAGGTGTGAGATCTTGCCACCTAAGTAAAACTCTATTCCATCCAACCATCCTAATTATGTCAAACTATCTGGTTGTGACATCATTATCCAACTCTTTAAACCTTGAAAATTTGATTGGGTCAAGAAAAATTGGACTTGGGCTTGATAGCATCTCAAACCCTAACCAAACCTTCTTTAAACCCCAAAATGAATCCTACTTGTTTAGGGCCCACGAATATTAGCCACCTTGGCAAAGTTTCTTGAGGAAATTTCCACTCACTCAAGGCTGACCATCACACTTCTCTTGGAAGTTTCTTTGGTTGAAAACCACTCACTATTTGCAAATTTTTGTGACCTAAGCATCAAGGTGTCACTCAAGCCCATACTTCACTTTTCATAAGTGTATTAGGTGTGCAAGTCATCTTTTCACTCACTTCACCCATTTTCATTTCCATTCTTGGAGAGAACACTTTGAAGCTCTCTCAAACAGTTTTCTAAGCCTTTTTGCATGCAGCTTTTGGAATCCTTGTATGTATTTTCTCACAATAATTCCTTCATAAAAGTTGTTCATCTTTTGAGTCTAGTTTTCCATTAGTACCTTCTTCGTTTGATTTCATGATCATTTGATCGGTCAAAAGTTATTTTAACCATGGAAAGGTCAATATGGGTGATAATATGGATAGTGTGTTGTATTTTGGAGTTTTTGACCAAGGTAATGGCAAAATCTTGGTCCGAAATTTTTATGGAGTGTTTTCAACATGTTTATCATGAATGTTGTTGGAGATTAGTTGCATGATTAAAACTTTTGATGAAGGATTTTCTTAGATCTAAATGCTTAGAAACTGGAAGAGGAAAAACTGTTTCTGTTTTAAGAAAGTTTGGATATTTTGTGGTTTATTCTTAGTCCATGACTTTGTTAGGAAACATTTGAAGGTTTTTTTTGTGTTAGTTTCAAAGATATAAATTTTTATGCAAGAGAATACTCAGTTAGGTCAAAAGTTTGATTTTTTCGGCTAGATCCATTTTTTTGTTTATTTTTAGTCATGTGATTTTAAGTTTAATGCTTGGATCTACTTGAGGACACATTTTTAAACCATATGATTTTTGGTTTGAAGATCCTTCTCATGGTATGCTCGGATCTTGGTTTGATCAAGGCAAGTTGAGAAAGGAAATTCTGCTTTGGCAAAGTGTTGGAGCTGAGTACTTCAAGTGAGATTTTGTGACTTTTGGTAACTTTTATATGTTGATTCAAAGCATTTAGTTGTTTGTGTTATAAACATGTTAGAAGAAACTTTTGGATTTTTGGAGTTCTTGGAGATATGTTTTTTGATAGGTCAAACCTTGAGATTCAAGAGTTTGTATTTTAGTTAAAAAGTTTGGATCTTTTTACTAAAAAGTTTTATGTCTATGAGAAGTATATTTTTGTTGGATCTTTTGAAGCATGTTTTTAAACTTAAGATAGGACGATCTTTATTGCAATATTTCGGTTTGATCATGAGTTTTGAAGTTGAAAGAAATTGCAACAAAAATCAAGAGATATATGGCCTTTGGAAGTTTTGGCCCTATGATGTTTTTTTTCACAATTGTGTTTGGTTTTAAATTTTTCTAAATTGATATTTGAGTTTTTTGGTGATTTTTGGAGTTAGGATGTGGAATCCTTAAATTAGGGGTATACTTATAAAAAAAAAATCCTTAAATTAGGGGTAAATGATCATTTTCCCACATGTAGAGGGTAAAATAGTAATTTTACTTTAAGTTAGCATTTTTCATATTTCTAATTGTTAGTGATAAAGTTTCTAACTTTTAGAATCCCTACTTACACTTTCTCGTGTTTCGTGCTTTATCCCCGTAACGCAACTGTAAGGGGTTCCCCCCTCTGTCTCAGTGGGCCTTAGAAGGGCAACTAAAGGAATAAGAAACGAAGGCCCAGCCCAGTACAAATAAACACTTCGGCCCAACCCACGGGTAGGCCCCCTAGATGTAACCTCCATAAGGGAGCATGTTGCTGGCAGATGGGACTCGCCGTCCTGGAGGTGCCTCGAATAGTGCCCAACCCTTGATAGTCCGGAAGTAAGGTCTCTCAACCCTCTAACATGTAGATATCGACGAACCACCAAGGACACCAACAAAGTAAGGCGAATCAGAGAACCACGCGACATTAATGACACTGTCGCAGAGGCACACCGCATTAAAGGACTCTAACAAAATGAATAGTAAAAAGGACATGGACTCTACCAGGGTAGGCACGATCTGTTTTCCCCCAGACTCTTGGTATAAATAACAACTTCTAGGTATGAGAAACTCTCTCTGTTCCCTAGACTCTCTCATTATTTACAAACTTCCAAAATACTCTACTAACTTTGGCATTTGAGACTCCCCGGCCCCAAGGGACCACCCTCTCCTAGTGTATTTCTTCTCTATCTTTGCAGGCCTAGTTCTAAATACCTGAGTTGCTGGAACCTGGCCCAAAGGTGTACGAAACACGACGTTAACAGTGGCGTCGTCTATGGGATTCTTATAGATCTTGCGTGTGTACTTCATATGCCTGCGACAACCCATTCTGGAGAACTCAGAAGAGACACAGAGGAAGTTGCCATGGAGGCAAGACTAAAAGCTATAGAGGACTGGGTAACAAAGTTGACCGACTCTTGGTATAAATAACAACTTTTAGTAGGTATGAGAAACTCTCTCTGTTCCCTAGACTCTCTCATTATTTAAAAACTTCCAAAATACTCTACTAACTTTGGCATTTGAGACTCCTCGGCCCCAAGGGACCATCCTCTCCTAGTGTATTTCTTCTCTATCTTCGCAGGCCTAGTTCTGAATACCTGAGTTGCTGAAACCTGGCCCAAAGGTGTACGGAACACGACGTTAACAGTGGCGCCATCTGTGGGATTCTTATAGATCTTGCGTGTGTACTTTGTATGCCTGCGACAACCCATTCTAGAGAACTTAGAAGAGATACAGAGGAAGTTGCCATGGAGGCAAGACTAAAAGCTATAGAGGACTGGGTAACAAAGTTGACCAACGAGGTGCAAAACCTTCGCAAAGAGAATGAGGGGCTCAATAAACCTCAACAAGGGCAGAATAAGAGGAGGTAGAGAGGAAGAACATCCAAGTCGAGCTCTACAATATCAAAGGATACGAAGATATTGCAAGGAAAGTGGGCACATCGTCGTCTGTGGACCAACTCTGCTCACAAGTACTGGTCTACCCTACACAGAAGAGGTGATGGTTGTGCCCTTGCCAGCAAAGTTCAGGGTCCCCACCATAGAGATGTACGATGGAGGGAGGTGGCATGCAGGGTGTTCCCGCTAACCCCTAAAGGGGCCAACACGGGTATGTCGGGTCTCTGGCGCCTGGTTGCGTAGATAGTTTTGGCCAGTAGCGTACCTCTTCACCATCAAGCAGGGAGATGAGGAAAGCCTGAAGACGTACCTTTCCCGGTTCAACATGGAGCGCTTGACTGCTAATGAGCAAGACAAAAAGATAACCCTGGTGGCACTTCTGGGAGGGGTCTGGCCACGATCCCAGTTCATGGTCGAGCTAGCGAGAAGGACTCTCGTGACGATGCGGGAGTTTTATAGGCCAGGCCAACAACTTCATTAATGCCAAAGACACTTTTCGGGCCTTAACGAAGGCAATGAAGAAGGAGCTAGGGCGAGCAGAGAGGAAGGCAAGGGCCCCAGCCCCTTAGGGCCCATGAAAAGCCAGAACAGAACTCCCATGACAAGAGAAGGAAGGAAGCTCTGACATGGGGACCGGGACCTCGCTTTGACCGACCCATGTATACCATCCACGAGACTGACACCTCCGCAACCCATGAAGACGATGACCGAGGCATTGTCCCCAGCTACTGCACATATCATAGGTCCACCTCGCACAATACCGAGAACTCCTTCTCCCAACAAGGAGGGACCGTGTAGAATGGAGCCCTCGGCAATGACCACTAGCACGAGGGCCACAACAAGATCACCCCCACTCACCATCTCGGGGGTACCTCTACTTAGGGAAATCCGGACCATAGCGGGAGGATTTGCAAATGGGGCACTTCTTCCTCAAGCAGAAAGCCACACGCTAGGCGAGCTCGGTACCACGAGGTGTACACAATAGAGTGCCATCCTGTTATAGGAAGCCTTCACCAGGATGGGAATAGAGGCTAACTGGCTGTATACACCCCCCCATGATGTTAAAGGGCTTCTCTGAGAATATGGTTCATCCAGTAGGAACCATCACGTTATCGGTCCTCACAGGCAGTGCCCCTACAACGCCATCATCGGAAGGCCCACCCTCAACAACTTGTGGGTGATCACGTCGACCTAACTCCTACAAAGCTAAGGATAAAGTTCTGATGACATGTCTATCTTTCAATCAGGAATTAAATACGCAATGCCAACTGGTGGGAGCGAGTCCAGTCTTAAACTGCCCTAACAACCTACCACCCTACGGACCAAGGACACGGACATGGGTCAACTCCACAGCTATTCGAATAACCTACCCCAGCCCCCATTATAACAAAGAGCAGCCCGGATTAATTATATTCAACTCCATGGCCACGGAGCTACTTGGAGGGGCATTGAGGCTGGTTAGCAAAACACTTCCCGACCTCTCCCCCAATGAGGTGACCGAAGTCTCCTTAATGCAGCTTAACTCTTAAGGGGGGATTTCCATCCCCTCCAAGCCAACATGCGCTAATGACACTTCTCTCTTCTTTCAATTACATACCAAAACAAAACACACATAAAATGGAAAAACTGAAGGACTAGGAGGGGTAAAGTGTGTCCAAGAGACAAACGGCAATGAGGAAATTGGCGTAAAGAAGAAGTGGAGAGACATCGACTTTGTCAAACAACATCGCTAAAGGCCCTAAGAGGACAACAACCTAACAAGGGTGAACAAAGACAATAAAAGCAGAAGAGCTGTTAGCCAACGAGGTCATCAGGAATGGGTTAAGCTATGGCGGGGTGGACCACCGTAAAGCATGACGACAATCCCCTCATCTAACACCAAGCCCATGGTTTCTTGCAACAAAACCCCCCAGGCCAGCCATAAAAAAGAAAAGAGGGAAGAAGAAGAAGAAGAAGAAGGAAAATATCATAGAGGAATATGCAAAAACAAGTAGCTTGGCACAACAATAAATATAAGGCAGTTTCATTAATGATAAAAAAACTACACAAGCCGTAAGGCAACAGTGCACAGGTATATACAGTTACAAAAACAAAGAGAAAGAAGAGCAAAATAAAATAACAGCAACGACACAGAGGACGTGGTAACATCAAGCACCACGCTCAGAGACCTCGGCATCAAGAGTGTCGACCTCAGGGGTGTCAAGCTTAGGGTTGTCGTGTCAAGCTTAGGGGTGTCAAACAACATCAAGCTTAGGGTTGTCAAACAACATCGCTAAAGGCCCCAAGAGGACAACTACCTAACAAGGGCTAACGAAGGCAATAAAAGCAGAAGAGTTGTCAGCCAGTGAGGTCATCAGGAATGGGTTAGGCTATGGCGGGGTGGACCACCGTAAAGCATGACGACAATCCCCTCATCTAACACCAAGCCCATGGTTTCTTGCGACAAAACCCCCCAAGCTGACCATAAAAAAGAAAAGAGGGAAGAAGAAGAAGAAGGAAAACATCAGAGAGGAATATGCAAAAACAAGTAGCTTGGCACAACAAGAAGTATAAGGCAGTTTCATTAATGATAAAAAACTACACAAGCCGTAAGGCAACAGTGCACAGGTATATACAGTTACAAAAACAAAGAGAAGGAAGAGCAAAATAAAATAACAGCAACGGCACAGAGAAGCTAGGACGTGGTAACATCAAGCACCACGCTCAAAGACCTCGGCATCAAGAGTGTCGACCTCAGGGGTGTCAAGCTTAGGGTTGCCGTGTTCTGGAGCAGGCTTGGATGTGGCTGGGAAGGAAGGACCCGTAATAGGGATCATGTCCATCCCCAGCTTGCGGCCAAATGCAAAGGCTTCTCTGTCAACAAAACCATGGGTAAGACAAAATCCCGCAAATATTTCTCGAAAGTTTACGAAAATAGCAGGGAACTCTCCAAAATGTGGTCCCACATCGACCCAAGGCCCTCAGCACACCCATGTGCCCACGCAGTATCACGAACGCCCACGACCAACTTTAGCTGGCTGTCTAGGCAGTAGGTTACGTCTTGCACTCGAGATAAATCGCTCCAAGCCCAGCCCCCATCCCCTGGGAATCTTCCCTCTCACCTTCTCATTCTTCTTCTGACGGTGGCTAGCTTCTTAGTTTTCTTGCTACCCTCCTCCAATGCAAGTCCTACCCTCCTCAACCCTTGCTCCAGTCGTTCCCTCTCATCGCGAGCGTGCCATAGGGCAGTCTGGGTCATTGCGCGAAGGGCTTGGTTTTCCTGCTAAATGGCCTCTTGGGCGTCCACAATTAAGGCTGCCAGATTAGAGGAACCCTAACAACAAGAGAGGCCAACGTGGAATGGTCTATAAAAGAAATCTAGGAAACAACGAAAGAAAGGGAAAAGATGGGAAAAAAGGTTGGCAAACCTCGTGGAAGAAGCAAGACAAACACTTGACAACCTGGCTGATGGCTTCCTCGTGGCACCCCCCAGTTTTTAGCCGGGTCAAAGGGAGGATGACCTCCACTGAACCCTTTGCATTGGCCGCTTGTGCAGTCGCCTCGCCAACTACAAGGGTCGGTGGAGGTCATCCTCCGCAATTGCAAGGGTCAAAGGTTGTCGACCTGCCGAACCCTCACCGACTACAACATCCAGAGGGAGTCCTAACAGAATGACCTATGTTGTCTCAAGATTGGGCATTTTAAGCCAATTGATCAAAATAGTCTCATTCATCATCAGGATCTTTATTTAAAAATTCACCATTACACATCATCTCTACAAACTGGCGCATTTGAGAAGTTAAACCTTCATAGAAAAAACTAATGGAATGTCAAGTCTCATAGCCATGATGTGGGTAAGTTAGCAATAATTCTTTAAACACTGAAAAAAGTCTCATTTTCTTTTTGAGAAAAATTCATAATGTTTATGCGAAGAGTGTTCGTCCTATGAGTAGGAAAAAACTTATTAAAAAATTCTCTTTACATTTCTTGCCATGTGCCAATAGATCTTGGCTGCAAATCAAAATTCGCTATATTCGTATGAAAAATCATGCAAGATGGAGTACTTGTCTTTGTTGGCTGCAAATAATCACGCAAAGTTCTCAGTGGATTATTTTGAACATCATCATTTTCGAGTTTGTCATGAACACTATGATTGTCAGCTATGGTGTCAGAATGAGAATTCTTGGAATCCCCAAACAACCTATAAGATAATTTTCCTACAACAATTTCCTCTTTCCACATGTAGGTTGTGGGTGGGGTTTCTGTTGAAAATGTGTTAGTTATTTTTTTTTTCTATTTTTTTCAACTAGTCTTTGTTTTCTGTCATTTAAAAAAAAAAACAATGTAACCTAGAAGTCTAATTCTTGTGTATCAAAGCTAGATTTATGAGGCAGTTGATAACATAAATCCCAAAGGCCTGATGACTGGTTGAAGAGTGAATGTCAAAATGAGTTCTCTTTACTAATTGTTTCTTAGCAATATGCAAACATGCTTGAATTTTGAATTTTCACTTCACAACTAGATTGCACTTTGGGGGTGAAAGTTCAATTTTGTAGTTATTGATCTTTTAGTTGCTTGAAGGCCTGATGAACCACGACTAACTTGTTTACTTTTGGTTTGTTGAGAAGAAAAAAGTGAAGATTGTATTGTTGGAGGCACTAGAAAGGAACCAGTAAATTAGGCCAGGTACATCTGAAATGGCTACCAATTGTCAAAGTCGAAAAAAAAAACAAAACAAAATCATTGTCTATACACACTTCTCCTTCATGCTAAGTGCCCTATCTTCCCTCTTCTATTTCTAGGGTACAGTTTTCACCCATGTTGCCCGGATGACTTAGACAAGAGGGGGAGTTGAATTGGATTGTATTTAAAAATCCGCAATTATAAATTAAATACAACATTAGATAATGCATCATAATTATTTTTTACTAAACCATGAAACAAGTGTATGACCTAAGAAATGACATGTTCAACTAGATCGAATGAAGTGTGCTTAGGATGCCATAACCAAAGGTCAGTTGTACCAAAAAGATATCTAAGAATGTGTTTAACAGCACTCAAGTGTGATTCTTTTGGAAATGATTGAAAATGTGCACATAAGCATACACTGAACATAATATCTAGTCTACTGGTTGTTAAATATAATAAACTATCAATCATACCTAGATATACTTTTGAGTCAACTGACTTACCGATTTCATCCTTGTCAAGTTTGGTAGATAGACTCATTGGTGTTCCAATTTCCTTCGTACCTTCCATTTCAAACTTTTTTAGTAATTCTTTGATATATTTTGATTAATTGATGAATGTTCCACTTTTTTCTTGCTTTATTTGCAATCCAAGAAAAAAGTTAAGTTCTCCCATCATGCTCATTTCAAGTTCTTCCTGCATACTGTTAGTAAAAACTTGACACATATATTCATTAATAGCACTAAATATTATTATATCATCCACATAAATCTGAATTAAAAGAATATCATCTTTTCCATGTTTGATGAAAAGAGTTGTATCGATTTTTCCTCTTAAAAAATACTTTTCAATCAAGAAACCACTAAGTCCTCATACCAAGCTCTAGGGGCTTGTTTGAGTCCATATAGTGTTTTTGTGAGTTTGAAAACATGATTTGAAGAAATATGATTTTCAAAACCTGAAGGTAGCTCAACATATACCTCTTCATTTATAAAACCATTTAAGAATTCACTTTTAACATCCATTTGAAAAAGTTTGAAATCTTTATAACAAGTATAAGCAAGTAGCATTCGAATAGCTTCTAATCTTGCGACCGGTGCATATGTGTCATCATAATCGATTCTTTCTTCTTAATTGAAACCTTGAGCTACAAGTTTAGCCTTGTTTCTAGTGATGACTCCGGACTCATCTTTCTTGTTTCTAAAAACCTATTTTGTTCCAATAACAGTATGATTTTTGGGTCTAGGGACAAGTGTCCAAACATTTTTGGGTTCATTTCATCCAAGATTCATCAAGAAGTGATTCATCAATATTTTTGGGTTCAATCTGAGACAGAAAAACAGTATGATTATAAATATTTTTAAGAGATGATTGAGTACTTACACCTTGTGAAGATTCTCATAGAATTTGTTCCGCTAGATGATCTTTCACAAGTTTTCACTGTTTGGTTGCATCTTCTATTAAGTTTTGATGATCTTTCCTGATGTCTCCACATGTTAACTGTTTTGAACATCCATTTATCTAAAAACCATTTACTTTTACTTATGGAGGACTTCATGCATACCTACAAAAAGAATTAAAATAATTTTTCTTGGTACCCAAGTTCTTTGGGTCCTTCATTTATTAGTATTAGAAGAAACAAAATTTTTAGGTACCCATATGACCCTAATAGTCATTGTATGTTTTCTTCTAATAGGACAAGCATGATAATTATGACAATTTCTATTACAAAAATTGCAGATAGCATGTGATATATACGAAGAACTTAAGTGATTGTAATAGTATTTTCTTTGAAATTTTTCTTTTATCAAAAAGAAGAATTATCAAAGAAGTTTTTCAAAATTTCTTTTCCCGTTTGTAAATTTTTCAACAATCTTTTCTAAATCAATTACTTTCTTCTTCAACTCATGATTTTCATCTTTCGAAATGATGTTTTATTTTCTTAAAATATCAATTTTGTTTGTTAAAGAACAATTCTTCTTTTTTTAAGAAGTACATTTGATACTCAATTTCTCAAGTTCTTCATATACCTCTTCAAAGATATCTTGCAATTCCTCATATGAAAGATTTTCAATATTATCAAAATATATTACCTCAATGTCGTCTTTAACCATAAGACAAAGATTTGCAGATTCTCCATTGCTTGCTTCATTGTCTGAGCTACTTGAATCATCATCTCATGTACCTTTTATTAATTTCTTGCCCTTGCTTCGATCTTTCTTTAGCAGAGGGCAATCAGCCTTGATATGTCCTGGCTTATTGGATTTGTAACAAGTTAAAAAGTCATATATTTTACCTGTATCTTTCTTGGAAAACGTTTTGGAGGATTTCCTTGAAGGAGCTTTATTTCTCTTTAAAAATCTCTTAATTCTCCTTGTTATCATTGTAAGTTCTTCATCTTTGTCATCAGTTTCCTCATATTCATCACTTTCGCTTTCATGAGGAACAGTTTTAAGTACCAAACTTTTCTTTGGCTTTCCTTTTTCTTTTCCTCTTTTCAATGTGTACTCATGGGTGGTAATTGACCCGATGAGTTCATTTACTTCAAGTTTCTTAAGGTCTCTAGCTTCAATAATCGCCGTCACTTTTGATTCCCAGCATTTTGGCAGAGAGTTGAGAATTTTTCTTACTATATCCAAGCTGGAATAAATCTTGCCGAGGGCTGTCAAGTGGTTTATAATGTTAGTAAAACGAGTGTACATAATGGAAATAAATTCATCATCATTCATTTTAAACATTTCATATTCATAAGTAAGAATATAAATTTTTGATTCATCGACTTGCGAAATTCCTTCATAAATAACTTCCAAATTATCCCAAATTTTATTTGTCGTCTAGCAAGTCATTATTCTATTGAACTCATTCCCATTGAGAATATGAGATTCACAGCCGTTGAATTCAATGTTATAATTCTATCATTTTCACGATCGAACTCTTCTTCTTCCTTTTTCACCTTTACTCCATCAACAACTTTTGTAGGGATATAAGATCCATTTACAACACATCTCCAAATTTATCGACCTTGAGATTAGAGAAAAATTCTAATTCTAACTTTCCAGAATGTGTAATTGTCTGCGCAAAATAGTAGAGGCCAACTGCTAGATTGGCCTTCACCAAATGTAGTTGCAATGTTAGTCATAAGATCTTAACTCAAAAGATAGTTAATCCTATGAAAAGAGCCATTGCTCTAATACCACTTGTTGCCCACATGACTAACACAAAAGGGGTGAATTGGGTGGTTGTATTTAAAAATCCGTAATTATAAATTAAATACACAATATAAAACATGAACAAAATATGAAGCAGCAGCAAACATAAAGAGTCAGAGGTAAGAGGAAGCAAACTCAGTATTTTAACGAGGTTCAGCCCCACTGCCTACGTTCACGCCTCAAGCTATACCCTTGAGGATTCCCAAATTCACTATCAAATCTCCTTTAGGTGGAGATAGAAACCTATTACACATTTGAGCAGTACCGCTACAAAGAATCCGTGTAGAACACTCTCTACACTTGCAATCACCTTACACGTGGTGATTCAACGTCTATTCCCTATGTAGAACATCTTCTACACACAAAAAGATTATACACACTATTTTACTGATACAAGAGCTAATAGTGGGTAGGTTGTCAGAAAACACTCCTCAATGAGTGGAATAAGAACAATACAATGCGAAACTATATCTCTCTCAAAATAAATAAGAGTTAAGGCTTAATGCTTAGAGAAGAGAGATTGAAAACTTTCAATAGATGTTGTAAAACTTGCAATTGATGTGAATATGCTCTTGAGACTTCATTTTCAAATTTAAAAAGATTCACATGTCAAACACAATATCATTCACTTTTCAAGATTTTCAAATCAAAGTTTTTTTTCGCAATTTTCAAAGACAACATCGTTCACTTTTCAAAATATTCAAATCAAAGTTTCACTTTCTTGAAATTGTCAAAGACAATATTCACTTTTCAAAATGTTCAAATCTAGGTTTTACTTTATGAGATTTTCAAATTAAAGTTTTACTTTTCATAATTGTCAAACATTTACTTTTCAATATTTTCAAATCAAAGTATGCACATGTGAACTTTTAATATTCAAATATATCATGCACATGTGAAAAATGTAATTTGATGTTTTATGAGAAAATATTAATTTTGAGTCTTAATCCAATTTCAAATTTTATCAAGAGATGTACAAAATTATTCTAAGAGCTTTATTTGTAAGTATGTTCCCTTTCTTGTTCAACAAGTCATGTAGACAATTTGAGACACCTTTTATGCTTGAATTCATTTGTTATCATCAAAATCAAAATCCCTGTATAATTATGTAATTATATGAAACTTGAAACCTTGGGTTCAACAAGCCATTTGGGGTTTTCCAGTCTCTAGTTGCGATTTTGGAGTTTCCATTTGGATTTTTGCTTGGTGGGGTTGTGAATCAGTCGACCATTGTATTTGGGCTCTACATTTATTCTAAAACTCATGTATTTAGGATGGTTTTTGGTGTGTTCTTGTATTTTACCCTTTGTATTTGTTGTCCACCAAGTGCTTGCCGTTTTGCCTCAACTAACATTTTTCGCTTTCCCTTTTTCATTTGTCTACATGCATTCCATGTTCATTCCTCACTTAAATCACAATGCATTGTAGAGTTTAGGGTCTTAATGGTTGTGGGTTGGTCTTGTCAAGAGTTGTATCCTCATTTCCCAAACAATAGTCAGCATGGGTCTGGATCTCCTACTTTTTGAGCATAACAATGTACATAATCTTTTTCAAATGAAGTCCAAAGACCCGGGCTAACAGGAGGACAAGGTCAGCCATATGACAACTCCCAAGAATTCCTCCAGTGAGGAAGAAATTCCTATAACCTCTCCAACACCCTCCAGAATTGATGAACGATTCACTACTTCTGAGGTTGAAGAGGCTTATAGAAACATCTTCTCACACCGACCTATCTTGGGTGAAAGAGATGTAAGCCTAGTTGATTTTCCCTCTACTGAGTTTAATATTATTAGAAGAATCTTTGTGGATAGTCATTGGGAAAAACTTACACACTACTCCCCCACTCCGTTTGTTGAAATTGTTAGGGATTTTTACTCCAACATAGTCCACTTTAAAGATGGCTAGTTCTATCTCTACCATCACAGTAGACAAATCTGAGGCCCAACTGTCTAAGAAGCGAGCACAAACTACGGAGTCCACCTCATCCCTTCATGAGCCACAATGCCCTCCTCCCTGGTCTTGGAACAGAAAACTCTGCTCTCACATAAGATTAATACTATTGCTGCCAAGTTGGAAGCCAATTAGCTCAAATTAGACAAGGACATAGTTGTTGTACACTCTGACTATGTTCAAGCCAATGACAGGCTGGTTCAGCCATCTTTGGACATGCAGCAGGTGATGGAGAAGTTTATAGACTCTGACGATGAGGTTGGTGGAGTTGCGTTGTTGAGGGAGAGTTGAATGATTTTTTTTGAAGAATTTTAAGATTTAGGGGGGGAAACTGAAATTTCATTTTGCTTGGGTCTGTAACAAGTACAATCTTAACTTTCTAATCTGTTGTTGGTTAGATTTGGTATTATTGCTAGACTCACTATGATGTTAAATGACTTTGATGGTTGTTTAAAATTTCAGTCACTGCTTTTATGTTGCTACTTGTGTGTTTGGATTTATGTGATACCCTATATGATATGGATAAGGGTAGGTGGTGTATGTGATCCCACATTGCTTGGGAATGAGAAGTTCTTGCTCTTTATAAGGTTCCGACGGAGCTCCAATTGTATCATTGACTAGTCCTTTTAGAGTATAGGTCATGTGGTTTGGGCCTTCCATTGGGGCATTACAAATGGTATCAGAGCCAGGTTCAACCAGAAATGTGGGACTTGAGCCATACCACCTACAATGAACAGGCCTGACGAGGAGGTCAGGAATTTAAGAGGGTAGATTGTGATACCCCATATGATATGGATAAGGGTAGGTAGTGTATGGGATCCCATATTGCTTGGGAAGGAGAAGTTTTTGCTTTTTATAAGGTTCTGATGGGCTTCAATTGTATGACTAGTAGTCTTTTTGGAGTATAGGTCATGTGGTTTGGGTCTTCCATTAAGGCGTCACAATTTTTTTTTTTCTTGTGATGTTTTCTAAGTTTTTGATCGGTTCAAGTTACATTCAAAAAGTACTTGATTTTGTCACCAATCCACTAAAGATGGAGATTGAAAATGTGAATTTCAAGAGTTTGGCTAGCACTAGATGACTAAGATTAGTTTAAATTATGTGAGTTATTGAATGTAAAATATTTTGAGTTTGTTTGGAGTTTGTAAATTAAGTGTTTTAGATAAGTAAAAGCATGTAATTCTGAGTGTCAAGGTTCTTATCATTGAAGAGTTTGAATATGAAGCTGCTACAAGGTTGTGGAGATAGTTTCTTGTTGTTAGCAAACAGTTAGTGAAGCCGTTGCGACAGATTCAATCCGTCAGCAGAATTTCACTGGAACTTGGAAACTTCTTGCAGAAATATATTTAAACTGTCATATTCAATTCTGGAGATTTTTATAGCACTTCCCAGTGCTTATTTTGGTGAGAAAAATTTCTTGAGAATTTTCATATTGTTTCTTTCAAAGAGTGTGATCGTGATCTGATGTTCAGATAGTGTAATCATTTCAGCCACTGAGTTCCAGTAGAGAAGTCAATACTTGCTTGTAAAAGATTTCAAATAGTGTGGATTGACGTTTTCTGGGTAGGCTGCCCTGTAGAGTTTTTACCTATAAAAAGTTTTTTAAAGGTTTCCATTCATTACCAATTTATGTGTTATGCAATTGATTTATTTTATGTTAATTATGTTTTTATTGAATAATTGCATGAATATTGATTAACAAATTAATTGATAGAATTGGTAGAGTTACGGAAATTTTACTGTACAAGGGTATTTTGGAAATTTCAGGGGAGATGCCTAAGGGTACAACTCACAAATTGCCATCGTGGCTGATACAATCCATCTTGTAGCCATTAAAGGGGACTTGTTGGATGGAGACAACCACTCAGGCAGAGTTTGACTCTATGGGGGAATGGTTCAGGATTTTGGACTTCATCCATTTGATTCTCCCTGAATCCCACAACGGCATAGTCAACTCTGACTTAGTTATATCAAAATGCTCTCAATTGGAAGAAGGCTTCCTTTCTACATCCATACGGAATGTTCTACACTATCTATGTTTGGCTTTGACTTAATTGTTGTTGAACGCTTAGAGGATACTGCTACCTTCCAGTATCGTACAGAGACATGCCCTCAAGTCTATCGGGGTGGAGAATCGTAATTTTGTTGGAAGCCTCTATTCTCGTACTGACTATCGAGTGATTTTCATATGGAGTTTAGGTATTCCAATGTCACTACAGAGTCAATATGGGAACCATTATGTTTGAGCACGATACAGAGGATGGTGGTGTCCTTTCTCTACAAGACTTGTTTTGTTGGTGTAAATCTCTTTTGAGATAAGTTCTATTGCATAGAGTTGAACATCACTTGGTCTCACTAGATGATGCGTTTTACCTACTTTTACAGTCATTCCTCACCTTCCTTCATGTGGGCTTTTATGCATACATCTTTAGTCGCCTTATGACCTCTCATCGCACCTAGCGCACACTTTTACCCAACACGTATCACAAACAGGTAGGATATCGTTTGCAAAAGTAGATGGGAAACCATTGAAAGGACTGTTAGAGCATCCCACCCAAAAGCCTACTAGAAAAGGATCCAACATTCTACTAAGAGCATCCATAACAATTGGTGTGCCATTCAACTACACCATCTTTCCCTCAAACCAAACCTTCAAGCTAAAATATATGAGGAGTGATACTATTTCGTATGTGACATAAATAAAACTTTCATTATGTAGAAGTGTGGTACTATTTTAATGCATTAGGAGTCATATATTCTTGAATATACCATCTTATCTTAGGTATGCTTAATTCTCTAACAAATTGAACTCTAGAGAGAGGGTAATCTTAACAAAAGACTTGGTTTGTGTTCTTCCATCAAAGAGAGAAGGCAAATTGAATGAAGGGGTAGAAAGCCTAATGAAGCTTTAAATGTATGTTATTCCATTAACAACTCCGTAGTCATCTTCGTTCAATAGTACATTATTTTCTTATCATTCAGCACAAAATATCATTAGAATCAAGCTAAAAAATGATTAATCCCGAACACTCGAAGAAAGATAGCACCTATAGATATAAAATGTCTGGAATAAGATGGTATCTATTAATTTCAATGTTTGAAATAATATAAAATATAAACATATATTTTATACTATCAATTTCATTAAAAGTACCAATATTTTAGTCATTGTTAAGGAGTAAAAAGACTTAAACATTTCATATTTCAATTTCTAATTAAATGGATCAAAATACTATGATAAGTAGTTTGTCTGGGATGAAAAAAGTTACCTTGAGTAGTCCGTCCACAAGACACGACAATCCAAATAAAGAAGACCAAAAAAACTCGGTTATTTGTCCTCAAAACATCTCCCATAAGAACCGTTGAAGCTCTTTTCCCTATCTGTCAAAATGAGAGGAATGGTCATTTTGAGGATTTTGATAGGGACAGAGACTTTGTATTCTTCACGCCCGAGGTCCTGTTAGAGATACAGAGTCCAGACAAATGCAACTACATTTGCTGAAATCCAATTAAAAATTAATAATCAACCAGAAGTTATATGAAATATAAAAAGATATATGAGAATATTTTGAACTAAACCACCAAAAAGATCAGAACGAACGAATTGATAAGTTTCTTGGAGATTTCATGATCAAGCTGTTACAGGGTCTGAAGATAATAACGCAGCTGAAGAAGAAACTAAAGGAATCAAAAGAAACTCTATTCATATGGCTCTATCTAAATTCACATCAAAATTTCAAGAGTCGATCATCCGAATACGGTTGAAAAAGAAAAGCCCTTTTCAGATTCAATAAGATTTCTCCTATGGAAATCAAAACCCAGATGTTACAAATCTAGCTAAGAGATTAAAAAGAAACCGATCATAAAAGAAAACCCAGCTGCAGACGCAATCCAAAACAGTAGTTTACATTTCACACAAAACTGAAAAGGGAATCGGGAGTACCTCTGGGCCTCTGGGTTGCAGAGTATAAACAACTCCGGAAGCCATCTCTCTTTGTTTGTTCATGACAGAGAGCCAAAAATGCCTCAAAGCTCAGTAATAGCAAAGTGCCAAAGAAAAATGTAAAGATGAGGATTGCGTCTCTCATTCTTTAGCGTCTACGGTCGCCACCTCGTCGAACCCAAGGACCACCATTTCTCTCTCTCTCCCTCTCTCTCTCTCTCTCTCTCTCTCTCCCAAGTTCCTGTGTTCTTTCTCTACGGGCACAGGATTGCTCAATTATGGAGGAACATGAACAATGATGCGGATGTGAAAACCAACGCCTATGTATCCTTTTTAAATTTTCTAGCCGTTGTTACTAATTGCTCGAAAAAAATTTAAAGCCCCGGGCTTTTAAAATTTTCTTTTAAAGGCCCGGGCTTTTAAAATTTTCTAGCCGTTGGAATTGTCTCGTAATGTAACAACTCTGCGCAACACCACCGGGGGGTCGACGGGCGTTGGAAGAAAGAGCATCGGTTTGCTGAGAGGAAGTGGCTAGAGGCATATGTGATCGGGACAAAGATTAATGGTTGGGAGCTTGAATTACGTAGACCATGGGCCTCTGGACCATGCGCTGGAAGAAAGAGCCTCAGTTTCGCCCGAATTTTTATTGGATTGACAATGTTCAACCCAATTTTAAGATCAACCTAACTTTATCGGAGCGGGCCAGGACCATTATATTTCTGCACAGGCCTAATCTCATTACCATACCCTTACAAAATGTCCCTTATTGTTCTTCTTATCATGGACTAATCCCTAAATATCCTATACATTCTCTACATCTTCTTCATTAATTCGAAACATTTTTCTTTCTAATTTGCAAGCATTCTACCAGTTACTCCATGGCGGGGTTCTCCGAATCTGAAACATCGAATTTTGGTATTTGGATTCTGGTCTTGTGTTGATTAGGGAGCATGGCAAGCCTCTTAAGGACAATATCCTAAAGTATTCTAAATATTTTGTAGGACTGCAGGTCGCCTAGTTGGCTACTTCTCTATAATTTGAGCATGCTAATTGGCTTTCAAAATTATATATACATAGAATTTAGGCTGAGGACATCTTGCAAGGACTTTCCGTAACCCACCCAAGTACGATGCCCCAAGTATTATTATGCCACCAACTGCTCTTCAATCTAAAAAAAAATCATTTTGAGCCACCGACTTGTAGACTTCCTCCTAGTAATAATCAACTGTCCTCACCCCTTGCCTTAATGTGTGAAGTCGTTGGGATAAGACTTGAGTGTAGCCAAAGAGTAAATAGTTGCCATTTTTACCCTTCATCTACTTATTCATCTTCTCATTATCCCTAATGTTGGGCTTGTCTTGTCTATTCCAAGATTACTTTAGCCACTCCCACTAAGCAGATGCTCGAACCTTCAACTTGATGCTGACCAATTTGACCTTCACATGATCTTGGACCTTTTTGGAATAGAAAAAAGTGGGGCACATCTAGGATTAATATGAAAAAATCCACTTCTTCATGGTGTGCCCACTTTTTTTCAAAGAAATCACATTGGTCTTGCATACATTAAGAATGTATTTAGCATTATTTGTAGCCTATAAAGTACTAGAAAATCCCGATAAGTCAACTCTAAAGACTAGATATTCATGGCATTCCTCCTGACCACGGTGCGCCTGTAATAGAAGCATTGTTGTGATAAAGGTTCTTAAAAGTGGAGGTAGAATCATGGTCATATATTTAATCCTCCATGTCCTACACTGCTAGAAAATAACATGAACCCACCAATCTTATTAACGGGAAGCAACAACAATCATGTGAATAATTCCTCTTTGTAGCAGGGCAGCTGCTGCCGCCGCAAGCAACTGCTGCCTTAGCCATAGACGCAGCCTCAGCCGCAAAAGTAGCTGCACCACATCTTCACCCTCAACCACCGAGTCACGACTCTATCCAGAAATAAGGTGGCGCCACACCACCTCTGGGGAAACCTCAAGCACAATTTATTGAGTTGCTCCACAAGTTTTTCCAGTCTGAACAAATAATCCAGCAAGCCTCAAGCATCTTCTCTTGGTGGTGATGTATACTACATAGAATGAACTAGAGTAAATTTGCATTTGGATAGTGAGGTGGTCTATCATTTTTCAAAATGTAATTCGCTTGACTTATAGTAGTTTTTAATTGTTAGCTATTCATAATTTTGAAACGAAATATGAAATGTAACGACAATATATGTCTATGTTTCATTTTCTATTATTAGTAATTTGACGTCTTAGGAATTTCTAGCCGTTAAATTTTTAGCAATTTTGTATTAGAAACTAAGATGATTTTGGATTAAAGGTTAATTACACTTTGCCTTTCGAACTTTCACTTAATTCACAATGTGCCTCTGAAATTAATAATTGCATCAAAGTGGACTCTCGAACTTTCAAAACTTCACAATCCCCCATTTCGTCAGCCATTAACGTTAAATCTAACGAAAATTCACTACACGTGTTGTTCAGGTGCATAACATTCACTGCAAAGATTTGACTCTGCTAATAGACGAAAGGGGGGGATTGAAAAGTTTTCAAAATTCGAGGGTTCACTTTGATGCAATTATTAGTTTCGGATGCACATTGTGAATTGAGTGAAAGTTCGATGGGGCAAAGTGTAATTAACCCTAGGATTAATTTTATTTTTGGAATTTCTACACTTTTAGTCAGCACTCTTCTTATCACCCAATTTTATGCACTTTTTGTGAAATTGTTTCGATCATCTATGGTCACATGTTGGTAACTCAATGGCCGATCATCCAACAAAAATGAAAAAAAAGGAAAAACAGAACATTGAATTCAAACACACACACTAAGCAACCCCATGATCCTAAAGAAAAGAGGCATGATTTGTCTAAGAATGAAGAGCAGTTGGTGGTGTGGTAGTTGGGTGGCAAAAGTCCTTACGAAATGTCCTCAACCTCAATTTTATGTGTATATTTTTGAAAGCCAATTAGCGTATGTCGATTATGGAAAAGTAGCAAATCAGGTAACCTGCAGTCCTACAAAGTAATTAGAATACTCAAGGACATTGTCATCAAGAGGTTTGCCATGCTCCCTAATCAACACAAGGCCATAATCCAAACACTATTATTCGGTGTTTTAGATACTGAGAGCCTGAGCATTGGGTAACTGTTCATAGAAAGCTTGCTAATAAGAAGGGAAAATGCTTCCCAGTAACAAAGATGATGTAGAGAATGTATAGGATATTATTCTACAAAGTAATTAGGAAACTCAAGGACATTGTCCTCAAGAGGTTTGCCATGCTTCTTAATCAACACAAAGATGATGTAGAGAATGTATAGGATATTGGGAGTGGGAATCTTGATTGTTTAGTTGTGCTGCAAAGAGGGATATGTCATGAAGATTGCCTCCGTATTATGTCCCCAAAGATTGTTTTTGATGAATCTCAATCGGGTGCTAATTTCAAACACTATATTCTCAATAATAGTAATTACTAATTATCGTTGTGCTTTCATATTGTTCTTTTCCCCCATTGTGTGTGCTTGTGTTTGAAAGTAACATCATGAGGGAACCATCTGCTCTTTGTGTATAACTTGTAATTTCTTTTTGGGAAAATTAAAAAAAAAAAGTTTATGAATGATTCATCCTCTTTTCTTTAGAAAAATTCAGTGAATTCATATCCATCCAAGGTAAAAATTCTCAAAGATAAAATTAATCCTAAATATTTTCATCACAAATACAAAATTAATAATAACTTAACGGCTAAAAATTTGAAGGAGATAAAATTATTAACAGTAGAGAAGGATACATAGACATATATAGTCGTTGCATTCCATATTTCACTTCAAAATTAAGAATATTTAACGGCAAAATTTAAAAAAGGTAAATTAGAAACAAAGAAAACATTTTGCTCATTAATCCCACCTTAATTACTAGACAATCCAACGGCTTGAAAATTTAAAAAGCTCGGTGCATTAAGGTTTTTTTTCTTGCAATTAGTAACAACGGCTAGAAAAATTAAAAAGGATACATAGGCGTTGGTTTTCACATCCGCATCATTCCGTACTTCTTGTATATATTCCTCCATAATTGAGAAATATGTGCCTCTAGAGAGAACTCAGGAACTGGGGGGAGAGAGAGAGAGAGAGAGAGAGATGGTGGTACGAGGTGGCGACCGTAGACGCTGAAGAATGAGAGACGCATTCCTCATCTTTACATGTTTCTGTCTTCGCTATTATTGAGCTTTGAGGCATTGTTGGCTCTCTCCCAAGAACAAGCAGCGAGAAATGGCTTCCGGAGTGGTTTATTTTCTGCAACAGCCCAGAGGTATTCTCGATTCCCATTTTAGTTTAGTGTGAAATGTCGACTGCTGGTTTTAATTTCTCTTGCACCATTGGATTGCGTCTGCAGCTGGGTTTTCTTTTCTGATATATATGATTCGGTTTCTTTTCTTAATCTTTTAGCTAGATTTGTAACATTTGAGTTTTGATTTCCGTAGGAGAAATCTTATTGAATCTGAAACAGGGTTTTTTTTTTCAACCATATTCGGATGATCGATTCTTGAAATTTTTGAAGTGAATTTAGATAGAGACATATAAATATAGTTTCTTCTTCAGTTGGTTATTATCTACAGACCCTGTAACAGCTTGATCATCAAGTCTCCAAGAAACTTACCAGTTCGTTCGTTCTCATCTTTTTGGTGGTTTAGTTCAAAATATTCTCAAATTTCCTTTTACATTTCATACAGCTTCTGGTTGATTATTAATTCTTAATTGGGTTTCAGCAAATGTAGTGGCTTTTTATATGGACTCGGGCGTGAAGAATACAAAGTCTCTGTCCCTTTCAAAATCCTCAAAATGAGCCTTTGTCTCATTTTGACAGAGAGAAAAGCTTCAATGGTTCTTATGGGAGATGCTATGAGGATAAATAACTGAGTCTTTTTGGTCTCTGTGTCTTCTTCTTCATTTGAGTTCTTTCGTCATCCTGGACTACTACAACTTCTCAAGGTACCTACCTCTCTTCTCAAGGTATTTTGATCCATTTGATTTGAAATTGATAAGACTATTCATTGTAGTTGAAAATTCGGAATGTTTAAGTCTTTTTACTCCTTAACAATGAGTAAAATGTTGGTAGTTTTAATGAAATTGACAGTACGTACAGTCCACATAGTTGAAAACAAAAAATATTTTAGTTATTCTATACAAATCACATTCAAAAAATGTAATAACCAAGATGTTTATATTTTATATTATTTGAAACATTGGAGTTAATTGAGAAATATAGGCGTTGGTTTTCACATCCGCATCATTCCGTACTTCTTGTATATATTCCTCCATAATTGAGAAATATATATGTGCCTCTAGAGAGAACTCAGGAACTGGGGGGAGAGAGAGAGAGAGAGAGAGAGAGAGAGAGAGAGATATGGTGGTACGAGGTGGCGACCGTAGACGCTGAAGAATGAGAGACGCATTCCTCATCTTTACATGTTTCTGTCTTCGCTATTATTGAGCTTTGAGGCATTTTTGGCTCTCTCCCAAGAACAAGCAACGAGAAATGGCTTCCGGAGTTGTTTATTCTCTGCAACAGCACACAGAGGTATTCCCGATTCCCATTTTAGTTTAGTGTGAAATGTGGACTGCTGGTTTTAATTTCTCTTGCACCATTGGATTGCGTCTGCAGCTGGGTTTTCTTTTCTGATATATATGATTCGGTTTCTTTTCTTAATCTTTTAGCTAGATTTGTAACATTTGAGTTTTGATTTCCGTAGGAGAAATCTTATTGAATCTGAAACAGGGTTTTCTTTTCAACCATATTCGGATGATCGATTCTTGAAATTTTTGAAGTGAATTTAGATAGAGCCATATAAATATAGTTTCTTCTTCAGTTGGTTATTATCTACTAACCCTGTAACTGCTTGATCATCAAGTCTCCAAGAAACTTACCAGTTCGTTCGTTCTCATCTTTTTGGTGCTTTAGTTCAAAATATTCTCAAATTTCCTTTTATATTTCATACAACTTCTGGTTGATTATTAATTCTTAATTGGATTTCAGCAAATGTAGCGGCTTTTATATGGACTCGGGCGTGAAGAATACAAAGTCTTTGTCCCTTTCAAAATCCTCAAAATGACCCTCTCTCATTTTGACACAGAGAAAAGCTTCAATGGTTCTTATGGGAGATGATGTTTTGAGGACACTCTTTTTGGTCTCTGTGTCTTCTTCATTTGAGTTCTTTGGTCATCCCTTGTGTACTACTACAACTTCTCAAGGTAACTCTCTTTTCATCCGGGAAAAACTATTTACCATAGTATTCATAAGACTATTCATTTAAAAGATGTGATTATTTTATATTATTCGAAACATTGGAGTTAATAGATACTATCTTATTCAAAACATTTTATATCAATAGGTGCAATCTTTTTCGGGTGTTGGTGATTAATTTGATGCAGGCTTAATTTGGATGTGCTGAAAAAAAGGGGTATGTGTTTTTTATTTTCCTCTTTTTGTTAATTTTTGCAATCTATCTGCAAGGACCAACTTTATTGGAGTGTGCAATTTCTTTCACACATTCCATTCTAAACTTTTTGAGTTATTCTTTGATAATATATACTTTGTCTGATTTGCAATCCAAAAAAAACTTTAAGTTCTCTCATCTCAAATTCCTCTTACATACTCTTAGCAAAGATTTGACGCATCTTTTCTGTAGTAGCACCGTGTACCAGTCCGCTTTCAATGGTGTAATTTCTATTGGGGGAGTTTTCACGAATTGACCAATCGCGTATAAGTCACTCAGCATAATCAGTGTTACCACTAACTATAGTGCTGGAAACATGATTTTATTTATTTGAACTAGTTATTAGTGTCAGAATGCAATATGGTCTACGCCATTAGATTCAGTTGATTATTTAGGATTTTTAGGCGCAATAATCTCATTTTTAGTTTTGGGACGAAACGCTTGTTCGAAAATGAGTTTTCTGTATTTCGAGGCACTTCGGGGTTGCATTTCGATAAATGAATTGCACAATTAGTTTAGTGTGTATGATTAAGATTTTCAATTTAAAATTTATTTTTCACTTTCCCAGAGTGAATATTAACCTTAACAATAGCACCAAGTGTGTGTTTCTAATTAAATTAGGTTAGAGAAGTTTTAATTGAAAACATAGTAAGATCTTAGCCACACTTGATGAATAATAGTATTGGACACTTGGCACCAACAGGAACCATAAGATTGAAGGAAATCAAGGTGTGAGATCTTGCCACCTAAGGTGTGAGATCATGCCACTTAAGTAAAATTCTATTACATCCAACCATCCAAATTGTGTCAAACTATCCTGTTGTGACATCATTATCCAACCCTTTGAACTTTAAAAATTTGATTGGGTCAAGAAAAATTTGATTTGAGCTTGATAGCATCCCAAATCCTCTTTAAACCCAAAATGAAGCCCACTTGTGTAGGGCCCACGAAAGTTAGCCACCTTGGCAAACCTTCTTGAGGAAATTTGCACCCACTCATGGCTGACCATCTACTACTCATGATAGCCCCAAAGTTGTGCATGATGTGAAAGGTCAAAGGCCACCTCACCACCACGAAGTTATGGAAGTTTCCTTGGTTGAAAACCACTCACTATTTGCACCTTTTTGTGACCTAATCATCAAGGTGTCACTCAAGTCCATACTTCACTTTTCAAAAGTGTATTAGGTGTGAAAGTCATCCCTTCACTCACTTCACCCATTTTTATTTCTGTATTAGGTAGTTTTCTGAGTCTTTTTGCGTGCAGCTTTTGGAATTCTTGTATGTATTTTCTCACAATAATTCCTTTATAAAAGTTGTTCCATCTTTTAGTTTAGTTTTCAGTTGTTAAGGGTTTGTTTGATTTCATGGTCATTTGATCGGTCAAAAGTTATTTTAACTATGAAAAAGTCAATATGGGCGATAATCTGGATAGTGTGTGTATTTTGGAGTTTTTGACCAAGGTAATGGAAAAATCATGGTCCAAAATTTTTATGGAGTGCTTTCAACATGTTTATTATGAATGTTTGTTGGAGATTAGTTGCATGATTAAAGGTTTTGATGAAGGATTTTCTTAGATCTAAATTCTTAGAAACTGGAAGAGGAAAAACAATTTATGTTTTAAGAAAGTTTGGATTTTTATGGTTTATTTCTAGTCCATGACTTTGTTAGGATGTTATTTTGAAAGTTTTGTGTTAGTTTCAAATATATGAATTTTTATGCAAAAGAGTACTCGGTTAGGTCAAAAGTTTGATGTTTTAGGCTAGATCCATTTTTTGTTTATTTTTAGTCATGTGATTTTAAGTTTAATGTTTGGATCTACTTAAGGACACATTTTTAAACCATATGATGTTTTGGTTTGAAGATATTCCTCACGGTATGCTCAGATCAAGTGTTTTGATCAAGGCAAGTTGAGAAAGGAAATTCTGCTTTTGGCTAAGTGTTGGAGTCGAGTACTTCAAGTGAGATTTTTGTGATTTTTGGTAACTTTTATGTGTTGATTCAAAGCAGGTTAGTTGTTTGTGTTATGAACATGTTAGAAGAAATTTTTGGATTTTTGGAATTCTTGGAGATACGTTTTGAGATAGGTCAAATCTTGAGATTCAAGAGTTTGTATTTTAGTTAAAAAGTTTGGATCTTTTTACTAAAAAGTTTTATATCTATGAGAAGTATATTTTTGTTGGATATTTTAAGCATGTTTTTAAACATAAGATAGGACGATCTTTGTTGCAATATTTCGGTTTGATCATGAGTTTTGAAGTTGAAACAAACTGCAACAAAAATCAAGAGATATGGCCTTTGGAAGTTTCGGCCCTATGATGTTTTCTTTCACAGTTGTGTTTAGTTTTAAATTTCTCCAAGTTGATATTTGAGGTTTTTTGTAATTTTTAGAATTAGGATATGAAATCCTTAAGTTATGGGTAAAATGATAATTTTCTCATATGTAGAGGGTAAAATAGTAATTTTACTTTAAGTTAGCATTTTTCATGTTTGTAATTGTTAGTGATAAAGTTTCTAACTTTTAGAATCCCTACTTATAGTTTCTCGTGTTTCGTGCTTTATCCCCGTAACGTGACTGTAAGGGGTTCCCCCCCTCTGTCTTAGTGGGCCTCAAAGGGGCAGGAATAAGAAACGAAACCCCACCCTAGAACAAATAAACTCTTCGGCCTGACGCACGGGTAGGCTGCCCAGGATGTAACCTCCTAGAGGGAGCATGCTGCAGGGGATGAGACTCACCGTCCTGGAGGACCCTCCTCGAACAGCATCCAACCCTTGAGTACCTGTTCACATAAATGGACGGGAAGTAAGGTCCCTTAACCCTCTAACAAGTAGACATTGACGAACCACCAAGGACGCTAGCAGAGTAAGGCAAAACGGAGAAGCACACTGCATTAGAGGCATCACTACCTGAGCTACACGCTACATTAATGACATTGTCGCAGAGGCATGCCACATTAAAAGACTCTTTCAAATATATGAATTTTTATGCAAAAGAGTACTCGGTTAGGTCAAAAGTTTGATGTTTTAGGCTAGATCCATTTTTTGTTTATTTTTAGTCATGTGATTTTAAGTTTAATGTTTGGATCTACTTAAGGACACATTTTTAAACCATAAGATGTTTTGGTTTGAAGATCTTCCTCACGGTATGCTCAGATCAAGTGTTTTGATCAAGGCAAGTTAAGAAAGGAAATTCTGCTTTTGGCTAAGTGTTGGAGTCGAGTACTTCAAGTGAGATTTTGTGATTTTTGGTAACTTTTATGTGTTGATTTAAAGCAGGTTAGTTGTTTGTGTTATGAACATGTTAGAAGAAATATTTGGGTTTTTGGAATTCTTGGAGATATGTTTTGAGATAGGTCAAATCTTGAGATTCAAGAGTTTGTATTTAGTTAAAAAGTTTGGATCTTTTTACTAAAAAGTTTTATGTCTATGAGAAGTATATTTTTGTTGGATATTTTAAGCATGTTTTTAAACGTAAGATAGGACGATCTTTGTTGCAATATTTCGGTTTGATCATGAGTTTCGAAGTTGAAACAAATTGCAACAAAAATCAAGAGATATATGGCCTTTGCAAGTTTTGGCCCTATGATGTTTTCTTTCACAGTCGTGTTTGGTTTTAAATTTCTCTAAGTATCAATTTGAGATTTTTTGTAATTTTTGGAATTAGGATGTAAAATCCTTAAGTTAACATAATAATTTTCTCACAGGTAGAGGGTAAAATAGTAATTTTATTTTAAGTTAGCATTTTTCATGTTTCGTTAGTGATAAAGTTTCTAACTTTTAGAATCCCTACTTACAGTTTCTCGTGTTTCGTGCTTTATCCCCATAACGTGACTGTAAGGGGTTCCCTCCCTCTATCTTAGTGGGCCTTAGAGGGGCAGGAATAAGAAACGAAGACCCAGCCTAGAACAAATAAACTATTTGGCCCGACGCAAGAGTAGGCCGCCCCAGGATGTAACCTCCAAGAGGGAGCATGCTGCAGGGTATGGGACTCGCCATCCTGGAGGACCCTCGAACAGCACCCAACCCTTGAGTACCTATCCACATAAATGGACGGGAAGTAAGGACCGTCAACCCTCTAACAAGTAGACATTGACGAACCACCAAGGACACTAGCAGAGTAAGGCAAACGGAGAAGCACACCGCATTAGAGGCATCACTACCTGAGCTACACGCTGCATTAATGACACTATCGCAGAGGCACGCCGCTTTAAAAGACTCTGAAAAAAAGAATAGTAAGAAGGACATGCACTCTACTGGGGCAGGCACATCTGTTTTCTCCCAAACTCTTGGTATAAATAGCAACTTTTAGGTACGAGAAACTCTCTCTGATCCCTGGACTCTTTCATTATTTACAAACTTCCAAAATACTCTATTAACTTTGGCATTTGAGACTCCCCGGCCCCAAGGCACCACCCTCTCCTAGTGTATTTCTTCTCTATCTTCGCAAGCCCAATTTTGAATACCAAAGTTGCTGGAACCTAGCCTAAAGGTTTACGAAACACGATATTAATAGTCACGTCATCTGTGAGATTATTGTAGATCTCGCGCATGTGTACTTCGTATGCCTACGACAATCCGTTCCGGAGAACTCAGAAGAGACGCAGAGGAAGTTGCCATAGAGACAAGACTAAAAGATATAAAGGAATGGGTAACAAAGTTGACCGACGTGGTGCAAAACCTTCGCAAAGAGAATGAGGGGCTCAGTAAACCTCAACAAGGGCAGAACGAGAGAAGGCAGAGAGGAAGAACATTTAAGACGAGCTCTGCAATCTCAAAAGAAAGTACGAAGAGATTGGAAGGAAAGTGGGCAAATCGTCGTCAGTGGACCAACTCTGCTCACAAGTACTGGTCTACCTTACACAAAAGAGGTGATGGATGTGCCCTTACTAGCAAAGTTCAGGGCTCACATGATGTTGCATTTCCTGGGGGAGGTGGCATGCAGGGTGTTCCCGTTGACCCTAAAGGGGCCAACACGGGTATAGTTCGAGTCTCTGGCGCCCGGTTTCGTAGACAATTTTGGCCAATTGGCTCGACTAGTTTTGATGTAGTTCATGTCAATTCGAAGAAGGCGATGCCCAGCAGCGTACCTCTTCACCATCAAGCAAGGAGAGAAGGAAAGCCTGGAGATGTACTTGTCCCGGTTCAACATGGAGCGTATGACCACTGATGACCAAGATAAAAAGATAACCCTGGTGGCGCTTCTGGGAGGGGTCTGGCCACGATCCCAGTTCATGGTCGAGTTGGCAAGAAGGACTCTCAAGATGATGCGGGAGTTTTATAGTCCAGGTCCACAAACTTCATTAATGCCAAAGACACTCTTCGAGCCCTAACAGAGCCAATGAAGAAGCTATGGCGAGCGGAGAGAAAGGCAAGGGTCCCAGCCCCTTAGGGCCCATGAAAAGCCAAAAAAGAACTCCCATGACAAGAGAAGGGAGGAAGCTCTGACGAGGCGACTAGGACCTCTCTTCGACTGAACCATGTTTACCATCCACGAGATCGACACCTCCACAACCCATGAAGACGATGACCGAGTCATTGTAACCCTCTACTGCACATACCATTAGTCCACCTCGCACAACACCGAGGACTCCTCCCAACAAGGGAGGAGGGACCATTCAGAATGGATGAGGCAATGTTACCCCCCCGGGGGGCTAAGAGCAGGAAATGAGGAGAATATTGAGGGAATGGAGCACGTACCTTGCGAGCATCAAGACTCGGGAGCGGGTACAATCCCAAACTGCCCAAATAGCGTAACTCTAGTGGGATAAAGGGGAGAGCTAGACCCAAGGCCGCTCTACTCCCACGATGGATAGTGGCAGGTCCTGCCCCATGACTGCCTGAATAACTTATCTCGACCGCCACCACAACAAAGAGTGGGCTCAGTGCCAACCTGACCCAACACTTCCATTCCTTGCGATATCAACGAGCGAAAACGGGTCCAGTCTCATATTGCCCAAATGGCGTACCTCTCGCAGGAATGAAGGGGAGAACTAGGCTATCCCTGCAATGATGGAGAGTGGGTCATGGCCCCCTAGCGGCTAGAACAACTTATCTAGCCCCCACGATGACCCGAATGCCTAACCCGACCTTCGCTGCAAACGAAGAGTGGGTTCAGTGCCAGCCTAACCCAAATCTTACATTTTCCTGCTATGTCAACGAGCAGGGCGAGTTGCGCTAGAGGCCGCTCGGTCCCTCCCACGAAGGAGAGCTGGTTCGACCTTTCGACTACCCAAATACTTATCCCGACTCCCATCGTAGCGAAAGAGCGGACCAGCCCATGGCCGTCTGAAGAAGTTACCTCCTTAGGGAATCAAAGGGGACTTGAGGCATCCCGACCTCCCCCTGATGCAGTGCAGGCCTAGCCTTTCGACTACCCTACGTGAACAAAGTCTCCAAAGGTGAAACAACGAAGCAATGGGTGTGCCACCTCGAAAGCCAAAATAGGCTAGCTGAATAGTAGACTACACGATGTTAACGAGCGGGAGCGGGTCCAGTCTCAAACTACTTGAAAAAATTGCCTCCTCGTGAGATAGCAGGGGTGAGATAGCAGGTGTGCCACCGCGATTCGCTTGGTCCCTCTCGTCAAGGAGAATGGGTCCATTTTTTGGCTGCCCAATACTTACGCAAATTCCCATCACAATAAGGAACGAATCGACCCCACGGCCGCCCAAAGAAGTTACCTTCTCGGGGGCTAAATGGGCAAGTTGGCCCAAGGCATCCTAACCCCTCCTTGATGGAGAGAGGGCTAGGTCCTTCGACAGCCCGAATACTGCACCAAGGAACGCGAACACCAACAACCCAATAAAAAGCAACAAGCGAATCGCGTCAAAGGCCAGATGGCCTAGGTTTGCAAAGTCTAATTCCTACAAAGCTAAGGATAAAGTTCTGATGACGTGTTTATCTTTCAATCAGGAATTAAATATGCAACGCCAACGGGTTGGAGCGGGTCCAGTCTCAAACTGCCCTGACAACCTACCTCCCTGCTGACCAAGGACATGGGTCGAGCCAGAGGTCGTCTTGTCTCCCTGTGACGGAGAGCGGGATCAACCCCACGGCTACCCGAATAACCTACCCCAGCCACAGAGCTACTTGGAGGGGGCATAAAGGCTGGTTAGCAAAATGCTTCACGGTCTCTCCCCCAAGGAGGCGACCGAAGTCTCTCCCTAATGTAGCTTAACTCTTAAGGGGGGATTTCCAACCCCTCCAAGCCAATGTCAGTGAGCGAGAGCCAACATGCGCTACTGACACTTCTCTCTTCTTTAAATTACATACCAAAACAAAGCACAACAATGCAAAATGGAAAAACTGAAGGACTAGGCAGGGTAAAGTGTGTCCAAGAGACAAACGACAATGAGGAAATTGGCATAAAAAAGAAGTGGAGAGAGACACCTGCCTTGTCAAACAACATCACTAAAGGCCCCAAGAGGACAATTGCCTAACAAGGGCGAATGAAGACAATAAAAGCAGAAGAGCTATTAGCAAGTGGGGTCGTTAGGAATAATAGATTAGGCTATGGCGGGGTGGACCGTAAATAGCATGACAGAAATCCCTTCGTCTAACACCATGCTCATGGTTTCTTGCGACAAAACCCCCCAGGCTGGCCATAAAAAAGAAAAGAAGGGAGAAGAAGAAGAAGGAAAACATCAGAGAAGAATACGCAAAGACAAGTTGCCTGGCACAACAAAAAGTATAAGGCAATTTCATTAATGATCAGAAACTACACAAGCCGCATGGCAACAGTGCACAGGTATATACCTTTTACAAAAAGAAAGACAAAGAATAGAAAAATAAAATAACAGCAATGGCACAGAGAAGCTAGGACGTGGTAACATCAACCACCATGCTCAGAGACCTCGGCAGCAGGAGTGTCGGCCCAGGGACGTCAAGCTTAGGGTCGTCGTGTTCGGGAGCAGCATGCTTGGATATGACCGGGAAGGCAAGACCCGTAAAAGCATTAGGGATCATGTCCATCCCCAGCTTGCGGCCAAACGCAAAGGCTTCTCTGTCAACAAAACCTTGGGTAAGGTCAAGATCCCACAAATATTTCTCAAAAGTTTGCAAAAATAGCTGCGAACTCTCCAAAATGTGGTCCTGCGTCGACCTAAGGCCCTCAGCACACCCATGCACCCACGTGGTATTGTAAACGCCCATGAGCAACTTCAGCTGGCTGTCCAGGCAGTAGGTGACGTCTTGCACTCGAGACAAATCGTTCCAAGCTTCCACCCCTTGGCATCTTCCCTAGCCTTCTCCTATTGCTTTTTCTGATGGCAGCTAGCTTCTTAGTTTTCTTGCTACCCTCCTCAACTCTTGCTCTAGTTGTTCCCTCTCGTCCCTCTCACCGCGAGCGTGCCAAATGAGAGGAACCCTAACAACAAGAGAGGCGAATGTGGAATGGTCTATAAAAGGAATCTAGGAAACAATGAAAGAAAGGGAAAAGATGGAAAAAAAAGTTGGCAAACCCTGTTGAAGAAGCGAGACAAACATTTGACAACTTGGCTGATGGCTTCCGCGTGGCACCCCCCCATTTTTAGCCTGTCCAAAGGGAAGATGACCTCCACTGAACCTCCGGTCGCCTCGGTTCGACGGGCTTCGTCAGCGACCTCCCCAGTTGCAAGGGTCGAAGGCTGTCGACTTGCCGAACCCTCACCAACTACAATATCCAGAAGGAGTCTCAGCCTCCCGCTTGGTGCTCCATCTCTGAGACGTTGTTTTCAAAAGTAATGGCGGTCGGCCTCTTAATGACGGAGTCCCTGCCGCCCTTTTAGGAAAATTATCTAATAAGTTATTTGGGGATTCCAAGATTCTTATTCTGATACCATGGGTGACAATCATAGTGCTCATGACGAACTCAAAAATGATCATGTCCAATATAATCCACCAATGAGAACTTTGCGTGATTATTTGCAACCAACAAGGACAAGTACTCCATCTTGCATGATTTTTGCCTACGAATATGGGGAATTTGATTTAAAGCCTGGAGTAATACAATTGCTTCCCAAGTTTCATGGCTTAGACTCAAAAAGTTCTTATTTGCATTTAAAAGAATTTGAAGAGGTTTGTGCAACTTGGCAAAACTAAACTTTCAATGATATTGTTGTTAGATTAAAGTTGATCCCATTCTCTTTGAAGGAAAAAGCTAAAAATTGGCTTAATTCCTTGAGACCAAGATCTATTGGCACATGGCAAGAAATACAAAGAGAATTTTTAAAAAAGTTTTTTTCTACTCACAAGACCAACACTCTTCGCAAAAACCTTATGAATTTTTCTCAAAAAGAAAATGAGACTTCTTTTTTCAGTGTTGGGAGCTTTTTACGGAATTATTGATGCCCGCATCATGGCTATGAGACTTGGCGCATCATTAGTTTCTTCTATGAAGGTTTAACTTCTTAAATGCCAGTTTCTAGATGCTTGGTTGAAAATGCCCAATCTTGGGACAACACAGATCGTTCTTATCGGTCAAACAAGTCCAAGCCTAATACTATGTCACAAGAATGTATGTATGTCCTCATAGGAAATGATGATGTGAAAGTTAGGATAGTTAGTTTGACTAGAAAAGTCAAGTCCATCGAACTTAGGAAGGTAAATTCAGCTAAGGTTATCATTGTCCAAGAAGAAAATTGTGGCATATGTGAGACTAGTGGACACCTAACTCAGGATTGTCCAACAATCATTGCTTTTAAAGAGGTGTTGCACAAACAAGCAAATGCCATGAATATAAAAGACCTTTTTTTCCCCTTATTCTGAAACATATAATATTGGATGGAGGAATGAGAAATCACCCCAACTTTAGTTGGAGGAATGAGTCCAATTCACATCAAAGTCCTCAAGGGCGTTCTGTTTCTACTCTTTATGTGCCTCCACATAAGAAAACCCTTGAGGAGACATTACAAACTACCTATCTTAGCATTCACATCATCATTTCCTTTGAGGACATACATACCTTCTTGAGAGGACTTATTTGACCGATCAAAACGACCTATGTTGTCGCAAGATTGGGCATTTTCAGCCAATGGTCCCAATCATCATCAGGATCTTTATTTAAAAATTCACCATTACACATCATCTCTATAAACTGATGCATTTGAGAAGTTAAACATTCATAGAAAAAACTAATGGTGCTCCAAGTCTCATAGCCATGATGTGGGCAAGTTAGCAATAATTCCTTAAAACGCTCCCAACATTGAAAAAAGTCTCATTTTCTTTTTGAGAAAAATTCATAATATTTTGAGAGGACTTATTTGACCGATCAAAATGACCTATGTTGTCCCAAGATTGGGAATTTTTGGCCAATTGATCAAAATAGTCCCAATCATCATCAGGATCTTTATTTAAAAATTCACCATTACACATCATCTCTATAAACTGCCGCATATTAAAAGTTAAACCTTCATAGAAAAAACTCTATGATGTGCTTTTCCAAAATTATATTGATATAGTGGGTACAAAATTTTATCAAGATATGTACAAAATTATTTTAAGAGCTTTATTTGTAAACTTATTCCATTTCTTGCTCATACTTGGTTCATTGATGTGCTTAGCTTTATTGTGTAAATAATTTGAGGTTGATACTTCTTTATGCTTGAATTTATTTGTTATAATTAAAATCAAAATCAATATGTAGATATGTAATTATATGAAACTTGAAACCTTGGATTCAATAATCTCCCCCTTTTTGATGATTACAAATACTTAGTAGAACTCTGAAACCAGTAGTAATACTTAAGCTCCTCCTGAGAATATGCATTAGTTTTTCAAGCAATAAATAAACATAATTACAAGCATATATAATAAACAAGTTTAACAAATAAAGTGTTGGAAAGAAGAACATGTTAATATGTTCTAAACTAAAACTCTCCCCCTTTTGGCATCATTAAAAAGGAACCGTAGTGAGCAATGCCAACAACAATGGACTAATGCAAACGGTGCATTTGTAGAAACTGAGGAGAGTTGAATAATTGGAGCTGCCCAGGTTCCAACAAGTGCTACAAAAGCTTGAGCCGCCTAGGTCCCGACATGAGGGTTTATATATTTGTCATAATTAGCCGTTGTAAAAGTGTTAGTTGTTGCACAATTTGTTGCACAATTCATGGAGACATTTATTGCAGAATTCATGGAGGATTGTCTTCTGGATGTAGCCATTGGTTTTTCACAAGGTAGTTTCATTATCTCCTTCTAAATTCTCGAGTCCTGCTCAGGTCCCGACAAATGTTTTAAAGCTTTAGCCACCTGAGTCTGCGGAGATAGTGCGACAAAGAACCCTACCCAAGTCCCGCCTGGATTAATTCTATTTAAAAAGACCATTTTCACTGTTCTGCATTTCTGTTTATCCAAAACGATAGCATGGCGAGCAACATTCTTCCAATAATGTTCCAGATTTAAATCAGGAACCCTTTACGCAAAAAATACGAAGTCAACATCATCAGTTAACAGCAAATTGGTGGAAGAAAATTGCTAAGCCATTAAAGAAAAATGAGAAAAAGCTGGATTACAGAGAGCAAAAAAGATTTGAGATTCAACTCAAGATTGATTTTATAGAGATGGAAATGCGAACAAGACAACAAGCTATCAGTTCTTCAAAAATTACTTAGTTAAGCTATTTTATATAGTTAAGCTAGCGTGGGGGTATTATATACCTCAACCACCAGTTATTTCTGTATTTACCATAGGTGCCATGATGCAACAAGAGAATGATCTGACTAACAGTCAGATGATGACGCCATTTATGAACTTGTGAGTGTCGGTACTCAATACTCATCATCATCCATTGTCGCATTTTCCGAGCGGTTGTAGTCCAGAGCTCGCGTGAGAAGATTTATAAACTTCAACAACTTATTTACGATACTAACAAAAAAATAGGAGACATAAAGCAAGAGAATAAGAATTTAAAATCATTACTTGTCTCTTCATTTCGACTTCCTACTCCTTTAGATAAAGGATAACATGTTAATATATGAAAAACGGCTAAAAGTCTCAAGTTTTTGTAAGTCATTTGAGATAATACATTAAAAATGTTTAACATATATATTCAAGGCATGCATCATTCATATTTCTCTTATAATCATGCATACTCTATCTTCTGTCAGAGGTTTTGTGAAAATGTATGCCAACTGATCGTGTGCAACTGATCGTGTGTACTTATGAATTCTAATACAATGATAGTCTTTCTGCACACGAGCTCAAAGAAAATGATATATAATCTTAATATGCTTAGTTCTAGAATGTTGTATTGGGTTCTTTGAAAGATTTATAGCACTTGTATTATCAGATTTTATTGTAATGTGATTGTACATGAGCTTAAAATCCTCAAGTTGTTGCTTCATGTAAAGAATCTGAGCACAACAACTACCCGCATCAACATATTCTGCCTCAGCATAACAAAATTTTGTTTTTTAACCAGCATAATCTGCATGTTCAACTTTTTCAATCAACTTTGTAACCAGCATAATCTGCATCTGCGTAGCTGATTAGATCGGAAGAAATGTGCTTATGATAACATAACCCTAGGTCAATTGTACCAACAAAGATATCTAAGAATGCAAGTGTGATTCTTTTGCACATAAGTATACACTAAACATAAGAGCTTTGCTATACAACCTCCACCACACTCTGTACTGCACATTTTTTAAAATTTTTAAAATTTTTTTTGAGTTTATTCTTTTTAAATTATTTCAAATTTTTTATTCATTATTCATATAATAAAAAATTAATAAAAGAAAAAAATAATAAAAATTAAAAATAATGTGGAGTGTGGAGTGTTAGGAGGTTGTGAAGATTTTTTGCTAAACATAATATCTGGTCTACTAACTGTTAAATATAATAGACTACCAATCATACCTCGATATATCTTTGAGTCAAATAGCTTACCGATTTTATCCTTGTCAAGTTTGGTGCATGGGCTCATTGGATTCCAATTTCCTTCATACCTTCCATCCCAAACTTTTTGAATAATTCTTTGATATATTTTGATTGATTGATGAATGTTCCACTTTTTGCTTACTTGATTTGCAATCCAAAAAAAAAGTTAAGTTCTCCCATCATGCTCATTTCAATTTTTTCTTGCATACTCTTAGTAAAAACATGGCACATATTTTCATTAGTAGCATTAAATATTATCATCCACATAAATCTGAATCAAAAGAATATCATATTTTTCATGTTTAATGAAAAGAGTTATATCGATTTTTCCTCTTAAAAAATATTTTTCAATCAAGTGCTTTTGAGAGCTTGAAAACCTGATTTGAAGAAATATGATTTTCAAAACCTAGAGGTTGCTCAACATATACCTCTTCATTTATAAAAACCATTTAAAAATGCACTTTTAACATCCATTTGAAAAAGTTTGAAATCTTTATAACAAGCATAAGCAAGTAGTTTCGAATAGCTTCTAATCTTGCGACTGGTGCATATGTCTCACCATAATCGATTCCTTCTATTTGATTCAAACCTTGGGCTACAAGTTGAACCTTGTTTCTAGTGTTGACTCCGGACTCATCTTTCTTATTTCTAAAAATCCATTTTGTTCCAATAACAGTATGATTTTTGGGTTTAGGGACAAGTGTCAAAATAACATTTCTTTCAAATTCTTTTAGCTCTTATTGCATAACTAGAATCCAAGATTCCTCAAGAAGTGTTTCATCAATATTTTTAGGTTTAATCTGAGATAGAAAAATAGTATGATTAATATTTTTAAGAGATGATCGAGTACTTATAGCTCGTGAAGATTCTCATAGAATTTGTTTTGATAGATGATCTTTCACAAGTTTTCACTGTTTGGTTGCATCTTGTATTAAGTTTTGATGATCTTTCCTAATGTCTCCAAATGTCAAGTGTTTTGAACATCCACTTATCTAAAAACTATTTGTTTTTGCTTATGGAGGACTTCATGCATACCTATAAAAATAATTACAATAATTTTTCTTGGTACCCATATGGCCCTAATAGTCATTGTATGGTTTCTTCTAATAGGACAAGCATGATCATTATGACCATCTATTACAAAAATTGCATATAGCATGTGACATATACGAAGAACTTGAGTAATTGTAATAGTATCTTTCTTTGAAAAATTTTCTTTTATCAAAAGAATTTTGAATACTAGACTTTGATTTAGAAAGATTATTAAAGAAGTTTTTCAAAATTTCTTTTTCCGTTTTTAAATTTTTCAACAATCTTTTCTAAATCAATCACTTTCTTTTTCAACTCATGATATTCATCTTTTGAAATGATGTTTTCTTTCTAAAAATATCAATTTCGTTTATTAAAGAAGAATTTTTCTTTTTCAAAAAAGTATATTTGATACCGAATTTCTCAAGTTCCTCATATACCTCTTCTAAGACATCTTGCAATTCCTCATATGAAATATTTTCAATATTGTCAAGATTTATTACCTCAATGTCGTCTTTAGCCATAAGACAAAGATTTGCTCCATTGCTTTCCATTGCTTACTTCGTTGTCTGAGCTGCTTGAGTCATCCTCCCATGTAACTTTCATTACTTTCTTGCCCTTGCTTCGATCTTTCTTTAGAAGAGGACAATCCGCATTGATATATCCTGGTTTATAGCATTTGTAACAAGTTAAAGAGTCATATATTTACTTACCTGTATCTTTCTTGGAAAACGTTTTGGAGGATTTCCTTGAAAGAGCTTTATTTCTCTTTAAAAATCTCTTAATTCTCCTTGTTATCATCGTAAGTTCATCTTTGTCGTCAGTTTCCTCATCTTCATCACTTTCACTTTCATGAGGAAAAGCTTTTAAGTACCAAACTCTTATTTGGCTTTCCTTTTTATTCTCCTCTTTTCAATGTTTACTCATGGGTGATAAGTGACCCGATGAGTTCATTTACTTGAAATTTCTTGAGATCTCTAGCTTCAAGAATCATCGTCACTTTTGATTCCAAGCATTTTGGCAGAGTTAATAATTTTTCTTACTATCTCCAAGCTGAAATAAACCTTGCCAAAAGCTATCAAGCGGCTTTAATGTTAGTAAAACAAGTGTACATAATAGAAATAAATTCATCATCATTCATTTTAAACATTTCATATTCATGAGAGTAAGAATATAAATTTTTTATTCTTTAACTTTCGAAATTACTTCACAAGTAACTTCCAAGTTATCCCAATTTCTTTTTTGCCGTCTTGCAAGTCATTATTCTATTGAACTCATTCTCATTGAGGGTATTATATATGAGTTTCATAGCTGTTGAATTCAATGTTGTAATTCTATCATTTTCACGATCGAACTCTTTTTTGACATTTACTCCATCAACAACTATTGTTTGGATATAAGGTCAATTTACAACGCATCTCCAAATTTCTCTACGTTGAGATTGAAGGAAAATTATAATTCTACCTTTCCAGAATGTGTAATTTGTCTTTGCAAAATAGTGTAGGCCAACTGCTCGATTGGCCTTCACCAAATGTAGCTGCAATTTTAGATCTTAACTCAAAAGATAGTTAATCCTATAAAAAGAGACATCGCTTTAATACCACTTGTTGCCCAGATGACTAATACAAGAGGGGGTGAATTGAGTGGTTGTATTTAAAAATCCGTAATTATAAATTAAATACACAATAAAAAATATGAACAAAATACGAAACAACAGTAAATATAAAGAATAAGAATAAGAGGAAGCAAGCTCAATATTTTAACGAGGTTAAGCCCCACTGCCTACGTCCATGCCTCAAGCTACCCCTTGAGGATTCCCAAATTCACTATCCAATCTCCTTTAGGTGGAGATATAAATCTATTACACCTTTAAGCAGTACCGCTATAAAGAATCCGTGTAGAACACCCTCTACACTTGCAATCACCTTACACGTGGTGATTCAACGTATATTCCCAATGTAGAACATCTTCTACACACAAAAAGGTTATACACACTCTTTTACTGATACTAGAGCTAATAGTGGGTAGGTTATTAGAAAATACTCTTCAATGAGTGGAATAAGAACAATACAGTGCAAAACTATATCTATCTCAAAATGAACAAGGCTTAAGGCTTAAGGCTTAGAGAAGAGAGATTGGAAGTTTTGAATAGATGTTGTAAAACTAGCAATTGATGTGAATGTGCTCTTGTTGTTATATTCTTGATTTGAGAATCTCAAATGAGTTATTTATATACATATGAGACTTTATTTTCAAATTAAAAAAGATTCACATGTCAAAGACAACATCATTCATTTTTCAAGATTTTCAAATCAAAATTTTATTTTTCACAATTTTCAAAGATAACATCATTCACTTTTCAAAATATTCAAAGTTTTACTTTTTTGAAATTGTCAAAGACAAACATTATTCACTTTTCAAAATTTTCAAATCAAATTTTTACTTTTTGAAATTGTCAAAAACAATATGATCACTTTTCAAAATTTTCAAATCAAATTTTACTTTTCGCAATTATCAAAAGCTGTTCATTCACTTTTTCAAAATTTTCAAATCAAAGTTTTACTTTTCACAATTGTCAAACATTCACTTTTCAAAATATTCAAATCAAAATATGCACATGTGAAAGATACAAATCAAATCATCTTTTAAAATTTCAAATTTCAAACTTTTAATATTCAAATATGTCATTCAAATGTGAAAAATGCAATTTGATGTTTTATAAGAAAATATTAATTTTGAGTCTTAATCCAATTTCGAATTTTATCAAGAGATGTACAAAATTATTCTAAGAGTTTTATTTGTAAGCTTGTTCCCTTTCTTGCTCATACTTGGTTCATTGATGTGCTTGGCTTCATTGTGTAGACAAATTGAGCTTGAGACTCATTTTTTGCTTGAATTCATTTGTTATCATCAAAATCAAAATCCATATGTAATTATGTAATTATATGAAACTTGAAACTTTGGGTTTAACAAGCCATTTGGGGTTTTTCGATCTCTAGTTGCGATTTTGGAGTTTCCGTTTGGATTTTTGCTTTGTGGGGTTGTGAATCAGTTGGCCATTGTGTTTGGCCTTTACATTCCTTCTAAAAACACTCATGTATTTAGGATGGTTTTTTAGTGTGTTCTTGTATTTTACCCTTTGGTTTCTATTTGTTGCCCACCAAGTGCTTGTCGTTTTGCCTCAATTAACATTTTTTGCTGTCCTTTTTTCATTTGTCTGCATGCATTCCATGTTCATTCCACACTTAAATCACAGTGCATTGTAGCATTTAGGGTCTTAGTGGTTGTGGGTTGGTCTTGTCAATAGTTTACATTGTTGAGTATAACAATGTAAATAATCTTTTTCAAATGTGGTCGAAAGAGTCGGGCTAACAGGAGGAGAAGGCCGTCAGCCATATGGCAACTCCCGAGAATTCCTCTAGTGAGGAAGAAATTCCTGTTAGCTCTCTAGCACCCTCCAGAATTGATGCTGAGTATGAACGATTCACTACTTCTAAGGCTGAAAAGGCTTACAGAAACATCTTCTCGCACCGACCAGTCTTGGGTGAAAGAGATGTAAGCCTAGTTGATTTTCCCTCTACTGAGTTTAATTTTATTAGAAGAATCTTTGTGGATAGCCATTGGGCAAAACTTACACACTCCTCCCCCACTCTGTTTGTTGAAATTGTTAGGGAGTTTTACTCCAACGTAGCCAACTTTATATTGGAGGACCATAGTGTATTACTTCTGTTGTTAGGGGAACCACCATTGATAAACTCTTCTACCACCATTAGAGAGTTTATGACTTACCAGTAGTTGCGTCTCCTTTTTACCTATATTAAGGTATGGGAGCGCCAACTAAAATTGCTATGAGAAATCTTTTTTACGATCCTCCTAGACCTAAATGGAACCCCAAGGTTCACAGGCTACTTGTGAGTGTTTTGCTTCCCCAATTGCATCTGTTAGCAAACATAGTGCTTTCAAATATCTAGCCTACCAATCGTCAGACCGAGCTTCTTTTAGAGAGAGCTTATTTCATGTATGCACTAGCCATGAGAGTGTCTACTAACTTCCCCAAGCATGTTGTGGATATTATTCATTGAGCTCATGTTGATAAGGAGCAAAATCTACCATTTGGGGGGGGGGGGGGGGGGGGGGGGGTTTAATCACTAAGTTGGCCACTAAGGGCCAAGGTCCCCCCTCTCAAGGTAAATTAGCCAACTATAAAGATGGCTAGTTCTATCTCTACCAGCACAGTAGACAAATCTGAGGCCCAACTGTCTAAGAAGCTAACTCAAACTATAGAGTCCACCTCATGAGCCATCAATGTCGTCCTCTCTGATCTTGGAGTAGAAAACTCTGCTCTCACAGAAGATTGATACTATTGCTGCCAAGTTGGAAGCCAATTAGCTCAAAATAGAGAAGGACATAGTTGTTGTACACTCTGACTATGTTCAAGCCAATGATAGGCTAGTTCAGCTATCTTTGGACATGCAGCAGGTGATGGAGAAGTTTATAGACTCTGACGATGAGGAAGAGTGAGCCTGCCTTGAAAGGTTTGTGACAAAATGGGGTTGGAGAAGTTGTTTTGTTGAGGGAGAGTTGAACGATTTTTTTTTTAAAGAATTTTAAGATTTATGGGAGAAACTAAAATTTCATTTTGCTTGGGTCTGTAACAAGTACAATCTTAACTTTCTGATCTGTTGTTGGTTAGATTTGGTACTTTTGCTAGACATGACTATGATGTTAAATGACTATGATGGTTGTTTAAAATTTCAGTCACTACTTTTATGTTGCTACTTGTGTGTTTGGATTTATGTTTTTCTTGTGGTGTTTTCTAAGTTTTTGATCGATTCATGTTACATTCAACAAGTACTTGATTTTGTCAACAATCTGCTAAAGAGGGAGATTGAAAATGTGAATTTCAAGAGTTTGGTTAGAACTAGGTGACTAAGATTAATTTAAATTATGTGAGGTGTTAAATGTAAAATATTTTGAGCTTGTTTGGAGTTTGTAATTAAGTGTTTTAGATAAGTAAAAGCATGTAATTCTAAGTGTCAAGGTTCTTATTTTAACCATTGAAGAGTTTGAATTTGAAGCTGCTACAAGGTTGTGGAAATAGTTTCTTGCTGTTAGCAATCAATTAGTGACATCGTTGCGATAGATTCAATCCGTCAGCAGAATTTCACTAGAACTTTGAAACTTCTTGCAGAAATATATTTAAACTGTCATATTAATTAGGAATGGTAAAAGATTCAATTCTGGAGATTTTGAGAGCACTTCCCAGTTTCTTATTTTGGTGAGAAATATTCCTTGAGAATTTTCATATTGTTTCTTTCAATGAGTGTGATCATGATCTGAGGTTCAGATAGTGTGATCGTTTCAGCCACTGAGTTCCAGTACAGAAGTCAATATTTAAAGATTATTAGAGGTTCTGGCAGCTACTCTGGTTGGTCAAGTAAAAGTGTCAATTGTCCAATGTTTTGTAATTGAAACTTGCTTGTAAAAAGATTTCAAATAGTGTGTGGATTGACGTTTTCTGGGTAGGCGGCCTGTAGGGTTTTATCTTTAACGAGTTTTTTAAAGGGTTTCCATTCATTATCGATTTCGCAATTGATTTATTTTATGTTAATTCTGTTCTTATTGAATAATTGCATGAATATTTGATTAACAAATTGATTGATAGAATTGGACCTTCAAAAGTTTTACTGTACAAGGGTATTTGGAAAATTTCAGGAGAGATGCCTAAGGGTGTACAACTCACAGATTGCCATCGTGGCTGATACAATCCATCTTGTAGCCATTAAAAGGGGACTTGTTGGATGGAGACAACCACTCAAGTAGAGTTTGACTCTACAAGAGAATGGTTCGGGATTTTGGACTTCATCCATTTGATTCTCCCTGAACCCCTCAACGGCATAGTCAACTCTGACTTAGTCATATCGAAATGCTCTCAATGGGACTAAGGCTTCCTTTCTACATCCATCCGGATGTTCTACACTATCTATGTTTGGCTCTAACTTAGTTGCTGCCGAACGCTTAGAGGATACTGCTAGCTTGCAGTATCGTACAAAGACATGCCCTCAAGTCTATCGGGGTAGAGAATCTTAATTTTGTTGGAAGCCTTTATTCTCGTACTGACTATCGAGTGATTTTCATAAGGAGTTTAGGTATTCCAATGTCATCACTATAGAGTCAATATGGGAACCATTATGTTTGAGCACAATACGAAGGATGGTGGTGTCCTTTCTCTACAAGACTTGTTTTGTTGGTGTAAATCTCTTTTGAGATGAGCTCTATTGTATAGAACTCTTTGTTGATCACATCACTTGGTCTCACTAGATGATGTGTTTTACCTACTTACAGTCATTCCTCACCTTCCTTCATGTGGGCTTCTATGCATACTTCTTTAGTCGCCTTAAGAGACCTCTCATCGCACCTAGTGCACACTTTTACCCAACACGTATCACAAACAGGTAGGATATCATTTTAAAAGTAGATGGGAAACCATTGAGAGGACTGTTAGAACATCCCACCCAAAAGCCTAATAGAAACCCTCTCTACCAACATAAGTCTCCCCATCCAACATTCTACTAAGAGCACCATAACAATAATAAATAAAAAAGGAAACAATGGATCACTTTGTCTTAGGTCCCGAGCTATTAAAGAAACCAATTGGTGTGCCATTCAACTACACCATCTTTCCCTCAAACCAAACCTTCAAGCTAAAATATATGAGGAGTGATACTATTTCACATGTGACATAAATAAAACTTTCATTATGTAAAAGTGTGGTACTATTTTAATGCATTAGGAGTCATATATTCTTGAATATACCATCTTATCTTAGGTATGCTTAATTCTCTAATAAATTGAACTCTAGAGAGAGGGTAATAATCTTAACAAAAAGACTTGGTATGTGTTCTTCAATCAAAGAGAGAAGGCAAATTGAATGAAAGGTAGAAAGCCTAATGAAGCTTTAAATGTATGTTATTCCATTAACAACTACTCTAAATGGAAAATTGAAGCTTTTTGTGCAAGGAAAACAGACAAAAGACATGAAAGGCTGAAAGATCAAGCAAGTGTAGTAAGCCATTTGTCACGCTTATTGAATGGATCAAAATACTATGATAAGTAGTTTGTCTGGGATGAAAAGAGAGTTACCTTCAGAAGTCCGTCCACAAGACACGACAATCCAAATAAAGAAGACAGGGAGACCAAAAAGACTCGGTTATTTGTCCTCAAAACATCTCCCATAAGAACCGTTGAAGCTCTTTTCCCTATCTGTCAAAATGAGAGGAATGGTCATTTGGAGGATTTTGATAGGGACAGAGACTTTGTATTCTTCAAGCCCGAGGTCCAGATAAATGCAACTACATTTGCTGAAATCCAATTAAAAATTAATAATCAACCAGAAGTTATATGAAATATAAAAAGATATATGAGAATATTTTGAACTAAACCACCAAAAAGATCAGAACGAACGAATTGATAAGTTTCTTGGAGATTTCATGATCAAGCTGTTACAGGGTCTGAAGATAATAACGCAGCTGAAGAAGAAACTAAAGGAATCAAAAGAAACTCTATTCATATGGCTCTATCTAAATTCACTTAGAAATTTTCAAGAGTCTATCATCCGAAAAAGGTTGAAAAAGAAAAGCCCTTTTCAGATTCAATAAGATTTCTCCTATGGAAATCAAAACCCAAATGTTACAAATCTAGCTAAGAGATTAAAAAGAAACCGATCATAAAAGAAAACCCAGCTGCAGACGCAATCCAATGGTGGGAGAGAAATTAAAAACAGTAGTTTACATTTCACACAAAACTGAAAAGGGAATCGGGAGTACCTCTGGGCCTCTGGGTTGCAGAGTATAAACAACTCCGGAAGCCATTTCTCTTTGTTTGTTCATGACAGAGAGCCAAAAATGCCTCAAAGCTCAGTAATAGTAATAGCAAAGTGCCAAAGACAGAAAAATGTAAAGATGAGGATTGCGTCTCTCATTCTTTAGCGTCTACGGTCGCCACCTCGTCGAACCCAAGGACCACCATTTCTCTCTCTCCCCCTCTCTCTCTCTCTCTCTCTCTCTCTCCCAAGTTCCTGTGTTCTTTCTCTACGGGAACAGGATTGCTCAATTATGGAGGAACCTGAACAATGATGCGGATGTGAAAACCAACGCCTATGTATCCTTTTTAAATTTTCTAGCCGTTGTTACTAATTGCTCGAAAAAAATTTAAACCCCGGGCTTTTAAAATTTTCTAGCCGTTGGAATTGTCTCGTAATGTAACAACTCTGCGCAACACAACCGGGGGGTCGACAGGCGTTGGAAGAAAGAGCATCGGTTTGCTGAGAGGCATATGTGATCGGGACAAAGATTAATGGTTGGGAGCTTAAATTACGTAGACCATGGGCCTCTGGACCATGCGCTGGAAGAAAGAGCCTCAGTTTCGCCCGAATTTTTATTGGATTGACAATGTTCATCCGAGCGGGCCAGGACCATTATATTTCTGCACAGGCCTAATCTCATTACCATACCCTTACAAAATGTCCCTTATTGTTCTTCTTATCATAGACTAGTCCCTCAATATCCTATACATTCTCTACATCTTCTTCATTAATTGGAAGCATTTTTCTTTCTAATTTGCAAGCATTCTACAATCAGTTACTCCATGGCGGGGTTCTCCGAATCTGAAACATCGAATATTGGTATTTGGATTATGGTCTTGTGTTGATTAGGGAGCATGGCAAGCCTCTTAAGGACAATATCCTCAAGTATTCTAAATACTCTGTAGGACTGCAGGTCGCCTAGTTGGCTACTTCTCTATAATTTGAGCATGCTAATTGGCTTTCAAAATTATATACATAGAATTGAGGCTGAGGACATCTTGCAAGGACTTTCCATAACCCACCCAAGTACCATGCCCCAAGTATTATGCCACCAACTGCTCTTCAATCTCAAAAAAATCATTTTGAGCCACCGACTTGTAGACTTCCTCCTTGTAATTATCAACTGTCCTCGCCCCTTGCCTTAATGTTTGAAATCGTTGGGATAAGACTTGAGTGTAGCCGAAGAGTAAAAAGTTGCCATTTTTACCCTTCATCTACTTATTCATCTTCTCATTATCCCTAATATTGGGCTTGTCTTGTCTATTTCAAGATTACTTTAGCCACTCCCACTAAGCAGATGCTCGAACCTTCAACTTGATGCTGACTAATTTGACCTTCACATGATCTTGGACCTTTTTGGACTAGAAAAAAGTGGGGCACATCTAGGATTAATATGAAAAAATCCACTTTTTCATGGTGTGCCCACTTTTTTTTCAAGGAAATCACATTGATCTTGCATACATTAAGAATGTATTTAACATTATTTGTAGCCTATAAAGTACCAGAAAATCCCGATAAGTCAACTCTAAAGACTAGATATTCATGGCATTCCTCCTGACCACGGTGCGCCTGTAATAAAAGCATGGTTGTGATAAAGGTTCTTAAAAGTGGAGGTAGAATCATGGTCATATATTTAATCCTCCATGTCCTACACTGCTAGAAAATAACATGAACCCACCAATTTATTAACGGGAAGCAACAACAATCACGTGAATAATTCCTCTTCGTATCAAGGCAGCTGCTGCCGCCGCAAGCAACTGCTGCCTTAGCCGCAGACGCAGCCTCTGCCGCAAAAGTAGCTGCACCACATCTTCACCCTCAACCATCAAGTCACGACTCTATCCAGAAATAAGGTGGTGTGGCAAGCACAATTTATTGAGTTGCACCACAAGTTTTTCTAGTCTGAACAAATAATCCAGCAAGCCTCAAGCATCTCCTCTTAGTGGTAATGTATACTACATAGAATGAACTAGAGTAAATTTGCATTTGGATAGTGAGGTGGTCTATCATTTTTCAAAATGTAATTCGCTTGACTTATAGTAGTTTTTAACTGTTAGCTGTTCATAATTTTGAAACGAAATATGAAATGTAACGACAATATATGTCAATGTATCATTTTCTATTATTAGTAATTTGACGTCTTAGGAATTTCTAGCCATTAAATTTTTAGCAATTTTGTATTAGAAACTAAGATGATTTAGGATTAAAGGTTAATTACACTTTGCTCTTCAAACTTTCACTTAATTCAGAATGTGCCTCTGAAACTAATAATTGCATTAAAGTGGACTCTCGAACTTTCAAAACTTCCCAACCCCCATTCCGTCTGCCATTAACGTTAAATCTAAAGAAAATTCACTACACGTGTTGTTCAGGTGCATAACATTCACTGCAAAGATTTGACTCTGCTAGTAGACGGAAGGGGGGATTGAGAAGTTTTCAAAGTTCGAGGATCCACTTTTATGCAATTATTAGTTTCGGAGGCACATTGTGAATTGAGTAAAAGTTCGAGGGGGCAAAATGTAATTAACCCTAGGATTAATTTTATTTTTGGAATTTCTCCACTTTTAGTCTGCACTCTTCTTATCACCCAATTTTATGCACTTTTTGTGAAATTGTTTCGATCATCTATGGTCACATGTTGGTAACTCAATGGCCGATCATCCAACAAAAATGAAAAAAAAGGAAAAACAGAACATTGAATTCAAACACTCACACACTAAGCAACCCCATGATCCTAAAGAAAAGAGGCATGATTTGTCTAGAATGAGGAGCAATTGGTGGTGTGGTAGTTGGGTGGCAGAAGTCCTTACAAAATGTCCTCAACCTCAATTCTATGTGTATATTTTTGAAAGCCAATCAACGTATCTCGATTATGGAAAAGTAGCAAATCAGGTGACCTGCAGTCCTACAAAGTAATTAGAATACTCAAGGACATTGTCATCAAGAGGTTTGCCATGCTCCCTAATCAACACAAGGCCAGAATCCAAACACTATTATTCTGTGTTTTAGATACTGAGAGCCTGAGCATTGGGTAACTGATCATAGAAAGCTTGCTAATAAGAAGGGAAAATGCTTCCCAATAACAAAGATGATGTAGAGAATGTATAGGATATTATCCTACAAAGTAATTAGGATACTCAAGGACATTGTCCTGATCAAGAGGTTTGCCATGCTCCCTAATCAACACAAAGATGATGTAGAGAATGTATAGGATATTGGGGGCCCTAGTCTATGTTAAGAAGGTGCTTGGTTTTTCTTTCAATTGGATGTAAATATTTCGATATATTGCAGCTGATTGCTACCAGTTCTTGACACTGCTAGATCTACATCAAAAGACAAAACAACAAACTTTTGGGAGTGGGAATCTTGATTGCTAAGTTGTGCTGCAAAGAGGGATATGTCATGAAGATTGCCTCCTTATTATGTCCCCAAAGATTGTTTTTAATGAATCTCGACCGGGTGTTTCAATAATAGTAATTACTAATTATCGTCGTGCTTTCATATTGTTCTTTTCCCCATTGTGTGTGCTTGTGTTTCAAAGTAACATCATGAGGGAACCATCTGCCTGATTGCCAAGCTCTGTGTATAACTTGTAATTTCTTTTTGGGAAAATTAAAAAAAAAAAGTTTGTGAATGATTCATCCTCTTTTCTTTAGAAAATCTCTGTGAATTCATATCCATCCAAGGTAAAAATTCTCAAAAATAAAATTAATCCTAAATATTTTCATCACAAATACAAAATTAATAATAACTTAACGGCTAAAAATTTGAAGGAGATAAAATTATTAACAGTAGAGAAGGATACATAGACAGACATATATAGTCGTTGCATTCCATATTTCACTTCAAAATTAATCCAATATTTAAAAACAAAGAAAACATTTTGCTCATTAATCCCACCTTAATTACGAGACAATCCAACGGCTTGAAAATTTAAAAAGCTCGGTGGATTAAGGTTTTTTTTCTTGCAATTAGTAACAACGGCTAGAAAATTTAAAAAGGATACATAGGCGTTGGTTTTCACATCCGCATCATTCCGTACTTCTTGTATATATTCCTCCATAATTGAGAAATATGTGCCTCTAGAGAGAACTCAGGAACCTGGGGGGAGAGAGAGAGAGAGAGAGAGAGAGAGAGAGATGGTGGTACGAGGTGGCGACCGTAGACGCTGAAGAATGAGAGACGCATTCCTCATCTTTACATGTTTCTGTCTTCGCTATTATTGAGCTTTGAGGCATTTTTGGCTCTCTCCCAAGAACAAGCAACGAGAAATGGCTTCCGGAGTTGTTTATTCTCTGCAACAGCACAGAGGTTTTCTTTTATGATAAATATGATTCGGTTTCTTTTCTTAATCTTTTAGCTAGATTTGTAACATTTGAGTTTTGATTTCCGTAGGAGAAATCTTATTGAATCTGAAACAGGGTTTTCTTTTCAACCATATTCGGATGATCGATTCTTGAAATTTTTGAAGTGAATTTAGATAGAGCCATATAAATATAGTTTCTTCTTCAGTTGGTTATTATCTACTAACCCTGTAACTGCTTGATCATCAAGTCTCCAAGAAACTTACCAGTTCGTTCGTTCTCATCTTTTTGGTGCTTTAGTTCAAAATATTCTCAAATTTCCTTTTATATTTCATACAACTTCTGGTTGATTATTAATTCTTAATTGGATTTCAGCAAATGTAGCGGCTTTTATATGGACTCGGGCGTGAAGAATACAAAGTCTTTGTCGCTTTCAAAATCCTCATTTTGACAGAGAGAAAAGCTTCAATGGTTCTTATGGGAGATGATGTTTTGAGGATAAATAACAGTCTTTTTGGTCTCTGTGTCTTCTTCATTTGAGTTCTTTGGTCATCCCTTGTGTACTACTACAACTTCTCAAGGTAACTCTCTTTTCATCCGGGAAAAACTATTTACCATAGTATTCATTGTCGTTGAAAATTCGGAATGTTTAAGTCTTTTTACTCCTCAACAATGAGTAAAATGTTGGTAGTTTTAATGAAATTGACAGTACGTACAATCCACATAGTTGAAAACATAAAATATTTTAGTTATTTTATACAAATCACATTTAAAAGATGTGATAACCAAGATGTTTATATTTTATATTATTTGAAACATTGGAGTTAATAGATACTATCTTATTCAAAACATTTTATATCAATAGGTGCAATCTTTTTCGGGTGTTGGTGATTAATTTGATGCAGGCTTAATTGGGATGTGCTGTAAAAAAGGGGTATGTGTTTTTTATTTTCCTCCTTTTGTTAATTTTTGCAATCTATCTGCAAGGACCAACTTTATTGGAGTGTTCCAATTTCTTTCACACATTCCATTCTAAACTTTTTGGGTTATTTTTTGATATATATATACTTTGCCTGATTAATTAATGTTCTACTTTTTGCTTGCTCGATTTGCAATCCAAAAAAAACTTTAAGTTCTCTCATCTCAAATTCCTCTTACATACTCTTAGCAAAGATTTCACTCATCTTTTCATTAGTAGCACCGTGTAACATTGCGCTAGAAATTTAATGGTGGAATTTCTATAGGCGGAGTTTTCACGAATTGACCAATCGCGTATAAGTCTCCCAGCATAATCAGTGTTACCACTTACTATGGTGCTTGAAGCATGATTTTATTTATTTGAGCTAGTTAGAAGTGTCAGAATGCGATATGGTCTACGCTATTAGATTTAGTTGATTATTTAGGATTTTTTGGTGCAATAATCTCATTTTCAGTTTTCGGACGAAACGCTTATTCGAAAATGAGTTTTCTTTATTTCGAGGCACTTCGGGGTTGCATTTCGATAAATGAATTGCACAGTTAGTTTAGTTTGTATGATTAGGATTTTCAGTTTAAAATTTATTTTTCACTTTTCCAGAGTGAATATTAACCTTAACAGTAGCACCAAGTGTGTGTTTCCAAAATATGAAATGCTTAAATTAGGTTACAGAAGTTTTATTTGAAAACATGGCAAGATCTTAGCCACACTTGATGAATAGTATTGGATACTTGGCATCAACAGGAACCATAAGATTGAAGGAAATCAAGGTGTGAGATCATGCCACCTAAGTACAACTCTATTACATCCAACCATCCAGATTGTGTCAAATTATCATGTTGTGATATCATTATCCAACCCTTTAAACCTTAAACATTTGATTGGGTTAAGAAAATTTTGATTTGAGCTTGATAGCATTCCAAACCCTAACCAAATCCTCTTTAAAACCCAAAATGAAGCCCACTTGTGTATGGCCCACGAAATTTAGCCACCTTGGCAAAGCTTCTTGAGAAAATTTCCACCCACTCAAGGCTGACCATCCACTACTCATGATAGCCCCAAAGCTGTGCATGATGTGAAAGGTCAAAGGCCACCTCACCATCATGAAGTCATGGAAGTTTCCTTGGTTGAAAACCACTCACTATTTGTACTTTTTTGTGACCTAATCATCAAGGTGTCACTCAAGTCCATACTTCACTTTTCAAAAGTGTATTAGGTGTGCAAGTCATCCCTTCACTCACTTCACCCATTAAAGGAACATCTTTGAGTTTAGTTTTCCGTTGGTAAAGGTTTGTTTGATTACATGGTCATTTGATCGGTCAAAAGTTATTTTAACTATGAAAAAGTCAATCTGGGCGATAATCTGGATAGTGTGTGTATTTTGGAGTTTTTGACCAAGGCAATGGAAAAATCTTGGTCCGAAATTTTTATGGAGTGCTTTCAACATGTTTATTATGAATGTTTGTTGGAGATTAGTTGCATGATTAAAGGTTTCGATAAAGGATTTTCTTAGATCTAAATGCTTAGAAACTGGAAGAGGAAAAACAATTTATGTTTGAAGAAAGTTGTGGTTTATTCTTAGTCCATGACTTTGTGAGGATGTTATTTTGAAGGTTTTTTGTGTTAGTTTCAAGGATATGAAATTTTATGCAAGAGAGTACATGGTTAGGTCAAAAGTTTGATGTTTTAGGCTAGATCCATTTTTTGTTTATTTTTAGTCATGTTATTTTAAGTTTAATGTTTGGATCTACTTAAGGACACATTTTTAAACCATATGATGTTTTGGTTTGAAGATATTCCTCACGGTATGCTCAGATCAAGTGTTTTGATCAAGGCAAGTTGAGAAAGGAAATTCTGCTTTTGGCTAAGTGTTGGAGTCGAGTACTTCAAGTGAGATTTTTGTGATTTTTTGTAACTTTCATGTGTTGATTCAAAGCAGGTTAGTTGTTTGTGTTAAGAACATGTTAGAAGAAATTTTTGGATTTTTGGAATTCTTGGAGATATGTTTTGAGATAGGTCAAATCTTGAGATTCAAGAGTTTGTATTTTAGTTAAAAAGTTTGGATCTTTTTACTAAAAAGTTTTATATCTATGAGAAGTATATTTTTGTTGGATATTTTAAGCATGTTTTTAAACATAAGATAGGACGATCTTTGTTGCAATATTTCGGTTTGATCATGAGTTTTGAAGTTGAAACAAACTGCAACAAAAATCAAGAGATATGGCCTTTGGAAGTTTCGGCCCTATGATGTTTTCTTTCACAGTTGTGTTTAGTTTTAAATTTCTCCAAGTTGATATTTGAGGTTTTTTGTAATTTTTAGAATTAGGATATGAAATCCTTAAGTTATGGGTAAAATGATAATTTTCTCACATGTAGAGGCATTTTTCATGTTTCTAATTGTTAGTGATAAAGTTTCTAACTTTTAGAATCTCTACTTATAGTTTCTCGTGTTTCGTGCTTTATCCCCGTAACGTGACTGTAAGGGGTTCCCCCCCTCTGTCTTAGTGGGCCTCAAAGGGGCAGGAATAAGAAACGAAACCCCACCCTAGAACAAATAAACTCTTCGGCCTGACGCACGGGTAGGCTGCCCAGGATGTAACCTCCAAGAGGGAGCATGCTGCAGGGGATGAGACTCACCGTCCTGGAGGACCCTCCTCGAACAGCATCCAACCCTTGAGTACCTGTTCACATAAATGGACGGGAAGTAAGGTCCCTTAACCCTCTAACAAGTAGACATTGACGAACCACCAAGGACGCTAGCAGAGTAAGGCAAAACGGAGAAGCACACTGCATTAGAGGCATCACTACCTGAGCTACACGCTACATTAATGACATTGTCGCAGAGCATGCCACATTAAAAGACTCTTTCAAAAGGAACAGTAAAAAGAACATGGAGTTTACTGGGGCAAGCACGATCTGTTTTTCCCCAGACTCTTGGTATAAATAGCAACTTTTAGGTATGAGAAACTCTCTCTGATCCTTGGACTCTTTCTTTATTTACAAACTTCCAAAATACTCTACTAACTTTGGCATTTGAGACTCCCCGGCCCAAAGGCACCACCCTCTCCTAGTGTATTTCTTCTCTATCTTTACAAGCCCAGTTTTGAATACCTGAGTTGCTGGAACCTGGCCTAAGGTTTACGAAGCACGATGTTAATAGAGCGTCGTCTGTGATATTATTGTAGATCTCACGTGTGTACTTCGTATGCCTGTGACAATCCGTTCTGGAGAACTCAGAAGAGACACAAAGGAAGTTGCCATAGAGACAAGACTAAAAGATATAAAGGATTGGGTAACAAAGTTGACCGACGTGGTGCAAAACCTTCACAAAGAGAATGAAGGGCTCAATAAACCTCAACAAGGGCAGAACGAGAGAAGGCAGAGAGGAAGAACATTCAAGACGAGCTCTGCAATCTCAAAAGAATGTATGAAGAGATTGCAAGGAAAGTGGGTAAATCGTCGTCAATGGACCAACTCTGCTCACAAGTACTGGTCTACCTTACACAAAAGAGGTGATGGATGTTCCCTTACCAGCAAAGTTCAGGCTCCCCACCATAGAGATGTATGATGGAGGGAGGGACCCCCTTGAGCACCTAAAAACTTTTAGGGCTCACATGACGTTGCATTTTCTAGGGGAGGTGGCAGGGCGTTCCCACTGACCCTAAAGGAGCCAACACGGGTATAGTTCGGGTCTCTAGCGTCGGGTTTTGTAGATAGTTTTGGCCAGTTGGCTCGACTAGTTTTGGCGTAGTTCATGTCAATTCGAAGAAGGCTACCTCTTCACCATCAAGCAAGGAGAGAAGGAAAGCCTGAAGACGTACTTGTCCCGGTTCAACATGGAGAGCATGACCACTGATGACCAATATAAAAAGATAACCCTAGTGGCACTTCTAGGAGGGGTCTAGCCACGATCCCAGTTCATGGTCGAGCTGGTGAGAAGGACTCTCGAGATGATGTGGGAGTTTTATAGTCCAGGTCCACAAACTTCATTAACGCCAAAGACACTCTTCGAGCCCTAACAGAGCCAATGAAGAAGGAGCTAGGGCGAGCGGAGAGGAAGGCAAGGGCCCCAACCCCTTATCCAACTTATCCAACCCCCGCAATGACCCGAATGCCTAACCTAACCTTCGCTGCAAACGAAGAGTGGGTTCAGTGCCAGTCTAACCCAAATCTTACATTATCCTGCTATGTCAACGATCAAGGCGAGTTGTGCTAGAGGCCGCTCGGTCCCTCCCATGAAGGAGAGCTGGTCCGGCCTTTCGACTATCCAAATACTTATCTATCCGGACTCCCATCGTAGCGAAGAGCTGACCAGCCCCATGGCCGTCTGAAGAAGTTACCTCCTTAGAGAATCAATGGGGCGGGTTTGACTTGAGGCATCCAAGCCACCCTCTGATGCAGTGGAGGCCTAGTCTTTCGACCACCCTACGTGAACAAAGTCTCCAAAGGTGAAACATCGAAGCAATGGGTGTGCTACCTCGAAAGCCAAAATAGCCTAGCTGAATAGTAGACTACACGATGTTAACGAGCGGGAGCAGGTCTAATCTCAAACTACCTGAACAAATTGCCTCCCCGCGAGATAGCAAGGGTGAGTTGTGCCGAAGGCCGCTCAGTCCCTCCCGTGAAGGAGAATAGGTCCAGTTTTTTGGCTGCCCGATACTTACCCAAACTCCCATCACAATAAGGAACGAATCAACCCCACGGCCGCCCAAAGAAGTTACTTTTTTGGGGGCTAAATGGGCAAGTTGGCCCAAGGCATCCTAACCCCTCCTTGATGGAGAGAGGGCTAGGTCCTTCGACAGCCTGAATACTGCACCAAGGAACGCAAACATCAACAACCCGATAAAAAGCTCAAAGGCCAGATGGCCTAGGTTTGCGAAGTTTAACACTCCTACAAATCGCGTCGGCTAAGGATAAAGTTCTGATGACGTGTTTTTCTTTCAATCAGGAATTAAATACGCAACGCCAACAGGTTGGAGTGGGTCTAGTCTCAAACTGCCCTGACAACCTACCTCTCTACGGACCAAGGACATGGGTCGAGCCAGAGGTCGTCTTGTCTCCCTGTGACGGAGAGCGAGATCAACCCCACGGCTAAACGAATAACCTACCCCAGCCATAGAGCTACTTGGAGGGGCATAAAGGTTGGTTAGCAAAACGCTTCGCGGTCTCTCCCCCAAGGAGGCGACCGAAGTCTCTCCCTAATGCAGCTTAACTGCCTTGACAACCTACCTCTCTACGGACCAAGGACATGGGTCGAGCCAGAGGTCATCTTGTCTCCTTGTGACGGAGAGCGAGATCAACCCCACGGCTAAACGAATAACCTACCCCAGCCATAGAGCTACTTGGAGGGGCATAAAGGCTGGTTAGCAAAACGCTTCGCGGTCTCTCCCCCAAGGAGGCGACCGAAGTCTCTCCCTAATGCAGCTTAACTCTTAAGGGGGGATTTCCAACCCCTCCAAACCAACGACAGTGAGCGAGAGCCAACATGCGCTAATGACACTTCTCTCTTCTTTAAATTACATACCAAAACAAAGCACAGCAACGCAAAATGGAAAAACTGAAGGACTAAGCGGGGTAAAGTGTGTCCAAGAGACAAACGACAAGGAGGAAATTGGCATAAAAAAGAAGTGGAGAGACACCAGCCTTGTCAAACAATATCGCTCAAGGCCCCAAGAGGACAACTGCCTAACAAGGGCGAATGAAGACAAAAAAAGCAGAAGAGCTATTATTAGCTAGCAGGGTCGTTAGGAATAGATTAGGCTATGGCGGGGTGGACCGTAAAGCATGACGGAAATCCCCTCGTCTAACACCAATTCCATGGTTTCTTGCGACAAAACCCCCTCAGGCTGGCCATAAAAAAGAGAAGAAGAAGAAGAACAAGAAGAACAAGAAGAAGAAGAACAAGAAGAAGAAGGAAAACATCAGAGAAGAATACGCAAAGACAAGTAGCCTGGCACAACAAAAAGTATAAAGGCAATTTCATTAATGATCAGAAACTACACAAGCCGCATGGCGACAGTGCACAGAAATATACCTTCTACAAAAAGAAAGACAAATAATAGAAAAATAAAATAACAGCAATGGCACAGAGAAGCTAGGACGTGGTAACATAGCGCACCATGCTCAGAGACCTCGGCAGCAAGAGTGTCAGCCTCAGGGACATCAAGCTTAGGGTCGTCGTGTTCGGGAGCAGCATGCTTGGATATGATAGGGAAGGCATGACCTGTAAAAGCATTAAGGATCATGTCCATCCCCAGCTTGCGGCCAAATGCAAAAGGCTTCTCTGTCAACAAAACCAAGTAAGGTCAAGATCCTGCAAATATTTCTCGAAAGTTTGCAAAAATAGCATAGAACTCTCCAAAATTAGGTCCTGCATCGACCTAAGGCCCTCAGCACACCCATGCACCCACGCGGTATCGCAAACGCCCACGAACAACTTCAGCTGGCTGTCCAGGCGGTAGGTGACGTCTTGCACTCGAGACAAATCGCTCCAAGCTCCCATCCCCTGGGCATCTTCCCTAGCCTTCTCCTGTTGCTTTTTCTGACGGCAGGTAGCTTCTTAGTTTTCTTGCTACCCTCCTCCAATGCAAGTCCTACCCTCCTTAACTCTTGCTCCAGTTGTTCCCTCTCATCCCTCTCACCGCAAGCGTGCCGTAAGGCAATTTGGGTCAGCGCACGAAGGGCTTGGTTTTCCTGCTAAACGACCTCTTGGGTGTCCACAATAAGGCTGCCAGATGAGAGGAACCCTAACAACAAGATAGGCCAACGTGGAATGGTCTATAAAAGGAATCTAGGAAACGATGAAAGAAAGGGAAAAGATGGAAAAAGAGTTGGCAAACCCTATGGAAGAAGCGAGACAAACATTTGACAACTTGGCTGATGGCTTCCGCGTGGCACCCCCCCCCCCCCCCCCCCCCCCCCCCGGCCGTTTTTAGCATGTCCAAGGGGAAGATGACCTCCACTGAACCTCCGGTCGCCTCGATTCAACGGGATTCTTCAGCGACCTCCCCAATTGCAAGGGTCGAAGGCTGTTGATCTGTCTAACCCTCACCAACTACAATATCCAAAAGGAGTCTCAACCTCCCGCTTGGTGCTCCATCTCTGAGACGCTGTTTTCGAAAGTAATGGTGGCCGATCTCTTAATGACAGAGTCCCAACCGCCCTTTTAGGAAAATTATCTAATAAGTTATTTGGGGATTCCAAGATTCTCATTCTAATACCATGGCTGACAATCATAGTGTTCATGACGAACTCAAAAATGATCATATTCAATATAATCCACCAATGAGAACTTTGCGTGATTATTTGCAACCAACAAGGACAAGTACTCCATCTTGCATGATTTTTCCTATGAATATGGGGAATTTGATTTAAAGCCTGGAGTAATACAATTGCTTCCCAAGTTTCATGGCTTAGACTCAGAAAGTTCTTATTTGCATTTAAAAGAATTTGAAGAGGTTTGTGCAACTTTGCAAAACTAAACTTTCAATGATATTGTTGTTAGATTCAAGTTGTTCCCATTCTCTTTGATGGAAAAAGCTAAAAATTGGCTTAATTCCTTGAGACCAAAATCTATTGGCACATGGCAAGAAATACAAAGAGAATTTTTGAAAAAGTTTTTTTCTACTCACAAGACCAACACTCTTCGCAAAAACATTATGAATTTTTCTCAAAAAGAAAATGAGACTTTTTTTTCAGTGTTGGAAGCTTTTTACGGAATTATTGATGCCCGCATCATGGCTATGAGACTTGGTGCGTCATTAGTTTCTATGAAGGTTTAACTTCTTAAATGCCAGTTTCTAGATGCTTGGATGAAAATGCCCAATCTTGGGACAACACAGATCGTTCTGATCGGTCAAACAAGTCCAAGCCTAATACCATGTCACAAGAATGTATGTATGTCCTCATAGGAAATGATGATGTGAAAGTTAGGATAGTTAGTTTGACTAGAAAAGTCAAGTCCATTGAACTTAGGAAGGTAAATTCAGCTAAGATCATCATTGTCCAAGAAGAAAATTGTGGCATTTGTGAGACTAGTGGACACCTAACTCAGGATTGTCCAACAATCTCTGCTTTTAAAGAGGTGTTGCAAGAACTGGCAAATGCCATGAATATAAAAGACCTTTTTTTCCCCTTATTCTGAAACATATCATCTTGGATGGAGGAATGGAGGAATCACCCAAACTTTAGTTGGAGGAATGAGTCCAATTCACATCAAAGTCCTCAAGGGCGTTCTGTTTTTACTCTTTATGTGCCTCCACATAAGAAAACCCTTGAGGAGACATTACAAAGTAGCTATCTTAGCCTTCACATAATCATTTTTGAGGACATACATACCTTCTTGAGAGGACTTATTTGACCGATCAAAACGACCTATGTTGTCGCAAGATTGGGCATTTTCAGCCAATTGATCAAAATGGTCCCAATCATCATCAGGATCTTTATTTAAAAATTCACCATTACACATCATCTCTATAAACTGGCGCATTTGAGAAGTAAACTTTCATAGAAAAAACTAATGGTGCTCCAAGTCTCATAGCCATGATGTGGGCAAGTTAGCAATAATTCCTTAAAAAGCTCCCAACATTGAAAAAAGTCTCATTTTCTTTTTGAGAAAAATTCATAATGTTTTGAGAGGACTTATTCAACCGATCAAAATGACCTATGTTGTCCCAAGATTGGGAATTTTCAGCCAATTGATCAAAATAGTCCCAATCATCATCAGGATCTTTATTTAAAAATTCACCATTACACATCATCTCTATAAACTGGCACATTTGAGATGTTAAACCTCCATAGAAAAAACTAATGGTGTGCCAAGTCTCTCATAGCCATGATGTGGGCAAGTTAGCAATAATTCCTTAAAACGCTCCCAACATTGAAAAAAGTCTCATTTTCTTTTTGAGAAAAATTCATAATGTTTATGCGAAGAGTGTTGGTGTCCTGTAAGTAGGAAAAAACTTTTTCAAAAATTCTTTTTACATTCTTGCCATATGCCAATAGAATGGGAACAACATTAATCTAACAACATCATCATTGATAGTTTAGTTTTGCAAAGTTGCACAAACCTCTTCAAATTCTTTTAAATGCAAATAAGAAGTTTCTGAGTCTAAGCCATGGAGAGTGTTGGTCCAGGTTTTAAATCAAAATTCCCAATATTTGTAGGAAAAATCATGCAAGATTGAGTACTTTTCCTTGTTGGCTACAAATAATCACGCAAAGTTCTCAGTGGATTATTTTGAACATGATCATTTTCGAGTTTGTCATGAATACTACGATTGTCAGCCATGGTGTCAGAATGAGAATTCTTGGAATCCCCGAACAACCTATAAGATAATTTTTCTAAAACAATTTCCACTTTCCACATGTAGGTTGGGGGTGGGGTTTCTGTTGAAAATGTGTTAGTTATTTTTTTTTTCTTTCTATTTTTTTCCACTAGTCTTTGTTTTCTATCATTTAAAAAAAAAAGTGACATAAATTTATGGAGTAATTCTACATACAATCGTAAAGTGTGCAACCGCCGCGTAATCGTTTTGAAAAAAAGTGAGATCCACTATTAAAAAAATATTTTTTTTCATGTGGGTCCAATGTTTTATTCATTTTTTTCAAAGCGATTACGCGGCGGTTGCACAATTCACGATTGTAAATATCTTTTCTCAAATTTATGAGGCAGTTGGTAACATAAATCCCAAAGGCCTAATGACTGGTTGAAGAGTGAATGTCAAAATGAGTTCTCTTTACTAATTGTTTCTTAGCAATATGCAAACTTGCTTGAATTTTGAATTTTCACTTCACAACTAGATTGCAATTTTGGGGTAAAAGTTCAATTTTTTAGTTGTTGATCTTTTTGTTTCTTGGAGGCCTGATGAACCACGACTAACTTGTTTACTTGGCAAATTGAGAAGAAAAAAGTGAAGGTTGTGTATTGTTGGAGGCACTAGAAAGGAACCAGTAAATTAGACCAGGTACATCTGAAATGGCTGCCTATTGTTCAAGTCAAAACAAAAAACAAAAAAAAAAAAAAATCATTGTCTATACACACTTCTCCTTCATGGTAAGTGCTTTACCTCTTTCTATTTCTATGGTTCAATTTTCACCCATGTTGCCTAGATGACTTAGACAAGAGGGGGAGTTGAATTGGATTGTATTTAAAAATCCACAATTATAAATTAAATACACAATATAAAACATGAATAAAATACAAATCAACAGTAAATATAAAGAGTAAGGGTAAGAGGAAGCAAACTCAGTATTTTAACAAAGTTCAGCCTCACTGCCTACGTCCTCACCTCAATCTATCCCTTGAGGATTCACATATTCACTATCAAATCTCTTTTAGGTGGAGATAGAAAACTATTACAACTTTGAGCAGTACTGCTACAAAGAATCCATGTAGAATACCCTCTACACTTGCAATCACCTTACTCGTGGTTATTCAATGTCTATTCCCTGTGTACAACACCTCCTTTACTAATACAAGAGCATATAGTAGGTAAGTTATAAGAAAACACTCATCAATGACTGTAATAAGAACAATACAGGGTACAGGGTAAAACCATAACTCTCTCAAAATGAATAAGGATTAGGGCATATGAAAACAACAATCCTTAGAGAAAAGAGATTGAAAACTTTGAATAGATGTTGTAAAACTTGCAATTGATGTGAATGTACTCTTGTTGTTCTGTTCTTGATTTGAAGATCTTAAATGAGCTATTTATAGGCATATGAGACTTTATTTTCAAATTTAAAAAGATTCATATGTCAAAGACAACATCATTCACTTTTCAAAATTTTCAAATCAAAGTTTTACTTTTCACAATTGTCAAAGACAACATCATTCACTTTTCAAAATATTCAAATCAAAGTTTCACTTTCTTGAAATTGTTTCATTCACTTTTCAAAATTTTTAAATCAAAATTTTACTTCTTGAAATTGTAAAAAACAACATCATTTACTTTTCAAAATTTTCAAATCAAAATTTTAAATTTCGCAATTGTCAAATACCATCAATTACTTTTAAAAAAAATTTAAATCAAAGTTTTACTTTTTTCAATTGTCAAAGACAACAATCATTCACTTTTCAAAATATTCAAATCAAAGCATGTACATGTGAAAGATGACAATTAATTATCTTTTAAAAATTCAAATTTCAAACTTTTAATATTCAATATCATGCACATGTGAAAAATACAATTTGATATTTCATAAGAAAATATTAGTTTTGAGCCTTAATCCAATTTCTAATTTTATCAAGATATATACAAAATTATTTTAAGAGCTTTATTTGTAAACTTATTCCCTTTCTTGCTCATACTTGGTTCATTGATGTGCTTAGCTTTATTGTGTAAATAATTTGAGGTTGAGATTTCTTTATGTTTGAATTCATTTGCTATAATTAAAATCAAAATCCATGTGTAGATATGTAATTATATGAAACTTGAAGCCTTGGATTCAACAATCTCCCCCTTTTTGATGATTACAAATATTTAGTAGAACTCTGAAACCAGTAGTAATACTTAAGCTCCCCCTGAGAATATGCATTAGTTTTTCAAGTAATGCATAAACATAATTACAAGCATATATAAACAAGTTTAACAAATAAAGTGTTGGAAAGAACATGATAATATGTTCTAGACTAAAACTTCTCCCCCTTTTGGCATCATTAAAAAGGAACCGCAGCGAGCAATGCCAATGGACTGATGAAAACGTGCATTTGTAGAAACTGAGGAGAGTTGAATAATTGCAGCTACCCGGGTCCCAACAAGTGATACAAAATCTTGAGCCACCTGGGTCCCGACATGAGGGTTTATATATTTGTCATAATTAGCCGTTGTAAAAGTGTTAGTTGTTGCACAATTTGTTGCACAATTCATGGAGACATGTATTGCAGAATTCATGGAGGATTGTCTTCTGGTTGTATAGCCATTAGTTTTTCACAAGGTAGTTTCATTATCTCCTTCTAAATTCTTGAGTCCTGCCCAGGTCCCGACAAATGCTATAAAGCTTTAGCCGCCTGAGTCTGCGGAGATAGTGCGACAAAGCCTCGAACCCCGCTCAGGTCCCGCCTGGATTAACTCTAACTTTGCATAAATGTACTGGATTTCTATTTAAAAATACCATTTTCACCTTTCAAATACTCACAGAACAATTTCTCACATTGCTCATTGACTTAGTTTCTATTTATCTAGAACGATAGCAAAAAATCAGGAACCCAGATTTAAATTAGGAACCCATTATGCAAAAAATACGAAGTCAACATCAGCAGTTAACAGCAGAGGTTCAGCATTTATGAGAAAAATAGATATAGTCTGCAGTTAATCTCGCTAGCTTAACTATATAAAATATGCATCCAACATATCATGTAATCTTGACTAAGTAAGTTTTGAAGAACTGATAGATTGTCTTGTTCGCATTTCCATCTCTATAAAATCAATCTTGAGTTTCATCTCAAATCAATCTTTTTTGCTCTCTGAAATCCATCTGCATTCTTACTCTCTAAGCTTTTTCTCATTTTTATTTAATGGCTTAGCAATTTTCTTCCACCAATCTCCGTGTTCACTATATGGGGGTATTATATACCTCAACCTCCAGTTATTTTTGCATTTACCATAGGTGCCATGATGCAACAAGAGAATGATCTGACTAACAGTCAGATGATGACTCCATTTATGAACTTGTGAGTCTCGGTACTCGATACTCATCATCCATTGTCGCATTTTCCAAGCGGTTGCAGTCCAGAGCTCGCGTGAGAAGATTTACAAACTTCAACAACTTATTCACGAGACTAACAAAAAAATAGGAAACTTAAAGCAGGAGAATAAGGATTTAAAATCATTACTTGTCTCTTCATTTCAACTTCCTACTCCTTTAGATGAAGGATAACATGTTAATATATGAAAAACAAGGCTAAAAGTCTCAAGTTTTTGTAAGTCATTTGAGATAATACATTAAAAATGTTTAACATATATATTCAAGGCATAAATCATTCATATTTCTCTTATAATCATGCATACTCTATCTTCTGGTAGAGGTTTTGTGAAAATGTATGCCAACTGATCGTGTGTGCTTGTGAATTCTAATACAATATCGTCTTTCTACACATGATCTCAAAGAAAATGATATCTAATCTCAATATGCTTAGTTCTAGAATGTTGTATTGGGTTCTTTGAAAGATTTATAGCACTTGTATTATCTGAGCACAACAACTACCTGCATCAACATATTCTGCCTCAGCATTAGATAATGCAACAAAATTTTGTTTTTTACTAAACCATGAAACAAGTGCATAACCTAAAAAATGACATGTTCGTTCAACTAGTGCTTTTTCGATCAACTTTGTAAGCAGCATAATCTGCATCTGAGTAGATGATTAGATCGAAAGAAATGTGCATAGGATAACATAACCATAGGTCAATTGTACCAACAAAATATCTAAGAATGCACTTAACGGTAGTCAAGTGTGATTCTTTTGCACAAAAGCATACACATTAAACATAATATCTGGTCTACTGGCTGTTAAATATAATAGACTACTAATCATACCTCGATATACCTTTGAGTCAACTGGCTTACTGATTTTATCCTTGTCAAGTTTGGTGCATGGACTCATTGGTGTTCCAATTTCCTTCATACCTTCCATCCCAAACTTTTTGAATAATTTTTTGATATATTTTGATTGATTGATGAATGTTTCACTTTTTGCTTACTTGATTTGCAATCCAAGAAAGAAGTTAAGTCCTCACATCATGCTCATTTCAAATTTTTCCTGCATACTCTTAGTAAAAACTTGGCACATATTTTCATTAGTAGCATTAAATATTATCATCCACATAAAACTGAATTAAAAGAATATCATCTTTTTCATGTTTAATGAAAGAGTTATATCGATTTTTCCTCTTAAAAAATATTTTTCAATCAAGAAACCACTAAATCCTCATACCACTAAATCCTCACACCACTAAATCCTCACACCAAACTCTAAGGGCTTGTTTGAGTCCATATAGTGCTTTTGTGAACTTGAAAACATGATTTGAAGAAATATGATTTTCAAAACCTAGAGGTCGCTCAACATATATCTCTTCACTTATTAAAACCATTTAAGAATGCACTTTTAACATCCATTTGAAAAAGTTTGAAATCTTTATAACAAACATAAGCAAGTAGTTTCGAATAGCTTCTAATCTTGCGACTGGTGCATATGTCTCACCATAATCGATTCATTCTTCTTGATTCAAACCTTGGGCTACAAGTTGAACCTTGTTTCTAGTAATGACTCCGGACTCATCTTTCTTATTTCTAAAAATCCATTTTGTTCCAATAACAATATGATTTTTGGGTTTAGGGACAAGTGTCAAAATATCAATTCTTTCAAATTGATTTAGCTCTTATTGCATAACTAGAATCCTAGATTCCTCAAGAAGTGTTTCTTCAATATTTTTGGGTTCAATCTGAGATAGAAAAACAGTATGATTGCAAATATTTTTAAGAGATGATCGAGTACTTAAAGCTCGTGAAGATTCTCATAGAATTTGTTTCGATAGATGATCTTTCACAAGTTTTCACTATTTGGTTTCATCTTGTATTAAGTTTTGATGATCTTTCCTAATGTCTCCAAATGTCAAGTGTCTTGAACATCCACTTATCTAAAAACCATTGTTTTTGCTTATGGAGGACTTCATGCATACCTATAAAAATAATTAAAATGATTTTTCTTGGTACCCATATGGTCCTAATAGTCATTGTATGTTTTCTTCTAATAGAACAAGCACGATCATTATGACCATCTATTACAAAAATTGCAGATAGCATCTGACATATACAAAGAACTTGAGTAATTGTAATAGTATCTTTCTTTCAAAAATTTTATTTTATCAAAAGAATTTTGAATACTGGACTTTGATTTAGAAAGATTATCAAAGAAGTTTTTCAAAATTTCTTTTTCCGTTTGTAAATTTTTCAACAATATTTTCTAAATCAATCACTTTCTTTTTCACTCATGATATTGATCTTTTGAAATGATGTTTTCTTTTCTTAAAATATCAATTTCGTTTATTAAAGAAGAATTTTTCTTTTTCAAAAAAGTATATTTGATACCCAATTTCTCAAGTTCCTCATATACCTCTTCTAAGACATCTTGCAATTCCTCATATGAAAGATTTTCAATATTATCAAGATTTATTACCTCAATGTCGTCTTTAGCCATAAGACAAAGATTTACAGATTCTCCATTGCTTACTTCGCTGTCTAAGCTGCTTGAATCATCATCCCATGTAACTTTCATTGCTTTCTTGCCCTTACTTCGATCTTTCTTTAGAAGAGGACAATCCGCATTGATATGTCCTGGTTTATAGCATTTGTAACAAGTTAAAGAGTCATATATTTACCTGTATCTTTCTTGGAAAACGTTTTGGAGGATTTCCTTGAAAGTGCTTTATTTCTCTTTAAAAATCTCTTAATTCTCCTTGTTATCATCGTAAGTTCATCTTTGTCGTCAGTTCCTCATCTTCATCACTTTCACTTTCATGAGGAAAAGCTTTAAGTACCAAACTCTTATTTGGCTTTCCTTTTTACTCTCCTCTTTTCAATGTTTACTCATGGGTGGTAAGTGACCCGATGAGTTCATTTACTTGAAATTTCTTGAGATCTCTAGCTTCAAGAATCACTGTCACTTTTGATTCCAAGCATTTTGGCAAAATTAATAATTTTTCTTACTATCTCCAAGCTGAAATAAACCTTGCCAAAAGCTATCAAGCGGCTTATAATGTTAGTAAAACAAGTGTACATAATAGAAATAAATTCATCATCATTCATTTTAAACAGAGAGTAAGAATATAAATTTTTGATTCTTTACCTTGCGAATTTCCTTCATAAATAACTTCCAAGTTATCCCAATTTTTTTTTTTATGCCGTCTTGCAAGTCATTATTCTATTGAACTCATTCTCATTGAGAGTATTATATATGAGTTTAATAGCTGTTGAATTCAATGTTGTAATTCTATCGTTTTCACGATTGAACTCTTCTTCTTCCTTTTAGACATTTACTCCATCAACAACTAAGTTGGCCACTAAGGGCCGAGGTCCCCCCTCTCAAGGTAAATTAGCCAACTATAAAGATGGCTAGTTCTATCTCTACTAGCACAGTAGACAAAGCTGTGTCCCAACTGTCTATGAAGATAGCTCAAACTACAGAGTCCACCTCATGAGCCATCAATGTCGTCCTCTCTGATCTTGGAGCAGAAAACTCTGCTCTCACAGAAGATTGATACTATTGCTGCCAAGTTGGAAGCCAATTAGCTCAAATTAGAGAAGGACAGTTGTACACTTTGACTGTGTTCAAGCCAATGATAGGCTAGTTTAGCTATCTTTGGACATGCAGCAGGTGATGGAGAAGTTTATAGACTCTGACGATGAGGAAGAGTGAGCCTTGAAAGATTTGTGACAAAATGGGGTTGGAGAAGTTGCTTTGTTGAGGGAGAGTTGAATGATTTTTTTTTTAAAAAAGAATTTTAAGATTTATGGGAGAAACTGAAATTTCATTTTGCTTGGGTTTGTAACAAGTACAATCTTAACTTTCTGATCTGTTGTTGGTTAGATTTGGTACTTTTGCTAGATGACTATGATGTTAAATGACTATGATGGTTGTTTAAAATTTTAGTCACTGCTTTTATGTTGCTACTTGTGTGTTTGGATTTATGTTTTTCTTGTGGTGTTTTCTAAGTTTTTGATCGATTCATGTTATATTCAACAAGTACTTGATTTTGTCAACAATCTGCTAAAGAAGGAGATTGGAAATGTGAATTTCAAGAGTTTGGCTAGAACTAGGTGACTAAGATTAATTTAAATTATGTGAGTTGTTGAATGTAAAATATTTTGAGTTTGTTTGGAGTTTGTAATTAAGTGTTTTACATAAGTAAAAGCATGTAATTCTAAGTGTCAAGGTTCTTATTTTAACTATTGAAGAGTTTGAATTTGAAGCTGCTACAAGGTTGTGGAGATAGTTTCTTGCTATTAGCTATCAGTTAGTGAAGTCGTTGCGATAGATTCAATCCGTCAGCAAAATTTTACTAGAACTTTGAAACTTCTTGCAGAAATATATTTAAATTGTCATATTAATTAGGAATGGCAAAAGATTCAATTATGTTGATTTTGAGAGCACTTCCCAGTTTCTTATTTTGGTGAGAAAGATTCATTGAGAATTTTCATATTGTTTCTTTCAATGAGTGTGATCATGATCTGAGGTTTAGAGAGTGTGATCATTTCAGCCACTGAGTTCTAGTAGAGAGGTCAATACTTGCTTGTAGGCTGCCCTGTAGAGTTTTACCAATAAAAAGTTTTTTAAAGGTTTCCATTCATTACCAATTTATGTGTCATGCAATTGATTTATTTTATGTTAATTATGTTTTTATTGAATAATTGCATGAATATTGATTAACAAATTGATTGATAGAATTGGTAGAGCTACGGAAATTTTACTGTACAAGGGTATTTTGAAAATTTCAGGGGAGATGCCTAAGGGTACAACTCACAAATTGCCATCGTGGCTGATACAATCCATCTTGTAGCCATTAAAAGGGGACTTGTTGGATGGAGACAACCACTCAGGCAGAGTTTGACTCTATGGGGGAATGGTTCGGGATTTTGGACTTCGTCCATTTGATTCTCCCTGAATCCCACAACGGCATAGTCAACTCTGACTTAGTTATATCAAAATGCTCTCAATGGGACTAAGGCTTCATTTCTACATCCATCCGGAATGTTCTACACTATCTATGTTTGGCTCTGACTTAATTGTTGTCGAACGCTTAGAGGATACTTGCAGTATCGTACAGAGACATGCCCTCAAGTCTATCGGGGTGGAGAATCGTAATTTTGTTGGAAGCCTCTATTCTTGTACTGACTATCGAGTGATTTTCATATGGAGTTTAGGTATTCCAATGTCACTACAGAGTCAATATGGGAACCATTATGTTTGAGCACGATACAGAGGATGGTGGTGTCCTTTCTCTACATGACTTGTTTTGTTGGTGTAAATCTCTTTTGAGATAAGCTCTATTGGTCTCACTAGAGTTATGTTGAACATCACTTGGTCTCACTAGATGATGCGTTTTACCTACATTTACAGTCATTCCTCACCTTCTACATGTGGGCTTTTATGCATACTTCTTTAGTCGCCTTACGACCTCGCCTCGCACCTAGCGCACACTTTTACCGAACACGTATCACAAACAGGTAGGATATCGTTTGCAAAAGTAGATGGGAAAACCATTGAAAGGACTGTTAGAGCATCCCACCCAAAAGCCTAATAGAAAAGGATCCAACATTCTACTAAGAGCATCCATAACAATTGGTGTGTCATTCAACTACACCATCTTTCCCTCAAACCAAACCTTCAAGCTAAAATATATGAGTGATACTATTTCACATGTGACATAAATAAAACTTTCATTATGTAAAAGTGTGGTACTATTTTAATGCATTAGGAGTCATATATTCTTGAATATACCATCTTATCTTAGGTATGCTTAATTCTCTAATAAATTGAACTCTAGAGAGAGGGTAATAATCTTAACAAAAAGACTTGGTATGTGTTCTTCCATCAAAGAGAGAAGGCAAATTGAATGAAGGGTAGAAAGCCTAATGAAGCTTTAAATGTATGTTATTCCATTAACAACTACTCTAAATGGAAAATTGAAGCTTTTTGTGCAAGGAAAACAGACAAAAGACATGAAAGGCTGAAAGATCAAGCAAGTGTAGTAAGCCATTTGTCACGCTTATTGAGGAAATGCCAATTATACACAAACCTAGAGAGTTTTGGCAAAGGCATTCATTGAATTATGTTCATGGGAGAGATAGAAAGAGAGAGATCTTAGATATGAGATTGCTCTTGCATGAAACTTCCCCTCCGTGGTCATCTCTTCGTTCTGTTGTATATTATTTTCTTCTCATTCAGCTCAAAATATCATTAGAATCATGCTAAAAAATGAATTGGATAAGAATACTAAGATTTGGGGAGCATAAAAGCAAAAAAAGAAAAAAGAAAAAGAATAAGTCACTAACACACTCCAATATACAAGCAGTTGGTCCTTGCAGATATATTGCAAAAATTAACGAAAAAAAAGAAAAAAAATTAGCACATACCCCTTTTTGTTCAGCACATCCAAGGCTGCAACAAATTAATCCCCAACACTCGAAAAAAGATAGCAGCTATAGATATAAAATGTCTGGAATAAAAAAGATAGTATCTATTAATTTCAATGTTTGAAATAATATAAAATATAAACATATATACTATCAATTTCATTAAAAGTACCAATATTTTAGTCATTGTTAAGGAGTAAAAAGACTTGAACATTTCATATTTTCAATTTTCAAATTAAATGGATCAAAATACTATGATAAGTAGTTTGTCTGGGATGAAAAGAGAGTTACCTTCAGAAGTCCGTCCACAAGACACGACAATCCAAATAAAGAAGACAGGGAGACCAAAAAGACTCGGTTATTTGTCCTCAAAACATCTCCCATAAGAACCGTTGAAGCTCTTTTCCCTATCTGTCAAAATGAGAGGAATGGTCATTTGGAGGATTTTGATAGGGACAGAGACTTTGTATTCTTCAAGCCCGAGGTCCAGATAAATGCAACTACATTTGCTGAAATCCAATTAAAAATTAATAATCAACCAGAAGTTATATGAAATATAAAAAGATATATGAGAATATTTTGAACTAAACCACCAAAAAGATCAGAACGAACGAATATCTGATAAGTTTCTTGGAGATTTCATGATCAAGCTGTTACAGGGTCTGAAGATAATAACGCAGCTGAAGAAGAAACTAAAGGAATCAAAAGAAACTCTATTCATATGGCTCTATCTAAATTCACTTAGAAATTTTCAAGAGTCTATCATCCGAAAAAGGTTGAAAAAGAAAAGCCCTTTTCAGATTCAATAAGATTTCTCCTATGGAAATCAAAACCCAAACGTTACAAATCTAGCTAAGAGATTAAAAAGAAACCGATCATAAAAGAAAACCCAGCTGCAGACGCAATCCAATGGTGGGAGAGAAATTAAAAACAGTAGTTTACATTTCACACAAAACTGAAAAGGGAATCGGGAGTACCTCTGGGCCTCTGGGTTGCAGAGTATAAACAACTCCGGAAGCCATTTCTCTTTGTTTGTTCATGACAGAGAGCCAAAAATGCCTCAAAGCTCAGTAATAGTAATAGCAAAGTGCCAAAGACAGAAAATTGTAAAGATGAGGATTGCGTCTCTCATTCTTTAGCGTCTACGGTCGCCACCTCGTCGAACCCAAGGACCACCATTTCTCTCTCTCCCCCCCTCTCTCTCTCTCTCTCTCTCTCTCTCCCAAGTTCCTGTGTTCTTTCTCTACGGGAACAGGATTGCTCAATTATGGAGAAACCTGAACAATGATGCGGATGTGAAAACCAACGCCTATGTATCCTTTTTAAATTTTCTAGCCGTTGTTACTAATTGCTCGAAAAAAATTTAAACCCCGGGCTTTTAAAATTTTCTTGCCGTTGGAATTGTCTCGTAATGTAACAACTCTGCGCAACACAACCGGGGGCTCGACAGGCGTTGGAAGAAAGAGCATCGGTTTGCTGAGAGGAAGTGGCTAGAGGCATATGTGATCGGGACAAAGATTAATGGTTGGGAGCTTAAATTACGTAGACCATGGGCCTCTGGACCATGCGCTGGAAGAAAGAGCCTCAGTTTCGCCCGAATTTTTATTGGATTGACAATGTTCATCCGAGCGGGCCAGGACCATTATATTTCTGCACAGGCCTAATCTCATTACCATACCCTTACAAAATGTCCCTTATTGTTCTTCTTATCATAGACTAGTCCCTCAATATCCTATACATTCTCTACATCTTCTTCATTAATTGGAAGCATTTTTCTTTCTAATTTGCAAGCATTCTACAATCAGTTACTCCATGGCGGGGTTCTCCGAATCTGAAACATCGAATATTGGTATTTGGATTATGGTCTTGTGTTGATTAGGGAGCATGGCAAGCCTCTTAAGGACAATATCCTCAAGTATTCTAAATACTCTGTAGGACTGCAGGTCGCCTAGTTGGCTACTTCTCTATAATTTGAGCATGCTAATTGGCTTTCAAAATTATATACATAGAATTGAGGCTGAGGACATCTTGCAAGGACTTTCCATAACCCACCCAAGTACCATGCCCCAAGTATTATGCCACCAACTGCTCTTCAATCTCAAAAAAATCATTTTGAGCCACCGACTTGTAGACTTCCTCCTTGTAATTATCAACTGTCCTCGCCCCTTGCCTTAATGTGTGAAATCGTTGGGATAAGACTTGAGTGTAGCCGAAGAGTAAAAAGTTGCCATTTTTACCCTTCATCTACTTATTCATCTTCTCATTATCCCTAATATTGGGCTTGTCTTGTCTATTTCAAGATTACTTTAGCCACTCCCACTAATTAGATGCTCGAACCTTCAACTTGATGCTGACTAATTTGACCTTCACATGATCTTGGACCTTTTTGGACTAGAAAAAAGTGGGGCACATCTAGGATTAATATGAAAAAATCCACTTTTTCATGGTGTGCCCACTTTTTTTTCAAGGAAATCACATTGGTCTTGCATACATTAAGAATGTATTTAACATTATTTGTAGCCTATAAAGTACCAGAAAATCCCGATAAGTCAACTCTAAAGACTAGATATTCATGGCATTCCTCCTGACCACGGTGCGCCTGTAATACAAGCATGGTCGTGATAAAGGGTTCTTAAAAGTGGAGGTAGAATCATGGTCATATATTTAATCCTCCATGTCCTACACTGCTAGAAAATAACATGAACCCACCAATTTATTAACGGGAAGCAACAACAATCACGTGAATAATTCCTCTTCGTATCAAGGCAGCTGCTGCCGCCGCAAGCAACTGCTGCCTTAGCCGCAGACGCAGCCTCTGCCGCAAAAGTAGCTGCACCACATCTTCACCCTCAACCATCGAGTCACGACTCTATCCAGAAATAAGGTGGTGTGGCAAGCACAATTTATTGAGTTGCTCCACAAGTTTTTCTAGTCTGAACAAATAATCCAGCAAGCCTCAAGCATCTCCTCTTGGTGGTAATGTATACTACATAGAATGAACTAGAGTAAATTTGCATTTGGATAGTGAGGTGGTCTATCATTTTTCAAAATGTAATTCGCTTGACTTATAGTAGTTTTTAACTGTTAGCTGTTCATAATTTTGAAACAAAATATGAAATGTAACGACAATATATGTCAATGTATCATTTTCTATTATTAGTAATTTGACGTCTTAGGAATTTCTAGCCATTAAATTTTTAGCAATTTTGTATTAGAAACTAAGATGATTTAGGATTAAAGGTTAATTACACTTTGCTCTTCAAACTTTCACTTAATTCAGAATGTGCCTCTGAAACTAATAATTGCATTAAAGTGGACTCTCGAACTTTCAAAACTTCCCAACCCCCATTCCGTCTGCCATTAACGTTAAATCTAAAGAAAATTCACTACACGTGTTGTTCAGGTGCATAACATTCACTGCAAAGATTTGACTCTGCTAGTAGACGGAAGGGGGGATTGAGAAGTTTTCAAAGTTCGAGGATCCACTTTTATGCAATTATTAGTTTCGGAGGCATATTGTGAATTGAGTAGAAGTTCGATGGGGCAAAATGTAATTAACCCTAGGATTAATTTTATTTTTGGAATTTCTCCACTTTTAGTCTGCACTCTTCTTATCACCCAATTTTATGCACTTTTTGTGAAATTGTTTCGATCATCTATGGTCACATGTTGGTAACTCAATGGCCGATCATCCAACAAAAATGAAAAAAAAGGAAAAACAGAACATTGAATTCAAACACTCACACACTCACACACTAAGCAACCCCATGATCCTAAAGAAAAGAGGCATGATTTGTCTAAGAATGAGGAGCAATTGGTGGTGTGGTAGTTGGGTGGCAGAAGTCCTTACAAAATGTCCTCAACCTCAATTCTATGTGTACATTTTTGAAAGCCAATCAACGTATCTCGATTATGGAAAAGTAGCAAATCAGGTGACCTGCAGTCCTACAAAGTAATTAGAATACTCAAGGACATTGTCATCAAGAGGTTTGCCATGCTCCCTAATCAACACAAGGCCAGAATCCAAACACTATTATTCGGTGTTTTAGATACTGAGAGCCTGAGCATTGGGTAACTGATCATAGAAAGCTTGCTAATAAGAAGGGAAAATGCTTCCCAACAACAAAGATGATGTAGAGAATGTATAGGATATTATCCTACAAAGTAATTAGGATACTCAAGGACATTGTCCTGATCAAGAGGTTTGCCATGCTCCCTAATCAACACAAAGATAATGTAGAGAATGTATAGGATATTGGGGGCCCTAGTCTATGTTAAGAAGGTGCTTGGTTTTTCTTTCAATTGGATGTAAATATTTCGATATATTGCAGCTGATTGCTACCAGTTCTTGACACTGCTAGATCTACATCAAAAGACAAAACAACAAACTTTTGGGAGTGGGAATCTTGATTGCTAAGTTGTGTTGCAAAGAGGGATATGTCATGAAGATTGCCTCCTTATTATCTCCCCAAAGATTGTTTTTAATGAATCTCGACCGGGTGTTTCAATAATAGTAATTACTAATTATCGCCGTGCTTTCATATTGTTCTTTTCCCCATTGTGTGTGCTTGTGTTTCAAAGTAACATCATGAGGGAACCATCTGCCTGATTGCCAAGCTCTTTGTGTATAACTTGTAATTTCTTTTTGGGAAAATTAAAAAAAAAAGTTGATGAATGATTCATCCTCTTTTCTTTAGAAAATCTCTGTGAATTCATATCCATCCAAGGTAAAAATTCTCAAAAATAAAATTAATCCTAAATATTTTCATCACAAATACAAAATTAATAATAACTTAACGGCTAAAAATTTGAAGGAGATAAAATTATTAACAGTAGAGAAGGATACATAGACAGACATATATAGTCGTTGCATTCCATATTTCACTTCAAAATTAAGAATATTTAACGGCAAAATTTAAAAAGGTAAATTATGCTAGTAGATACTTAAAAACAAAGAAAACATTTTGCTCATTAATCCCACCTTAATTACGAGACAATCCAACGGCTTGAAAATTTAAAATGCTCGGTGGATTAAGGTTTTTTTTCTTGCAATTAGTAACAACGGCTAGAAAATTTAAAAAGGATACATAGGCGTTGGTTTTCACATCCGCATCATTCCGTACTTCTTGTATATATTCCTCCATAATTGAGAAATATATATGTGCCTCTAGAGAGAACTCAGGAACTGGGGGGAGAGAGAGAGAGAGAGAGAGAGAGAGAGAGAGATATGGTGGTACGAGGTGGCGACCGTAGACGCTGAAGAATGAGAGACGCATTCCTCATCTTTACATGTTTCTGTCTTCGCTATTATTGAGCTTTGAGGCATTTTTGGCTCTCTCCCAAGAACAAGCAACGAGAAATGGCTTCCGGAGTTGTTTATTCTCTGCAACAGCACACAGAGGTATTCCCGATTCCCATTTTAGTTTAGTGTGAAATGTGGACTGCTGGTTTTAATTTCTCTTGCACCATTGGATTGCGTCTGCAGCTGGGTTTTCTTTTCTGATATATATGATTCGGTTTCTTTTCTTAATCTTTTAGCTAGATTTGTAACATTTGAGTTTTGATTTCCGTAGGAGAAATCTTATTGAATCTGAAACAGGGTTTTCTTTTCAACCATATTCGGATGATCGATTCTTGAAATTTTTGAAGTGAATTTAGATAGAGCCATATAAATATAGTTTCTTCTTCATTTGGTTATTATCTACTAACCCTGTAACTGCTTGATCATCAAGTCTCCAAGAAACTTACCAGTTCGTTCGTTCTCATCTTTTTGGTGCTTTAGTTCAAAATATTCTCAAATTTCCTTTTATATTTCATACAACTTCTGGTTGATTATTAATTCATAATTGGATTTCAGCAAATGTAGCGGCTTTTATATGGACTCGGGCGTGAAGAATACAAAGTCTCTGTCCGTTTCAAAATCCTCAAAATGACCCTCTCTCATTTTGACACAGAGAAAAGCTTCAATGGTTCTTATGGGAGATGATGTTTTGAGGACACTCTTTTTGGTCTCTGTGTCTTCTTCATTTGAGTTCTTTGGTCATCCCTTGTGTACTACTACAACTTCTCAAGGTAACTCTCTTTTCATCCGGGAAAAACTATTTACCATAGTATTCATAAGACTATTCATTGTCGTTGAAAATTCGGAATGTTTAAGTCTTTTTACTCCTCAACAATGAGTAAAATGTTGGTAGTTTTAATGAAATTGACAGTACGTACAATCCACATAGTTGAAAACATAAAATATTTTAGTTATTTTATACAAATCACATTTAAAAGATGTGATAACCAAGATGTTTATATTTTATATTATTTGAAACATTGGAGTTAATAGATACTATCTTATTCAAAACATTTTATATCAATAGGTGCAATCTTTTTCGGGTGTTGGTGATTAATTTGATGCAGGCTTAATTGGGATGTGCTGTAAAAAAGGGGTATGTGTTTTTTATTTTCCTCTTTTTGTTAATTTTTGCAATCTATCTGCAAGGACCAACTTTATTGGAGTGTTCCAATTTCTTTCACACATTCCATTCTAAACTTTTTGGGTTATTTTTTGATATATATATACTTTGCCTGATTAATTAATGTTCTACTTTTTGCTTGCTCGATTTGCAATCCAAAAAAAACTTTAAGTTCTCTCATCTCAAATTCCTCTTACATACTCTTAGCAAAGATTTCACTCATCTTTTCATTAGTAGCACCGTGTAACAGTGCGCTAGAAATTCAATGGTGGAATTTCTATAGGCGGAGTTTTCACGAATTGACCAATCGCGTATAAGTCTCCCAGCATAATCAGTGTTACCACTCACTATGGTGCTAGAAGCATGATTTTATTTATTTGAGCTAGTTAGAAGTGTCAGAATGCGATATGGTCTACGCTATTAGATTTAGTTGATTATTTAGGATTTTTTGGTGCAATAATCTCATTTTCAGTTTTCGGACGAAACGCTTATTCGAAAATGAGTTTTCTTTATTTCGAGGCACTTCGGGGTTGCATTTCGATAAATGAATTGCACAGTTAGTTTAGTTTGTATGATTAGGATTTTCAGTTTAAAATTTATTTTTCACTTTTCCAGAGTGAATATTAACCTTAACAGTAGCACCAAGTGTGTGTTTCCAAAATATGAAATGCTTAAATTAGGTTACAGAAGTTTTATTTGAAAACATGGCAAGATCTTAGCCACACTTGATGAATAGTATTGGATACTTGGCATCAACAGGAACCATAAGATTGAAGGAAATCAAGGTGTGAGATCATGCCACCTAAGTACAACTCTATTACATCCAACCATCCAAATTGTGTCAAACTATCATGTTGTGATATCATTATCCAACCCTTTAAACCTTAAACATTTGATTGGGTTAAGAAAATTTTGATTTGAGCTTGATAGCATTCCAAACCCTAACCAAATCCTCTTTAAAACCCAAAATGAAGCCCACTTGTGTATGGCCCACGAAATTTAGCCACCTTGGCAAAGCTTCCTGAGAAAATTTCCACCCACTCAAGGCTGACCATCCACTACTCATGATAGCCCCAAAGTTGTGCATGACGTGAAAGGTCAAAGGCCACCTCACCATCATGAAGTCATGGAAGTTTCCTTGGTTGAAAACCACTCACTATTTGTACTTTTTTGTGACCTAATCATCAAGGTGTCACTCAAGTCCATACTTCACTTTTCAAAAGTGTATTAGGTGTGCAAGTCATCCCTTCACTCACTTCACCCATTAAAGTTGTTCATCTTTGAGTTTAGTTTTCCGTTGGTAAAGGTTTGTTTGATTACATGGTCATTTGATCGGTCAAAAGTTATTTTAACTATGAAAAAGTCAATCTGGGCGATAATCTGGATAGTGTGTGTATTTTGGAGTTTTTGACCAAGGCAATGGAAAAATCTTGGTCCGAAATTTTTATGGAGTGCTTTCAACATGTTTATTATGAATGTTTGTTGGAGATTAGTTGCATGATTAAAGGTTTCGATAAAGGATTTTCTTAGATCTAAATGCTTAGAAACTGGAAGAGGAAAAACAATTTATGTTTTAAGAAAGTTGTGGTTTATTCTTAGTCCATGACTTTGTGAGGATGTTATTTTGAAGGTTTTTTGTGTTAGTTTCAAGGATATGAAATTTTATGCAAGAGAGTCCTTGGTTAGGTCAAAAGTTTGATGTTTTAGGCTAGATCCATTTTTTGTTTATTTTTAGTCATGTGATTTTAAGTTTAATGTTTGGATCTACTTAAGGACACATTTTTAAACCATATGATGTTTTGGTTTGAAGATATTCCTCACGGTATGCTCAGATCAAGTGTTTTGATCAAGGCAAGTTGAGAAAGGAAATTCTGCTTTTGGCTAAGTGTTGGAGTCGAGTACTTCAAGTGAGATTTTTGTGATTTTTTGTAACTTTTATGTGTTGATTCAAAGCAGGTTAGTTGTTTGTGTTATGCACATGTTAGAAGAAATTTTTGGATTTTTGGAATTCTTGGAGATATGTTTTGAGATAGGTCAAATCTTGAGATTCAAGAGTTTGTATTTTAGTTAAAAAGTTTGGATCTTTTTACTAAAAAGTTTTATATCTATGAGAAGTATATTTTTGTTGGATATTTTAAGCATGTTTTTAAAAATAAGATAGGACGATCTTTGTTGCAATATTTCGGTTTGATCATGAGTTTTGAAGTTGAAACAAACTGCAACAAAAATCAAGAGATATGGCCTTTGGAAGTTTCGGCCCTATGATGTTTTCTTTCACAGTTGTGTTTAGTTTTAAATTTCTCCAAGTTGATATTTGAGGTTTTTTGTAATTTTTAGAATTAGGATATGAAATCCTTAAGTTATGGGTAAAATGATCATTTTCTCACATGTAGAGAGTAAAATAGTAATTTTACTTTAAGTTAGCATTTTTCATGTTTCTAATTGTTAGTGATAAAGTTTCTAACTTTTAGAATCCCTACTTATAGTTTCTCGTGTTTCGTGCTTTATCCCCGTAACGTGACTGTAAGGGGTTCCCCCCCTCTGTCTTAGTGGGCCTCAAAGGGGCAGGAATAAGAAACGAAACCCCACCCTAGAACAAATAAACTCTTCGGCCTGACGCACGGGTAGGCTGCCCAGGATGTAACCTCCAAGAGGGAGCATGCTGCAGGGGATGAGACTCACCGTCCTGGAGGACCCTCCTCGAACAACATCCAACCCTTGAGTACCTGTTCACATAAATGGACGGGAAGTAAGGTCCCTTAACCCTCTAACAAGTAGACATTGACGAACCACCAAGGACGCTAGCAGAGTAAGGCAAAACGGAGAAGCACACTGCATTAGAGGCATCACTACCTGAGCTACACGCTACATTAATGACATTGTCGCAGAGGCATGCCACATTAAAAGACTCTTTCAAAAGGAACAGTAAAAAGAACATGGAGTTTACTGGGGCAAGCACGATCTGTTTTCCCCCAGACTCTTGGTATAAATAGCAACTTTTAGGTATGAGAAACTCTCTCTGATCCTTGGACTCTTTCTTTATTTACAAACTTCCAAAATACTCTACTAACTTTGGCATTTGAGACTCCCCGGCCCAAAGGCACCACCCACTCCTAGTGTATTTCTTCTCTATCTTTGCAAGCCCAGTTTTGAATACCTGAGTTGCTGGAACCTGGCCTAAGGTTTACGAAGCACGATGTTAATAGAGCGTCGTCTGTGATATTATTGTAGATCTCACGTGTGTACTTTGTATGCCTGTGACAATCCGTTCCGGAGAACTCAGAAGAGACACAAAGAAAGTTGCCATAGAAACAAGACTAAAAGATATAAAGGATTGGGTAACAAAGTTGACCGACGTGGTGCAAAACCTTCGCAAAGAGAATGAAGGGCTCAATAAACCTCAACAAGGGCAGAACGAGAGAAGGCAGAGAGGAAGAACATTCAAGACGAGCTCTGCAATCTCAAAAGATATGAAGAGATTGCAAGGAAAGTGGGCAAATCGTCGTCAATGGACCAACTCTGCTCACAAGTACTGGTCTACCTTACACAAAAGAGGTGATGGATGTTCCCTTACCAGCAAAGTTCAGGCTCCCCACCATAGAGATGTATGATGGAGGGAGGGACCCCCTTGAGCACCTAAAAACTTTTAGGGCTCACATGACGTTGCATTTTCTAGGGGAGGTGGCATGCAGGGCGTTCCCACTGACCCTAAAGGAGCCAACACGGGTATAGTTCGGGTCTCAAGCGCCGGGTTTTGTAGATAGTTTTGGCCAGTTGGCTCGACTAGTTTTGGCGTAGTTCATGTCAATTCGAAGAAGGCTACCTTTTCACCATCAAGCAAGGAGAGAAGGAAAGCCTGAAGACGTACTTGTCCCGGTTCAACATGGAGAGCATGACCACTGATGACCAAAATAAAAAGATAACCCTAGTGGCGCTTCTAGGAGGGGTCTAGCCACGATCCCAGTTCATGGTCGAGCTGGTGAGAAGGACTCTCGAGATGATGTGGGAGTTTTATAGTCCAGGTCCACAAACTTCATTAACGCCAAAGACACTCTTCGAGCCCTAACAGAGCCAATGAAGAAGGAGCTAGGGCGAGCGGAGAGGAAGGCAAGGGCCCCAACCCCTTATCCAACTTATCCAACCCCCGCAATGACCCGAATGCCTAACCCGACCTTCGCTGCAAACGAAGAGTGGGTTCAGTGCCAGCCTAACCCAAATCTTACATTATCCTGCTATGTCAACGATCAGGGCGAGTTGTGCTAGAGGCCGCTCGGTCCCTCCCACGAAGGAGAGCTGGTCCGGCCTTTCGACTATCCAAATACTTATCTATTCCGACTCCCATCGTAGCGAAGAGCTGACCAGCCCCATGGCCGTCTGAAGAAGTTACCTCCTTAGAGAATCAATGGGGCGGGTTTGACTTGAGGCATCCAAGCCACCCCCTGATGCAGTGCAGGCCTAGTCTTTCGACCACCCTACGTGAACAAAGTCTCCAAAGGTGAAACATCGAAGCAATGGGTGTGCTACATCGAAAGCCAAAATAGCCTAGCTGAATAGTAGACTACACGATGTTAACAAGCGGGAGCAGGTCCAGTCTCAAACTACCTGAACAAATTGCCTCCCCGCGAGATAGCAATTGTGCCGAAGGCCGCTCAGTCCCTCCCGTGAAGGAGAATAGGTCCAGTTTTTTGGCTGCCCGATACTTACCCAAACTACCATCACAATAAGGAACGAATCGACCCCACGGCCGCCCAAAGAAGTTACCTTTTTGGGGGCTAAATGGGCAAGTTGGCCCAAGGCATCCTAACCCCTCCTTGATGGAGAGAGGGCTAGGTCCCTCGACAGCCTGAATACTGCACCAAGGAACGCGAACATCAACAACCCGATAAAAAGCTCAAAGGCCAGATGGCCTAGGTTTGCGACCTAGGTTTGCGAAGTTTAACACTCCTACAAATTGCGTCAAAGGCTAAGGATAAAGTTCTGATGACGTGTTTTTCTTTCAATCAGGAATTAAATACGCAACGCCAACTGGTTGGAGTGGGTCTAGTCTCAAACTGCCCTGACAACCTACCTCTCTACGGACCAAGGACATGGGTCGAGCCAGAGGTCGTCTTGTCTCCCTGTGACGGAGAGCGAGATCAACCCCACGGCTAAACGAATAACCTACCCCAGCCATAGAGCTACTTGGAGGGGCATAAAGGCTGGTTAGCAAAACGCTTCGCGGTCTCTCCCCCAAGGAGGCGACCGAAGTCTCTCCCTAATGCAGCTTAACTGCCCTGACAACCTACCTCTCTACGGACCAAGGACATGGGTCGAGCCAGAGGTCATCTTGTCTCCCTGTGACGGAGAGCGAGATCAACCCCACGGCTAAACGAATAACCTACCCCAGCCATAGAGCTACTTGGAGGGGCATAAAGGCTGGTTAGCAAAACGCTTCGCGGTCTCTCCCCCAAGGAGGCGACCGAAGTCTCTCCCTAATGCAGCTTAACTCTTAAGGGGGGATTTCCAACCCCTCCAAACCAACGACAGTGAGCGAGAGCCAACATGCGCTAATGACACTTCTCTCTTCTTTAAATTACATACCAAAATAAAGCACAGCAACGCAAAATGGAAAAACTGAAGGACTAAGCAGGGTAAAGTGTGTCCAAGAGACAAACGACAAGGAGGAAATTGGCATAAAAAAGAAGTGGAGAGACACCAGCCTTGTCAAACAACATCGCTCAAGGCCCCAAGAGGACAACTGCCTAACAAGGGCGAATGAAGACAAAAAAAGCAGAAGAGCTATTATTAGCTAGCAAGGTCGTTAGGAATAGATTAGGCTATGGCGGGGTGGACCGTAAAGCATGACGGAAATCCCCTCGTCTAACACCAATTCCATGGTTTCTTGCGACAAAACCCCCTCAAGCTGGCCATAAAAAAGAAAAGAAGGGAGAAGAAGAAGAAGAAGAAGAAGAAGAAGAAGAAGAAGAAGGAAAACATCAGAGAAGAATACGCAAAGACAAGTAGCCTGGCACAACAAAAAGTATAAAGGCAATTTCATTAATGATCAGAAACTACACAAGCTGCATGGCGACAGTGCACAGAAATATACCTTCTACAAAAAGAAAGACAAATAATGGAAAAATAAAATAACAGCAATGGCACAGAGAAGATAGGACGTGGTTACATAGCGCACCATGCTCAGAGACCTCGGCAGCAGGAGTGTCAGCCTCAGGGACGTCAAGCTTAGGGTCGTCGTGTTCGGGAGCAGCATGCTTGGATATGACAGGGAAGGCATGACCTATAAAAGCATTAGGGATCATGTCCATCCCCAGCTTGCGGCCAAATGCAAAAGGCTTCTCTGTCAACAAAACCAAGTAAGGTCAAGATCCTGCAAATATTTCTTGAAAGTTCGCAAAAATAGCATAGAACTCTCCAAAATTAGGTCCTGCATCGACCTAAGGCCCTCAGCACACCCATGCACCCACGCGGTATCGCAAACGCCCACGAACAACTTCAGTTGGCTGTCCAGGCGGTAGGTGACGTCTTGCACTCGAGACAAATCGCTCCAAGCTCCCATCCCCTGGGCATCTTCCCTTGCCTTCTCCAGTTGCTTTTTCTGACGGCAGCTAGCTTCTTAGTTTTCTTGCTACCCTCCTCCAATGCAAGTCCTACCCTCCTTAACTCTTGCTCCAGTTGTTCCCTCTCATCCCTCTCACCACGAGCGTGCCGTAAGGCAATTTGGGTCAGCGCATGAAGGGCTTGGTTTTCCTGCTAAACGACCTCTTGGGTGTCCACAATAAGGCTGCCAGATGAGAGGAACCCTAACAACAAGATAGGCCAACGTGGAATGGTCTATAAAAGGAATCTAGGAAACAATGAAAGAAAGGGAAAAGATGGAAAAAGAGTTGGCAAACCCTATGGAAGAAGCGAGACAAACATTTGACAACTTGGCTGATGGCTTCCGCGTGGCACCCCCCCCCCCCCCCCCCCCGCCGTTTTTAGCCTGTCCAAGGGGAAGATGACCTCCACTGAACCTCCGGTCGCCTCGATTCAACGGGCTTCTTCAGCGACCTCCCCAATTGCAAGGGTCGAAGGCTGTCGATCTGTCTAACCCTCACCAACTACAATATCCAAAAGGAGTCTCAACCTCCCGCTTGGTGCTCCATCTCTGAGACGCTGTTTTCGAAAGTAACGGTGGCCGATCTCTTAATGACGAAGTCCCAACCGCCCTTTTAGGAAAATTATCTAATAAGTTATTTGGGGATTCCAAGATTCTCATTCTAATACCATGGCTGACAATCATAGTGTTTATGACGAACTCAAAAATGATCATATTCAATATAATCCACCAATGAGAACTTTGCGTGATTATTTGCAACCAACAAGGACAAGTACTCCATCTTGCATGATTTTTCCTATGAATATGGGGAATTTGATTTAAAGCCTGGAGTAATACAATTGCTTCCCAAGTTTCATGGCTTAGACTCAGAAAGTTCTTATTTGCATTTAAAAGAATTTGAAGAGGTTTGTGCAACTTTGCAAAACTAAACTTTCAATGATATTGTTGTTAGATTCAAGTTGTTCCCATTCTCTTTGATGGAAAAAGCTAAAAATTGGCTTAATTCCTTGAAACCAAAATCTATTGGCACATGGCAAGAAATACAAAGAGAATTTTTGAAAAAGGTTTTTTCTACTCACAAGACCAACACTCTTCGCAAAAACATTATGAATTTTTCTAAAAAAAAAAATGAGACTTTTTTTTCAGTGTTGGAAGCTCTTTACGGAATTATTGATGCCCGCATCATGGCTATGAGACTTGGTGCGTCATTAGTTTCTATGAAGGTTTAACTTCTTAAATGCCAGTTTCTAGATGCTTGGATGAAAATGCCCAATCTTGGGACAACACAGATCGTTCTGATCGGTCAAACAAGTCCAAGCCTAATACCATGTCACAAGAATGTATGTATGTCCTCATAGGAAATGATGATGTGAAAGTTAGGATAGTTAGTTTGACTAGAAAAGTCAAGTCCATTGAACTTAGGAAGGTAAATTCAGCTAAGGTCATCATTGTCCAAGAAGAAAATTGTGGCATATGTGAGACTAGTGGACACCTAACTCAGGATTGTCCAACAATCTCCGCTTTTAAAGAGGTGTTGCAAGAACTGGCAAATGCCATGAATATAAAAGACCTTTTTTTTCCCCTTATTCTGAAACATATCATCTTGGATGGAGGAATGGAGGAATCACCCAAACTTTAGTTGGAGGAATGAGTCCAATTCACATCAAAGACCTCAAGGGCGTTCTGTTTTTACTCTTTATGTGCCTCCACATAAGAAAACCCTTGAGGAGACATTACAAAGTAGCTATCTTAGCCTTCACATCATCATTTTTGAGGACATACATACCTTCTTGAGAGGACTTATTTGACCGATCAAAACGATCTATGTTGTCGCAAGATTGGGCATTTTCAGCCAATTGATCAAAATGGTCCCAATCATCATCAGGATCTTTATTTAAAAATTCACCATTACACATCATCTCTATAAACTGGCGCATTTGAGAAGTAAACTTTCATAGAAAAAACTAATGGTGCTCCAAGTCTCATAGCCATGATGTGGGCAAGTTAGCAATAATTCCTTAAAAAGCTCCCAACATTGAAAAAAGTCTCATTTTCTTTTTGAGAAAAATTCATAATGTTTTGAGAGGACTTATTCAACCGATCAAAATGACCTATGTTGTCCCAAGATTGGGAATTTTCAGCCAATTGATCAAAATAGTCCCAATCATCATCAGGATCTTTATTTAAAAATTCACCATTACACATCATCTCTATAAACTGGCACATTTGAGATGTTAAACCTCCATAGAAAAAACTAATGGTGTGCCAAGTCTCTCATAGCCACGATGTGGGCAAGTTAGCAATAATTCCTTAAAACGCTCTCAACATTGAAAAAAGTCTCATTTTCTTTTTGAGAAAAATTCATAATGTTTATGCGAAGAGTGTTGGTCCTGTAAGTAGGAAAAAACTTTTTCAAAAATTCTTTTTACATTTCTTGCCATATGCCAATAGAATGGGAACAACATTAATCTAACAACATCATCATTGACAGTTTAGTTTTGCAAAGTTGCACAAACCTCTTCAAATTCTTTTAAATGCAAATAAGAAGTTTCTGAGTCTAAGCCATGGAGAGTGTTGGTCCAGGTTTTAAATCAAAATTCCCAAAATTTGTAGGAAAAATCATGCAAGATTGAGTACTTTTCCTTGTTGGCTACAAATAATCACGCAAAGTTCTCAGTGGATTATTTTGAACATGATCATTTTCGAGTTTGTCATGAATACTATGATTGTCAGCCATGGTGTCAGAATGAGAATTCTTGGAATCCCCGAACAACCTGTTGAAAATGTGTTAGTTATTTTTTTTTTCTTTCTATTTTTTTCCACTAGTCTTTGTTTTCTATCATTTTAAAAAAAAAGTGACATAAATTTATGGAGTAATTCTACATACAATCGTAAAGTGTGCAACCGCCGCGTAATCGTTTTGAAAAAAAGTGAGATCCACTATTAAAAAAATATTTTTTTTCATGTGGGTCCAATGTTTTATTCATTTTTTTCAAAGCGATTACGCGGCGGTTGCACAATTCACGATTGTAAATATCTTTTCTCAAATTTATGAGGCAGTTGGTAACATAAATCCCAAAGGCCTAATGACTGGTTGAAGAGTGAATGTCAAAATGAGTTCTCTTTACTAATTGTTTCTTAGCAATATGCAAACTTGCTTGAATTTTGAATTTTCACTTCACAACTAGATTGCAATTTTGGGGTGAAAGTTCAATTTTTTAGTTGTTGATCTTTTTGTTTCTTGGAGGCCTGATGAACCACGACTAACTTGTTTACTTGGCAAATTGAGAAGAAACAAGTGAAGGTTGTGTATTGTAGGAGGCACTAGAAAGGAACCAGTAAATTAGACCAGGTACATCTAAAATGGCTGCCTATTGTTCAAGTCAAAACAAAAAACAAAAAAAAAAAAAGATCATTGTCTATACTTCTCCTTCATGGTAAGTGCTTTACCTCTTTCTATTTCTATGGTTCAATTTTCACCCATGTTGCCTAGATGACTTAGACATGAGGGGGAGTTGAATTGGATTGTATTTAAAAATCCACAATTATAAATTAAATACACAATATAAAACATGAATAAAATACAAATCAACAGTAAATATAAAGAGTAAGGGTAAGAGGAAGCAAACTCAGTATTTTAACAAAGTTCAGCCTCACTGCCTACGTCCTCACCTCAATCTATCCCTTGAGGATTCACATATTCACTATCAAATCTCTTTTAGGTGGAGATAGAAAACTATTACAACTTTGAGCAGTACTGCTACAAAGAATCCATGTAGAATACCCTCTACACTTGCAATCACCTTACATGTGGTTATTCAATGTCTATTCCCTGTGTAGAACACCTCCTTTACTAATACAAGAGCATATAGTAGGTAAGTTATAAGAAAACACTCATCAATGACTGTAATAAGAACAATACAGGGTACAGGGTAAAACCATAACTCTCTCAAAATGAATAAGGATTAGGGCATATGAAAACAACAATCCTTAGAGAAAAGAGATTAGGGCAATCCCCTTTTTGATGATTACAAATATTTAGTAGAACTCTGAAACCAGTAGTAATACTTAAGCTCCCCCTGAGAATATGCATTAGTTTTTCAAGTAATGCATAAACATAATTACAAGCATATATAAACAAGTTTAACAAATAAAGTGTTGGAAAGAACATGATAATATGTTCTAGACTAAAACTTCTCCCCCTTTTGGCATCATTAAAAAGGAACCGCATCGAGCAATGCCAATGGACTGATGAAAACGTGCATTTGTAGAAACTGAGGAGAGTTGAATAATTGCAGCTACCCGGGTCCCAACAAGTGATACAAAATCTTGAGCCGCCTGGGTCCCGACATGAGGGTTTATATATTTGTCATAATTAGCCGTTGTAAAAGTGTTAGTTGTTGCACAATTTGTTGCACAATTCATGGAGACATGTATTGCAGAATTCATGGAGGATTGTCTTCTGGTTGTATAGCCATTAGTTTTTCACAAGGTAGTTTCATTATCTCCTTCTAAATTCTTGAGTCCTGCCCAGGTCCCGACAAATGCAATAAAGCTTTAGCCGCTTGAGTCTGCGGAGATAGTGCGACAAAGCCTCGAACCCCGCTCAGGTCCCGCCTGGATTAACTCTAACTTTGCATAAATGCACTGGATTTCTATTTAAAAATACCATTTTCACCTTTCGAATACTCACAGAACAATTTCTCACATTGCTCATTGACTTAGTTTCTATTTATCTAGAACGATAGCAAAAAATCAGGAACCCAGATTTAAATCAGGAACCCATTATGCAAAAAATACGAAGTCAACATTAGCAGTTAACAGCAGAGGTTCAGTATTTATGAGAAAAATAGATATAGTCTGCAGTTAATCTCGCTAGCTTAACTATATAAAATATGCATCCAACATATCATGTAATCTTGACTAAGTAAGTTTTGAAGAACTGATAGATTGTCTTGTTCGCATTTCCATCTCTATAAAATCAATCTTGAGTTTCATCTCAAATCAATCTTTTTTGCTCTCTGAAATCCATCTGCATTCTTACTGTCTAAGCTTTTTCTCATTTTTATTTAATGGCTTAGCAATTTTCTTCCACCAATCTCCGTGTTCACTATATGGGGGTATTATATACCTCAACCTCCAGTTATTTCTGCATTTACCATAGGTGCCATGATGCAACAAGAGAATGATCTGACTAACAGTCAGATGATGACTCCATTTATGAACTTGTGAGTCTCGGTACTCGATACTCATCATCCATTGTCGCATTTTCCAAGCGGTTGCAGTCCAGAGTTCGCGTGAGAAGATTTACGAACTTCAACAACTTATTCACGAGACTAACAAAAAAATAGGAAACTTAAAGCAGGAGAATAAGGATTTAAAATCATTACTTGTCTCTTCATTTCAACTTCCTACTCCTTTAGATGAAGGATAACATGTTAATATATGAAAAACAAGGCTAAAAGTCTCAAGTTTTTGTAAGTCATTTGAGATAATACATTAAAAATGTTTAACATATATATTCAAGGCATGCATCAGTCATATTTCTCTTCTAATCATGCATACTCTATCTTCTGGCAGAGGTTTTGTGAAAATGTATGCCAACTGATCGTGTGTGCTTGTGAATTCTAATACAATATCGTCTTTCTACACATGATCTCAAAGAAAATGATATCTAATCTCAATATGCTTAGTTCTAGAATGTTGTATTGGGTTCTTTGAAAGATTTATAGCACTTGTATCATCTGAGCACAACAACTACCTGCATCAACATATTCTGCCTCAGCATTAGATAATGCAACAAAATTTTGTTTTTTACTAAACCATGAAACAAGTGCATAACCTAAAAAATGACATGTTCGTTCAACTAGTGCTTTTTCGATCAACTTTGTAAGCAGCATAATCTGCATCTGAGTAGATGATTAGATCGAAAGAAATGTGCATAGGATAACATAACCATAGGTCAATTGTACCAACAAAATATCTAAGAATGCACTTAACGGTAGTCAAGTGTGATTCTTTTGCACAAAAGCATACACATTAAACATAATATCTGGTCTACTGGCTGTTAAATATAATAGACTACTAATCATACCTCGATATACCTTTGAGTCAACTGGCTTACTGATTTTATCCTTGTCAAGTTTGGTGCATAGACTCATTGGTGTTCCAATTTCCTTCATACCTTCCATCCCAAACTTTTTGAATAATTTTTTGATATATTTTGATTGATTGATGAATGTTTCACTTTTTGCTTACTTGATTTGCAATCCAAGAAAGAAGTTAAGTCCTCCCATCATGCTCATTTCAAATTTTTCCTGCATACTCTTAGTAAAAACTTGGCACATATTTTCATTAGTAGCATTAAATATTATCATCCACATAAAACTGAATTAAAAGAATATCATCTTTTTCATGTTTAATGAAAGAGTTATATCGATTTTTCCACTTAAAAAATATTTTTCAATCAAGAAACCACTAAATCCTCATACCACTAAATCCTCACACCACTAAATCCTCACACCAAACTCTAAGGGCTTGTTTGAGTCCATATAGTGCTTTTGTGAACTTGAAAACATGATTTGAAGAAATATGATTTTCAAAACCTAGAGGTCGCTCAACATATATCTCTTCACTTATAAAAACCATTTAAGAATGCACTTTTAACATCCATTTGAAAAAGTTTGAAATCTTTATAACAAACATAAGCAAGTAGTTTCGAATAGCTTCTAATCTTGCGACTGGTGCATATGTCTCACCATAATCGATTCATTCTTCTTGATTCAAACCTTGGGCTACAAGTTGAACCTTGTTTCTAGTAATGACTCCGGACTCATCTTTCTTATTTCTAAAAATCCATTTTGTTCCAATAACAATATGATTTTTGGGTTTAGGGACAAGTGTCAAAATATCAATTCTTTCAAATTGATTTAGCTCTTATTGCATAACTAGAATCCTAGATTCCTCAAGAAGTGTTTCTTCAATATTTTTGGGTTCAATCTGAGATAGAAAAACAGTATGATTGCAAATATTTTTAAGAGATGATCGAGTACTTAAAGCTCGTGAAGATTCTCATAGAATTTGTTTCGATAGATGATCTTTCACAAGTTTTCACTATTTGGTTTCATCTTGTATTAAGTTTTGATGATCTTTCCTAATGTCTCCAAATGTCAAGTGTCTTGAACATCCACTTATCTAAAAACCATTGTTTTTGCTTATGGAGGACTTCATGCATACCTATAAAAATAATTAAAATGATTTTTCTTGGTACCCATATGGTCCTAATAGTCATTGTATGTTTTCTTCTAATAGGACAAGCATGATCATTATGACCATCTATTACAAAAATTGCAGATAGCATCTGACATATACGAAGAACTTGAGTAATTGTAATAGTATCTTTCTTTCAAAAATTTTATTTTATCAAAAGAATTTTGAATACTGGACTTTGATTTAGAAAGATTATCAAAGAAGTTTTTCAAAATTTCTTTTTCCGTTTGTAAATTTTTCAACAATATTTTCTAAATCAATCACTTTCTTTTTCAACTCATGATATTGATCTTTTGAAATGATGTTTTCTTTTCTTAAAATATCAATTTCGTTTATTAAAGAAGAATTTTTCTTTTTCAAAAAAGTATATTTGATACCCAATTTCTCAAGTTCCTCATACACCTCTTCTAAGACATCTTGCAATTCCTCATATGAAAGATTTTCAATATTATCAAGATTTATTACCTCAATGTCGTCTTTAGCCATAAGACAAAGATTTACAGATTCTCCATTGCTTACTTCGCTGTCTAAGCTGCTTGAATCATCATCCCATGTAACTTTCATTGCTTTCTTGCCCTTACTTCGATCTTTCTTTAGAAGAGGACAATCTGCATTGATATGTCCTGGTTTATAGCATTTGTAACAAGTTAAAGAGTCATATATTTACCTGTATCTTTCTTGGAAAACGTTTTGGAGGATTTCCTTGAAAGTGCTTTATTTCTCTTTAAAAATCTCTTAATTCTCCTTGTTATCATCGTAAGTTCATCTTTGTCGTCAGTTCCTCATCTTCATCACTTTCACTTTCATGAGGAAAAGCTTTAAGTACCAAACTCTTATTTGGCTTTCCTTTTTACTCTCCTCTTTTCAATGTTTACTCATGGGTGGTAAGTGACCCGATGAGTTCATTTACTTGAAATTTCTTGAGATTTCTAGCTTCAAGAATCATTGTCACTTTTGATTCCAAGCATTTTGGCAGAATTAATAATTTTTCTTACTATCTCCAAGCTGAAATAAACCTTGCCAAAAGCTATCAAGCGGCTTATAATGTTAGTAAAACAAGTGTACATAATAGAAATAAATTCATCATCATTCATTTTAAACATTTCATATTCATGAGAGTAAGAATATAAATTTTTGATTCTTTACCTTGCGAAATTCCTTCATAAATAACTTCCAAGTTATCCCAATTTTTTTTATGCCGTCTTGCAAGTCATTATTCTATTGAACTCATTCTCATTGAGAGTATATTATATATGAGTTTCATAGCTGTTGAATTCAATGTTGTAATTCTATCGTTTTCACGATTGAACTCTTCTTCTTCTTCCTTTTTGACATTTACTCCATCAACAACTTTTGTTTGGATATAAGGTCCATTTACAACGCATCTCCAAATTTCTCGACCTTGAGATTGAAGGAAAATTCTAATTCTACCTTTCTAGAATGTGTAATTTGTCTTTGCAAAATAGTGGAGGCCAACTGCTCGATTGGCCTTCACCAAATGTAGCTGCAATTTTAGTGATAAGATCTTAGCTCAAAAGATAGTTAATCCTATAAAAAGGACCATCGCTCTAATACCACTTGTTGCCCAGATGACTAATACAAGAGGGTGTGAATTGAGTGGTTGTATTTAAAAATCCGAAATTATAAATTAAATACACAATATAAAACATGAACAAAATACGAAACATCAGTAAATATAAAGAGTAAGGATAAGAGGAAGCAAACTCAGTATTTTAACGAGGTTAAGTCTCACTGCCTACGTCCACGCCTCAAGCTACCCCTTGAGGATTCCCAAATTCACTATCCAATCTCCTTTAGGTGGAGATAGAAACCTATTACACCTTTAAGCAGTACCGCTACAAAGAATCCATGTAGAACACCCTCTACACTTGCAATCACACCATACACGTGGTGATTCAACGTATATTCCCTATGTAGAACATCTTCTACACACAAAAAGGTTATACACACTCTTTTATTGATACTAGAGCTAATAGTGGGTAGGTTATTAGAAAATACTCCTCAATGAATGGAATAAGAACAATACAGTGCAAAACTATATCTCTCTCAAAATTAACAAGGTTTAAGGCTTAATGCTTAGAGAAGAGAGATTGAAAGTTTTGAATGGATGTTGTAAAACTAGCAATTGATGTGAATGTGCTCTTGTTGTTACATTCTTGATTTGAGAATCTCAAATGAGCTATTTATATAGATATGAGACTTTATTTTCAAATTTAAAAAGATTCACAAGTCAAAAACGACATCATTCAAAGTTTCACTTTCTTGAAATTGTCAAAGACAATATTATTCACTTTTCAAAATTTTCAAATCAAATTTTTACTTTTTGAAATTGTCAAAACAATATGATCACTTTTCAAAATTTTCAAATCAAAGTTTTACTTTTCACAATTGTCAAACATTCACTTTTCAAAATATTGAAATCAAAGTATGCACATGTGAAAGATACAAATCAAATCATCTTTCAAAAATTCAAATTTCAGACTTTTAATATTCAAATATGTCATTCAAATGTGAAAAATGCAATTTGATGTTTTATAAGAAAATATTAATTTTGAGTCTTAATCCAATTTTAAATTTTATAAAGAGATGTACAAAATTATTCTAAGAGTTTTATTTGTAAGCTTGTTCCCTTTCTTGCTCATACTTGGTTCATTGATGTGATTGGCTTCATTGTGTAGACAATTTGAGCTTGAGACTCATTTTTTGCTTGAATTCATTTGTTATCAAAATCCATATGTAATTATGTAATTATATGAAACTTGAAACTTTGGGTTTAACAAGCCATTTGGGGTTTTTCGATCTCTAGTTGCGATTTTGGAGTTTCCGTTTGGATTTTTGCTTTGTGGGGTTGTGAATCAGTCGACCATTGTGTTTGAGCTCTACATTTCTTCTAAAAAAACTCATGTATTTAGGATGGTTTTTTAGTGTGTTCTTGTATTTTACCCTTTGGTTTCTATTTGTTGCCCACCAAGTGCTTGTCGTTTTGCCTCAATTAACATTTTTTGTTGTCCTTTTTTCATTTGTCTACATGCATTCCATGTTCATTCCTGACTTAAATCACAATGCATTGTAGCGTTTAGGGTCTTAGTGGTTGTGGGTTGGTCTTGTCAAGAGTTGTATCCTCATTTCCCAGACAATAGTTAGCATGGGTCTGGATCTCCTACTTGTTGAGTATAACAATGTAAATAATCTTTTTCAAATGAGGTCCAAAGAGTCGGGCTAACAAGAGGAGAAGGTCAACCATATGGCAACTCCCGAGAATTCCTTTAGTGAGGAAGCAATTCCTGTAAGCTCTCTAGCACCATCCAGAATTGATGCAGAGTATGAACGATTCACAACTTCTAAGGCTGAAAAGGCTTACAGAAACATCTTCTCGCACCGACCTATCTTGGGTGAAAGAGATGTAAGCCTAGTTGATTTTCCCTCTACTGAGTTTAATATTATTAGAAGAATCTTTGTGGATAGGCATTGGGCAAAACTTACACACTCCTCCCCCACTCTGTTTGTTGAAATTGTTAGGGAGTTTTACTCCAACATAGCCCACTTTAAATTGGAGGACCATAGTGTATTACTTCTGTTGTTAGGGGAACCACCATTGATAAACTCTTCTACCACCATTAGAGAGTTTATGACTTACCAGTAGTTGCGTCTCCTTTTTACCCATATTAAGGTATGGGGGCGCCAACTAAAACTGCTATGAGAAATCTTTTTTTCGGTCCTCATAGACCTAAATGGAACCCCAAGGTTCACAGGCTGCTTGTGAGTGTTTTGCTTCCCCAATTGCGTCTGTTCGTAAACATAGTGCTTTCAAATATCTGGCCTACCAATCGTCAGACCGAGCTTCTTTTAGAGAGAGCTTATTTCATGTATGCACTAGCCATGAGAGTGTCTATTAACTTCCCCAAGCATGTTGTGGATATTATTCATTGAGCTCATGTTGATAAGGAGCAAAATCTACCATTTGGGGGGGGGGGGGGGGGGGGGGGTTTAATCACTAAGTTGGCCACTAAGGGCCAAGGTCCCCCCTCTCAAGGTAAATTAGCCAACTATAAAGATGGCTAGTTCTATCTCTACCAGCACAGTAGACAAATCTGAGGCCCAACTGTCTAAGAAGCTAACTCAAACTATAGAGTCCACCTCATGAGCCATCAATGTCGTCCTCTCTGATCTTGGAGTAGAAAACTCTGCTCTCACAGAAGATTGATACTATTGCTGCCAAGTTGGAAGCCAATTAGCTCAAAATAGAGAAGGACATAGTTGTTGTACACTCTGACTATGTTCAAGCCAATGATAGGTTGGTTCAGCTATCTTTGGACATGCAGCAGGTGATGGAGAAGTTTATAGACTCTGACGATGAGGAAGAGTGAGCCTGCCTTGAAAGGTTTATGACAAAATGGGGTTGGAGAAGTTGTTTTGTTGAGGGAGAGTTGAACGATTTTTTTTTTAAAGAATTTTAAGATTTATGGGAGAAACTAAAATTTCATTTTGCTTGGGTCTGTAACAAGTACAATCTTAACTTTCTGATCTATTGTTGGTTAGATTTGGTACTTTTGCTAGACATGACTGATGTTAAATGACTATGATGGTTGTTTAAAATTTCAGTCACTGCTTTTATGTTGCTACTTGTGTGTTTGGATTTATGTTTTCTTGTGGTGTTTTCTAAGTTTTTGATCGATTCATGTTACATTCAACAAGTACTTGATTTTGTCAACAATCTGCTAAAGAGGGAGATTGAAAATGTGAATTTCAAGAGTTTGGTTAGAACTAGGTGACTAAGATTAATTTAAATTATGTGAGGTGTTAAATGTAAAATATTTTGAGTTTGTTTGGAGTTTGTAATTAAGTGTTTTAGATAAGTAAAAGCATGTAATTCTAAGTGTCAAGGTTCTTATTTTAACCATTGAAGAGTTTGAATTTGAAGCTGCTACAAGGTTGTGGAAATAGTTTCTTGCTGTTAGCAATCAGTTAGTGACATCGTTGCGATAGATTCAATCCGTCAGCAGAATTTCACTAGAACTTTGAAACTTCTTGCAGAAATATATTTAAACTGTCATATTAATTAGGAATGGTAAAAGATTCAATTCTGGAGATTTTGAGAGCACTTCCCAGTTTCTTATTTTGGTGAGAAATATTCCTTGAGAATTTTCATATTATTTCTTTCAATGAGTGTGATCATGATCTGAGGTTCAGATAGTGTGATCGTTTCAGCCACTGAGTTCCAGTACAGAAGTCAATATTTAAAGATTATTAGAGGTTCTGGCAGCTACTCTGGTTGGTCAAGTAAAAGTGTCAATTGTCCAATGTTTTGTAATTGAAACTTGCTTGTAAAAAGATTTCAAATAGTGTGTGGATTGACGTTTTCTGGGTAGGCGGCCTGTAGGGTTTTATCTTTAACGAGTTTTTTAAAGGGTTTCCATTCATTATCGATTTCGCAATTGATTTATTTTATGTTAATTTTGTTCTTATTGAATAATTGCATGAATATTTTATTAACAAATTGATTGATAGAATTGGACCTTCAAAAGTTTTACTGTACAAGGGTATTTGGGAAATTTCAGGAGAGATGCCTAAGGGTGTACAACTCACAGATTGCCATCGTGGCTGATACAATCCATCTTGTAGCCATTAAAAGGGGACTTGTTGGATGGAGACAACCACTCAAGTAGAGTTTGACTCTACAAGAGAATGGTTCGGGATTTTGGACTTCATCCGTTTGATTCTCCCTGAACCCCTCAACGGCATAGTCAACTCTGACTTAGTCATATCGAAATGCTCTCAATGGGACTAAGGCTTCCTTTCTACATCCATCCGGATGTTCTACACTATCTATGTTTGGCTCTAACTTAGTTGCTGCCGAACGCTTAGAGGATACTGCTAGCTTGCAGTATCGTACAAAGACATGCCCTCAAGTCTATCGGGGTAGAGAATCTTAATTTTGTTGGAAGCCTCTATTCTCGTACTGACTATCGAGTGATTTTCATAAGGAGTTTAGGTATTCCAATGTCATCACTATAGAGTCAATATGGGAACCATTATGTTTGAGCACAATACGAAGGATGGTGGTGTCCTTTCTCTACAAGACTTGTTTTGTTGGTGTAAATCTCTTTTGAGATGAGCTCTATTGCATAGAACTCTTTGTTGATCACATCACTTGGTCTCACTAGATGATGTGTTTTACCTACTTACAGTCATTCCTCACCTTCCTTCATGTGGGCTTCTATGCATACTTCTTTAGTCGCCTTAAGAGACCTCTCCTCGCACCTAGAGCACACTTTTACCCAACACGTATCACAAACAGGTAGGATATCATTTTAAAAGTAGGTGGGAAACCATTGAGAGGACTGTTAGAACATCCCACCCAAAAGCCTAATAGAAACCCTCTCTACCAACATAAGTCTCCCCATCCAACATTCTACTAAGAGCACCATAACAATAATAAATAAAAAAGGAAACAATGGATCACTTTGTCTTAGGTCCCGAGCTATTAAAGAAACCAATTGGTGTGCCATTCAACTACACCATCTTTCCCTCAACCCCAACCTTCAAGCTAAAATATATGAGGAGTGATACTATTTCACATGTGACATAAATAAAACTTTCATTATGTAAAAGTGTGGAACTATTTTAATGCATTAGGAGTCATATATTCTTGAATATATACCATCTTATCTTAGGTATGCTTAATTCTCTAATAAATTGAACTCTAGAGAGAGGGTAATCTTAACAAAAGACTTGGTATGATGTGTTCTTCCATCAAAGAGAGAAGGCAAATTGAATGAAGGGTAGAAAGCCAAATGAAACTTTAAATGTATGTTATTCCATTAACAACTACTCTAAATGGAAAATTGAAGCTTTTTGTGCAAGGAAAACAGACAAAAGACATGAAAGGCTGAAAGATCAAGCAAGTGTAGTAAGCCATTTGTCACGCTTATTGAGGAAATGCCAATTATACACAAACCTAGAGAGTTTTGGCAAAGGCATTCATTGAATTATGTTCATGGGAGAGATAGAAAGAGAGAGATCTTAGATATGAGATTGCTCTTGCATGAAACTTCCCCTCCGTGGTCATCTCTTCGTTCTGTTGTATATTATTTTCTTCTCATTCAGCTCAAAATATCATTAGAATCATGCTAAAAAATGAATTGGATAAGAATACTAAGATTTGGGGAGCATAAAAGCAAAAAAAGAAAAAAGAAAAAGAATAAGTCACTAACACACTCCAATATACAAGCAGTTGGTCCTTGCAGATATATTGCAAAAATTAACAAAAAAAAAGAAAAAAAATTAGCACATACCCCTTTTTGTTCAGCACATCCAAGGCTGCAACAAATTAATCCCCAACACTCGAAAAAAGATAGCAGCTATAGATATAAAATGTCTGGAATAAAAAAGATAGTATCTATTAATTTCAATGTTTGAAATAATATAAAATATAAACATATATACTATCAATTTCATTAAAAGTACCAATATTTTAGTCATTGTTAAGGAGTAAAAAGACTTGAACATTTCATATTTTCAATTTTCAAATTAAATGGATCAAAATACTATGATAAGTAGTTTGTCTGGGATGAAAAGAGAGTTACCTCAAAACATCTCCCATAAGAACCGTTGAAGCTCTTTTCCCTATCTGTCAAAATGAGAGGAATGGTCATTTGGAGGATTTTGATAGGGACAGAGACTTTGTATTCTTCAAGCCCGAGGTCCAGATAAATGCAACTACATTTGCTGAAATCCAATTAAAAATTAATAATCAACCAGAAGTTATATGAAATATAAAAAGATATATGAGAATATTTTGAACTAAACCACCAAAAAGATCAGAACGAACGAATATCTGATAAGTTTCTTGGAGATTTCATGATCAAGCTGTTACAGGGTCTGAAGATAATAACGCAGCTGAAGAAGAAACTAAAGGAATCAAAAGAAACTCTATTCATATGGCTCTATCTAAATTCACTTAGAAATTTTCAAGAGTCTATCATCCGAAAAAGGTTGAAAAAGAAAAGCCCTTTTCAGATTCAATAAGATTTCTCCTATGGAAATCAAAACCCAAACGTTACAAATCTAGCTAAGAGATTAAAAAGAAACCGATCATAAAAGAAAACCCAGCTGCAGACGCAATCCAATGGTGGGAGAGAAATTAAAAACAGTAGTTTACATTTCACACAAAACTGAAAAGGGAATCGGGAGTACCTCTGGGCCTCTGGGTTGCAGAGTATAAACAACTCCGGAAGCCATTTCTCTTTGTTTGTTCATGACAGAGAGCCAAAAATGCCTCAAAGCTCAGTAATAGTAATAGCAAAGTGCCAAAGACAGAAAATTGTAAAGATGAGGATTGCGTCTCTCATTCTTTAGCGTCTACGGTCGCCACCTCGTCGAACCCAAGGACCACCATTTCTCTCTCTCCCCCCCTCTCTCTCTCTCTCTCTCTCTCTCTCCCAAGTTCCTGTGTTCTTTCTCTACGGGAACAGGATTGCTCAATTATGGAGAAACCTGAACAATGATGCGGATGTGAAAACCAACGCCTATGTATCCTTTTTAAATTTTCTAGCCGTTGTTACTAATTGCTCGAAAAAAATTTAAACCCCGGGCTTTTAAAATTTTCTTGCCGTTGGAATTGTCTCGTAATGTAACAACTCTGCGCAACACAACCGGGGGCTCGACAGGCGTTGGAAGAAAGAGCATCGGTTTGCTGAGAGGAAGTGGCTAGAGGCATATGTGATCGGGACAAAGATTAATGGTTGGGAGCTTAAATTACGTAGACCATGGGCCTCTGGACCATGCGCTGGAAGAAAGAGCCTCAGTTTCGCCCGAATTTTTATTGGATTGACAATGTTCATCCGAGCGGGCCAGGACCATTATATTTCTGCACAGGCCTAATCTCATTACCATACCCTTACAAAATGTCCCTTATTGTTCTTCTTATCATAGACTAGTCCCTCAATATCCTATACATTCTCTACATCTTCTTCATTAATTGGAAGCATTTTTCTTTCTAATTTGCAAGCATTCTACAATCAGTTACTCCATGGCGGGGTTCTCCGAATCTGAAACATCGAATATTGGTATTTGGATTATGGTCTTGTGTTGATTAGGGAGCATGGCAAGCCTCTTAAGGACAATATCCTCAAGTATTCTAAATACTCTGTAGGACTGCAGGTCGCCTAGTTGGCTACTTCTCTATAATTTGAGCATGCTAATTGGCTTTCAAAATTATATACATAGAATTGAGGCTGAGGACATCTTGCAAGGACTTTCCATAACCCACCCAAGTACCATGCCCCAAGTATTATGCCACCAACTGCTCTTCAATCTCAAAAAAATCATTTTGAGCCACCGACTTGTAGACTTCCTCCTTGTAATTATCAACTGTCCTCGCCCCTTGCCTTAATGTGTGAAATCGTTGGGATAAGACTTGAGTGTAGCCGAAGAGTAAAAAGTTGCCATTTTTACCCTTCATCTACTTATTCATCTTCTCATTATCCCTAATATTGGGCTTGTCTTGTCTATTTCAAGATTACTTTAGCCACTCCCACTAAGCAGATGCTCGAACCTTCAACTTGATGCTGACTAATTTGACCTTCACATGATCTTGGACCTTTTTGGACTAGAAAAAAGTGGGGCACATCTAGGATTAATATGAAAAAATCCACTTTTTCATGGTGTGCCCACTTTTTTTTCAAGGAAATCACATTGGTCTTGCATACATTAAGAATGTATTTAACATTATTTGTAGCCTATAAAGTACCAGAAAATCCCGATAAGTCAACTCTAAAGACTAGATATTCATGGCATTCCTCCTGACCACGGTGCGCCTGTAATACAAGCATGGTCGTGATAAAGGGTTCTTAAAAGTGGAGGTAGAATCATGGTCATATATTTAATCCTCCATGTCCTACACTGCTAGAAAATAACATGAACCCACCAATTTATTAACGGGAAGCAACAACAATCACGTGAATAATTCCTCTTCGTATCAAGGCAGCTGCTGCCGCCGCAAGCAACTGCTGCCTTAGCCGCAGACGCAGCCTCTGCCGCAAAAGTAGCTGCACCACATCTTCACCCTCAACCATCGAGTCACGACTCTATCCAGAAATAAGGTGGTGTGGCAAGCACAATTTATTGAGTTGCTCCACAAGTTTTTCTAGTCTGAACAAATAATCCAGCAAGCCTCAAGCATCTCCTCTTGGTGGTAATGTATACTACATAGAATGAACTAGAGTAAATTTGCATTTGGATAGTGAGGTGGTCTATCATTTTTCAAAATGTAATTCGCTTGACTTATAGTAGTTTTTAACTGTTAGCTGTTCATAATTTTGAAACAAAATATGAAATGTAACGACAATATATGTCAATGTATCATTTTCTATTATTAGTAATTTGACGTCTTAGGAATTTCTAGCCATTAAATTTTTAGCAATTTTGTATTAGAAACTAAGATGATTTAGGATTAAAGGTTAATTACACTTTGCTCTTCAAACTTTCACTTAATTCAGAATGTGCCTCTGAAACTAATAATTGCATTAAAGTGGACTCTCGAACTTTCAAAACTTCCCAACCCCCATTCCGTCTGCCATTAACGTTAAATCTAAAGAAAATTCACTACACGTGTTGTTCAGGTGCATAACATTCACTGCAAAGATTTGACTCTGCTAGTAGACGGAATGGGGGATTGAGAAGTTTTCAAAGTTCGAGGATCCACTTTTATGCAATTATTAGTTTCGGAGGCATATTGTGAATTGAGTAGAAGTTCGATGGGGCAAAATGTAATTAACCCTAGGATTAATTTTATTTTTGGAATTTCTCCACTTTTAGTCTGCACTCTTCTTATCACCCAATTTTATGCACTTTTTGTGAAATTGTTTCGATCATCTATGGTCACATGTTGGTAACTCAATGGCCGATCATCCAACAAAAATGAAAAAAAAGGAAAAACAGAACATTGAATTCAAACACTCACACACTAAGCAACCCCATGATCCTAAAGAAAAGAGGCATGATTTGTCTAAGAATGAGGAGCAATTGGTGGTGTGGTAGTTGGGTGGCAGAAGTCCTTACAAAATGTCCTCAACCTCAATTCTATGTGTACATTTTTGAAAGCCAATCAACGTATCTCGATTATGGAAAAGTAGCAAATCAGGTGACCTGCAGTCCTACAAAGTAATTAGAATACTCAAGGACATTGTCATCAAGAGGTTTGCCATGCTCCCTAATCAACACAAGGCCAGAATCCAAACACTATTATTCGGTGTTTTAGATACTGAGAGCCTGAGCATTGGGTAACTGATCATAGAAAGCTTGCTAATAAGAAGGGAAAATGCTTCCCAACAACAAAGATGATGTAGAGAATGTATAGGATATTATCCTACAAAGTAATTAGGATACTCAAGGACATTGTCCTGATCAAGAGGTTTGCCATGCTCCCTAATCAACACAAAGATAATGTAGAGAATGTATAGGATATTGGGGGCCCTAGTCTATGTTAAGAAGGTGCTTGGTTTTTCTTTCAATTGGATGTAAATATTTCGATATATTGCAGCTGATTGCTACCAGTTCTTGACACTGCTAGATCTACATCAAAAGACAAAACAACAAACTTTTGGGAGTGGGAATCTTGATTGCTAAGTTGTGTTGCAAAGAGGGATATGTCATGAAGATTGCCTCCTTATTATCTCCCCAAAGATTGTTTTTAATGAATCTCGACCGGGTGTTTCAATAATAGTAATTACTAATTATCGCCGTGCTTTCATATTGTTCTTTTCCCCATTGTGTGTGCTTGTGTTTCAAAGTAACATCATGAGGGAACCATCTGCCTGATTGCCAAGCTCTTTGTGTATAACTTGTAATTTCTTTTTGGGAAAATTAAAAAAAAAAGTTGATGAATGATTCATCCTCTTTTCTTTAGAAAATCTCTGTGAATTCATATCCATCCAAGGTAAAAATTCTCAAAAATAAAATTAATCCTAAATATTTTCATCACAAATACAAAATTAATAATAACTTAACGGCTAAAAATTTGAAGGAGATAAAATTATTAACAGTAGAGAAGGATACATAGACAGACATATATAGTCGTTGCATTCCATATTTCACTTCAAAATTAAGAATATTTAACGGCAAAATTTAAAAAGGTAAATTATGCTAGTAGATACTTAAAAACAAAGAAAACATTTTGCTCATTAATCCCACCTTAATTACGAGACAATCCAACGGCTTGAAAATTTAAAATGCTCGGTGGATTAAGGTTTTTTTTCTTGCAATTAGTAACAACGGCTAGAAAATTTAAAAAGGATACATAGGCGTTGGTTTTCACATCCGCATCATTCCGTACTTCTTGTATATATTCCTCCATAATTGAGAAATATATATGTGCCTCTAGAGAGAACTCAGGAACTGGGGGGAGAGAGAGAGAGAGAGAGAGAGAGAGAGAGAGATATGGTGGTACGAGGTGGCGACCGTAGACGCTGAAGAATGAGAGACGCATTCCTCATCTTTACATGTTTCTGTCTTCGCTATTATTGAGCTTTGAGGCATTTTTGGCTCTCTCCCAAGAACAAGCAACGAGAAATGGCTTCCGGAGTTGTTTATTCTCTGCAACAGCACACAGAGGTATTCCCGATTCCCATTTTAGTTTAGTGTGAAATGTGGACTGCTGGTTTTAATTTCTCTTGCACCATTGGATTGCGTCTGCAGCTGGGTTTTCTTTTCTGATATATATGATTCGGTTTCTTTTCTTAATCTTTTAGCTAGATTTGTAACATTTGAGTTTTGATTTCCGTAGGAGAAATCTTATTGAATCTGAAACAGGGTTTTCTTTTCAACCATATTCGGATGATCGATTCTTGAAATTTTTGAAGTGAATTTAGATAGAGCCATATAAATATAGTTTCTTCTTCATTTGGTTATTATCTACTAACCCTGTAACTGCTTGATCATCAAGTCTCCAAGAAACTTACCAGTTCGTTCGTTCTCATCTTTTTGGTGCTTTAGTTCAAAATATTCTCAAATTTCCTTTTATATTTCATACAACTTCTGGTTGATTATTAATTCATAATTGGATTTCAGCAAATGTAGCGGCTTTTATATGGACTCGGGCGTGAAGAATACAAAGTCTCTGTCCGTTTCAAAATCCTCAAAATGACCCTCTCTCATTTTGACACAGAGAAAAGCTTCAATGGTTCTTATGGGAGATGATGTTTTGAGGACACTCTTTTTGGTCTCTGTGTCTTCTTCATTTGAGTTCTTTGGTCATCCCTTGTGTACTACTACAACTTCTCAAGGTAACTCTCTTTTCATCCGGGAAAAACTATTTACCATAGTATTCATAAGACTATTCATTGTCGTTGAAAATTCGGAATGTTTAAGTCTTTTTACTCCTCAACAATGAGTAAAATGTTGGTAGTTTTAATGAAATTGACAGTACGTACAATCCACATAGTTGAAAACATAAAATATTTTAGTTATTTTATACAAATCACATTTAAAAGATGTGATAACCAAGATGTTTATATTTTATATTATTTGAAACATTGGAGTTAATAGATACTATCTTATTCAAAACATTTTATATCAATAGGTGCAATCTTTTTCGGGTGTTGGTGATTAATTTGATGCAGGCTTAATTGGGATGTGCTGTAAAAAAGGGGTATGTGTTTTTTATTTTCCTCTTTTTGTTAATTTTTGCAATCTATCTGCAAGGACCAACTTTATTGGAGTGTTCCAATTTCTTTCACACATTCCATTCTAAACTTTTTGGGTTATTTTTTGATATATATATACTTTGCCTGATTAATTAATGTTCTACTTTTTGCTTGCTCGATTTGCAATCCAAAAAAAACTTTAAGTTCTCTCATCTCAAATTCCTCTTACATACTCTTAGCAAAGATTTCACTCATCTTTTCATTAGTAGCACCGTGTAACAGTGCGCTAGAAATTCAATGGTGGAATTTCTATAGGCGGAGTTTTCACGAATTGACCAATCGCGTATAAGTCTCCCAGCATAATCAGTGTTACCACTCACTATGGTGCTAGAAGCATGATTTTATTTATTTGAGCTAGTTAGAAGTGTCAGAATGCGATATGGTCTACGCTATTAGATTTAGTTGATTATTTAGGATTTTTTGGTGCAATAATCTCATTTTCAGTTTTCGGACGAAACGCTTATTCGAAAATGAGTTTTCTTTATTTCGAGGCACTTCGGGGTTGCATTTCGATAAATGAATTGCACAGTTAGTTTAGTTTGTATGATTAGGATTTTCAGTTTAAAATTTATTTTTCACTTTTCCAGAGTGAATATTAACCTTAACAGTAGCACCAAGTGTGTGTTTCCAAAATATGAAATGCTTAAATTAGGTTACAGAAGTTTTATTTGAAAACATGGCAAGATCTTAGCCACACTTGATGAATAGTATTGGATACTTGGCATCAACAGGAACCATAAGATTGAAGGAAATCAAGGTGTGAGATCATGCCACCTAAGTACAACTCTATTACATCCAACCATCCAAATTGTGTCAAACTATCATGTTGTGATATCATTATCCAACCCTTTAAACCTTAAACATTTGATTGGGTTAAGAAAATTTTGATTTGAGCTTGATAGCATTCCAAACCCTAACCAAATCCTCTTTAAAACCCAAAATGAAGCCCACTTGTGTATGGCCCACGAAATTTGGCCACCTTGGCAAAGCTTCCTGAGAAAATTTCCACCCACTCAAGGCTGACCATCCACTACTCATGATAGCCCCAAAGTTGTGCATGACGTGAAAGGTCAAAGGCCACCTCACCATCATGAAGTCATGGAAGTTTCCTTGGTTGAAAACCACTCACTATTTGTACTTTTTTGTGACCTAATCATCAAGGTGTCACTCAAGTCCATACTTCACTTTTCAAAAGTGTATTAGGTGTGCAAGTCATCCCTTCACTCACTTCACCCATTAAAGTTGTTCATCTTTGAGTTTAGTTTTCCGTTGGTAAAGGTTTGTTTGATTACATGGTCATTTGATCGGTCAAAAGTTATTTTAACTATGAAAAAGTCAATCTGGGCGATAATCTGGATAGTGTGTGTATTTTGGAGTTTTTGACCAAGGCAATGGAAAAATCTTGGTCCGAAATTTTTATGGAGTGCTTTCAACATGTTTATTATGAATGTTTGTTGGAGATTAGTTGCATGATTAAAGGTTTCGATAAAGGATTTTCTTAGATCTAAATGCTTAGAAACTGGAAGAGGAAAAACAATTTATGTTTTAAGAAAGTTGTGGTTTATTCTTAGTCCATGACTTTGTGAGGATGTTATTTTGAAGGTTTTTTGTGTTAGTTTCAAGGATATGAAATTTTATGCAAGAGAGTCCTTGGTTAGGTCAAAAGTTTGATGTTTTAGGCTAGATCCATTTTTTGTTTATTTTTAGTCATGTGATTTTAAGTTTAATGTTTGGATCTACTTAAGGACACATTTTTAAACCATATGATGTTTTGGTTTGAAGATATTCCTCACGGTATGCTCAGATCAAGTGTTTTGATCAAGGCAAGTTGAGAAAGGAAATTCTGCTTTTGGCTAAGTGTTGGAGTCGAGTACTTCAAGTGAGATTTTTGTGATTTTTTGTAACTTTTATGTGTTGATTCAAAGCAGGTTAGTTGTTTGTGTTATGCACATGTTAGAAGAAATTTTTGGATTTTTGGAATTCTTGGAGATATGTTTTGAGATAGGTCAAATCTTGAGATTCAAGAGTTTGTATTTTAGTTAAAAAGTTTGGATCTTTTTACTAAAAAGTTTTATATCTATGAGAAGTATATTTTTGTTGGATATTTTAAGCATGTTTTTAAACATAAGATAGGACGATCTTTGTTACAATATTTCGGTTTGATCATGAGTTTTGAAGTTGAAACAAACTGCAACAAAAATCAAGAGATATGGCCTTTGGAAGTTTCGGCCCTATGATGTTTTCTTTCACAGTTGTGTTTAGTTTTAAATTTCTCCAAGTTGATATTTGAGGTTTTTTGTAATTTTTAGAATTAGGATATGAAATCCTTAAGTTATGGGTAAAATGATAATTTTCTCACATGTAGAGGGTAAAATAGTAATTTTACTTTAAGTTAGCATTTTTCATGTTTCTAATTGTTAGTGATAAAGTTTCTAACGTTTAAAATCCCTACTTATAGTTTCTCGTGTTTCGTGCTTTATCCCCGTAACGTGACTGTAAGGGGTTCCCCCCCTCTGTCTTAGTGGGCCTCAAAGGGGCAGGAATAAGAAACGAAACCCCACCCTAGAACAAATAAACTCTTCGGCCTGACGCACGGGTAGGCTGCCCAGGATGTAACCTCCAAGAGGGAGCATGCTGCAGGGGATGAGACTCACCGTCCTGGAGGACCCTCCTCGAACAGCATCCAACCCTTGAGTACATGTTCACATAAATGGACGGGAAGTAAGGTCCCTTAACCCTCTAACAAGTAGACATTGACGAACCACCAAGGACGCTAGCAGAGTAAGGCAAAACGGAGAAGCACACTGCATTAGAGGCATCACTACCTGAGCTACACGCTACATTAATGACATTGTCGCAGAGGCATGCCACATTAAAAGACTCTTTCAAAAGGAACAGTAAAAAGAACATGGAGTTTACTGGGGCAAGCACGATCTGTTTTTCCCCAGACTCTTGGTATAAATAGCAACTTTTAGGTATGAGAAACTCTCTCTGATCCTTGGACTCTTTCTTCATTTACAAACTTCCAAAATACTCTACTAACTTTGGCATTTGAGACTCCCCGGCCCAAAGGCACCACCCTCTCCTAGTGTATTTCTTCTCTATCTTTGCAAGCCCAGTTTTGAATACCTGAGTTGCTGGAACCTGGCCTAAGGTTTACGAAGCACGATGTTAATAGAGCGTCGTCTGTGATATTATTGTAGATCTCACGTGTGTACTTCGTATGCCTGTGACAATCCGTTCCGGAGAACTCAGAAGAGACACAAAGGAAGTTGCCATAGAGACAAGACTAAAAGATATAAAGGATTGGGTAACAAAGTTGACCGACGTGGTGCAAAACCTTCGCAAAGAGAATGAAGGGCTCAATAAACCTCAACAAGGGCAGAACGAGAGAAGGCAGAGAGGAAGAACATTCAAGACGAGCTCTGCAATCTCAAAAGAATGTATGAAGAGATTGCAAGGAAAGTGGGCAAATCGTCGTCAATGGACCAACTCTGCTCACAAGTACTGGTCTACCTTACACAAAAGAGGTGATGGATGTTCCCTTACCAGCAAAGTTCAGGCTCCCCACCATAGAGATGTATGATGGAGGGAGGGACCCCCTTGAGCACCTAAAAACTTTTAGGGCTCACATGACGTTGCATTTTCTAGGGGAGGTGGCATGCAGGGCGTTCCCACTGACCCTAAAGGAGCCAACACGGGTATAGTTCGGGTCTCTAGCGCCGGGTTTTGTAGATAGTTTTGGCCAGTTGGCTCGACTAGTTTTGGCGTAGTTCATGTCAATTCGAAGAAGGCTACCTCTTCACCATCAAGCAAGGAGAGAAGGAAAGCCTGAAGACGTACTTGTCCCGGTTCAACATGGAGAGCATGACCACTGATGACCAAAATAAAAAGATAACCCTAGTGGCGCTTCTAGGAGGGGTCTAGCCACGATCCCAGTTCATGGTCGAGCTGGTGAGAAGGACTCTCGAGATGATGTGGGAGTTTTATAGTCTAGGTCCACAAACTTCATTAACGCCAAAGACACTCTTCGAGCCCTAATAGAGCCAATGAAGAAGGAGCTAGGGCGAGCGGAGAGGAAGGCAAGGGCCCCAACCCCTTATCCAACTTATCCAACCCCCGCAATGACCCGAATGCCTAACCTGACCTTCGCTGCAAACGAAGAGTGGGTTCAGTGCCAGCCTAACCCAAATCTTACATTATCCTGCTATGTCAACGATCAGGGCGAGTTGTGCTAGAGGCCGCTCGGTCCCTCCCATGAAGGAGAGCTGGTCCGGCCTTTCGACTATCCAAATACTTATCTATCCCGACTCCCATCGTAGCGAAGAGCTGACCAGCCCCATGGTCGTCTAAAGAAGTTACCTCCTTAGAGAATCAATGGGGCGGGTTTGACTTGAGGCATCCAAGCCACCCCCTGATGCAGCGCAGGCCTAGTCTTTCGACCACCCTACGTGAACAAAGTCTCCAAAGGTGAAACATCGAAGCAATGGGTGTGCTACCTCGAAAGCCAAAATAGCCTAGCTGAATAGTAGACTACACGATGTTAACGAGCGGGAGCAGGTCCAATCTCAAACTACCTGAACAAATTGCCTCCCCGCGAGATAGCAAGGGTGAGTTGTGCCGAAGGCCGCTCAGTCCCTCCCGTGAAGGAGAATAGGTCCAGTTTTTTGGCTGCCCGATACTTACCCAAACTCCCATCACAATAAGGAACGAATCAACCCCACGGCCGCCCAAAGAAGTTACTTTTTTGGGGGCTAAATGGGCAAGTTGGCCCAAGGCATCCTAACCCCTCCTTGATGGAGAGAGGGCTAGGTCCTTCGACAGCCTGAATACTGCACCAAGGAACGCGAACATCAACAACCCGATAAAAAGCTCAAAGGCCAGATGGCCTAGGTTTGCGAAGTTTAACACTCCTACAAATCGCGTCGGCTAAGGATAAAGTTCTGATGACGTGTTTTTCTTTCAATCAGGAATTAAATACGCAACGCCAACAGGTTGGAGTGGGTCTAGTCTCAAACTGCCCTGACAACCTACCTCTCTACGGACCAAGGACATGGGTCGAGCCAGAGGTCGTCTTGTCTCCCTGTGACGGAGAGCGAGATCAACCCCACGGCTAAACGAATAACCTACCCCAGCCATAGAGCTACTTGGAGGGGCATAAAGTTTGGTTAGCAAAATGCTTCGCGGTCTCTCCCCCCCAAGGAGGCGACCGAAGTCTCTCCCTAATGCAGCTTAACTGCCCTGACAACCTACCTCTCTACGGACCAAGGACATGGGTCGAGCCAGAGGTCATCTTGTCTCCCTGTGACGGAGAGCGAGATCAACCCCACGGCTAAACGAATAACCTACCCCATCCCTGTGACGGAAAAACTGAAGGACTAAGCGGGGTAAAGTGTGTCCAAGAGACAAACGACAAGGAGGAAATTGGCATAAAAAAGAAGTGGAGAGACACCAGCCTTGTCAAACAACATCGCTCAAGGCCCCAAGAGGACAACTGCCTAACAAGGGCGAATGAAGACAAAAAAAGCAGAAGAGCTATTATTAGCTAGCAGGGTCGTTAGGAATAGATTAGGCTATGGCGGGGTGGACCGTAAAGCATGACGGAAATCCCCTCGTCTAACACCAATTCCATGGTTTCTTGCGACAAAACCCCCTCAGGCTGGCCATAAAAAAGAGAAGAAGAAGAAGAAGAAGAAGAAGAAAAACATCAGAGAAGAATACGCAAAGACAAGTAGCCTGGCACAACAAAAAGTATAAAGGCAATTTCATTAATGATCAGAAACTACACAAGCCGCATGGCGACAGTGCACAGAAATATACCTTCTACAAAAAGAAAGACAAATAATAGAAAAATAAAATAACAGCAATGGCACAGAGAAGCTAGGACGTGGTAACATAGCGCACCATGCTCAGAGACCTCGGCAGCAGGAGTGTCAGCCTCAGGGACATCAAGCTTAGGGTCGTCGTGTTCGGGAGCAGCATGCTTGGATATGATAGGGAAGGCATGACCTGTAAAAGCATTAGGGATCATGTCCATCCCCAGCTTGCGGCCAAATGCAAAAGGCTTCTCTGTCAACAAAACCAAGCAAGGTCAAGATCCTGCAAATATTTCTCGAAAGTTTGCAAAAATAGCATAGAACTCTCCAAAATTAGGTCCTGCATCGACCTAAGGCCCTCAGCACACCCATGCACCCACGCGGTATCGCAAACGCCCACGAACAACTTTAGCTGGCTGTCCAGGCGGTAGGTGACGTCTTGCACTCGAGACAAATCGCTCCAAGCTCCCATCCCCTGGGCATCTTCCCTAGCCTTCTCCTGTTGCTTTTTCTGACGGCAGCTAACTTCTTAGTTTTCTTGCTACCCTCCTCCAATGCAAGTCCTACCCTCCTTAACTCTTGCTCCAGTTGTTTCCTCTCATCCCTCTCACCGCGAGCGTGCCGTAAGGCAATTTGGGTCAGCGCACGAAGGGCTTGGTTTTCCTGCTAAACGACCTCTTGGGTATCCACAATAAGGCTGCCAGATGAGAGGAACCCTAACAACAAGATAGGCCAACGTGGAATGGTCTATAAAAGGAATCTAGGAAACGATGAAAGAAAGGGAAAAGATGAAAAAAGAGTTGGCAAACCCTATGGAAGAAGCGAGACAAACATTTGACAACTTGGCTGATGGCTTCCGCGTGGCACCCCCCCCCCCCCCCCCCGGGCGTTTTTAGCATTTCCAAGGGGAAGATGACCTCCACTGAACCTCCGGTCGCCTCGATTCAACGGGCTTCTTCAGCGACCTCCCCAATTGCAAGGGTCGAAGGCTGTCGATCTGTCTAACCCTCACCAACTACAATATCCAAAAGGAGTCTCAACCTCCCGCTTGGTGCTCCATCTCTGAGACGCTGTTTTCGAAAGTAACGGTGGCCGATCTCTTAATGACAGAGTCCCAACCGCCCTTTTAGGAAAATTATCTAATAAGTTATTTGGGGATTCCAAGATTCTCATTCTAATACCATGGCTGACAATCATAGTGTTCATGACGAACTCAAAAATGATCATATTCAATATAATCCACCAATGATAACTTTGCGTGATTATTTGCAACCAACAAGGACAAGTACTCCATCTTGCATGATTTTTCCTATGAATATGGGGAATTTGATTTAAAGCCTGGAGTAATACAATTGCTTCCCAAGTTTCATGGCTTAGACTCAGAAAGTTCTTATTTGCATTTAAAAGAATTTGAAGAGGTTTGTGCAACTTTGCAAAACTAAACTTTCAATGATATTGTTGTTAGATTAAAGTTGTTCCCATTCTCTTTGATGGAAAAAGCTAAAAATTGGCTTAATTCCTTGAGACCAAAATCTATTGGCACATGGCAAGAAATACAAAGAGAATTTTTGAAAAAGTTTTTTTCTACTCACAAGACCAACACTCTTCGCAAAAACATTATGCATTTTTCTCAAAAAGAAAATGAGACTTTTTTTTCAGTGTTGGAAGATTTTTACGGAATTATTGATGCCCCCGCATCATGGCTATGAGACTTGGTGCGTCATTAGTTTCTATGAAGATTTAACTTCTTAAATGCCAGTTTCTAGATGCTTGGATGAAAATGCCCAATCTTGGGACAACACAGATCGTTCTGATCGGTCAAACAAGTCCAAGCCTAATACCATGTCACAAGAATGTATGTATGTCCTCATAGGAAATGATGATGTGAAAGTTAGGATAGTTAGTTTGACTAAAAAAGTCAAGTCCATTGAACTTAGGAAGGTAAATTCAGCTAAGATCATCATTGTCCAAGAAGAAAATTGTGGCATATGTGAGACTAGTGGACACCTAACTCAGGATTGTCCAACAATCTCCGCTTTTAAAGAGGTGTTGCAAGAACTGGCAAATGCCATGAATATAAAAGACCTTTTTTTTCCCCTTATTCTGAAACATATCATCTTGGATGGAGGAATGGAGGAATCACCCAAACTTTAGTTGGAGGAATGAGTCCAATTCACATCAAAGTCCTCAAGGGCGTTCTGTTTTTACTCTTTATGTGCCTCCACATAAGAAAACCCTTGAGGAGACATTACAAAGTAGCTATCTTAGCCTTCACATAATCATTTTTGAGGACATACATACCTTCTTGAGACGACTTATTTGACCGATCAAAACGACCTATGTTGTCGCAAGATTGGGCATTTTCAGCCAATTGATCAAAATGGTCCCAATCATCATCAGGATCTTTATTTAAAAATTCACCATTACACATCATCTCTATAAACTGGCGCATTTGAGAAGTAAACTTTCATAGAAAAAACTAATGGTGCTCCAAGTCTCATAGCCATGATGTGGGCAAGTTAGCAATAATTCCTTAAAAAGCTCCCAACATTGAAAAAAGTCTCATTTTCTTTTTGAGAAAAATTCATAATGTTTTGAGAGGACTTATTCAACCGATCAAAATGACTTATGTTGTCCCAAGATTGGGAATTTTTAGCCAATTGATCAAAATAGTCCCAATCATCATCAGGATCTTTATTTAAAAATTCACCATTACACATCATCTCTATAAACTGGCACATTTGAGATGTTAAACCTCCATAGAAAAAACTAATGGTGTGCCAAGTCTCTCATAGCCATGATGTGGGCAAGTTAGCAATAATTCCTTAAAACGCTCCCAACATTAAAAAAAGTCTCATTTTCTTTTTGAGAAAAATTCATAATGTTTATGCGAAGAGTGTTGGTCCTGTAAGTAGGAAAAAACTTTTTCAAAAATTCTTTTTACATTCTTGCCATATGCCAATAGAATGGGAACAACATTAATCTAACAACATCATCATTGACAGTTTAGTTTTGCAAAGTTGCACAAACCTCTTCAAATTCTTTTAAATGCAAATAAGAAGTTTCTGAGTCTAAGCCATGGAGAGTGTTGGTCCAGGTTTTAAATCAAAATTCCCAATATTTGTAGGAAAAATCATGCAAGATTGAGTACTTTTCCTTGTTGGCTACAAATAATCACGCAAAGTTCTCAGTGGATTATTTTGAACATGATCATTTTCGAGTTTGTCATGAATACTATGATTGTCAGCCATGGTGTCAGAATGAGAATTCTTGGAATCCCCGAACAACCTATAAGATAATTTTTCTAAAACAATTTCCTCTTTCCACATGTAGGTTGGGGGTGGGGTTTCTGTTGAAAATGTGTTAGTTATTTTTTTTTTCTTTCTATTTTTTTCCACTAGTCTTTGGATTCTATCATTTAAAAAAAAAAGTGACATAAATTTATGGAGTAATTCTACATACAATCGTAAAGTGTGCAACCGCCGCGTAATCGTTTTATTCATTTTTTTCAGAGTAAAAAAGTGAGATGCACTATTAAAAAAATATTTTTTTTCATGTGGGTCCAATGTTTTATTCATTTTTTTCAAAGCGATTACGCGGCGGTTGCACAATTCACGATTGTAAATATCTTTTCTCAAATTTATGAGGCAGTTGGTAACCTAAATCCCAAAGGCCTAATGACTGGTTGAAGAGTGAATGTCAAAATGAGTTCTCTTTACTAATTGTTTCTTAGCAATATGCAAACTTGCTTGAATTTTGAATTTTCACTTCACAACTAGATTGCAATTTTGGGGTAAAAGTTCAATTTTTTAGTTGTTGATCTTTTTGTTTCTTGGAGGCCTGATGAACCACGACTAACTTGTTTACTTGGCAAATTGAGAAGAAAAAAGTGAAGGTTGTGTATTGTTGGAGGCACTAGAAAGGAACCAGTAAATTAGACCAGGTACATCTGAAATGGCTGCCTATTGTTCAAGTCAAAACAAAAAACAAAAAAAAAAAAAAATCATTGTCTATACACACTTCTCCTTCATGGTAAGTGCTTTACCTCTTTCTATTTCTATGGTTCAATTTTCACCCATGTTGCCTAGATGACTTAGACAAGAGGGGGAGTTGAATTGGATTGTATTTAAAAATCCACAATTATAAATTAAATACACAATATAAAACATGAATAAAATACAAATCAACAGTAAATATAAAGAGTAAGGGTAAGAGGAAGCAAACTCAGTATTTTAACAAAGTTCAGCCTCACTGCCTACGTCCTCACCTCAATCTATCCCTTGAGGATTCACATATTCACTATCAAATCTCTTTTAGGTGGAGATAGAAAACTATTACAACTTTGAGCAGTACTGCTACAAAGAATCCATGTAGAATACCCTCTACACTTGCAATCACCTTACTCGTGGTTATTCAATGTGTATTCCATGTGTACAACACCTCCTTTACTAATACAAGAGCATATAGTAGGTAAGTTATAAGAAAACACTCATCAATGACTGTAACTCTCTCAAAATGAATAAGGATTAGGGCATATGAAAACAACAATCCTTAGAGAAAAGAGATTGAAAACTTTGAATGGATGTTGTAAAACTTGCAATTGATGTGAATGTACTCTTGTTGTTGTGTTCTTGATTTGAAGATCTTAAATGAGCTATTTACTTTTCAAAATTTTCAAATCAAAGTTTTACTTTTCACAATTGTCAAAGACAACATCATTCACTTTTCAAAATATTCAAATCAAAGTTTCACTTTCTTGAAATTGTTTCATTCACTTTTCAAAATTTTTAAATCAAAATTTTACTTCTTGAAATTGTAAAAAACAACATCATTTACTTTTCAAAATTTTCAAATCAAAATTTTAAATTTCGCAATTGTCAAATACCATCATTTACTTTTTAAAAAAAATTAAATCAAAGTTTTACTTTTTTCAATTGTCAAAGACAACAATCATTCACTTTTCAAAATATTCAAATCAAAGCATGTACATGTGAAAGATGACAATTAATTATCTTTTAAAAATTCAAATTTCAAACTTTTAATATTCAATATCATGCACATGTGAAAAATACAATTTGATATTTCATAAGAAAATATTAGTTTTGAGCCTTAATCCAATTTCTAATTTTATCAAGATATATACAAAATTATTTTAAGAGCTTTATTTGTAAACTTATTCCCTTTCTTGCTCATACTTGGTTCATTGATGTGCTTAGCTTTATTGTGTAAATAATTTGAGGTTGAGATTTCTTTATGTTTGAATTCATTTGCTATAATTAAAATCAAAATCCATGTGTAGATATGTAATTATATGAAACTTGAAGCCTTGGATTCAACAATCTCCCCCTTTTTGATGATTACAAATATTTAGTAGAACTCTGAAACCAGTAGTAATACTTAAGCTCCCCCTGAGAATATGCATTAGTTTTTCAAGTAATGCATAAACATAATTACAAGCATATATAAACAAGTTTAACAAATAAAGTGTTGGAAAGAACATGATAATATGTTCTAGACTAAAACTTCTCCCCCTTTTGGCATCATTAAAAAGGAACCGCAGCGAGCAATGCCAATAGACTGATGAAAACGTGCATTTGTAGAAACTGAGGAGAGTTGAATAATTGCAGCTTCCCGGGTCCCAACAAGTGATACAAAATCTTGAGCCGCCTGGGTCCCGACATGAGGGTTTATATATTTGTCATAATTAGCCGTTGTAAAAGTGTTAGTTGTTGCACAATTTGTTGCACAATTCATGGAGACATGTATTGCAGAATTCATGGAGGATTGTCTTCTGGTTGTATAGCCATTAGTTTTTCACAAGGTAGTTTCATTATCTCCTTCTAAATTCTTGAGTCCTGCCCAGGTCCCGACAAATGCTATAAAGCTTTAGCCGCCTGAGTCTGCGGAGATAGTGCGACAAAGCCTCGAACCCCGCTCAGGTCCCGCCTGGATTAACTCTAACTTTGCATAAATGCACTGGATTTCTATTTAAAAATACCATTTTCACCTTTCGAATACTCACAGAACAATTTCTCACATTGCTCATTGACTTAGTTTCTATTTATCTAGAACGATAGCAAAAAATCAGGAACCCAGATTTAAATCAGGAACCCATTATGCAAAAAATACGAAGTCAACATCAGCAGTTAACAGCAGAGGTTCAGTATTTATGAGAAAAATAGATATAGTCTGCAGTTAATCTCGCTAGCTTAACTATATAAAATATGCATCCAACATATCATGTAATCTTGACTAAGTAAGTTTTGAAGAACTGATAGATTGTCTTGTTCGCATTTCCATCTCTATAAAATCAATCTTGAGTTTCATCTCAAATCAATCTTTTTTGCTCTCTGAAATCCATCTGCATTCTTACTGTCTAAGCTTTTTCTCATTTTTATTTAATGGCTTAGCTTCTTCCACCAATCTCCGTGTTCACTATATGGGGGTATTATATACCTCAACCTCCAGTTATTTCTGCATTTACCATAGGTGCCATGATGCAACAAGAGAATGATCTGACTAACAGTCAGATGATGACTCCATTTATGAACTTGTGAGTCTCGGTACTCGATACTCATCATCCATTGTCGCATTTTCCAAGCGGTTGCAGTCCAGAGTTCGCGTGAGAAGATTTACGAACTTCAACAACTTATTCACGAGACTAACAAAAAAATAGGAAACTTAAAGCAGGAGAATAAGGATTTAAAATCATTACTTGTCTCTTCATTTCAACTTCCTACTCCTTTAGATGAAGGATAACATGTTAATATATGAAAAACAAGGCTAAAAGTCTCAAGTTTTTGTAAGTCATTAGAGATAATACATTAAAAATGTTTACCATATATATTCAAGGCATGCATCATTCATATTTCTCTTCTAATCATGCATACTCTATCTTCTGGCAGAGGTTTTGTGAAAATGTATGCCAACTGATCGTGTGTGCTTGTGAATTCTAATACAATATCGTCTTTCTACACATGATATCAAAGAAAATGATATCTAATCTCAATATGCTTAGTTCTAGAATGTTGTATTGGGTTCTTTGAAAGATTTATAGCACTTGTATCATCTGAGCACAACAACTACCTGCATCAACATATTCTGCCTCAGCATTAGATAATGCAACAAAATTTTGTTTTTTACTAAACCATGAAACAAGTGCATAACCTAAAAAATGACATGTTCGTTCAACTAGTGCTTTTTCGATCAACTTTGTAAGCAGCATAATCTGCATCTGAGTAGATGATTAGATCGAAAGAAATGTGCATAGGATAACATAACCATAGGTCAATTGTACCAACAAAATATCTAAGAATGCACTTAACGGTAGTCAAGTGTGATTCTTTTGCACAAAAGCATACACATTAAACATAATATCTGGTCTACTGGCTGTTAAATATAATAGACTACTAATCATACCTCGATATACCTTTGAGTCAACTGGCTTACTGATTTTATCCTTGTCAAGTTTGGTGCATAGACTCATTGGTGTTCCAATTTCCTTCATACCTTCCATCCCAAACTTTTTGAATAATTTTTTGATATATTTTGATTGATTGATGAATGTTTCACTTTTTGCTTACTTGATTTGCAATCCAAGAAAGAAGTTAAGTCCTCCCATCATGCTCATTTCAAATTTTTCCTGCATACTCTTAGTAAAAACTTGGCACATATTTTCATTAGTAGCATTAAATATTATCATCCACATAAAACTGAATTAAAAGAATATCATCTTTTTCATGTTTAATGAAAGAGTTATATCGATTTTTCCTCTTAAAAAATATTTTTCAATCAAGAAACCACTAAATCCTCATACCACTAAATCCTCACACCACTAAATCCTCACACCAAACTCTAAGGGCTTGTTTGAGTCCATATAGTGCTTTTGTGAACTTGAAAACATGATTTGAAGAAATATGATTTTCAAAACCTAGAGGTCGCTCAACATATATCTCTTCACTTATAAAAACCATTTAAGAATGCACTTTTAACATCCATTTGAAAAAGTTTGAAATCTTTATAACAAACATAAGCAAGTAGTTTCGAATAGCTTCTAATCTTGCGACTGGTGCATATGTCTCACCATAATCGATTCATTCTTCTTGATTCAAACCTTGGGCTACAAGTTGAACCTTGTTTCTAGTAATGACTCCGGACTCATCTTTCTTATTTCTAAAAATCCATTTTGTTCCAATAACAATATGATTTTTGGGTTTAGGGACAAGTGTCAAAATATCAATTCTTTCAAATTGATTTAGCTCTTATTGCATAACTAGAATCCTAGATTCCTCAAGAAGTGTTTCTTCAATATTTTTGGGTTCAATCTGAGATAGAAAAACAGTATGATTGCAAATATTTTTAAGAGATGATCGAGTACTTAAAGCTCGTGAAGATTCTCATAGAATTTGTTTCGATAGATGATCTTTCACAAGTTTTCACTATTTGGTTTCATCTTGTATTAAGTTTTGATGATCTTTCCTAATGTCTCCAAATGTCAAGTGTCTTGAACATCCACTTATCTAAAAACCATTGTTTTTGCTTATGGAGGACTTCATGCATACCTATAAAAATAATTAAAATGATTTTTCTTGGTCCCCATATGGTCCTAATAGTCATTGTATGTTTTCTTCTAATAGAACAAGCATGATCATTATGACCATCTATTACAAAAATTGCAGATAGCATCTGACATATACGAAGAACTTGAGTAATTGTAATAGTATCTTTCTTTCAAAAATTTTATTTTATCAAAAGAATTTTGAATACTGGACTTTGATTTAGAAAGATTATCAAAGAAGTTTTTCAAAATTTCTTTTTCCGTTTGTAAATTTTTCAACAATATTTTCTAAATCAATCACTTTCTTTTTCAACTCATGATATTGATCTTTTGAAATGATGTTTTCTTTTCTTAAAATATCAATTTCGTTTATTAAAGAAGAATTTTTCTTTTTCAAAAAAGTATATTTGATACCCAATTTCTCAAGTTCCTCATATACCTCTTCTAAGACATCTTGCAATTCCTCATATGAAAGATTTTCAATATTATCAAGATTTATTACCTCAATGTCGTCTTTAGCCATAAGACAAAGATTTACAGATTCTCCATTGCTTACTTCGCTGTCTAAGCTGCTTGAATCATCATCCCATGTAACTTTCATTGCTTTCTTGCCCTTACTTCGATCTTTCTTTAGAAGAGGACAATCCGCATTGATATGTCCTGGTTTATAGTATTTGTAACAAGTTAAAGAGTCATATATTTACCTGTATCTTTCTTGGAAAACGTTTTGGAGGATTTCCTTGAAAGTGCTTTATTTCTCTTTAAAAATCTCTTAATTCTCCTTGTTATCATCGTAAGTTCATCTTTGTCGTCAGTTCCTCATCTTCATCACTTTCACTTTCATGAGGAAAAGCTTTAAGTACCAAACTCTTATTTGGCTTTCCTTTTTACTCTCCTCTTTTCAATGTTTACTCATGGGTGGTAAGTGACCCGATGAGTTCATTTACTTGAAATTTCTTGAGATCTCTAGCTTCAAGAATCACTGTCACTTTTGATTCCAAGCATTTTGGCAGAATTAATAATTTTTCTTACTATCTCCAAGCTGAAATAAACCTTGCCAAAAGCTATCAAGCGGCTTATAATGTTAGTAAAACAAGTGTACATAATAGAAATAAATTCATCATCATTCATTTTAAACATTTCATATTCATGAGAGTAAGAATATAAATTTTTGATTCTTTACCTTGCGAAATTCCTTCATAAATAACTTCCAAGTTATCCCAATTTTTTTTATGCCGTCTTGCAAGTCATTATTCTATTGAACTCATTCTCATTGAGAGTATTATATATGAGTTTCATAGCTGTTGAATTCAATGTTGTAATTCTATCGTTTTCACGATTGAACTCTTCTTCTTCCTTTTTGACATTTACTCCATCAACAACTTTTGTTTGGATATAAGGTCCATTTACAATGCATCTCCAAATTTCTCGACCTTGAGATTGAAGGAAAATTCTAATTCTACCTTTCTAGAATGTGTAATTTGTCTTTGCAAAATAGTGGAGGCCAACTGCTCGATTGGCCTTCACCAAATGTAGCTGCAATTTTAGTGATAAGATCTTAACTCAAAAGATAGTTAATCCTATAAAAAGGACCCTCGCTCTAATACCACTTGTTGCCCAGATGACTAATACAAGAGGGGGTGAATTGAGTGGTTGTATTTAAAAATCCGAAATTATAAATTAAATACACAATATAAAACATGAACAAAATACGAAACATCAGTAAATATAAAGAGTAAGGATAAGAGGAAGCAAACTCAGTATTTTAACGAGGTTAAGTCTCACTGCCTACGTCCACGCCTCAAGCTACCCCTTGAGGATTCCCAAATTCACTATCCAATCTCCTTTAGGTGGAGATAGAAACCTATTACACCTTTAAGCAGTACCGCTACAAAGAATCCATGTAGAACACCCTCTACACTTGCAATCACACCATACACGTGGTGATTCAACGTATATTCCCTATGTAGAACATCTTCTACACACAAAAAGGTTATACACACTCTTTTATTGATACTAGAGCTAATAGTGGGTAGGTTATTAGAAAATACTCCTCAATGAGTGGAATAAGAACAATACAGTGCAAAACTATATCTCTCTCAAAATTAACAAGGTTTAAGGCTTAATGCTTAGAGAAGAGAGATTGAAAGTTTTGAATGGATGTTGTAAAACTAGCAATTGATGTGAATGTGCTCTTGTTGTTACATTCTTGATTTGAGAATCTCAAATGAGCTATTTATTTAGTTTCTTGCTATTTAGTTTCTTGCTACAAGGTTGTGGAGATAGTTTCTTGCTATTAGCTATCAGTTAGTGAAGTCGTTGCGATAGATTCAATCCGTCAGCAAAATTTTACTAGAACTTTGAAACTTCTTGCAAAAATATATTTAAATTGTCATATTATTAGGAATGGCAAAAGATTCAATTATGTTGATTTTGAGAGCACTTCCCAGTTTCTTATTTTGGTGAGAAAGATTCATTGAGAATTTTCATATTGTTTCTTTCAATGAGTGTGATCATGATCTGTGGTTTAGAGAGTGTGATCGTTTCAGCCACTGAGTTCTAGTAGAGAGGTCAATACTTGCTTGTAGGCTGCCCTGTAGAGTTTTACCAATAAAAAGTTTTTTAAAGGTTTCCATTCATTACCAATTTATGTGTCATGCAATTGATTTATTTTATGTTAATTATGTTTTTATTGAATAATTGCATGAATATTGATTAACAAATTGATTGATAGAATTGGTAGAGCTACGGAAATTTTACTGTACAAGGGTATTTTGAAAATTTCAGGGGAGATGCCTAAGGGTACAACTCACAAATTGCCATCGTGGCTGATACAATCCATCTTGTAGCCATTAAAAGGGGACTTGTTGGATGGAGACAACCACTCAGGCAGAGTTTGACTCTATGGGGGAATGGTTCGGGATTTTGGACTTCGTCCATTTGATTCTCCCTGAATCCCACAACGGCATAGTCAACTCTGACTTAGTTATATCAAAATGCTCTCAATGGGACTAAGGCTTCATTTCTACATCCATCCGGAATGTTCTACACTATCTATGTTTGGCTCTGACTTAATTGTTGTCGAACGCTTAGAGGATACTTGCAGTATCGTACAGAGACATGCCCTCAAGTCTATCGGGGTGGAGAATCGTAATTTTGTTGGAAGCCTCTATTCTTGTACTGACTATCGAGTGATTTTCATATGGAGTTTAGGTATTCCAATGTCACTACAGAGTCAATATGGGAACCATTATGTTTGAGCACGATACAGAGGATGGTGGTGTCCTTTCTCTACATGACTTGTTTTGTTGGTGTAAATCTCTTTTGAGATAAGCTCTATTGGTCTCACTAGAGTTATGTTGAACATCACTTGGTCTCACTAGATGATGCGTTTTACCTACATTTACAGTCATTCCTCACCTTCTACATGTGGGCTTTTATGCATACTTCTTTAGTCGCCTTACGACCTCGCCTCGCACCTAGCGCACACTTTTACCCAACACGTATCACAAACAGGTAGGATATCGTTTGCAAAAGTAGATGGGAAAACCATTGAAAGGACTGTTAGAGCATCCCACCCAAAAGCCTAATAGAAAAGGATCCAACATTCTACTAAGAGCATCCATAACAATTGGTGTGTCATTCAACTACACCATCTTTCCCTCAAACCAAACCTTCAAGCTAAAATATATGAGTGATACTATTTCACATGTGACATAAATAAAACTTTCATTATGTAAAAGTGTGGTACTATTTTAATGCATTAGGAGTCATATATTCTTGAATATACCATCTTATCTTAGGTATGCTTAATTCTCTAATAAATTGAACTCTAGAGAGAGGGTAATAATCTTAACAAAAAGACTTGGTATGTGTTCTTCCATCAAAGAGAGAAGGCAAATTGAATGAAGGGTAGAAAGCCTAATGAAGCTTTAAATGTATGTTATTCCATTAACAACTACTCTAAATGGAAAATTGAAGCTTTTTGTGCAAGGAAAACAGACAAAAGACATGAAAGGCTGAAAGATCAAGCAAGTGTAGTAAGCCATTTGTCACGCTTATTGAGGAAATGCCAATTATACACAAACCTAGAGAGTTTTGGCAAAGGCATTCATTGAATTATGTTCATGGGAGAGATAGAAAGAGAGAGATCTTAGATATGAGATTGCTCTTGCATGAAACTTCCCCTCCGTGGTCATCTCTTCGTTCTGTTGTATATTATTTTCTTCTCATTCAGCTCAAAATATCATTAGAATCATGCTAAAAAATGAATTGGATAAGAATACTAAGATTTGGGGAGCATAAAAGCAAAAAAAGAAAAAAGAAAAAGAATAAGTCACTAACACACTCCAATATACAAGCAGTTGGTCCTTGCATATTGCAAAAATTAACAAAAAAAAAAGAAAAAAAATTAGCACATAACCCTTTTTGTTCAGCACATCCAAGGCTGCAACAAATTAATCCCCAACACTCGAAAAAAGATAGCACCTATAGATATAAAATGTCTGGAATAAAAAAGATAGTATCTATTAATTTCAATGTTTGAAATAATATAAAATATAAACATATATATAAACATATATACTATCAATTTCATTAAAAGTACCAATATTTTAGTCATTGTTAAGGAGTAAAAAGACTTGAACATTTCATATTTTCAATTTTCAAATTAAATGGATCAAAATACTATGATAAGTAGTTTGTCTGGGATGAAAAGAGAGTTACCTTCAGAAGTGCGTCCACAAGACACGACAATCCAAATAAAGAAGACAGGGAGACCAAAAAGACTCGGTTATTTGTCCTCAAAACATCTCCCATAAGAACCGTTGAAGCTCTTTTCCCTATCTGTCAAAATGAGAGGAATGGTCATTTGGAGGATTTTGATAGGGACAGAGACTTTGTATTCTTCAAGCCCGAGGTCCAGATAAATGCAACTACATTTGCTGAAATCCAATTAAAAATTAATAATCAACCAGAAGTTATATGAAATATAAAAAGATATATGAGAATATTTTGAACTAAACCACCAAAAAGATCAGAACGAACGAATATCTGATAAGTTTCTTGGAGATTTCATGATCAAGCTGTTACAGGGTCTGAAGATAATAACGCAGCTGAAGAAGAAACTAAAGGAATCAAAAGAAACTCTATTCATATGGCTCTATCTAAATTCACTTAGAAATTTTCAAGAGTCTATCATCCGAAAAAGGTTGAAAAAGAAAAGCCCTTTTCAGATTCAATAAGATTTCTCCTATGGAAATCAAAACCCAAATGTTACAAATCTAGCTAAGAGATTAAAAAGAAACCGATCATAAAAGAAAACCCAGCTGCAGACGCAATCCAATGGTGGGAGAGAAATTAAAAACAGTAGTTTACATTTCACACAAAACTGAAAAGGGAATCGGGAGTACCTCTGGGCCTCTGGGTTGCAGAGTATAAACAACTCCGGAAGCCATTTCTCTTTGTTTGTTCATGACAGAGAGCCAAAAATGCCTCAAAGCTCAGTAATAGTAATAGCAAAGTGCCAAAGACAGAAAATTGTAAAGATGAGGATTGCGTCTCTCATTCTTTAGCGTCTACGGTCGCCACCTCGTCGAACCCAAGGACCACCATTTCTCTCTCTCCCCCTCTCTCTCTCTCTCTCTCTCTCTCTCCCAAGTTCCTGTGTTCTTTCTCTACGGGAACAGGATTGCTCAATTATGGAGGAACCTGAACAATGATGCGGATGTGAAAACCAACGCCTATGTATCCTTTTTAAATTTTCTAGCCGTTGTTACTAATTGCTCGAAAAAAATTTAAACCCCCGGGCTTTTAAATTTTCTAGCCGTTGGAATTGTCTCGTAATGTAACAACTCTGCGCAACCCCACCGGGGGGGTCGACGGGCGTTGGAAGAAAGAGCATCGGTTTTGCTGAGAGGAAGTGGCTAGAGGCATATCTGAGCGGGACAAAGATTAATGGTTGGGAGCTTGAATTACGTAGACCATGGCCTGGACTACTTCCTGGGCCTCTGGACCATGCGTTGGAAGAAAGAGCTTAGTTTCGTTCATTAGTTGTTGTAAGTAACTCGGTCCATTAGTAATATGGTCTACTGAACTCTTGGGTTACTGGGCCTTTTTTTGCTTGTTTGTTATATTTCTTGAGATTTACTATGTATCAGTTACTATTTATTCTGACATTTAATACCTATAACTTTCTCATAAGATGTGGGAGTGTTTTTTATAAGGTGTAGAATGTGGGATGATGTATTTCTTAGATGCACCGCAGGTGACTACTCTTGCTTGTTCCCAATTCTATTACGGGAATTATGGATATATCCTGTCAGGAGACAATTTTGAATTTTATTTAGAAAAATACAATTCAGTTACTCATAATGTCCTAGGAAATTTTAGCCGTTAAGTTGTTAGTAATTTTGTATTTGTGAAGAAAATAATTTAGGATTAATTTTATTTTTCAGAATTTCTGATGTTGGATGTATATATGAATACAAAGAGATTTTCTTAAGAAAATATGATTTCATTCATAAATTTCATATTATTTATTATTTATTCTGTGTATAACTAGTAATTTCTATGAATAGTGAGATAGTCTCAGGTATTCTATGAATAGTAGTGAAAAAGTAATTATAAAATATTAAAAAATAATAAAAAATAATAAATAGTAATGAGATATTCTGAGAATACCTGAAGTACTCTCATTACCCAAACTAGGTTAATGAGATTACTTTAGGTGCATGAAGCACCCATTATTATAGTGTTTGAAACACCCGAGAGTCATCTAACAATCTTTGTGGACATAATATAGAGGAAATCTTCATTACATATCCCTCTTTGCAGCACAACTAAACAATCCATCCATAGATCTTTAGACTATCTAACATCGCAATGCATGGGAGGCTAAAACCCAACAACAAAACCCAAGCTGGATTCCACACCCAAAACATTTTTGTTCTATCTTCTGATGTAGATGTAGTAGTGTCAAGAACAGGTAGCTCATCAGCTGCAATATGTCGAAATATTTACGTCCAATTGAAAGAGAAACCAAGCACCTCCTATCTACCACTACCTCACTACTCCTTTCAGCCATGATAGCTTGTACGGATTTTTATGATAGCCAATATTCGCTTGAAACCTCTGAGCTACTACCTTTGAATATATACTTCCAAGGTGATAGTTTCAGTACATATCAATCAGAATTAAACTATGCAAACATAACCCGTTCAGCAACAAGTTAAACCACTGTTAAAAGTATGATATTATATACATAGATTGTGAAGTTAATTAAAAGCCCAATGTGCTGGAAGGAACAACTTCAGAGAAGCGTGTCCTTGCTGATGATCCTGGTGCTGCTGTTAATACTTACTTTGAGTGAACAACAAAGGATCCTTTTTTATTCCAATAACAACAGCAAAATCTCTCGAGCTAAGAAGACTTATGCAATCAAGCTGCTGAACATGGGAGCAACCTATGGATTTTGGAGGCAGTTAAACTAGGAACAAAAGCTAGCTAAGCAACAATATATTCCAATGTTCTACAATCTCCAATTCAGGAATTTGGTGAACTCTACACCCAAGTAACCATCACAAACAATCAACAGAGCCATCTTTGGCAACTGAATCTCAGCCAGCACCAAGGAGTAGAAGCTAGTTCTAAATTTGACTTAACTAGATGGTTATGTGAGAGACTTAGCCAAACATGACATTGAATTGATTTACTTAAAGACTGTTGAAGCATTCAGATTTTTACTTGCTGGCTAAGATTTTGAAGGTTGATATGACTTCTTTGGTTCTTTCTCTCTTTGGATATCAATGGATTAAATTTGGAAAAGTAACAGGCATAGTACATTTAAAATCTTTAATTTCTTATTGTATTCTTGGAAAAACTCCAGATGATAAAGACCCATATCAGCTATAGGGTTGTAATCTCAAAAAAGCCCATCACTCACCTCAAAGATTCTTTCAGTCCTTTTCTGGTTAGCAAAGCACTTCATCCTTTGTTGAGCTTTCTGTAAATTCTCCCTCAACATACTCATGAGCTCCTTTGTTTTCAATTTTTTATCTACGGAAGCATTGGCAATAGTTCTTTGAACATAGGAAAGAAATTCTGGGGGAGAGTGGCCATACAATGCTTCAAATGGAGTCGTATCAGTAGAAGAGTGGGTTGTAGTATTGTAGCACCACTCGGCCATTGGAAACCACAAACTTTATTTGTTTTCATAGGTTGAAAGAAGTAAGGTTCTACCATTGAGAGTCTTACTAAAGTAAGCAATAGGCTGTCCTTTCTGTATCAATACTAGGGGTGCTACCCGCATGGTGCAGGGCGGGGGCACCCGCCCCCCGCCCCCCGCCCCCCGCCCCGCACCATGCGGTGCCCCCGCCCCGCACCATGCGGGTGATGGGGGTTTTTCCCCTGCCCCCCGCCCCGGTGCCGGGGGGTGGGGGAAAAACCCCCATCCGCCCCGCCCCCCGCCATTATATTAAAAAAAAATTATAATTTAAATAATAAATTAAAATTTATAAATATAAAAAAATTTAAACTCATTAGAGTTAGATTTTGAATTGATTTGGCCTCCTAATTGCAACTGCCAAGCAAGTAAAAGATATGAATTATCGTACTATGTCATATGTGGCATATATATAAAACTTTAGGTGTGGTACTATTTTGCATTAGGAGGTGTATTATTCTTCTTGAATATATCTATATCTTGCAACACTTACCTGGAAGGATACTTATAGGGTTTAGGGTACACTTTGTGGAGGTATCGTCCCATTCGAGCATTACATAAAGGATGGTGGTATCCTTTCGGAGAATGTGTCTCTATTCCTTCAACGTAAATATCTCACAAGTTAAGCTTTATCAGATAAAACTCTCTCTTGAACATGACAACTCAAGATGCATCCACTTGGTCTCCCTAAACAGTGTGTTTTACCTAGTTACAACCATTCCACACCTTCCTTCATGTGGGCATCTCACACATACCTTTTGGTTGACTCAAAGACCTTTCCTCGTCCCTACTGCACACTTTTACTCGACAGTTACCTAGTAAATTATTGCTGCACATGATGGCTGGAACTTTCGTTATGCCAGATTGCTCTCGTATGTTTTATTGCAATGTCTTTAGTCCTACTACCACAGAGCTCATGTCCTATTGCCACAAAACTCATTCGTCCTTGAAAGAGGGCAACCCTTACCCTATCTGACACCAAATGGAAGAAACCTTGTGCTAAGTGTGAGAGGCAGCGCGATCGACCACACACTTGATACTCCTTCACTCGTCTTGATAAGGATGAGGCCATTCCCTAGATGTGAAAATTCATCGCCTTTTCGAAGGTAAAAGAGAGATCTACCAACCACTTCCCCTAATAAATGTTGACTGCCTGGTGGATGTTATTGGACTAGGGCCTTAGGATTTGAATTCACTCCTATATCCCACATTCTTTGATCCAATTCCTGACTTAATCCCAGATCCTCTTCTAGATTTGCTCTCGGGCTCTCTTTTTGAGAGGTTCTCTCTATCGGCATTACCATCTTTGTTGCACCCAGCAGTTCTATCGAAGTGATCAAGATTGAGGAAGAGGGCACACAAGACATTCTCTAGGAGAGTGTGCCTCTGGGAGCTGAGTCCTGGGTTCCTACAACAGTTCCCGAGGAACATGTTGTAGCTTTGGTAGAAGATGTCCCGATGGGCAATGGCACTAATGGGCATAATGCCTTTGCTGAAAATGGAGATCTCAATGATGCTCCCATTAACCTAGTTTTCGAGGGTATGGGTGAGGAATCTGAGCACTTGCCTAGACTATCTTTCATGTATCTCGATCCCGTTGGCTCTGACAACTCTACTTCTGGCATCAGAGGTGTTGGCATGAATGATCCGCACCTTGAGATTTCTCCTCAATGAGGAGCTCCTTCCCCAATGGTCCCACTTCTCACTTGTCAGTCAACTTTGACACAAATCTGTTCAATTATATTATTATTCAAATTAGCTTATGTACCTCATTCAGGTTTTGAGACGACTACATGTCCATTATTGCTTGGATCTTCTTCAGATTTTCTTCAATTCCCATTTCTGACACAATGAAACTTAGGAAACTTCCCTGACTCTACACTGAACACACACTTCGTTGGATTGAGCTTTATCTTGTATCACCTTAATACGACGAATGCTTCTCTTAGATTCACTATGTGTTGGCTGCTCTTCTTGCTTTTGATGAGCATCTCATCAACATAAGCCTTCATATTTTGCTCAATTTGTTTTTTAAACATGAAGTTCACCAACTATTAGTACGTCACCCCAATATTCTTAAAGCCAGATGACATAACTTGGTAGTAGTAGAGTCCTTTGATGATGATGAATGATGTCTTTCTCAAGTCATTTTCACAAAGCTTGATCTGGTTGTACCCCGAGTATGCATCCATGAGACTTAACATCTTGTACCCCACCGTTGAACCCACTATCAAATCTATCTGCAGCAAGAGAAAACTATCCTTGGGGTTGGCCTTTTTTAAGTCTGTGGGATCCACACACATGCAGTACTTTCCGTTTGCTTTCTTCACTAGCATCAAGTTCAACAACCATTTGGGATAGTGAGACTCCTTATGAACCCAACTTTGAGCAGGTGTTCTATTTCCTCCATTATCGTAACATAATTCTCAGTGCAGAAACTTCTCTAATTCTATCTAAATTTCTTTGCCGACACAAAGGCAATATTCCATTACTCTAGGTCTATACCAAGCATGTCTTCATGGGTTTGCACAAAGATGTCTTTATACTAGACCAAAAGTTGTCTTAACTATTTCCTGAGATCCAACCTCATACGTGTTCCAACCCTCATAGTAACTCTTGGTCACCTGGGGTACAAGGTGATCAGCTCTAGAGGCTTGGCTACTTCGCCCTGTTTGAACTCATTCTCATCCCAAATCTCGATTGCTCGGTCGATGAGCCCAAGTGGTAGTAGATTGGCAAGTTTAATACCCTCTTCACCCCTCTTCCAAATTGCGCATGACGGGGATGCCTTGGTATTGGCTCTTTTGGATAGATCTAGCCACTCTTTATGGTCAAATATTCCTTTTATTATAGTGGCTCAAGATTGGGAGATTGGGGCTATTTATGAGTTGTTCTGGTTGTTGTATTCTTTGAGTATTTGTATGGATTAAGCAGATAAAATGGTTTGGATTCATTTGGGGAGTACAATGTTTATTGTCCGATCTTTGTACATGATTTTGACACATCATAATCTTAATCATTTCTCCTGGAAGTGCATATGAAAGAGTAAGGTTGCTTTCTTTGTTTGGATTGTTTCTCTTAAGAAAAACATAACCATGGAAAATTTGAAGAAGTGAGAGCTTATTATTATAGACTGGTGCTGTGTTTGTAAAAGAAATGGTGGCATAGTAGATCATTTGTTACTTCTTTATGAGGTGGCCAAGGTCTTATGGGATGAGATTTTTAGTAGGATCGAACTTGAGCGGGCAATGCCTAGGAGGGTGATAGATGTTCAAGATAATTTTCAAATTGCTGCGGTGTGGAATATGATTCCCTTATGTCTCCTAAGGTGTATTTGGCTAAAAATGAATAGTTGGAGTTTTGAAAAGTGAGAATGCTTGTTGGGTGATCTGAGACATGTTTTCTTCTTTACTTTATTTTTGAAGTCTTTTGTGATTGTCCTCAATGGGTCTAGTTCCCATTATTTTCTTGTTTCAATTTCTAGTTTCTAACTTGTAACTAGGTGCTGCTTATATATACTGCTATATATACTTTTTATGTACTTGAGCTTTGCATATTTACTTGATTAATAAAATCTTATTTTACCTATAAAAAATGAAAGTATTATCTTATTGGGGGTACAAACCTTAATTTGGTTTTTTGTATGATAGAAATCAAGTTTAATTCATGTTTATGAAGCTACAAAAAATCGTAGTTCAGCCATTATTTTCGATTCACAAATTTAAGATATTGAGTTTCATTAATTGGAAAAAAACAATAACAAAAGTTGTAGATGTTATACCTTTCTAGGCATTGAGAATGGTCATGCTCCAGGTACATTGGTGGTACCTTCCACTTAATTATGAGTAAGTCCTCTATATGAATCTCAGCTCTACCACTGATGTTACATATCAATCTCTTTCTCACTCCTATGCTTTGTTTTGGAAGAAGAAGAAGAAGAAATAAAAAATAAAAATAAAAGGAGAAAGGAACATTCACTTACACTATTAATTATGTCAAAAGTCCTAGAGTAACTATTAATTTTTCGTTTTTTCCACTTAGTGTGTGATTGATGAGGAATGCTACTCTTCATTCTACCTTCAGCCATATTGATTGATAAGGCATATTTTAAGTCAAATATTTAGCTAAAAGCTACTTAATGACTTATGAAACCATTTAAAATATAATACATCAGTTAGTATGATTGGAGATGGTAAAATTCAAGATGAAGAACAATGTTTCTTGTAATTGACCAAGCTTAAGAATAGAATACATCTTCCCAACAAAATTCTTACACAACTTTCACTTTTGTTATAGCCATATTATAGTAATTTTATTCCTAATCACGTAATAAATGTAGAAAACTAAGAACTAATCCACAAGCATATATTGTGTTAGCTTGTCAAGGAAATGGCTATTTTTCTTATTTCTCTCTTCCAAATAATCTAAAAATGTATGATATTTTTAACTTGCTGCTTTTCTTTTTTAAATTATGAAGACATTTATAATGCAACGTATTATTTAGTATTACTGGAGATGACAAAATTCAAGATGGAGAACACCTCTCGCGATTGATAGGGCATACAATAGAATACACATTCCCAAGAAAATTCTTTCACAACTTCCGTTTTTGTTATAGGAGCATCGAGATCGTAAGGAACAACATGGATATCTAGGCCTCAGAGTTGACCTATCGCAATTTTCTAGTAAACTATATAGCTTGAAGGTAATGTTAGATACAGTTCTAGGGTATGCAAGCATAAAGCAGTCCCTTTGAAAAAAGTGGAGTCTACCATAAAGAAGTAGATTTTTCCATGTGAGTCTCTTCACGGTGCCTCACTTTTTTTTCAAAATCAAAAAGTAGATTTTTCAAGATCGTGTGAAGGTGAAGCTAGTATATCATTGGAGACTGATTGTTGAAAGCTTGAAAATCAAAAGGTGAAATGCTTCTGATTAATGAAGATGATATAGAGAATGTATATCATATTGCAAATCTAGTCTATGATAAGGAGAACAATAAGGGATGTTTTGTAAGGTAATGATAATGAGATCTTGCCATCAAGAAAAACTTGCTTGACTCCAAAAGGTGATTTGGGGAAAGATTAGTTGAGCACAAATATTTTCCACACTACTTAAACAATTTCTAAGAAGGTTTACAAACTCATTATTCACGGTGGCAGCTATAAAAACATGGTGAGGTAGTAGCTCAAAGGCTGCAAACAGGTAGTGAGGTAATGGTAGATAGGAGGTATTTGGTTTCTATTTCAATTGGACGTAAATATTTCGATAACGTTTGGTGAAACGTCATATCTATGGATGCTTTTTACTTTTTGTTAGGCAAGCCTTGGTAGTATGATTAGAATTGTCTCATGATGGGCAAAAGAACACCTATTCCCATAGCACCAAAGGTGGTTTTGGCACCTCACATAGAAGAATTTGTCCTTGTTCTGGCAACATAAAAGAAAACCAATCTCCTCTCTTTGTTTACATTATCTAGGTTCTTGGAGGAAGTAAAATGGAAAGCATGATGTATGCCTTAATGCCATTTGATAGCAATGAAAGGGTGGATAGCAACTTACTAGTAGAGGTGCAACATGTATTGTTTGAGTTTGTTGATTGATGCTAGAAGATTTGCCTCATGGGTTGTCATTGATGAGAAGCATACAACACCATATTGATTTGGTTCTAAGGTCCAATTTTACCAATAGGCCAATATATCATCTTAGTCCGAAATAACTATTGGAGTTGTGGGAGAGGTTACATTCGTGAAAGCATGAGCTCATGTGCAGCTCCAACCCTATTGGTGTCAATGTAAGATGGCTCTTAGCACATGCACTTTGACAATAAAGGCATTAATTGATTTACAATGAAGTACAAATTCTCAACTTCTCTCTTGGACAACATGTTGTATCAGTTATCGAGTTCTAAGGTCTTTTTCAAAAATTGACCTTAAAAGTGGATACTACCATATCCTAATATAGCCTAAAGATGATTGGAAGAAAGAGTTCAAAATGCAGTATGGCCTTTACGAGTAGATGGTCATGCCTTTTGACCTATCCACGTGCCCAGAACATTCATGGGGTTTAAGCGTCAACTTTTGTGGCCTTTCATAGGGAAGTTTGTAGTTTACTTCGACGACATTCTCATTTATAGTCCAACATGGAAAGCACATTTAGGTCACCTCAAAGCTGTTTTTGAGATGTCTTGCAATGAGTGCTTAAATGTTAATCATAAAAGAGTTTGTTTTTATTACCACTATAACTTTTCATTATTTTATTGTTTCTACTAATGATGTCCATGCAAATCAGTCAAAAGTAGTAGTAATTCTGGATTGGCCAACACCTAAGACCTCCATGGATGGGTGTCTTTCTAACATCAATTCATCCAAATTTTCATCATTATTTTTTAATCCATTACAGTGCCTCAAGGATCGTGCATTCCAATGGTCTAAAGAAGCATAGACTAGTTTTCAACTCGTGAAGTAAAAGATAATAGAAACATTAGTTTTGGCACTTCTCAATTTTGAGAAATTCTTTGAGGTCAACTACGATGCTTTCGAAGTAGGCATTGGTGGTGTTGAGCCAAGAGGGGCGTCCGATTGTGTTTCGGTAAGATAGATTACTCCACATGTGACTTGGAGTTCTATGCCATTGTGTATACATGGAAGCATTGGCGACACTATTTGGTACAGTTGGAGTTCATCCTTATTGTGAAAAACAAGGTGATGTAGTACACCAATGGTCAACTTATATTGGGTTGGTGACATGCTAAGTGGGTTGCTAATTTGCAGGAATTTATATTATCATTAAGGCTGTAGGCAGGAGTCTGAATTGGGTTGCAAATGCTTTGAGTCGACGTATGGTACTTCTCACTACCCATTAGGGCCAAGGTCTCATGTTTTTGGCACCTTCAACATTTTGTATGTAAATGATCCTTTATTCAGGAAGTTAGTTTTGGAAGTAACTATGGCTCACCATTGTGATTTTATTTTACTTAACAGCCACTTGTTTCCTGGCCTATTCTTGTGTATCCCAACTTATTCATTGAGAAAATGGATTATACCGAAGCTACATGGGGAGGGACACTTTGGACGAGACAAGGCCTTGGCCTTGGTACCAACAAATTATTATTTTCTCAAGTAATGATGTGGCCCGTTACATAGAGGGGTACTTCGTGTGTCAGAGGTCGAAGGGAGCTCTTTTTTTCAATGCTAGGTTCTACTCTCCATAAACCATGCTTGATGGCCCATAATTCAATGTCAAGATAGATTCATCTTGGGTTTGCTCCAAACCCAACAAGCCATAGATTCTATCATTGTGGTGGTTGATAGTTCTTTAGAATGACCAATTTGTTACTTGCAGATAGATCATTGATGCTACACAGTTTGCTCATACCTATTTTAGAGAGGTTGTCCATCTCTTTCCTTTGCAAGAAGTGATAGCCCTTGCATGGCATTTGAGGACCTATTACCTCATACTGAGATACAAAATTCAGAGTTATTTCTAAAAGATCTTGTGGTGTGAAGATAAGGGGGGATAATCTTAAATTTCAGTAGTGTCTACCACTCTAAACAAATGTCAGTGAAGGCCCAACAATGCAACCATGCAAGGATTGATTGTTCAAGGACACAAGGCTCTTCAAGAGGGATTGTTTTAGGGTTTTTTACATGATGAGCTAGGTCACTCTGTCATTTTTTAAAGGTTTTAATTTATAAGAGTTTCAGGGTTGAAGTTTTAGTGGACACAATATCAAAGGTAGTAAAAAAGGAGCCAATCTAATAAAACAACATGATTCACTTTTGCATCCATGTGAGATGTGTCTTGTAATATGCATTGATGATTTTAATTTTTAGAAAAAATCATGACCAACAAATTATTACAAGTGTCATCTAAAGAATGTTTGGAGAATGAGATGAGATAAAAAATCTATAAATAGTAGTGAAATGGTTTGAGTTAATATATTTTATTGGATTTTAAAAAATGAGAAAGAAAAAATTGAATAAAAATATTATAAAGTTAAAATATTGTTAGATTATAATTTTTTAATATTATTTTTGTTTTGAAATTTGAAAAAGTAGTATTATTTTTAGTGTTTTATTTGAGATTTTGAGAAAATTAAAATGATTAAGTAATTATTAGATGAAAAAAATTAAAAATTTTAAATTAAAAAGTGTCTAAAACTTGAGTGATATTTGAGAAGAAAATTATGAAAAATTTTGAGTTAAGATAAGATGAGATCTCTTCCCAAACAAACCCTTAGTCCCGATCCAAAACATAATTTGTAATTTTTCATCTTTTTAAAGATTGATCCCTTAAGATAGTGGCATATTATTCAATTGAGTAGTAAATGAGTAATGCTAGATATAATGAATAATGTTAAATACAAATATAGAGTTTACCCTTTAAAAAAAATGGAATCTACCACGAAAAACTACGAAGAACTCACTATTTTATGGTGGGACACACTTTTTTTTAAAACGGACTTTTTAAGGAACTTGCACACCATACGCATTCGTAAATCATTTTTCCTGACGAATTGACAAACTACTATTCCATTCCTGTAATGAAAAATAAAGATCATTTTTAATTATCTAAATAAACTAAATGACCTAATTTAAAGAAATATAGATACAATATTAAATATTGATCTAAATAATTTATCTAAAAATATTATTAAATACTATAGATTTTAGAGTCAAGTAATATTTTTAATATTTGTCCGTTTTAAAAATTGAAGAAAAATAATATTTATAGTCATAAAATATGTAAGTATTATACATTTTTTTAAAAAAATAAATAAATATAATTATCATATTAAAAATAATAATTTTTTAATAATAAATTCTACTCATCTCCAAAAATAATATCAGTATTATTCAAAATTGAAATCTTTTTATTGGCTCGATTATGTAAGTGAAGGGATAGGTTTGTTGCTTAACCGGACTGCAACACCTGTTCGCTGTTGGTTCCTCGTTTTATTCCGACCGTCACAACCACTCGCACGCATCTCTCTCTCGATCGCCAAAAACAGGAAAAAGAATAGAACCCCAGAAAATTCCCTCATCCCTCTTTCTCATCATCTATATATTTGTTATCGTTTTCATTGTTTGGGAGACTCGGTTGCTGGCAGCGGCCAACGAACCGCCGCATTAAGACGTTGGGGATTTTGGGCTTCTGATCTCGCTCGGCGGAATCTCTCTTCTTTTCTTCGGTGTGCTTGTGTTGTTCTTCGTCTAGGGTTAGGTTTTGTTTCAATAACTTGCCCCGAGTTGGCTTTGTTGTACTATGTTCGATAGTCAGCTTGTGATATGAGACAACTCAATTTTGGACTTTGATCGATTGAGTTTTTTTCTAGTTTTATGGTTCCAATTTGTTTGTAGCTTTCGATTTTGTTTGAACCCAGTACTGTAAAATGAACGATTATTTCATTTTTATGTGTTTTTAATTTCATTTTGTTTCTGATTTGATTTTCATTGGAGAAAAAAAAGGAGAGAATATAAAGAAAAATCTGTGAGATATTATCTATAATTTGTTCGTAGCATCCCATTTGTTGTCAAAAAAGAAAAAAGAAATAAAAAAAGGAAAAAAATAGAGATAAAATTTGTGACAGTTTATATACAAAAATGGGAAGCCCTGGATTGATGAATCGCAGTAATGGGCAAAGGTTAGGCATCACAGAACCAATTTCATTGGGTGGACCGACTGAGTACGATGTGATCAAGACCCGAGAACTCGAAAAGGTTCTCTTTGTGTATTCTAGGTTACATTTAGTTTGGCCAATTGTTTGGTTTTGAAAAATCTGGCTAATAAAATCTCTGAATTGTGGTCTATGTGTTGCTCAGTATTTGCAAGACGCTGGATTGTATGAGAATCAGGAAGAGGCTGTGAGTAGGGAGGAAGTGCTTGGAAGGCTTGACCAGGTTGAATGTCTAAGTTAGTTGTGCATTGATACACTGATTTTTGTGGTGTGTATTGGTTTTAAGTTTACGAAAAATTGAGCTTGGTCAGATTGAGCCAGGGAGTGTGGTTTGGTTTTTTTACTGCCTTTCCTTTGCTACATTTTCTTTGGGATGTCATGAGGGCGTCTGTGAATTTGTGTTTCTGAATCAATGCTGATGCTGATGTTAAATATTGATGTAGATTGTAAAGATTTGGGTCAAAACAATTAGTCGATCGAGGGGGTTGAATGACCAACTTGTGCAAGAAGCTAATGCCAAGATTTTCACATTTGGTTCCTATCGGCTAGGGGTATGATACCCGATTTCTATTTCAAAAATATTTTCCATTTTGCTTTTTATGTTTTGTTATTCCTTGAATTATGGTTCATCCTACTTCCGGTTTTGTTTGTTTGTTTTTTATTTTTTAGGTGCATGGCCCTGGTGCAGATATTGACACGCTTTGTGTGGGACCTAGACATGCTACAAGAGAAGTGAGATCCGGTCTCATCTATTTATGGTGCTACTTACTTTTACTTTTTGTCTATGTGGCATTGTCTTCTGGATTTAATACTGCTTAAATTGGCTGTAGGATGATTTCTTTGGCGAGCTATATAGAATGCTGTGTGAGATGCCAGAAGTAACAGAGTTGCACCCCGTGCCTGATGCTCATGTTCCGGTCATGAAATTTAAGTTCAGTGGAGTTTCCATAGACCTTCTGTATGCAAAACTGTCACTCTGGGTTATTCCTGAAGTAAGAACTGGATCCATCATGGCCACCGTCTTTTTTGCACTTGCTCCCTTTATTTAAGTTTTGGCTAACTGTTTTGTATCATTTGGGAAGTTGTGAATGTAAGGAAAATCGGAATATCTTAATTTTGTAGAAACCATACATCATGTGTATGGTTTGACAAGCACGCCAACGTGGATTAGATTATTTTTTATAGAGAGATTCTAATTTGGGCTTTTTGCCCATCAAGATCTCAATGCCATGGGGTTGCCATTTTACTAAGATCATGTAACTGAATGTGAGTTTGTGAGTCCACTGAACGAAGTTAACCAGTGTCCTACCTCTCTGGCTCTAGAATTTCCCGAGCAACCAATCAATCCCTTTAGTAACTATTTCACACTCAATAGTATTTCTTTGCAAAATGTATGCTGTGCTAAGCAATAGGTCTTGTTTAGTAATACGCTTCATAATTTTGATATAGCATTAGTTGTAACAACCATGGTGTTTAAAACATTTCAGAAATATTGGATCTTCTACTCATGAGATGTGATACCCCCAAATGATATGGATAAGGGTAGGTGGTGTATGGGATCCCACATTGCTTGGAAAGGAGAAGTTCTTGTTCTTTGTAACGCCCCAATGGAAGGCCCAAACTACATGGCCTATACTCTAAAAATTGTGATACCCCCAAATGATATGGATAAGGGTAGGTGGTGTATGGGATCCCACATTGCTTGGAAAGGAGAAGTTCTTGTTCTTTATAAGGTTCCAATGAGGCTCTAATTGTATCACTGACTAGTCCTTTTGGAGTATAGGTCATGTGGTTTGAGCCTTCCATTGGGGCGTTACATGAGATGAGAAGAAGAATTGCTCATCCATATAGCTAGGTTGCCTAAAGTTTAAAAAAAAAGTTATATCCTTATTCCTTAATTGTGTGTGATACCACTTTTCTTTCTCTCTTTTGCTGGAAATAATATCTGGTGTTGAGATTTTGGTAGAGCCTCAATTAACACCTTAAATTGTGCATTTAAACCTTTCGCCTTGAAGAGTGTGCTAAAATGAGTATTACTTGTAAACAATAGTTTGCATGCCTCATGTTCATTTGAAACTCCAAACCCTGTTGTTTTTTTCTTGAGGCTAGAGGCCAATGAAACTGTTATTTTCTTCTACTTAGAAGGATGAGTGGAGTTCAGGAGACTAGAATAGGGCCTAACGATTGACAACTTTTCTGTAGTAGTACTGTGATTAATTCATAGCAAGGAAATGTTCATCTCATGTGCATGGGTTAAAGTTCTATCATGCAACTCTGGAAGAGAATGGACAGAATAACAGTTGTCTTTAGATGGCTGCTCCTTTTAAGATTGTGATTTGAGTGTTCTTTGAAAGACCATGCAGGCACTCAGGCAGGGCAGTGATTTCATCTTATAAAGGTGAAGGTAACCAGTATTTCATAAGGCCCATTTGCAAAAGTTTCCCTTATTCTCAGGCCAACAAATCTGAGAGTAAATATTAATCTTTAGGTTATGTTGAGGGATGCAATAAATTAATATACATCTTCCTCATGGTAGGATTGACTGGATGACCCTTGGGTGGATCCAAAGAAAACTAGCATATTTTGATTTTTGTGGTGCTTAAAAGTATATATCTATTGGCTTGTATGTATTTCTATCTTAAACATGTTATTCTATTGCAGGACCTGGATATATCCCAGGACTCAATACTACAGAATGCAGATGAACAGACAGTTCGTAGTCTCAATGGCTGTAGAGTCACTGACCAAATTTTGCGTTTGGTTCCAAATATTCAGGTGGCAGCCCCTGCTCTCCTAAATTTGTGTATCTGAGTTTCTATGTTTGAAGTTTTCCATAGGTTTTACCATCTCTAATTGCTTGCTTGTTTTCTGAAGTGCAGAATTTCCGTACAACTTTGAGGTGCATGAGGTTGTGGGCAAAATGTCGTGGTGTTTACTCAAATGTAGGGTGTGATTTGTTTTAGTTCTTATCTCTTACTATTCTTTCTCATTTATTAGAACATGACCCCTTAATGTGCAGGTTTCAGGATTTCTTGGTGGTATAAACTGGGCATTGCTGGTTGCTCGCATATGCCAACTATATCCCAATGCACTGCCGAATATGTTAGTTTCTCGATTCTTTAGGGTCTATACTCAGTGGCGTTGGCCAAATCCAGTAATGCTCTGTGCCATTGAAGAAGGATCTCTTGGACTTCAAGTTTGGGATCCTAGAAGAAATCCTAAAGACAAGTTCCATTTGATGCCTATAATAACTCCTGCTTACCCTTGCATGAACTCTAGCTACAATGTGTCATCGAGTACTTTGCGTATTATGTCGGAGGAGTTTCAGAGGGGTAGTGATATTTGTGAGGTATGGTTCAATGATTTGATTTGTGATATATTTCTCCTCAATTCTGGGGACATGTAGGTTAGGCAGTAATTGCTTCACAGTAATTTATGTATTGATATGATTATGTGCACACACAAGCACCTAGTTCCTTATTGTGTTTTAGTTGACCTCCTAGTTTAATCAACTTACTCATAAAGTTATTATTTTATTGTTAGCTTTACTACTTTTGGAATTTGAGGTTGGCTAGTGCTTGCAGGCTATGGAGACAAGCAAGGCAGATTGGGATACACTTTTTGAGCCCTATCCATTCTTCGAAGCATATAAAAATTACCTACAAATAGACGTTACTGCAGAAAATGCTGATGATCTAAGAAAATGGAAAGGCTGGGTTGAGTCTCGCCTCCGCCAGCTAACATTGAAGGTGTAAACTCTATTTTTCATAGTTGGCTATTTCCAGATGTATACTTTTTGCTCTTTTATCTTGTTGCTTTCAGTGTATAGATTCCTTATGCAGCCTATTTTTTGTAATTCAGATTGAGAGGCATACTTATAACATGCTTCAGTGCCACCCACACCCAGGGGATTTTTTAGACAGGTCTAGAGCTTTCCATTGCTGCTACTTCATGGGTTTGCAGCGAAAACAAGGAGTTCCAGTGAACGAAGGTGAACAATTTGATATAAGGTTAACCGTTGAGGAATTTAAACACAATGTGAACATGTACTCATTGTGGAAGCCTGGGATGGAGATCCGCGTATCTCATGTAAAACGCAGGAATATACCCAACTTTGTATTTCCTGGTGGGATCCGACCCTCTCGCCCATCTAAAGTAACTTGGGACAGTAGGAGGAGTTTAGAACTGAAAGTTTCTGGACGCGCTCAAGATTCCGGTGAAGGTAAAATGGTTTCAAATGGATCAGATAATGGAAGGAAGAGAGAGCGTGTGGATGATAGTTTTGAGACTAACCTGGGAAACGCCAAGCACTTAGCTGTGCCACCGTCTATTGGGGAAGTTCACGAGGGTAGCCCTCCTTTGAGCACTGTTAACTCATCTTCCATTAAAGGTGATGATGTGGATATTCACAGGTTAGAGGAATCCGGGGGAGAGAAATCTGAGAATAATATACCAGACGGCTTGAGAAATGTGAAAAATCTAGTGGAGGTTTCTTTTCAAAATGTTGAAGCTAATGGATCGGTGGGATGCAATCCACACAACATAACTCAAGCTGCTGCTACTGTTGATGCAACAAGCTCTGGAGAAGCAGAGAAGCTGGCAATTGAGAAGATAACGTCTGGTCCATATCTATCCCATCAACCTTATTCAGAAGAACTTGATGAGCTTGAAGATGATTTTGAATATAGAGATCAAGATAAAGGTATTAGGGGAAACATCAAAGGTGGTACTGTGGAGTCTTCGTCAGCAAATGCAGCAGTAGCAGTGCAAGTAACCTCTAGCAATGGATCTGCTTCTTCCGGTGGTGTATATTCCAATGGAAACTTAGAAGAGCTTGAGGTATTGTTTGCTAACTTTGTAACTTTTTGTTGCTTCCATGGATGTGTCTATTGTGTTCTCCTTGTAGATCCTTATTTCTATTTTGTCTATGCGTGCTGTTTGTCGATATTGGAAATGGGTGAAACATGCTCATTGAATGCTTGACCTCGAGGGTAGTACATACATGCATATATATTTATTTATTTATCGCACGCACACATTTAAGTACTTGGAAAAAGTAGAACTTTATAATTGGGCTTATGGTAACTTGGATGAAAAGGATTTGCTTGTCCTTGTAGTGTTTGAAAAGGCTTAAGTTCTCCATAATATCCGAAATCATTACCATTTGCCCAAATATTGTTTATAAAAAAGAGCAGTTTTTTATGCTCTGAAAGAACGATAAGTGAAATGATAACCTTTTTAAAATTTGATTTTGGTTTTCAGACAGCAACTTTCTGGTTTCAAATATTAGCAGATATAGGTATTATTCCAATTTCCATTAACTAGCATTAACCAAACAAGCTGCACTAGGTTATTTCGGGCTTCTTTTGATGTGGAGTCCCCACTGTTGTATAAATTATTTAGTCTGGTAACTGTCGCATTAGTTTGACTAATCTAGCCATTACTCTCAAGGTATGTTCCTTTGTGTTAAACAACCAGTGCAGCATTTTTGACAGTGTTTACCATTTTTCTTTTGCTTGTTTTCATTTTTCCCCTCTGCAAAGCCCACTGAACTTGTGGCGCCATTGTCAAATGTGACTCCTGCACCTGTGATACAGTCGAAGCCAATAATCAGGTATCTATCTTTCTTTCAAAGCAATCAATATTTATGAGAAAATTGATGAGAATGATAAGGTTCTAACCTGGAAATGATTTTTGTCTGTTTATTTTTTTCTGTAACTTTATTTAACTTCAAGATAAAGTGAGTGCAGCCAAAGGCCTGTGGCCTGATTGGCATAATTTCCAACTCCCAAAATAGAGTTCTGGAGTTCAAAACCCCCTCCCCCAACTCATACAAAAAAAAAAAAAAAAAAGATAAAGTGAGTGCAGTAGTAGTAGTGCTTTGGAGTATTTGATGCAGCCTCTTCTTTACTGTGACTTGTATATTTTTATGCTCTGATTTGCAGGCTGAGTTTCACTTCCTTACCAAAAGCTACCGGCAAAACCTCATAAAAGGGTCTGGAGCCAAGCCGGTGTGATGCAGTTATTCGGATGTTGTATGTATATTAGAACATTGTAATAATAATTAAATAGTTCAAAACAAAGTCTCTTTTCACATTTATGTGTACATGAAAATATCAACTTTTCCGGAGAGAAGGCTATGAAAGCCTATTTGGCTGAGAAGTTTATGATTCAGCTCTCCCTTGACTTGGTTTGGATAAATTTCTTCCTTGTTTGGTTCTTGTTTTTTCCCCCCATATACCGTACAGATCGAGGGTTTTCTCACTCTCTGAAGATTTTTGCTTTGCCTTGGATCTTTTAGCTTCTGAAGAGAGTGGATAAAGTGGAGCTATATTTATTATTTCTTTCTTGGACATTTGCTCGAATACTTGTGCCCTTACTATGTATATTTCAGTATATCTTACTAATTACATTATATTTCAGTATATCTGTTAATAGTAATGAAATAGTTTGAGTTAATATGTTTTATTGAATTTTGAAAAATGAGAGAAAAAAGTTGAATAAAAATATTATAAAGTTAAAAATTGTTTTAATATTATTTTTGTTTTAGTATTTGAAAAAGTAATATTGTTTTTTTGTATTTTGTTTGAGAGTTTAGGAAAGTTGTAATGATTAGATGAAAAAGTTGAGGATTTGAAATTGAAAAATGGTTCGTGTTTGAGTAATGTTTAAGAATGAAATATCTGAGAATACTTTAGATATATTGTGTTGCCAAACGAGACCTAAACTCTAATGAGAATGAATATTTTCAAGTTGGTAGGTACTATAGACACATTACATATCTTCGTATACAAATTAAGGTAATTAATTATAAGCTGGACTCATTATAATTTAGAAAAAAAAAAACCAAAACACTAATATTTATTTAGTATAGTTGATGTGGAAGACTAGTTGTTGAATGTGCAAAAAATAAGACTTCTAAATAGATTTTCTTTTTATACAACAGCAATAGAAATTGAAAAGTATTAGGTATACACAAAATCTGATCAATGTTATAATAAAAGGAGTTTTACAATTTAACAAATCATCTTATTAAGCCACAACAATAAGGTAGGTTTGGGGTCTTAGATGAGACAAAATTTTCATCTGATCTCACCTTATTTTCAAACATAATTTAAATATAAAATTTCAAACTAATCGTTACAACTTTTTAAAACTAATCATTATAACTTTTTCAAACTTTTAAATAAAAAATTAAAAACAATTCTAACTTTTTCATTCCCTAAACAAAAATAATATTATAAAATTATATTATTACAATATTTTAACTTTATAATATTTTTTATTCAATTTTTTCTCTCATTTTCAAAATAAAAAAAAATACTCAACTCAAAATACTCATCTCACTCCTCAAACAAGCACTTATTGTTCAAGATTTTTGGATTTTTGTGCAAATGAAACTATTTTCCATAAAAATCTCTTAATGTGTCGGCTGCTTTCTCATATAGATGAATCCTATCGCTCAATTTCTTTCTGAGATAGTTATCCTTAGTCCCTACCATTTTCATCACACTAATAGGATCCTGACTGCAACCCAAAAACATAGAAACATAAGTTGATATAACATTAAATTTAAATCTCGTTTGGTTACAGAAATTATCTAATCTCATCTCATTTAATTTTTATAATTTTTTCAAACTCTCACACAAAATACAATTAACAATTCAATTTTTTCAAATTTCAAAACAAGAATAATTTTATAACAATATTTTATTCAACATTCAACTTTCATCTCATCTGTGTAACCAAACGAGACATTTTTAGAATAATTTATAGAGAATTTTTAAAATCTTAAAGATGCCTTTTCTTTTAAATTAAATGATCAAAATCTTGTCAATTCAATACTTATCACATGTAAAAAGGAATAAAACTATAAAAAAAATTGAGAATATTTTTGAAAGGTAAACATTGAGATGGCAATTTAAAAGATGTCTACTGTCTATGAGCATATAATCTCAACCCCAAAATTAGTTATAAACAAAGTAATAAACCTCAAATTTTGGGTTGCCAGAAAAAGGAGACAATGTTGCTTCTTACAAAAAAATATAAAAATTAAAAAAAAAAAATTAAAAAGAAAAAGAAAAAGAAAAAACTTGAGTTGTGTTTTGACTTTTGCCACTAGTTGCAGCTGCTTGCCACCATCTACTGACTCTACTGATCTCTTTACTCTTTGCCTCTGCACCGTGAGAGAGAGGGCTCGGAGAGCGAAAGAATGGAAGAGGAGCAATTGGACTATGTTCTGGTACCTTTGGGTCTATTGGTGTTCGGATTATACCATCTCTGGCTTATCTTTACCATCCTCCACTCTCCCAAACGAACCGTCGTTGGCATCAATGCTGAGTCTCGCCACCATTGGGTCTTCTCCGTGATGACTGTTAAGCTCCTCTTCTTCATCATCCTCTCTCTCTCTCTCTCTCTCTGTCTGTATATACTTAAAAGTTTTATCTGTAGTTGTGGTCATGATGCTATCTATTTCTCTGTATTCACATTAGAAAACCATCAGGATTATGACATATCATGTCCTGCGTACTTGGGCTTCGCCTAGATTTCTACTAATGAAATTATTAGTCATCAAAAGGGATTAAGGAATATCGTTGGGGCTTTGATTCTAAAGGTTTTTTTGAGCTTTCGGTACAATTTTTGTTGCACCACATACGCACTGTTCATGATGATGATGGAATCGAAGACACAAAAAACTTTTTTGAGAGCTCTATTTGATAGATTGTGATCCTAGTGACACTTCCCAAGTCTTTACACGATAGTTGGGTCATACTTTGCTTGTATAGTTCAACTAAGAAAAAAATCAGTGAGTTGAAAGAAATTTTGGGGCATATCGGGGAGACCCATTACAGTTTAGCATATGTGACTACCAAAGGGAGTAGATGTTTGGGTTTTACCTTCTTTTTTTTTGTCCTCACCGTGGGCTATGATTCAGATTTAATGGTTTCTCTGGTTGGGTAGAGAGTTTTGTTTAGGTTCAAAGATAGGCTTGTAAGCATGGGAGTTAAACACGATATTGTTTTTGTGAAACTGAGAACATTTAGAAGAAATTGATAAATATATCCTGCTGGTGCAAGAGTTATGATCAGTCCTCTGAGCAGTACTTCTACGCTTTTGTTGGCTAATATCATATGCTCCACAGTGACTTCCTGATGAGGTTTTTTGTTTCCTTCCAAGTCATAAAGGGAGTGTGCATGTGAATTTAATGTGCTCATGTTGGAAGTCAAATGCAATTGTTGCACATTAAGAAGAAACATTAACTGGACAGTGATACATTTGGCAAAATAATTCCACATAGAAGCTTAAGAAAAATTGTTAATAAGCAGAGGTGGAACCAGAAATATTTAGCTTTCTAGGGTCTACCTTAGAAAAAAAATACAGATTTTAATAAACTTTCTAGATTTTATAAATTTTTTTCCTAGCTCCGCCCCTGTTAACAAAGGTGGGAATCAATACTAGCTGCAGCTGTAGCCAGCAGGAATTTCAGAAGGATAATGAATTTAAAGAAAAAAAGAGAGGCAAGCTCCATTTGACCAATCTGATATAAGAATTTCTTTTCCAATGAAAAAGTATTTTAAATGAGACTTCACAGGAGTTTAACCGAGCTAAATGGATTTCCTGGCCAAAGGTGGACGGAAAACTTAGAAAGAAAAAAACATATTGTAGTCTTGGATGCTAATTGTAGCTGGTAGAAAGAGAGACTAATTTCGAATGCAGTTCTGTTAATCCAATTTGTTCTCTTTTTTCCCTATATATGTCAAAAGATTTCAAGATAGACCATTTGAGATGCAATTGCCTTCTGAAGCTTGGTAAGTTGGGATTAGCTTCTTAATGGCTCTCAGATATGCTTGGCAACTTCGGAGGCAATATGTGAATGCTAAGAATTCATCTTGGCATAAAGTTTTAGTCATGTGTAAATCGCAGGATGACAGGAATCTCATGTGAAAATGATGTCTTAGGAGTTTTGGATCCTTCTTGAAGTTTTTTTTTTTTTTTTATCTGATCAAACCATTGTAGTGGTGACACTAAAGGTGAATTTTGATTGAAATCTGGTTGAGGTTTTATAACTGAGTGCAATCATGTTCTCAGATGGATAATTTACAACAGAAATCACTTGTGGATCACATAAAGTGCTTCTCAATTTCAATCCAATGATTATGATATTAAATTCCAATGTTTATCTGAAAGCTGGCATTAATAAGTGCTTGTATTCTAGATAACTTCTGTAAGAATGGATGTTAGCATTTAAGTAGTAGTGGTCCTATACTTTCAAGAAGTGACTCCACTGCATTCATTTCAGGACCCCGTAAAGAATGGTGTTTTGGCAGTTCAAACAATTCGCAACAACATAATGGCATCTACATTGTTAGCGACAACAGCAATTACTCTCAGTTCACTAATCGGTGTTTATGTCAGTAGCACATCAAACTCTAGCAACACATCTTCACAGCTGGTTTATGGCAATAAGACTTCTATGATCTCTTCAATCAAGTACTTTTGTATCTTGCTTTGTTTCCTTCTTGCGTTCCTTTTCAATGTGCAGTCTATTAGATACTATGCCCATGTTAGCTTCTTGGCTACCACGCCTGCTTGGAGTGATAATAAAGAGTCTATTGAGTACATTGTGAGAAATTTGAATCGCGGAAGCCTCTTTTGGTCCTTTGGATTGCGAGCATTCTACCTTTCATTCCCTCTGTTCCTCTGGATATTTGGTCCCATACCCATGTTTGCTTGTTGTTGCTTACTGTCACTTCTTCTATATTTCTTGGACACCACTACCAGTTTTACACGGAATCTTCACTGTCATTCACTCAAACAAGTTACCAAGAGCAACGACACGGATGCAGCTGTTTAATCATTGTAAGTTCGGATGGAAACTGCATGATACTGTTATAATATGTAATCTCTTCTGAAAATTTAAGAACTTCTGTAGTGGATATAACATGTCTAAGTGTTTGGGTTCGTACTTTGAATTGCATGGCTTGCATTAGTACTTTGAATTGTTTGGTTAACAGTTTGGAACTTTTATTCATGCCTGCAAGTATAAGGGTCAAAGTGATACATTTTTGTCTAAGGAACAAAAGGATTTTGGAGTTGAGAGTATTTGTGAAACTTTATATGCTTTCGGAAGCATTTTTTTTTTCTCTCTGTTCAAGGAAAACTTTTAAGGATCGTGTATGAATCCTTATTGCCATGCCAGATTTTATTTTTGCCTGTGGAAGGACATGCTAGTACTGATTTCGGGTGGCGTTAGTCATGTCATCATGAATTTTACAGTAGCGTTAATAATTGAGGTATTGATCTATATTTATTATAAGAACACCTACAGATGTTAAATTATAATTTTTTTAATTGAAGTATTCTTGTGAGGTCCAAATGATCACCTTTTACTGGTTTATACATTATATTTAGGGCTAAAAGGAATGCATCTTACAATATCTCGACACGGACAAAAAGTATTTTGGAACTATGAACTATGGAATGCTATGCTTTTTTTAGTGCATGGATGCAATTAAAGTACAAGCTCAGAAAATTTCATGGTATACTATACTAACTAGTCTTATGTTTAATCAATTGGGTTCTTCAAATATCCGCCTGGAAGAGTTGCTGCCTGATGCCAAATCTAGACCGGTTACTAAGCTGCTGCTTTGAAGCTAATTGCCTGCTCTCCTGTCTCATCAGTGTAGTAATGCAGAAGAAACATTGTAGGCGAAATTGAAGTGTGTTCGAGGTCATCTCTTCAAGTATGTATAGCCATTGATGAACTCTAGAGTGCCTTAGGTTTTATGCTTTGCTGAAAATGCTATCTTGATGTTCTGCTTTTTATTTTGCTTCTAGTCCTTTCTCAAAATCTCAATCACATTATTCAGCAGCTTCTATTCATTCATTACAACAGAAATGTGATAGCGCCATGTTATTCTTTCCCATGTTATAGCACCATCTAGCAAACGACCTAAAATGCTTTATTTCATGTCATGCATTGCTTTTCATCTCCTCCAGGACCATAAATAATTTGAGAAAAGATATTTGCAACCGTGAATTATGCAACCAATTTACGGCTATATTAAACTATCAGTCTAGTGTTTGAAGTTGTAACCAATTATGCTTATTAGTGTTTAATTTGGTAAAATACAAGTGTTCATTTTCGTTTCGGATTTCATGAAAGAATGAAAAAGGACCATTTTAGAAAATAAATGAATTGATTTGAGTGAAAAAAAATATCAAATGGATTCGAAAAAATCGCAGCCGTGATTGGAAACAAAGAAATGAAAAATAAATAAACTTGGTTAGAGTACATTACTTCTATAATAACATTATTACTATAGAGCTTGGCTATTCATCATTTCCACACACTACATACCACACTTTTTTTTTAATTTATTTTGGTTCTATTATTCTTAAACTAATTGAATTCTTCTACTTATCATCCATACACCACACATTTGGTAAGAAAAAATAAATAAATATAATGTGTAAGGATGATGAATAAAATTTTTCATTACGATATGTCTGGACGCTTCTCTTTCTCTAGAAAGAGTCCTACTTCTCTCCAGAAGAAAAACTACCCCATCCTTTCTGTTCCACCTCTTAGCTTCCATCCGTTCTAGTTTTTCTTTTAGGAGAGGTTTGGATTCACAACTCATCTCAACTCATCTCATCTCATCATTACAACTTTTTCAAATTTCTACACAAAATATAAAAAATAATTCAACTTTTTCAAATCTCAAAACAACTTTTTCAAATTCTCACATCAAATATAATAAATAATTCAACTTTTATTATACTATTCACAAACCATCTCAACCTATCTCAACTCATCTCTGAATCCAAACCACTCCTAGTATTTTTAACTTTTCCTTTCCATCCGTTCGGTCTAGGCCAGATTTACCGCATTCCAGCGATCGATTTTCTACACGTACTAATCTACTACTAGTACCACGCAACTAATCCGTTCTTGATTGTCTCGCACATGCCTTCCGCTTGCCGTCGGGTAAAAATGCATCTAAAGGCTACACGTGTCGTACCAGTTGTTTTGTCAACTCCCAAGATTTTTTAGAAGGAAAATGCTACTTTTCCCGTTGATTCTTCGAGCTGAAAGTTACAACTGATACTTTTTATTTTTTTATTTAATGATTAAGTAAGTATTTTTTTAAATATTTAAAAGTGTTAAAAAATACATGTAAAAAAAATATATACACACACAAAATAACTAGCGGGAGCCCCAGCGATGGAAGTAGCACCGCCCATTTTATTTTCAAGCTAACAACCACACCAAATTTTATTTTATTTTCATCGCTTCCATTGGACACTACCACAAGTATTAAGGGCTCGTTTGGATAGTAAGATAAAAATGATTTTAGATTAATTGAATAAAATATTATTAGAATATTATTTTTTAATATTATTATTGTTTTGGGATTAGTTGAATTGTTTAATATATTTTGTAGAGTGTATTGTCAAAATTGTTCCCACTTAATGAGGTTATTTTACCACCTTACCTTGGGTGTAACTGGTCCGGTCCGGTTTTGAACAAAATTTAGGACTGAACCGGTATGTACCGGTTTTGTATTTTTCAAAACCGATTACGCCCCGGTTACCCTCCTAAACCGGTACCTCCGATTTTACCGGTTTCCGGTCCGATTTTCCAGTTTTCTTAAAATGTAAAAAACATATAATAAATTGTTACTTCTTATGATAAAATGTTATTAATAATTTAATATATATATATTATATTTAAAGTATATGATCAATTAAATTTTCATCTTTAAGATTAAACTTTTATTTTATAAATTATAATAACATTATCTTATATATAATTATATTAATAACATATGATCAAACAAATTATAAATGTTCATATTTAAGATTAACATTTTATGTTATAATTTATAAATTATAATATGAAATTATTTCATATGATATATAATTATATATAAAAATTTAATATAATTATATATTATATATAAAACTTATATATATAAGTATTTTGTATAATATATAAAATTAATTTATATATTTTTTTTTTCCAACCGGTCCGGTTCGGTCCGGTCTGGTCCCAGAAACTACGGAACCGAAACTGGACCGGATCCGGCCTGTTTTCATAATATAGGAACTGGTTCCGGACCTGACCGGTTCAAAACCGGACCAACCAATCCGGTTCGGTCCGATCCGGACACCCCTAACCTTACCTTTATTTTGTAACGAGATTAACTGAAATCACATTGTATAAAGGGAAACTCTGTAAAGAAGGAACTCATTCAAAATAGTAATAATATTTTCGTCCTTGGAGGCTCTGATCCCTCGAAGATCAGATTGTGTGTTCTTGTTCTTGGTTGTTTTTCTTTCTTGAATTCCTAGAAAGCTAGTAACAAGTGGCATCAGAGTAGTTGAGAAACTAGATTTTTTTTTTCCCTTTTTGGAGAAGCTATGGCTGAAGAAACTCGTTTTAAAGATTTGGAGAAGATTGTTCTTAGGTTAAGTCAACATCAAGAACAACAAGAAAAAAGAGTGGCGGAGTCTCTTCTGTAAACATCTCAGAACAACAAACTGTAATGCACCACCAACATCTTCATCTCCAACGATGGAAACACAGTTTGCATAGCTTAAAAAAAATCATTATTTAAGACAACTCCCTCTTCGTAGGGAATGGGTGGGGATCAAGTTTTTTTATCTCAAAAGTTGATCTATTTTTTACTTTTGCACTGTGTTTGTTATAATTGGGTGTTTGTTGGGATACCACACATCCTTCTCATGTATCTCGATTTCTTTATGTTAATGAAATGTTGTTTGATTAGAAGAAATGACCTTACTATATGCCCCTCATTTTTTGAAAGTTGTGTTTTTTTTTTTTGGGTTTAAAGGAAAGAGAATGAGCATATCCAATAAGAAAAAAAGCCATGGAATAGGACTCTATAATCCATTGTACATAAAATTATCAAAAATGCTGGATACAGTCGGCCCATACAGTCGGTGCTTAAACGGTGCTGATGTGGAAAAAACAAAACGCACCGTTTCATTTAACAAAAACACCAAAACCGTTTACCAAAACTGTTTACCAAAACCGCATCGTTTGAGGCATCCCCCTCATCAGTTTCCCTCTCTGCGTTTCTTCTCTCTTTTACAGATTTTGAAACCAGGTGATTGCTATAGGAGGAGAATAAAAACACCTAGAAGAAAACAAAAATTAAGAACAAATCCAAAGAGAAGGAATAAATATTAAAAAGGGAAGCGTAATCACTATCTGTAGGAACCTAAAAAAAATCACTATCTGTAGGATACCCAAAACTAATTCCGACGAGGAAGTGCAGTGCCCATTAAATATAACTACATCCAAAGAAGCCAAAAAGATTGAAGACTCACCAACTAACCAACCCACCAGACTCAGAGACTATGGGAGTGATGGAATACTAAAACAAAGTCGCTCTACACTTGAATCAAATCATAATAAAGAAGAAGGGAGGCTTTAAAAGGATGGGTGGCAAAGAACGTGAGCAGAGATTAAAAGGGGAACCAAAAGCTTACTACATATAAAAGATGGGTTTTGGTGGAGGATTCAGATACCAGAGATAGAGAGAGAAAGAGAGAGGCGTTGATGATAAATGAATCTTTATACATGCATACAAGTGCTTTTGTTGTTTTCTTTATCATGTGTAAAAGGCTTGTGAGGACCCTGCCCCCTCCCCCCACCCTAGCGGCAGCGACTTCAGATAGAAAGATCAAACTGCGTAAGGACATTTAAAGAATGAGAAATAGCATACGAATGGGAGATTTCAAAGTCAAAAAATGCTCATTTGAAGTCCATAAATGACGTCTTGCTGATTTGAAGTCGAAGACCCATACAAGGAAGACGACGGTGTCAAATGGGTGAGCACAGATCCACTTGAAGACCACAACACCACGCAAGTAAACGATCTGAGAGGAACAACACCACGAAACAAACCAAAGACGAGATCAATGAAAGCTTTTGACCAGAGCACCAAAGCGGGAATCCCTTTCCTTACAAAACAAAGTTTTGTTTAGTTTTTCATTTTTTTTTATAATAAATATAAGATGGTGTGGCATTATGCCACGTCAGCCGTTTACGCACCATTTGTATGGGTCGATTGTACATAATAATTTTGTAAAATTTATTGGTTAAATATTAAAACAGTTTCATTGATTTGTCTTCTTTTGGAGAATTCACATACTCTATTCTCCTAACTTTTTATTCCACGTGCTTTCAACTTTGATCAAATTAGTTACTCTATTAGTAAACTATTATGAATCAATTAAAATTTCACTTAATGAGAAGTATTACAATCTTAAAAAAATCTCATAAAAATAAACTAACAAACTAACGCCGCTTCATATGATACGTTAGATCTACTTTATAATAAAAATAATTTTACAGTCTAATGTACCACATCAAATTACGTCACTTTGTTGGTTTACTTTTGTAGAATATCTTTTGTCGCGCAATCATTTTGAAAAAAATGAATAAATACAGGACACACATGAGAAAAATTAATTTTTTAATAGTAAATCATACTCTTTTTCAAAATGATTGCACGACAATTACGTACTTTACCACTGCAAATATCATTTCTCTTCTGTTTATACAAATTTTCCTCCAACAAGTAGCTTTGCATGGGATATTCTTTGTTATTGGATAATGCATCATTCTGAAAATAAGTGATTTTAAATATAATTATGGATTGTGCAAGCTGCGCACTCATTTTAAAAAAGAGTGAGGTCTACTATTAAATAATTAATTTTTTCATGTGACTTTCATATTTATTTATTTATTTTTTTAAAAAATACACAATATTTACGTATTTTATAACTGTAAATATAATTTCTTTAAAATAAATAATAACGTTTATTTCTTTTATTAAATTTAAACTTTTGAAAAAGTCGTTTCACATCACTCGTTAGTAGGGCCCACCTTGCAACTCGACTACAAACGCGCCGCCGGGGGGGGGGGGTGATTGCACTGATTGGGGTCCCCCGCTTACCCACCTAGTCTTGCACGTGGGAGGGTTGAAAGCTAAGAAACAATTTTACTCTTTTCGTTAAAAATATTACCTTATTTTGCTTTGATTTATTATAGTTTTGCCTTTTTTTTTTTTTGGAAAAGTATTTTAGTTTTGCCTTTGATTTTAATTTCAAAAGGGATTCTAGCATAGCCAAAATTATACATGGTAAGTGTCCTTACTTAAAAGTCATCTTTACCTTTAACTTTAGTTAAATATATAATAGAAATGATATTTACAGTCTTAAGATATACAACTCATATATATTTTTTTAAAAAAATTGAATAAATCTGAGATTCATATAATTTGTCTTTTAATGGTGGATTTCACTTTTTTTCAAATGGAATACCTGTGACTTGAATATCTTAAAACTATATTTAACCTACTCAATCTGTAAAAGACATGTAGATGACTTTTTATTTATGAAAACTTATGTTGAATAATTGAGAATAAAACAATCTCAAAACTTGTTGCCAAAAGACAAATAGTGGTGCAACTATTTTTTTAAAAATTATTTATTGGAGTGCACGGAGAAATCTCTAAAATTATTGCCAAAAGACAAGTACTTTTTTTAATTTATAAAAAGAAATAAATTCTAAATTCACATAAATTTTACAAAAGTAAGATTTATAAATTACCATGATTAGATGTGATATGTTATATATGTTTTATGGTAAAATGAGTTTTGCAATTTTCTGTATTATATATAACTATATCAATTTGTAAATTTATTTTTATGAAATATTTTTATAAATAAAAAATAATTTTGTATTTTAAAGATGGAAACAGTAACTTTCCTCTACAACGGGCCCACAGTAAAAAACCAATGGTTCTACAGAGAGAATAATAACTTTGTAATCTTTGCTCATTTCAATTGGTTAAAATAATTATTTTATATTAAAAAAAAAGTTATACAGTCAATTACATTAATGGAGTGCGTAAAAAATATACAAAAGTGATTACACATAAAATTTTTGTTTGTTTTAATATCAACTAATGTCATAACCTCAATTTTTTAAAATACAAATTTTTATTTAAGCTCCTAATTTTGCATACTTCTTTGTAAATATATTATTAGTCCAACAGAAATGCCAGTCTTTACTTACCCCAAAGAAATAAATGCGAGTCTTTGATACATTACGTGTAAACTATTTTTAATTTTTTCCTACAAGCGATGTTTGAGAGTATGAGAATCCAATAGCCAAAAAGTCATATACTTTAGATCTAAAAACTGTAAGATAGAGTTGTCCTAATGTTACATACAGTCATGAAGTGCGCAAGCGTTATACAGTCGCTTTGAAAAAGAATGAAGTTTACTATTTAAAAATTAATTTTTTTATGTGAATTCTGTATTTATTTATTTTTTCAAAATAATTGCATTTTACTTACGCATTCACAACTGTAATTATCATTTCTAAGAGTTTATGCTGGACTTACATTGTCTAAAATTGCAAATATATTTCTCATTTTACTAATTTTAAGATTCATAGGCAAGGATATAAAGTCTGGTCTTGGGAAAAATCTATTTTGTGTCTACAAATAATTAGGATTTTCTACTTTTCATCACGAACTATTAAAATTAATAATTTCACTCTTTAAGCTATCAAAAAAATGATATTTTGCATTCTCATTTATTTTTGCCCGTTAAGATAGATAAAAAACTAAGTAACATATAAACATAACACAATATTTGATGGTCGAATTTGAAAGATTGATGCAAAGTATTAATTTTGGGTAGTTTTAAGGATGTGATATTATCAGTTTTTAACTTTTTATAAATTTTCCCACAAGTTTATACATAGCAGAGTACGAGAGGTCAATTTGTCTGAGCAAGTGTCCAGCCGGTGGTTCAACGCCTTGTTTTTATCTCTTTTGTTTGTTTCTTGCTTTGGAGAGAGAGAGAGAGAGAGAGAGAGGGAGATGTTGGAGAAAAAGAGAGAGAAGATACAGAGCGATACTGAAGTGGGATTGGGTGGTTGAGATCGAGAGAATATGGAGGAGCGGTCCCTGGACTATGTACTGGTGCCCTCGGGTCTGCTGCTGATGGGAGTATACCATGTCTGGCTTTTCATCACTATACTGTATAATCCCAGGCGAACTGTCATTGGCTTCAATGCCGAGTGTAGGCAAGCATGGATCTTCTCCATCATGAATGTTAGTCCTCTCTCCTCTTTTTCTCTCTCGCTGTCTGTGCGTGTGTAATTTATGGTTCTGACCGTGAAACTGCTGCTAGATTCACATGAAAACTGAATACGTATTTTGAACATCTTTGGGAGTTATTTATAGGATACAAGAAAATTCCCCAAGTCTTATTTCAAACAGTTTAAATGCTTTATTCTTTTTTGTTTTGGCAAAAAGCTAAATGCTTTATTTCCGTTGTCACCTTTGGACATTAGCAATGACTTTTAGCCATTATTGGGTCACCATAATTTTGCAGTCACCAAAAGAAAGTATAACGCAATATATTGTGAGAGCAGAGAAAATTGAAAAGAAAGACATAATGTTCTGCAAATGTTTTGCATATCTATATTCAGTATCATTCGTCCCTTTATATAGGCACATGTTACATGTAAAGGCAATAAGAATACAGAAGAAAAATGGAATCAAAGGTGGTTACAACAGCTGTAAAAATTAACAGATTTGCCAGTCATGAGAATATTCCTGAAGGTTCTAGTGGATTGACTGAGGTGGAATTCTTCACTTTCTATTTCTGTGGTGCATTGCTTGGGTTCAGGTTGATACGCCCCCTCGAGTCCAATGGGGTGTCAAACACAGTGAGACTCATCCTCAAATTAGAAAATCTATCAGCAACAAGGGGCTTAGTGAAGACATCGGCCAGTTGGTCTTTGCTACTGCAAAAAGACACTTGAAGAGTCTTGGCAGCTACCATGTCTCGTACAAAATGAAAGTCTATATCCATGTGTTTAGTATGGGAGTGATAGACAGGATTAGCAGTAAGGTATGTTGCTCCCATGTTGTCACACCATAGAACTGGTGGATGAGAAAGAGAGAAGCCAAGTTCTTTGATCAGAGTTTGTAACCAAATAAGTTCAGTAGTGGTATTGGCTAGAGATTTATACTCAGCCTCAGTGCTTGATCTTGCTACTGTGTGCTGTTTTCGAGAGCTCCATGATATTAGGTGATGACCCAGAAAAATGCAAAAGCCTCCTGTAGAGCATTTATCATCTGGACAGCTAGCCCAGTCGGCATCCGAGTAGGCATTAAGAGTAAAACCAGATTGTTTTGCAAAGAATAGACCATGATTGATGGAAAATTTTAAATATCTCAAAATTCTTTTTACCGCAGTCCAATGAGTGACTTTAGGATCATGCATAAATTGACAAACCTTATTTACATCGAATGAAATATCGGGTCTAGTTAATGATAGATATTGGAGACTTCCAACAACACTTCGAAATAATGTGGGCATGTTAAAAGATGGAGAATCAAACTTTGAAAGCTTAGTGGAAGCAGACATAGGAGAGGAGATAGGATTGGCATCAATCATATTTGTTTTTGTAAGGATATTAGAAATGTATTTTCTTTGTGAAAGCAACATTCCATCAGTCATATAATCGAGTTCCAATCCAAGAAAATATGAAAGGCATCCTAAATATTTAATTGGAAAGGCTTGGCTTAGATCACAAAGAAACTTATCAATGGCAGTAGAAGAGGATGAAGTAATTACCATGTCATCAACGTAGACTAATGTAAACATGCAGAACTCTTCTTTTTGAAAACTAAACAAAGAGGGGTCCCCTTTGGAGGCTGAGAAGCGTAGCTAAGAAGCCAAGAGCTTAGCTCTGAAAACCAGGCACGAGGGGCCTGTTTTAAGCCATAGATGGCCTTGTGGAGCTTACATACATAATCTGGGTGTTCGGGATCAACAAATCCAGGAGGCTGTTGCATAAAAACGGTTTCATTGAGCCATCCATAAAGGAAGACATTTAGTATATCTATCTGCCTTAGGGACCAATTTCGGGCAATAACAATGGAGAGTACTAACCGAATGGTGGTGGGCTTAACGACAAGGTTGAACGTTTCTGTGTAGTCAACTCCAAGTTGTTGGTGGAAGCCTTTGGCAACCAGCCTAGCTTTTCTCCTTTCAATTGAGTCATCTGAATGTACTTTGGTTCGGAACACCCACTTGCAACCAACGAGATTATAGGCATGTGTAGGGGGAACAAGAGACCGGGTTTGGGTTTGAACAAGGGCATCATACTCTTTGGTCATGACTTCACGCCATTCCGAAAATTTGGAGGCTAGGGTAAAGGAGGAAGGTTCATCAGGTACGGCTGCAGTGGAAAGGAGATCAGCGAGGTGGATAGGGAATGGTCCTATCGATGAAAACATGAGGATGAGAGGAGTTAGTCTGAGATCGTGTGATGATCAGTGATCTGGGGGGAATTAAACATGGTGAAGGTTGAAAGGCAAGGGAGAGATTGACTGGAATGGAAGGGGAAGATGGGTGCGTCGGTGAAGGAGAAGTAGAAGAGGAAGGAGAAGGAAGGATGGGCTGATTGAACTGAGTTGGGCTGGTTGGAGTTAATTGTAGAGAAGATGGGCCAGACGAGTTAACGGGTAGTGGGTTGAGTAAGTTGGAATGTAAGGGACTGGACGAAGTTGAAGGGGGAGGTGGGCCTAATATGGAAGTAGGGAAGCAGGATAGTGAGATAGTGGGGTTGTTGGGCAGAAAATGAGTAGAAGTGGGCATGGTATTTTTGTATGGAAAATTGTGTTCAGCAAAAAAAAAAAACATCCCTTGAGATGTAAAGCCAATTGGTTTTAAGATCAAGGCATTTGTAGCCTTTGTGAGAAGAACTATACACAAGAAAGAGACACGAAGTGGACCGAAAATTCCATTTGTGACGATTGTAGGGTCTTTAAATTCGGCCAACATTCACAGCCAAAATTTTTTAAAAAGGAATAATCTAGTGGTTTGTGATGAACCATGAAATATGGAGATTTGTTGCGAAGGACTAGTGTGAGAAGCAAATTGATTAAGTATGTAGCAGTTTTAAAAGCATCATCCCAGAAAGAGAGGCGAAGAGAGGCTTGGGCTAGAAGAGTGAGCCCAATTTCCACAATATGTTGGTGTTTGCGTTCAATGAGCCCATTTTGTTGATGGGTGTGAGGACATGAGAAATGATGAATGATGCTAAGATTTTTACAAAGTGATGTGAGAGGACGAAATTCGCCTCCGGCATCAGTTTGTAAATAGATGATTTTAGTGCTAAAAAATTCTTTTAGCAAAATTAATGAATGAGGTGAAAATTTGTAAAACATCAGATTTGTATTTGAGAGGGAATATCCATGAAAATTTGGTGAAGTGATAAACAATAGACATAGTATTTAAATCCATTTCTTGACATAAGAGGAGCTGGGCCCTCATACATCAGCCCAAATTAACTCTAAAGGCCTGCTAGTACTAATGGAACTTGAAGAAAAGGGCAATTGCCGTGCCTTTGCTAATGGACAGTCAGGACATGTAAAATTAAAGACAGTGGGGAAATAAGGCAAATGGTTGGAGCGCAAGGTTTGGAGACCAAATCAAGAGAAGGATGGCCAAGTCTTTTGTGCCACTGATTGAGAGTGGTTCGTTCACCAAGAGAAGCCGTCGGGAGGGAGGAGAACAGAGGAGGAGGGATCCATCACGGGTTGGACCGTTGATGAGGAGCCTCCCAGTCGACTTGTCCTTAACCAAGAAATGATCGGAATGAAATTCAAAGAAGCAAGAATTGTTAGTACAAAATTGAGAAACTGAGACAAGGTTTTTTGTAATAGCAGGTACATGAAGTAAATTATGAAGATGAAAGGAAGAAAGATTAGAGATGAAGGAGGAATCACCGATTTTATTGATGGGTATCCCAACCCCATTGCCGACTTGAATTTGTTCATTCCAGAGTATGATTTCGATAAGAGTTTGAGTTGGGATAGATCATGGGTGATATGGTGGGTGGCTGCCGAATCAGGGTACCAGGTGGAATCGGGTATGGCAGAGCTGTAGAAGGAGAGGTGTAGTTGGTTGAGAAGGAGCATGGTGGTTCATATTGGTAAACATGGTCAAATCGATAGTGGCATTGGAGAGCAGTATGACCTGGTTTAAGACAGACTTGGCAGGTAGGTCGATTTGGTTTTGGGTTGCTTGGGAAGGTTTGGAAAGAGGAAGAACGACCACGGTTGTTGAAGGATCGTGTTTGACCACGGCCATACCTCTTTCTGCGATAAGAGCCTCTCCCCCATTGGTCACGTGGATTTCCAGTGCTCAAATTAGCAGATGGATAAGCAGGAGATGATAAAGTTCATGGGAGGTTATTGGCTCAGTTCTTGTTGTGATTGAGGTAACAAATGACTCATAAGAAGGTCCAAGACCATTGAGAAGATAGGTCACGAATTCTTTATCAGACAATGGACTACCAGTTGCTGCAAGGGTGTCAGCTAACATCCTAACTTTACTGAAGAATTCTGAAATGGGTTGCTCTCCACGGGATAAATTTGTGAGTTGAAATCTGACTTGAAATTCTTTTGCTTGAGAGTGTGAGTTGAACATTGATTTGAGTGCAAGCCATAGCTCCCTTGAGGTTCTTGCTGAAACAACATGACCAATAACTAATTCTGTAAGAGAAGAAAGTAAAATACTAAGAATTAATTGATCTGTTTTTCGCCAAGAGAGGTAAGCAGGATTAGTTTTTATGGTGGAATCCGAATCTGTGGGAAGGTTTATTGGAGGAACTGTCTGCGTTCCGTCAACGAAAGAAAAAAGATCCTGTCCTCTTAGATAGGCAGATATCTGAACCTTCCAAAGGAGGTAATTATCAGGATTCAACTTGATGGTGACTATACGAGAGAAAGAAGGGGAAATGGAGGCAGAAGGAGTGGTGAGACTCGCTGGTTCTGTAGCCATGGTGAGAATGAAAGAAAGATCAAGAGACTGCTAGTCAGCAGCTCTGATACCATGTGTGAGCAGAGAAAATTGAAAAGAAAGGTTCTGCAAATGTTTTGTATATCTATATTCAGTATCATTCGTCCCTTTATATAGGCACATGGTTACATGTAAAGGCAATAAGAATACAGAAGAAAAATGGAATCAAAGGTGGTTACAACAGCTGTAAAAATTAACAGATTTGCCAGTCATGAGAATTTTCCTGAAGGTTCTAGTGGATTGACTGAGGTGGAATTCTTCACTTTATTTTTCTGTGGTGCATTGCTTGGATTCAGGTTGATATATATGCCTGGCATTTTCCATAAGCAAAATCATTTGCATGGGTAAGGGAAGAACGGAGACAACAACTGACTGAACATATAATTCTGTTAAATTATGAGATGCTAAGAGATTAAGGTGGGGGTTTTAACTGAAATGACATTATTTTTGCACTTTTTCATCAATGGAAAATAAAGGGATGTGGAGGAAATTATTGTTATAGATCTTCAACCATGTCAAACAAAGGGATTTGACTGAATTTTTCCTTGCATTTCGTACCATATCACTAGATAACAATTACTGTACTAGAGTTAAGGCACCAGCACCGAAACAGGTCATTTTAGATGTGGTTGGCCTACAGATGTTCAATTGGTTGGCTATTTGAGAATGGTTGGATATGCTTGGGAACTGGAGAGGAACTAAATAAAAGCTATGGACTTATCTTAACTCGTGTTACATTATACACATTATTATTCATTTCATTCATTAATTGGTTCTGGTTTGGTGCTTATGATTGTGGCTTAATATTGACCATACTTTTTATGATTCCTGACAAGTTGATTAAATTTCCATTGGAAAATCATTGTCATTGAAAACTTTCTAAATGCTGGCTCTAGTATCTACATAGCGGTCCTAATAAAATTTGTGACTGATGTTAACACCTAATGAATGGGCAATACCTGAGAACAAAACTCACTGCATAATTTTCAGGATCCTATGAAGAATGGAGTTTTGGCAGTTCAAACAATTCGTAACAACATTATGGCATCTACACTCTTGGCAACTTTAGCAATCACACTCTGTTCACTGATAAGTGTTGTTGTGAGCACCACATTGAATAGTCCTGGCGCAGCATCAAAATCAGCTTATACCAGTGAGACTGTCTTCTCAGTCAAGTACTTCTCTATTTTGCTGTGCTTCCTTGTTGCCTTTCTTTGTTGTATGCAATCAGTTAGATATCTTGCCCATGTTAGCTTCATGGTTACGGCGCCTGCATTGAAAGATAAAAAGGATTCTATTGAGTATGTTGCAAGAAACTTGAACAGGGGAAGCTTGTTTTGGTCGCTTGGGTTGCGAGCATATTATGTGTCATTCCCTCTCTTTCTCTGGATCTTTGGACCTGTACCCATGTTTGTGTGTTGCTGCATAATGCCATTTATTCTCTATTTTTTGGACACCACTGGCTGTTTTACACAACAGATTCAAAAGTTCATGGAGGACGTAAATGCTAATGATGTGGAATCGGTTCATCAATCTACGTAAGTACTGTGGAATGCTATATCATACTATATTTGGTTACAATATCGAGTCTTTGCAAGTCCATTGTTTGCAAGCAGAAAAGGGTCTCGTTTGCTTTCAAAAAACATCTCATCTCATCTAATCATTACAACTTTCTCAACTTCCAATACAAAATAAAATAAACAATTCAACTTTTTCAAATCCCGAAATAAAAATAATATTAAAAAATATATTCTAAAAATATTTTATTCAACCTTTTAACTTTAATCTCAACTCATCTCATCTCATCTCATCTCATCTTTGAAAACAAACGAGCCCTAAATTATTCGTAGTATTTTTCTTTTTGGTTCTCAAGATAGCAAAAAAGCCCTGTCAAAAGCGCTAACCTTAGACCAGGACACCATCGGTCATTTGTATGATTGGGATGGATACTGATATGGTTAATTGAATTGGAAGTATTAGTCTTATGCTACATATTAAATGCCAAGTAAATGATATGGTGTTTTCCCTTAATGAAGGAAGACAGTAAGGAAAATATTCCTACTGAAAAGTAAATTTTGAAGATTTATTGGGCATTAGATTTGCTTGAAAATGGTTGCTAACTATGCCAGGAATTTCGAAGTACTACTCTTGCTCTTGTAGCAAAATGTTCTGGTAATGATGACCCATATGTCGGAATTGAAAAGCTGTCTTCTTTAAGGGAAACCTTAAAGAAGACAGCAAGATAAAAAAATTCCCACTGAAAAGTATATTTGAAGAGATTATCTTGGCCCTTGGGCATTTGATTTGCTTAAAAATGGTTGTCAACTATGCCAGGAGTTTTGAAGTACCACTCTTGATTTGTGGCAAATGTTCCGGTAATAGTTACCAAAAATATCAGAGTTGAAAGGCTGTCACTGAAGCATTTTGGTTGGTTAAAATGATTACAATATGTTTTGATGTTAAAATAGTTTGTGAAACAATGAGCTTAAGAACTTATCTTTTGTATATTTATTTATTTACATTGATGCAATAGAAGCACAAGCTCGTTTGAAGAGCAGAGTATATGTTTTTAAATATAATAATTTTGAATCTTCTGATTTATACTGTTTGAATTGTTGCTACTTACCAAATTTTGACTCATTCATCTGGTTTTGGAGTCTACCAAGCCTGTCTTTATGGACCTCATCTGAAACTGGATTCACTGAAAAGAACTTGTTCATTCTTTAGGGGAACTGCCAGGGTTGAGGACTCCCTTCTTCGCTCTCCTCTACTTACAGACAAGAACCAAGTTTATAATGCTAACGTTGCTTGAAAATCTGCAAGATATTTTGTCTACACAAGTACGAGACATATTGCTACTGCCCACTAAGCTGCAGTGAATCTCCATTTTATTTTTGCTAGAGTTGCCTTAATTATAGAAATGCCTTTGGGTGTTATTTTAGGTAGTGAATGCCATCTTGCTGCTTTGTTCTTATCATCTATTATGAGATTGCTTCATACGTCTTTAATGGCTACATATTTTGCCTTTCAGACTTCTGTTAAAAAACATTGCCGTGAAAGCTTTGAGATGATAGATTTTCTGTCTAGTTTGTAGCTATAGCTGCTTTTATTGTGTTTTATGGTATTTTTCTTGTGCATGATTGTCTAATCATTGCATTTTCTCCAGCAGTTGATCTATTTTTTTAATTTAATCTCAATCACTTAGCTTCAACATATGGATGCATCCATTGCAACAGAATTTGGCAATGCATCTGCTCAAAAAATCCCTGATAATGTAAAAACGTATAATTTCTTTGCAACATGTATTCCCTCTCATACTCCCAAACGCATATCTTGCCCCTCCAAAATATTTTCGATACTTTCTTAGTCGATTTTTTTTAATCATATGATACTGATCTATTGCCAAGGGCAGCATCCATAGTTTGCGAATGAAATGCTGATAGAAGACTTGCTGCTGTTTCTTGTTTGGCTGCGTCTGTTTAATCTCCTGTAAAGAAGCCAGAAGCCCCTACAGTCAGATCAGCTTAACCCCCAGAGAAAAGGCAGGCATATTGTTCACACTCCACACTATGCAGGAGTGAGAGAAAATTGAATATGAGTTTGGCTGGACTTAGACTAGGCAAAACTTAACCCCAAGGGGTTGGCCCAAGTGGTGAAGGCCTTAGTTTTGGGATATCACTCCCTTCAAGGTCTAAAGTTCAACAACTCTGGAGTGCAAACAATCATTTGGGGTCACATCTCCTGGTGAAAAACCATCGATTTAACCAGTTCCGTGTAAGGAAACTTCCGAAAGTGCGGTGCACGGGGCCGGAGTTTACTTTATAGGGGTGGTCGGAAGGGCCCTACCTTGAAGAGGTTTCCCGACATAAAAAAGAAAAGAAAAGAAAAAAAAAGATTATGCAAGAATCAATACTACTCTAAAAGCTGTTGAAGCTGGCAATGCCAAAGAGTCGCACGCAACATAATTGTTCACTGCCAGTTTGGACTTGCTGCCTTCTAAGCCATTGAGACTCTTTTAGAATGTTTTCTTAAGACATGCAACCTCAAACAAAGAACGGAAAGATAACATATCGATTAATATCACCCCTTCCATTTTTCAAATAAATTTAGACTCAGAAAGCTCACCTAATTATCAACATGTTTATGTAGAATGAAAAACTTAAACTAAAGCATTGGCTATTAAATTGGAAATTTTGTAAGATGATAGCAAGTCCCCAGACATGTTCTATGCCTACATTCAAATGCCACTTGATGCTTCATGGAGATGGCTAGCCTTCAAATATCAATGGCTGTAGAACCTTTTGGCTCACCATGGGTCTGGACACAAAAGGGTAAAAAAGACAAATTCAATCTGAGCTGGAGTTGAAGTTAGCTAGGAATCTGAATATTTGACAAAAATTATGGGGTCTGAGTGGTTGGTCTTTTGTTCTGTCCGATTCTTATCACTCTGGGTAATCTTCAGCCTACTCTGCCAAGAATGGCGACTTTGGTCCATTGATATGAAAAAGTGCAAAGTGAAATATTTTTTCTTTTGGGCAAGAACCAGTTTTAATTTCTTTTTTTAAGCAGAGCAAATGAAAATTGATAGAAGAAAGTCTAAGCTCTAATATGCAACCAAATCTAAGATAATTGATCAGGCTGTAATGCCCCACAGAATGTATTCAGAAGTGGGAACAGTCATGTATATGCATTGATAAGGGACCAACGATTTACAATCATGGAACTGTGATTCAAACCCAACACTACTGTGCCACCAAGCTCCAAGGATAAGTGCTAAGTTGTGCTCAACGATCTCTACCATCAACAATGGGATTTCTGCTCAAGCTTGTTGGACTTACTCCATGACAAAGTTCCACTATGAATTGTCATCCTTAGCACTAAAATTTTCGACCAGCATACATACATGTTGCAACTGATCTCTGGCTAGGGATTAGCCGCGCTCATGAGGATAATTTCCCATGCCATATGGCTAAATGCTTCATTAATGAGACACAGCAATGGAACCTAATGTGCAAGTTTCTGTCATACACTTACAGTCTCAGAGAGTACTCACATTTGATTAATGAAAGTTTCTGTCATAGAAACTTGATTGAAATCATATCTGAAAACTGAGGACTTCTAAATCAGTCATTGTTTTTTCTGTGATTAAGAACAAACAATAGAACCTAAGGAAACAACAGTACCACATCACATTTTCAAGTGGGGTAAAGAAGATGATGCGAGATTGTCGATATGGGAATGCTTTCAATAATATTATGGAAAATACTCTAGTCATAAAATGATAACACAAAATAATCCCACAAACTCTCATGACTTGATGTGGCTCGTCAGATTATAAAGTTACTTTTATTGTAAAGTAGATTTAACAAATTAGATCAAAGCACATATAATATTATTGGATGCGACTCATGATTGAGAAAAGAAAAACATAAGAGTAGACTATCCAAATCCACTAAACTAAGCTTTGCATGCAGTGGAACCCAAATTTGTCAAACTAGGACATGGGTTCTGCATAGCATGACTTTGAGCTATTTCAAATACTCTCAAAAAGATCATTAATTTGAAGAAAGAAAAAGAGAAGAAAAGAGCAATGGTGGATGCATGTAGCTGAGATAAAAGTGAATCAATTGGATGCCTTATTCGGGACCAACATGGAAAGTAAGCACATGATGGAGGGCCATAACAAATGCCAGCCACTAGCCAAAAGAAGCAAAGTCCATGAAATCATTTCTGCAGTAGTCACTTCCTGCCTAAACCAAATCATATTGAACTTTGCTTATCCTCATCCATCAGACCAAAAACTTTAAGATGAAAAAAGAATCATTTAAAGTTTCTTTTATTATTTTCTTTCTTTTTTTTTTTGTTTGGTTTGAAGGAAAGTTTCATTTGAAGTGTGTACTGTTGCATCCCAGACCAGAAAAAAAGAAAAGAAAAGAAAACTTGATATTTATAACAGATAATAAATGGAAGATTGACGAACTCCTTTGAACTGGGGCAACATATATATATATATATTTAATATATAGGCTTAGTGGGAAGCTTTCTTCTTTCATATTCTTTCCTTTGAAAGATAAAAGCCGATCACCAAAGACAAAAGATATGATTGATTGGTCCATTATTGCCAAATTCAGTGAGTTCTGCTCCCACAAAGCCACGATCATGAGGCTAGAGAATATTTGACTTCCGTCTGACTGTAGCTCCACTAGTAGAGGGGCGATATTTTGGGCTCAAACTAGCTATAAAAAGCTATAAATTTAGATTGTCAATTTAATTTCACACTCAGGAGGCAAGAGTGCATGGTAGGCGTTGTCTTTTGACTACCAGATCGAGAGGGGGTGATCATCTGTACCAATCCAAATATATTACGCTTTTTTCAACATTTGTTATCCAATGACCTATTGAATAGTTCACTTGCTTTAACTAAAGATAAAGCCACTAGAATATATATGATTGTATAATATAATAAGATCATTTAATTTTCAGGTAACATGATCATGTCCATGCATGCATGCAAATGGTATATATTAACTTAAAGAAAAATGTTAAATGTACTTAAAAAAAACTTACAAGAAACTAATTTCTTCAGTTATTGATACGCTTAGAATCATAAAATTTGAAATTCAAAAGAAAACTAACAAAATGAATCTTGTAAATAAAAGTATAAGTAAAACTGTAAGTACAATATGTAGCACTACTCTATATTATCTCAACATATGTGCTGATGATCATAAAAGTAGGTTTAATAGGTTTTGATATGATCTGTGAATTCAATACGAGATAATTAAATATTTAAGGTTTAGTGTAGTACTAGTAACATTTGGATTAAACCTAAATTGATACTATTAGGGAACATGTAATTTTGTGTCAACCTGTATAACTCTTAATTTATTTGTATGAGCCATATAATTGAATTACATTTTATTATGAAAAGATAAAACTTTTAAGTATATGTTGATGTTTTTACTACAAGAAAAACTCATTCTCGTCGCAAATGATAATTTTTGTCACAAATATATGATCACGAATAAGTTTTTTTTTCTTGTAGTATTTGGGGGAAGCATCTATCAAGTCGGAATCTAATATTACTTTAGTGTGTGTTTCTTTATCTTAAGGAAAATTATTTAATTCTGATCTTATTTTGATTAACTTATTTTGAATAATTAAGCTTTTTTTTTTTTGCTTTATCAACTTATGCTTTAACCAATGGATTCATAAATATTATTGAGTTTTAATGAAGTCAAAGGAACTTATCTGTTATGACCTTTGATGATAGTGTTTACTTTGACATACTATATGGAATTAATCATTTTAATCAGGCTATAGATCATTATATATAAGCATTTTGGTATTTGCCCCCACTTAAAAATATAGGTATAAAACAAGTTAAAATAATATTTGAGTCATGCATGCATGTTCAAATCAATCCAACATGATCTCTTTATAAATCAAACGAGTTACGTGGTTGTGTCTTGTTACCTGTTTATTTTATTTTTTATAAGGGGGTGGGTGGTTCAAATCCAGGTTTTCATTTAGAGAACCAGGCTATATGCCATTAAGCCATCCGGGCCCTTGGCTTGTCACCTGTTTATTTAAAAAAGGTAATATATATTAGGAAAGTTTGAAGCACAATTTATATAAATTGATCAGCTACTTAAAAGGATGAACTATATAAAAGAAATATTAAATTATATCCACGATTCAATAAGAAAATGAAATATGAAATAGTATATATCCCAAAGTCTAGTTTTTAGGGATTAATATATATATGCAATTAAAAAATGTACTGTTGTCCATTAAATCAAAACCATTAAATATATATATATATATATGTTTTTTATAACAAAAGAGAACCTTTATTCATCAAGCAAAGCATTACATAAGTGTATCAATCCAAATAGCATTTGCAATACATTCTGGAATCAAATCTCACCAAGTTGCTAAATCATCTAAATTCCAAGCAAATCGTGCCAAAGAGTGCATGTGCTAGCTACACCATTTGCTGTCCTTCCTTTGTGATGAACATACCAACTTGGCCATCTCTGCAATATACTCCTGATTTCATGAACAATATTGCCCCAACTAGACAATGAAGGACCCTCCTTGTTCAACTCTTGCACCACAAGAAGGGAATCACTCTCTATGTGCAAATCTGTTAGTCCCATATGAATACATAATTGCAATAACCTTCTTAGAATAGCAAGCAACTCTATCTCAAATGGATCAGTGACCAAATGTTCTGGTTTACTAGCTGCAAAAATAACTTGGCCCTTCTCATCACGCAGTACCATGCCAACTCCTGATCTACACAGATCACTAAAAATGGCTCCCATCAACATTGAGTTGTAAGACTCCCAGTACTGGTGGTGCCACCCATCTGCAAGGAGTTTTCAAACCTGGTTTGTTGGTAGCTGTAGCAGAAGCTTGCTCATTAAAAAGTGAAGTGCATGCTCAATAACCTGTTGTGGTGTCAACATATTATTTTCATACAGCTTCTGAAATTTAAATATTAATTAATACTAGTGAAATGAAATTTAATTGGCAGGAATGACCTCATGAACTTCCGTAGTTTTAGGAAGCGAATTATATGATATATATATAAAGCCTGATCTTGGGGTATATATGGATAAGTGGTTGACTACTTGTCCCCAACAAAATGACATGTCGTTTTCCAGCACTTAAAAATAAACTTAGTCGCTAAAATAGACTTTTTTAGCAATTAAAAGAAATTTCTGGAGATCAACCGCCGCCATTCACACTGTCCACAGTTTTTGATCATGTTCATGGTAAACTCATTGGACTGGATGCAGGCTTTTTGAAAGTCCCTTTCAAGAAAAATAAAAAAATACTGCCCAATTTATACTTCATCTTTGAAGATCATGATCATTTCATCCGTGAGTGTGACTGTTGAGTACTATTTTCATGTATTCTTGATGATCATCCCGAACTACTACTAGATCATCATAAATATTAATGCTTCAAGATATTTGCAGGTGGAAATGGACCCAACTACAATAATTAGCAAAAATGATCATTTGTGAATTAAGCTCCATGCTGGATATTATTGGATATGGATTCCTTCCAAATTATATATGACATTCTAACAGAGATCTAGAGCAAGCAAAAGTACTATTCCACAAGCAATAAAGATTCCAGTAGATTTTTTTCGTATTCAGTACAATGATCTCCAATTCCATTTTCGGTTTATGATCAGGTGGTCCAGCAAAAAAGTACGTTCTTCTGATTATTATCTACCACAAATTGGCCAGAAAGAATCATGAATAACTTCTTATAAGAACTCAAGAAAGGACAAAAAACATGAATTTTTCTTGCAACTTTAGAAGAAATTATAATGATAATCTATACATGATCATCGAATTTTGGCTCAATTATCTTGGCCTCTTTGAATGAAATTAGATGCAACTTATTCTTACATATATGAAGAAGCATGAAAAGCCTCCAGCAAATTAGCAACTTGCAGAATTACATTAATTCCAGATGGATCTTGAATGAATCATGATCAGGAACTACTTGCTGATCTATATGGTCAGCTAGACCCAATCTCTTATCCATGAGTACATGATCAATATGCAAAGTAGCTGGACATGAGCCTTCTCCAACACAGCAAGTTGTGCTAGCTGCCTTTCCTTTAGGAATCACTTTAAAATTAATGCATAACTATCAGATCGGCATATATAGAATCAGAATGCTGTATTGGCTTCCCTCCTTAATGGGGTTCGAGCCAATCTTCATATCTGTGGATTATAAGATCAGTATGCTTTCTAATTAACATGTTTTTTTCTTTAAAAGTTGAAACTCATGAAGAATTACACATGAACAAACCCATGGACGATTCCTTGATGCAATTGATCCAGTAATGGCCTCATCAGAAAGATCAACAGACATGATGCTGAACAATTAGACCTTTAATATTCATAAATCATAAGCAACCTGACTCATCTTCAATAGTACTGCTGCTTGATCTTCGGCCTGATTTTGCAAAACATAAAACAAGCAATTACTATATATCAGCACAGGTTAAAAAACATTTATATAATTAATTTACAAAACGAATAATGTTATAAAGAAGAAGAAGATAAATATATAGGTATGAGAAGGCATGAAACAAAGTAAAGGCGCGCGAGTCAATGATTACAGTGTTATAGCAATAGATATAGAAGATTAAAGAAGAGATATTAATAATTAAAGTACAGTGGGGAAAGGAAAGTGGGAAGGCCGGGGATGAGGGGCTGAAGGTGATGACAGAAGCGTAGAGAGCACAAAGGAGTGAGATGCAAACTGATCCATGCATACCATCATCTGTGCTCTCTATCTTCTGTCAACAACATCACCAGTGCCTCCTCGTCTTCCCCTAGTCGTCTATGCTCTTTCTAACTACATAATCATTAAACATAGTTGCTCCAAAAGGGAAGCTAGAGAGAGAGAGACAGAGAGAGAGAGAGATAGAGAGCTGGAGCAGTTGGAGGATGGCCTATAAAAGACTGCCAACGGCCTCTATTTATAGGAGAAGAAAAGTAACGAACCCACAATAAAGAGAGGAAAAGAAAGGGTACGGTGGATATGCCAGCAGGCCATCTTCTACGTGTGATGCTACAATTACCTGTTGATGATCATGTCCTATCTACTTGCATGTGACCGTTTTATCACGAGAAAAAAACTTCCAAAGGACATCTATCCCCTTTTTAACTGATCTCTAACACGATAACCCTACACAAAGGCAAAAGAAAATATTTAAAATTTAATTTATAATCATTTATTGATTTGGGGAGTCAAGTCCCCCAGCTAAGACCTTATTCCCCACCATTAATTATATAGTTTTTTAACCATTAATTCCTTTGTTTCCATTGAAGCATGCATATTGTATTACGTTTGGCAATTATGATGAATAGTATGAAAAAGAGAAAGCAAGAAAAACACACAAAATTTAACTTGATTCGTCAATGTGCCTACATCCACAGGAGCGGGATTGAATTTTCACTAAGTATTGAATTAGGGTTACATCATATGTATTTATATTAAACCCTAGTCATTCCGCTCTGCTCACTTAGTACGCTACGCTCCCCTCACTCTGCTCCGCTTCACTCTCGGCATCAGCCTTCTTTCTCTATATACGTGTTCCACTCAATATAAGCCACCTACTATAACAATGCATGACTGGAAATTGATACAATCTGCTTTATATATAAGAGCCAACTATCAAGGAGATAATATTTTACCATCGATGTCCTAAAAAATAATTGCTAGGGCCCAATGATATTTGGATGCCATGTATGGATTCAATGGCTGAAAAGAAAGAAGGAACGTCAGCCGGTGGCCATGGGGACCTTAGAAAACTTCGACATTTACCGCAGTACTAGATCTAGCGCAAGCCTAGCTATCACTCATGGTGCAGGGTGATTGTATTTTGCATAAGTCCTATATGGTTCTCTTGAGGTTCATGATCTGTACTTCACAACAGTTTAAATACAATATCGATCATTATGAACAATATATATGATCAGTACTGTACTGTAAATTTTAGTACTGATCTATACATGCATGCAGCCAACAGATTTCATCTTGACTGATCTTTGTAGCATACTTTTATCAGTAGAATTGGGCTTTAATTTCTATGAGTTGTAACATGAGGTTTGGGTTTTTATAACAGGGCCATGAATAGGGTTCATGTAAATTTTTGATACATATACATATATATATATATATATATATATATATATATGATGTTTGAAGTGAACTTTTAGAGAGGCAGTTGTATATAATATACACGTAGTGACATCCACTTCAACTAACTAAAACTGATCATGACCTTATACATATCATGATATATACTGAAATAGTACAGATGCAAGGTATTGTTGGGCAGTCACCGTCAACAAGAACAAGTGATCCACGACTATTAATTATAAGAAGTGACAAGTAGGGACACCCAGCAAATTAGAGAGGGATGGAGTACTACTAATTCATTATATATAACTCGTACGTACGTATAATGCTTTGATCTGATTTTCTGCAATCGATAGACCTATTATAAGAAGAGATTATATATATATATATATATATATATATATACACCTAGCTACCTATCATGTCACGAAAGACTAGGCTAAATTTGTACACACCCTCTCTCTTAATGTCAAACATGAGATCACTTTCTTCATGACTATATGGAAACATGCATGATGACCAGAGGTCCACTACATAAAATACGTGTGAAAATGAGGTCGTGCGACTTTTCTTTTTTCTACCCATTTAATAAATTAGTGTCCATGCATGCATGTATCATATATATATATATATATATTACTGTTCTTATATATATATGGTCCATTATATTAACTCATTTATTCGCAATATTGATCATCATACGGTTCTTATAATATATGTGCAATAAACAAGTAATTAATTCATTCACACTTTACATTTTCGCAGAAGATCACTAAATTAAGATCATGCCCTTACAATGGTAATAATTAAAGATATTTGATAAGATGTTTGGAGTACTATATAATATGTTAGTTAAATTGATAAAAACTTTCATATGGTAAGAAATTAACGTTAAAAGATGCCTAGCTAAATCTAAAACCCTTACAATTTCGGCCTTGATTAATGTAGTGTCTCTCTTTAATCCAAGATTAGGGTGAGCCAAAGTCCAATAACATCTGACCCTACCTAACAAAACTAATTATATAAGCCAAATAAACCTAAAATGTAATTAGTTATATATCGTCTGATCAGTTTGGTTGGATTTCAAGTCACATTTAAGTCCGTACTTTTAAAAGGCTAGTCAATAGAATTTAAACCCATTGAAAAATGCTTATAAATAACAAAGATTTCCCATTCCCAATAAATATAACATCACATTGATCACCTTCTTACACCTAATCCGAGATATAATTACAATTTCCCCCACTTAAAATATCTCCATCATCCTTGTTAGGTCACTCTATTCAAGTTTTACAATCTGATCCCTTCCTTAAATCCTTGAAATTCTCTTCAGCCTCTGATACTATTTTTAATAACCTAAGGAAGGCTCAAGTCACAGGGCTAATATTTCAAAAATATTAATTATTGATGCATTTTACAATGGCTTAGGCATTGATATGGTGCTCATATAGTTATCCATGAAATAAATAGTAAATAAAGTATGTAAACTGTAAATAAAGACAGAGACATAGATATTTACTTGGTTCGAAATAAATTGCTATGTCCAATTGGTCATTTGGGGGCGAAATACATTATGTTAGGTGGTTTTACAGTATCTCATTACCTCTCATCTCTTTCAGTACAATGGAAGAAATAAGGTTGAAGAAGATGCTTTTCTTCTTAGAGAGAGAGAGAGAGAGAGAGAGTCCCTCATGATGATTGAGAATTCTTTCCTCGTAATGGTTGGTGCTCAAAGTCAACAAGCAAGGTATCCAGGCTTCTTGTCGAGCTGGGGCTGATCACCATTATGCGTCTTTTTTGTTTCAATTATTCACCCTAGGGCTCTTGTTTGGGATCTCGACTGCCCAAACTTGTTTTATGGAGAGTTTTGTTGCTCGTAGCGAGCATTGTTACTTGGTAGGCTCCTTTGTTGCTTGGTGAGTTCCTTTCTTGGTTGGAGTGAGAGTCGTTGCTCAATGCAATCCTTTCATGCTCGAGAGACCTGGTTGGCCGGCGAGTTCCTTTGTTGCTTCAGCAAGCATTGTTGGTCAACGAATTTCCTTGTTGCTCGAAAAAGCATTGTCGCTCTGGTGAGCCATGTTTCTTTGCGAGTTCCTTTGTTGTTCGGGTGAGCATTGTTGGTTGGCGAGTTCCCAGCTTGTTGCTTGGGTGAGCCTTTTTGGTCAATGAGTTTCTTTTGTTGCTCGGGCGAGCATTGTTGGTTAGCGAGTTCCTTTGTTGCTCAAGAGAGCATTGTCACTTGGGCGAGCCTTGTTGCTTGGGATCAGAGTATCATCGCTTGGGACGAGCGTCGTTGCTTCAGAGGCCTTTGTTACTCTTGGGGAGTGTTTTTGCTCGTGAGAGCTTTGTCATTGGGGGCAAGTCTTGTTGCTCAGGAAGAGTGTCTCAAAACCAAATTTGTTAGCATAAACAAATCTAAATAAAAAGCTTTGAGGAAAATAAACCTGAGAATTTGGTTTTTGTTGGCATGCCTAAAGCTTAGCTCGTGAGGCTCCAAGTGATGGTGGGCAAAGTGTTTGCCAAATCCTTTATTTTCTCTCTCTCTTTTTTTTTTTTTGGTTGGGCGATCTTGCTCTCCCAAGTCTCTTGTGTCTTAGGGTGAGCATTGTTGCTTAGACACGGTCCTTGTTCCTCGGGGTGAGCATTGCTTTATCAAGTATTTCCTCGTGTCTTGGGGTGAATATTGTTGCTCGCAATTGTCCTTATTGTTTGGGGCGATGCCCAAAGTTTCCTCGTTGTTTGGGGTGAGCAATCATGCTCGCTTGTCCATCCGTGCATTCATTCGGGCTAAGTGCCCTATGTTCATCCTTGTCTTCCTTTAAGAGCCTTCACTACAAGAGATTGTGTTTTTTGAGACAAAATTTTGTCTCAAAAAACACAATTTTCGTCCCAAATTATATTTGGAGATGAAAAAATTTTGTCTCGAAAAGTCCGTCTCAAAAAGTTTTTGGAGACGAAAATTAAAATTCGTCTAAAAAAATCATTTTTAGAGACGAAATTGGGCAGATCCAGTCGAAACCGTTCGAATGGATAATTGTTTTTGAGACGAACCGATTTCGTCTCAATATATTGTTCGAATGGACTATTTCTCCGCTGTACCGAGATGTCCATTCGAACAATATGAAATATTCATTCGAACTAATGTCCATATTTGATCATGTTCGAACGAACGGAGTGTTCGAATAGATTTTATGCGTTTGAACTAATAAATTTTTCAAACGACTTGTGTTTGAACAAAAATTATGTATGTTCGAACATAAATTTTATTTTCAGAACTTATATCGGTTTGAACGGGGTTTTGCACATAACTGTTGTTCGAACAAATAATTTATTGTTCAAACGTCCATATTTCTCTTTTGTCGTTCGAATGGGGTAATTTACAATTCGAACTGGTTATTTACCGTTCGAATTATATTAATAATACATATCAGAATTTAATTAAAAATATCATATTAATATTACACAATTTGTAATTCAAACATCAATTGTTCAAATGTTTTGGAACATTATAATAGCAATGAAAGAAAAGATAAATTTGAAGAGTATGGTGGTGGCATAGAGTTTTGGGACATCATTGACTGAAATTGTTCAAACATTTTTTGGTTATTCAAATGCATCCTCTTTTCTAATCTCGCCTCTAAATCCGTTGCTTGATCTAATCTGTCAGCAACTCTTTTTCCTTGGACCGCAATCGTTCTATCTCAAGTGCTGCTTCCTCCAATTCCTTAGTCTTGTCGTCATTCGATCTGGCTCGAGAATAGGATGATGATGATGAGGATGGTTTTACGCAACGTGCTAAGCCCTTCAAATATCCAGAACGTGATTCAAGAACTCGAGAAATGATCTGAGCATCATTGACAGATGATGCATCAGATGGATCCGCAACAGTTTCCTTAAGAGATATAATCTTGTCTTACAAAGACAAAAACATTAAAGTTAGTATAAGTAAGAAAAATATTATGTGACAATGGAATTAAATAAACTTAGACTTACATAATTTGCCTTTGCTTCGGGACTAGCCCAAACACCATCACGATTTTTATGTGTTTTAGTATACAATTGGGTCAAATCATAATCAGCGGGACTTTCTTCTTTCTGCAAAAAGAAAATTTATATTAGAACTTAAATCAGAAAAGGTGTATTATATGTTAATATTTTACGGGCACTAAAATAACTTACCATTTTGTTAGACAAACGATGGAAAGATCGAGAACCTGCATGATGATTTATCTTTAAATTTGATCTATTTGCTTTGTTCACATTACTCTGTTGCTAAAAACAATATTAGTCTATATGTTTAATACATCTGTGATATACTATTAAAAAAATATAGCAGCGATATTACCTGATAAGCAGGATCTTCGAACATATCACAAACATTCTCCCATTCGTTTGATGTAATATCTTGGAATGGATTTTGGCGCGCCTCTATTGTAGTACTGAACTTTTTATAATGTGCATGACATCGACCTTTGTACCTCCAAAATGCATTTGACATCAGTTCCTCAATCATTAATCGATCATCTCTTCGGCCAAAATTAAGCTCAAACTCATCCTTTCAAAAATTATAAACAATTAGTATAAATATAAAATAACTTGAAATTAACATGTTATATACTTAGTTGCTTGAGATGTAGCTTATTACCAAACAACGATTTTTTATGTGATCTTTCACATCTTGGGGAACTTTAGACCAAGAAGATGTAGCAATTGGTGCATATGTGCGAGTAAGTGTACCAACATACGAAGCAAGCCACGCTGCCGAATCTCCAGAGCTATCAGTGTGATCATCAGGAATATCAACCTTGATTTTATCAACTTTCCTTACTTTCTCTAGGTAGACACCCGTCGTAGTGCCTCTACCTTGGCACTTGCTTACAATAGCTATATATACAGTAATTAAAGCATAACTTTTTAATTAAATTAATTTATTTTATAGATATATTACTTAAATTGAGAATAAAATATGATATGTTAATTTGATAAAATACCTTGTTCTGGGCCTGATGATGTTGGCTCACTATTCATGACAGGTGAACCACACGGGGAGTCAGTAATGGATGGGGATGGCACACGTGTTGCTTTGCGTTTGGGAGGCATATCTATTTGAAATTGTAACAAATTATTATTCAAACAAACGTTATCATAACTTTTATATGTTAATATTACTTACAAAAATTCATATTTGAAATTCATTCACTATCCGTTTTGCTGGCCAGTCGCCCTCATCCTCACTAGACACTTCAGTTAATTTATTTTCTTCCGATATTTCACCCTCAATTACTTTGGGTTGAACATCTTCTCTACGCAATGAAACCATATCCTATTGGCTTAGATCAACAAATAGAATGATGCCTACTTCATTTTCTTGATATGCTTCTTCATTTGCTAGACTATCAACTTCTTCATATGGTTTGTCTGCCTCTGAAATGTAATCATATATATTTATTGGTGCAAACTTCTCCACTACCCGCCATGGGTTTCAGTACTCCGGATCATCTAAATAAAAAACTTGATTCGCTTGGCAAGCGAGAACGAAAGAATCGTCCTCATACCATGTGCAAGATGTATTGACACTCACAAAATAATCATTGTTACGCACTTCCAACCTAAGATTTGAGACATCCCACCAATTACATTTAAACAACCAGACCATATATCCCCCTACGTACTTTAACGCTATGATATATTCCACAATTTCGTAGAAGTCAATGTTATCATCCCCATGGCTTCCTTCGACTACGACCCCACAATTTTGAGTTTTTCTATATCGTTTTCTATCAGTTGTGTGAAATCTATATCCACGCACCAAACATCCTGAATACTGGATGGCTCGCTAGGACGGACCACATGCTAGATCATACAATTCTGGTGAGATTTCTTCTGAATTTCCACCATATTTCAATGCAACCTATATCAATATATATTATTATATAGAAAAAAATAGAATTTAGTAGTATGAAATTCATATTATAAAATGGGGTTTAATAGTAATACCGTATGTTCAAACCACGAGGCAAATTACTCTTCGTGCATCTTTTCTACGTCAGTTACACCATTTGAGCGAAGTAGTTGAATATGTTTGCTGTGCATGTTCATGTGAATGTTTAATTTGTATGAAGTTATACTATATTATTATACATAAACTTAAAGATAATATTGATTTAGATGATCATCACTAACCTCAAGTATTGATCAATCTCTGCGCAGTTATTCAAGGCATACCATCGAGCTCTTTCAAACTCTCGCCCACATAGATCGTAGCCCCTTGTGCGCCTATGGGACGCACGGTCTAGGAAAATACAGTAAATATCGATGAGACTACCATCTCTTGCCCACTTTCATAATTTCGGTCTAGTCTTGTAAATCTAGTATTAGTCCCACGAAAATACATTGAACAAAAGGTATGCCACTCATTATCAATATATGACTCTACAATCGAACCTTCTGGACGAGATTTATTCCCCACAGATCACTTATGTTTTCCCAAAAACCGTTCAATAGGATACATCTATCTATTTAGAATCGGGCCAGTGACTAAAGCCTCACAAGGTAGGTGCACAGCCAAATGAACCATTACATCAAAGAATGAAGGCGGGTATAAACTTTCCAATTTGCACAATATTACTACAATGTTAGCTTCCATTTTTAACAGTGCATCAACTTTCAACGTTCTACTACAAATATATTTGAAAAATCCCCCTAATTCTGCGAGAGCTGTACGAACATCTCGAATAAGCGTTCCACGCACACCAACCGGCAACAGACGCTGCAGAAATACATGACAATCGTGACTTTTAAGACCAGTTATCTTCCAATCATGTGGTCGAACACATCTTGTCATGTTTGAAGCATAGCCATCGGGTAATTTGATTTTCATAAACCAATCACAAAATTTCTTTCTCTCGTCATTTGAAAGAGTATACCATCCGATGGGCATATAAGCTGATGACCCATTATCTTGCAAATGCAACTCCGGTCTTATCCCCAGCTCCTTTAAGTCTTTACGAGAGTTAGCTGTATCTTGTCTTCCCTTCTATTGACATCAGAGTGCCCAATATATTGTCACATATATTTTTTTCGATGTGCATAACATCTAAATTATGATGTAGTGTCAAGGTATACTAGTATGCCAATTCAAAGAAAATACTTTTTTTTGTCCAATTCAACTCTACTGCTTGTCGTTTTCTCTTTCGAACCCTTGTATCTTTCCCAAATCTGTTTTCTGAAACATCCCCCAATTGCGCGATAATATCATTCCCAGACAACTCTGGCGGTGATGCCCTACGCTCAACCCTTCCATCAAACATCGCTTTATTTGAACGCCATCTATGATCATGTGGTAAATAACGACGATATCCCATAAAACATAATTTCTTACCATGACTCAACCACTGAGACTATGTATCTTTATTGCAAACAAGACATGCCATTTTACCTTTTGTGCTCCACCTAGACAGATTTCCATATGCTGGAAAATTATTTATTGTCCACATCACTGCAACATGCATCTTGAACTCTCCCGATGAGGCTGCATCATATGTACTGACACCCTGATGCCACAACTCTTTCAACTCTGCAATCAGTGGTTGCAGATATATATCTAATTCATTCCCTAGTGACCTTGGCCCTGGTATCAGTAGAGTCATCATAAAATATGGATCCTTCATACACTTCCAAGGTGGCAAGTTATAGGGCATTAATATGATAGGCCAAGTACTGTGAGAAGTGCTCATGTTGCCAAATGGATTAAAACCATCCGTTGCTAAACTAAAATGTACATTTCGAGGTTCTTCAGCAAACCATGGATACTCAACATCAAATTTCTTCCATTGTAAGGAATCTGCAGGATGTGAGAGAAAGTTTTCATTTTTTACTATTTCTATCTGATGCCAAGACATATCTTTGGTAGTCAACCAGGATGTAAACAATCTTTGAAGAGTGCACCCCTCTTGACTCAATCAATGGGAAATGTCTTAACACTTTTTGGGGTACATTACGTTTATTGGATGTCCATCTTGACTCATGACACACTGGGGAGTCAAATTCGCATATTGCTGCCAACAGAGAACACAATCATTTTTACAAGCGTGGATGATATTATAATCAAATCCTAGCCCTCGTTTCAATTGCTTTGCTTCATAAAACTTATGGGGTACTACATTATCCTGAGGAAGAGCCTCTTTAAATAATTCTAGCAACATGTCGATGGCCTTGGCAGAAATACGACAAATAGACTTAATATGAAGCAACCTCACCGTGAAAGACAATTTGTTATGACGAGTGCACCCCTCGTACAACTCTCTTTGTGCATCCTCCCACAGTCTTGCAAAATTATTATTTCCCTCAAATGATTGTGCAGATGTTCCTTCTCCATCCCTCGTCCCAAATATTCCTGCCCACAAATCGCCTAACATCTCAGTCATATCCTCTCCATTATCATCACTGTCATCAGGATCATCCACATTAATGTCGTCTATGTCGATGTCGTTGCCCTCCTCCATTTGAATGGTCTGACTGCTAAATCTAACTCCTTTGGAAAATGGTTCGCCATGTAAGACCCAATGTGAGTATTTAGGATCAATTCCATTTACAAATAAATGATCCTCCACTACCACCAAATTATAAGAACTAAGATTTTTGCACTTCTTACACGGACATCTTATAAATCCTCGATTGTCAACACTTATGCGAGCAAGCTCTATAAAAAACTTTACTCCTTGTGCATACTCCTTATAGTCTCGCCTAAGTCTATCTCTTAGTACCATCCAACTTTTATCCATTGTATTTTCGTTACTTGTCGGATGTCTATCAAGAAACACCTAATTCATGGGATAAACACTATAAAAAAACATTGTGACTTTTATAAGGTAGTTGATCCTATCCCATTCGAGAGTCTATCATCTATATCGCATATATACTCAGTTCTAAACTCTAATGTTAGTTCAAATTTCGGCAGCATTTTCCTACAATTCTCCAAGTATGCTAGTCACGATAAGTCGTCAACCCTATTAATGGGCTGAAAAACTTACAGACCACATATCCGAAAAATGTAAGGAATAGCTTAACCAAAATTTTAATTGACTAACACAAGAGTTTAAACTGAATATATTTGCCGTATAGATGATAGAATCTCAAATTGTCCACTTTGGACAATTCAAGAGTTGTACCCAAACATTCTGAAGAGAATATTTGACCACAACTCTCGAACATGTCTAAGGTTTATGTAAATATAAAAATAACTCTAAAATTCAAAACTATCCAACTCCTAATACAATTATACAATAAAATCACATTCCAAATCACATTTTGTAACCCTTCAATCAATTAGTAACTATGTTATATCTATATTTTAAGTTTCTAATTTAATTTTAGTGCATAATATTTTGTAATTATATTTAATTATATTTATTTTATAATTAAATCTTTTATAAGTATTAAACATTAATTTAACTATTAACAATTAGTAACTATGTTATATCTATAATTTAAGTTTCTAATTTAATTTTAGTGCATAATATTTTGTAATTATATTTAGTTATTTTTATTTTATAATTAAATCTTTTATAAGTATTAAACATTAATTTAACTATTAACAATTAGTAACTATGTTATATCTATATTTTAAGTTTCTAATTTAATTTTAGTGCATAATATTTTGTAATTATATTTAATTATTTTTATTTTATAACTAAATCTTTTATAAGTATTAAACATTAATTTAAATATTAACAATTGCTATGTTATATCTGTATTTTAAGTTTCTATTTTAATTAAATATATTATAAGTATATTTTATAATTATGTTATATTATTTTTTAAGCAATTACTATATTATATAATTATATTATATTATAATTTAAGCAATTACTAAGATGCTGTTCGAATAAGATTCTTATCGTACAGAGTCCCATTCGAACTAACATTATAGCGTTCGAATGGGACTAACCCAGATTCTAAATACGAAACAGAGACAAAACATTTGCCACAAAACACAATATTCACAAAACCAATCTCATAAGATGTATATTGGCAGAGTGCCCATTTTAAATGAGATTGCCAAACATAAATATACAAAAAATCTTAACATAATTAATTAAAAACTATAAATTATCAAAAATCTAAAAATTATAAATATATTTTTTTATTTTTTTAGAAGAGTTAGGGTCACCTGTCCAATAGTGACTCCTCCCCAATTTTATTAATAACCCTCACTTGTGGCGGACGAAAACCATGGTTACAAAAACAAGCATCTAGGGTACAAACAAAACCCAGCATGCCAAAAGAAACCAGACCAGATAAAATAAAAAAATGAAAACGACAAAACCACAAGCAAAAGACAAACGAGACTAAATAATACGAAGCAAAGGCATCCCGGAGTAGTCCATGTGAATAAGGCCATGTAAAACTCGGGGCGTCTCCATCAAGTGGTAAAAAACTGAATCACTACCAGAAGTCCTATGCTTGGCTAACCAATCTGCAACTTGATTTCCCACTCGAAAAACATGATGAATTGAACAAGTCATGGAACTCATAATATCAAGAACTTCTTCCCATAAATCCTCCAAATACCAAACCTCACATATTTTACTTCTCCACCAAGAAATAACAGTCATAGAATCAAGTTCAATTTCTACATAATTGAGGGATAAAGACCTACAAACCTGGAGTCCATGAAGCAGTGCTAAAAGCTCTGCCTGATTATTAGAACCTGTACCAGTGAACGCAGAAAAAACATGAATTAACTTATTGTGATCATTTCTAATAATCCCACCTACGCCAGAGGCTCCCGGATTACCCAAACTACTACCATCTGTAATCAATTTAACCCAACCCGCCGGAGGCCTTTGCCATTTAATAGCTTTGCAACACCGAACGTGAGGGAAACTAGGCTGGACCTGCAAACTCTCAATTACCTGCAAATCAAAACTAGAGATGTGAGCACTAGCATGCATATCACGACAAATAAGGCTGATCCACCGACGAACAGAATGAATGATGTCAGAGGCAGTTTCAAAGTGTCCCTTCATACGCGCCAGAGAACGCCTCCGCCAGAGTCGCCAAGTAATAACCACCGGAAGAACACCCACAATAATGCCAATTTGAGATGATAATTTCGCACGGCGAAACCAAGTCTGCACCGTATCTTTCCAATGACGGCCGTTCAGAAGCCCAAGATTAGCCCCAAAATGATGCCAAACAGTGCTAGCAATTTCACCTGCAAACAAAACATGATTTTGGTCTTCATAATGACCATTAGCACAACAGTCACAATGAGAAGTAATAGGAATGCCAATGCGGCGAATATGATGATCCACGCTCAGGGCCATATACCAAGCTTTCCACATATTGATGGACATCTTCAGAGGAAGACTTTTATGCCACATCCAAGAATGCCCTTCAAGAGTGCCACCTCTAATACGAACACAATCCCAAGCCGACTTGGTAGAAAACAGTCCATTATCATTTTTTGTCCATATCAACATGTCCAACCCAGGTTTAGATTTACAAATGTCCTCTAAGATACCGTCCAGATTATCCGGGCCCACTAACTGGAGAATAAAATCCACGTCCCAATTATTAGATAATTTGCAGTCCTTAACTTTAAGGAGAGGATTACCCACAATAGGCATCTCATTAGCTAAAGGGCCTCTCTCCCGCCATTTATCATACCAGAAGAAAATATTTCCTTCTTTTAGACGCCATTTAGTGTTATCCAAAACCAAAGGAAGAGTTTTAGCAATCATTTTCCAAAACCTAGTACCCTTAGTTGGGTCAACTAGAATCCAAGGCTTGGTACCCACATATTTACCCTTAAAAAAATTGGACCATAAAGAATTACCTTGAATGAGATTGCAAGCAAAACAAATGTGAAGGGCTTGTTGCATATCATCAAGATTTCTTAATGCCAAGCCGCCTTCTTCCAGGGGACGGCAACAAGAATTCCAGGCCACCCATTTTTTCTTACTCTTACCATTTACCTCCCCCCAGAAAAAAGTGCTCATCATACGATGAGAGTTTTGATAGTGGCTTGCAGAACTTGTAGAAATGCAAATAGATGGAGAGCCATACTAGAAAGAACATGCCTCAATAAAATAAGTCTACCACCAGTCGAAAGAATTTTCATTTTCCAACCTGATATTTTCTTTTGGACTTTAGACACCATATCTTCCAGATACACCTATTTGAGATGACCCAAGATAATAGGCACGCTAAGATATTTGAAAGGGAAAGATCCTTCTGAAAATCCAGTCATTCTTAATAATAGACTCTTACGAGTTGAGGAAATTTTTTGAGAGCAATAAATGATAGATTTAGAATGGTTAATGCACTGGCCCGACCATCTTGAATATTTATGGAGCACAGTTAAAATTTCCCTGATGGCTTTAGAGCTACCATTAGAAAAAAGTACCACATCATCAGCATACATAAGAAGAGAAATTATAGGCGTACCTCGAGCCTACGAGAATTGACCAAATTTCTAAGCCTCCACACTTTGCTTGATGAGTCAAGGGAGAATTTCTTGGAGAATAATAAATAGATAGGGAGAGAGGGGGTCGCCCTGACGTAAGCCACGACCCCCTTGAAAAAAGCCTTTAGTAGTACCATTCATCATAATAGAATACCATGGAGTCGAAATACAAGTTCTAATAAGATCACAAAAATTAGAAGATAAGCCAAAACAACGAAGAACCTCTATAAGAAAAGACCAGTCCACTCGATCATAAGCCTTAGCCATATCCAGTTTAATCATGATATTACCACCATGGGCCTTCTTATTAATAGAATGAACCATTTCCTGCGTAATGCTAATATTCTCAAAGATACTTCTTCCCAGCATGAAAGCGCCTTGTTCCCTAGATATTATCCATGAGAGGAGACCTGTCAAGCGATTAACAATGATCTTGGAGCATATTTATAAAACACCGAGCAGAGACTGATTGGCCTGAACTTATCAAACCTAGAAGGATTATCAACCTTTGGGATTAAGACAAGAAAAGAGGCTGTAAAAAGTCTTGGGAGCTGTTTAGAAACAAAAAATTCAGATATGGCTTCCAAGACATCCTCTTTCACTACCTCCTAGCAACTTTTGAAAAAACCCGAACCAAATCCATCAGGTCCCAGAGCACTGTTAGACGGAATAGAAGAAAGAGCTGAGAAAACCTCATTCATTATAGGAACTGAGCACAAAAGAGAACTATCAGAATCTGAAATAACAGGGGACATAAGTGTCGACAAATCAGGTAATAGTCTATTCGGCGTGCCTTGCAGAAAATTAGAAAAGAAGTCCACTGCCCCTTGATGAAGACTCTCCGGTGAATTGAAGACCATCCCATTCGAACAACTCATTTCCACCACTCTTTTACGACGTTTATTGGCAAGGCAAGCATGGAAAAAATTCGTATTCCGATCACCTTCCATCTGCCATTTTAGCTTAGAAATCTGAGCCAATCTTGTATCTTCACGATGAAGCCAAGTATCTAGTTCCGAAGACGAGATAAGAAGGTCCCTCTCCGTTGATTCAACCCAACTTAGATGTAATTTATATTCAAGCTCTTCAATGTGACTCTCAAGAGAATTAATATGCATAGTGGTACGGCCGAAAATATGTTTATTCCATTCCCGCAAAGCCACCTTAGTATTTTTCAACTTGATTGCCAATTTAGTGAGTCCATAACCAACAATAGTCGCAGACCACACCTGACGAACACATTAGCAGACCACACCTGACGAACACATTAAAAACTGCGGATGGTCCACCCACATTTGTTGAAATCGAAAAGGCGAGGGGCCATAACAGAATCAAAATGTAAAAAGTTCATCAACCGAAGAGCTTTATCACGAGTCTGGAACGGTTCCAACACCGCTACAATCTTAGGCTTGAACTTACAAGCTAAGTTTTTTAAATGACGCCGAGAAGTGCCAATGCCTCGGACATTCCAAACAATGATGGAGTCACTCATAAGGCAACGTCGAGGAACGGGTAAGGACCCGAAGAGAACTTCTCACTTTCTCAAATTTATTTTTCTGATTTTTTTTATTAGTTTTGCCTTCAGTGTCTGAGTGGTAATCTTTGTCCTGAGGTAGAATTTGCGGGGGAATCTCAGGATCAGGCTCAGAAACTACATCATCTAACATGGGTTCCTGATTCTCATTCATAGTAATATCTTCCAAACAGAGGTCAGTTTCCCGAGTAGATTCCTCCAATATCAGAGGGTTGGGCACCGGGAAACTTAAAGAAAAAATAGGAGTTAAAATATTACCTGCATCCGCACTTGGCGCGAGCTCCCCCTGTCCGTAATATCACTGGGCGCAAGCACTACATCTGCATTCTCAACTATTATTTCTGCTTCCATAACATTAAGCGCTTGAACAGAGGACATTAACTCCTTGGTAGTCTGATTTCCAGTAATGACCTCCTGCGTTTCAGCAACCTCACCATCCTCGTTCTCAGGGACTGTAGATTTTGACATCTCCCCCTCCTGCATGTTCCCATTTGTATTTCCACCAGAAATTGGCTCTTCTTTCTTACTGCCACGATTTCTCTCACCAAGCATGATTTTCCCCACGCGACAAGTTTTTGCATTATGTCCCTACACTCTACACTTTCCACAATACACAGGTAGTGTTTCATATAGGATTTCCTGTTTTCGGCTAGTTGGCAATCCAGGAGTGCCTATCCAGAAATAAGGAATGGGTTCTTTGGCCACATCCATCTCCAAACATATTCTAGCTCCATCCGTCCGAGTTGCACAACAAGTGGGATTATCCCTACGTATAAACCATCCAATAGGTGCAGAGAAAATTCTTAAGAATGAAGTTAGGCGGTAACCCAGGGAGTAAGATCCACACAGGGACATTGGAAGGTTCATGCTCTTCGTTAAAGTTTGGAGACCAGTGAAATGCACGGTAAGCCACTCCATTCACTTCGCATGACTCACGGGATAGAGCTTTCACAAAATCAGCCTCCGTGTTCATCCTTACAAAAACATTACGGGGCAGTTTCATGGAAGAAACCACCGGGGTAGAGGACAGACCCCAACGGCTGTGGATAAATGCACGGATAGCATCCAAGGAGGGTCTTTGTCGAAGGAACTTGAGCACGATGGAGAAACGGAATGGTTCAGCCGAACGATTGATTTCCTCTTTCGAAAAATGGAAAAATATTTCTCCGTCCATGACTTTCGACACACGAGAGGCAACATGTATATTAGGTAGGGGCTGTGGAGTCGCAGCAGCCATTTTGGCAAAGGACTGACTACTAGAAACGTGGCCATCAACGGTTGCCATGCAGCCTCTCCGAAGCAGCATCGTCAACTAAGCCCTGCGAACGCAATGCCCTAACATAGCAGTTCTTAGGAACAGGTGTAAAAACGTCCAAGGAAGCAGCAAAGTGGTTAAGTGGACTCTCAAATTTAAGCAATCCAAACAAAATTATCAGTCCACAATACCTACATAAGCATAAAACACATTATGAGAACACCTAAATCATGTGCAATAAACTAACATTAATTAAACTCGAAATACATAAAAACATAGAACAAAAAAAAAAATACCTTTCATAAACCTCTCCTCTCTCTCTCAAGAATCCCTTCTCTCACTAAGTCTGTTCCTCTCTCTCTCTCCACAACACTCTCTCACATACACAAAATCGCCTGCCTCCAAATAAATTTTCATCAATTGTGAAAATGAGTTGGAGGTTGAGGTATTTGAATCTGTGAAGTCCCGTTCGAACTAGACATTTACACATTCGAACAAGAAAATTTCGAATAGGCGCCAAATTTGCTGCCATGTATTTCATGTTCGACCGTGTAATTTTGTTGTTCGAACTAACAAATTAGAATATTCCTTGGCATATTCTTCAAATGTAGACAGCTCAAATGGTATTTTTGTAATACTATTCGACCAGTGCATTCGAATGACTAATTTTCATGTTCGAATAAATAAACATTTAGAGTATTTGGTGCGAAGTTTTCCTCCAAACACATTCCACAAGATAAAACCGTTTGAACGGGATGTTATTGGGTTCGAACCAATCACAAAATATTTTAATAATAATCACTATATATTATAGCAACTATTTTATATTATAATTTATAATATATAATGTACTACAAGTCTAATAGTTAATATAATACTTATATTATATACTAACTATTAATATATATAGTACTTATTAATATATATATATATATATATATATATACTTTTGGTCTTCTGATTTTGCACTATATATTATATAACTTACTACCTTGTAATATAAAATATAATAAGTATAGTTATAGTATATAACTTACTATACTATGTATAGTAGCTATATAACTAATAACTACTATATATATATTTATATTAATCATATTAACTTGTATAGTTATCATAACTTATAATAGATATAGCTATATAGTAACTATATATATAATACTTACACTATATATAGTAGCTATATAACCAATAACTACTATATATAGTTAATAACTACTATAACTATATAGTAACTTTATATAATACTTACACTGCAGTTATATAACTAGTAACTATAGTTAGTGTTATAATATTATATAAACTATATGAGTATAATTATCATAACTTATATATAGTAGCTATATAATTAAGCTATTGTAATTATATATACTAAGTACTTAGTATAATAGAATAAATATATTTACAAATAATATACTAAATATATTAATTAAAAGTATTATAATACTATTATTAGTTTTATTTTTATACTTTTGTACCTTGTAATATTAGTATTATTATATACTACTATTAGTAATATAATTATAAATATATTAATATAATAATCGTTCGAACGGATATTTATCCAGTTCGAACGAGACGCCACGGTCATTATAGACGTAGTTCGAATACAATTCCACAAAACTCTCTCATTCGAACCAGCAACCGCCGAGAGCCTCTGAGTTTGCCCCTTATCTCCGCCGCGAAAACCGCCACTCAACCGTTGTAGCAACCCCACATTTGAACTTCTAAGAGGTATGGGTCAACTCTCCACCTCTATTGTTTAGTTGTTTGCATGAATGGGTTGTGTTTGGGGGTATGGATTTCGAATTTGAAATCCACCCATTTTGGTGTATCCCGTAGAAAAACATCAAAATAATCGGTAGAAATGATTGGGTTTCACTCCTTAATCATTTATACCGATTAAAACAAAAGATAACATCTAGATAGGAAGTTTTTCAGTTTGGGGCTGTTTGGCTTCTTCCTGTTCGAACTAACTATAGTCTGTTCGAACGCTTAGTTGCCAAACAAAATTATTTTTGTTCGAACAACATAAATTCGTTCGAATGAACAAATCTTACCGGTTCGAATGAACAGAACAGTCCATTCGAATAGATTTGACTAGTTCGAACAGAATATGTCTCGTTTGAACGAATTATCTCAATTCATTTCATAATACTATAATTGTTCAATAATATAATTTAAATATTATGGTTAATTATATTCTTATATTCCTTATGGTTAAACAATATATCAATGGCATCCAGCGGAAGAAAATGTGCGAGAGATAAGCTCAGCCAAAGTAGTGGAGCAGCTCATGCTCAGGAGACGAGGCCAATACTTGTCGAGTGTCTAGTCATTTTATCTGACTTCTCCGATCTTTCATGGGAGGGACGGAGCATACAATCCATCTTCACCGAGTGGAGATGGATACCGATCTGTGAGCAGTGGGGGATTGCATATCCAGAGAAGGTCGGTGAGTTCTACTGTGCCATGGGAGAACTTAGTGCTGATGCTCTGTTCTACACCCTATCAGTCTGGGGAGTGAGTATTAATTTCTCTCCCTGCATTATTGTGGAGTTCTTTGACATTCCGCGCGTGGCCGACGCATATCCTGCAGCGTCTACATGGGGACCAGTGGCTTCATCCTCCACGCTAGCCTCGAATGTAGATTCGGATGCTAGTTCGGATGGTAGTGAGGATGAGGATCTACCTGATGATGGTCTCACAGACGATCAGGTGCGTTAGCTAGTGCGAGACCCATCGGCTCCTCGATATGATGAGAGCAAGGTGATCCGACAGGCTGATGGTATAGCTTTTTTTAGAATGCTTAATTTGATTGTTGGTTATAACATCAATCCGAAAAAAACACAAGATTGATTTCGGGATCGATAGAGCCAGATTTTTGCTGCGGATAGCACGGGGGGATTCCAATGATCTGGCATTGTATTTATTCCTCCGCATTCGATCGTAGTCACGATTTTCTAGTGGAGGTAGTCTACGATTTGCACTGCTGATATCTAACCTCCTACTCCGATCGGGGGTTACAGTGTCCGCCACTGAGCGGAGGTCGCCACAGATGGGGCCCCTTAACAAGATCACATTCAGCAAGAGCAAGGGGCACTTGCGGAAGGCTGCACCAGAACAACCTAATGATCCTCCCACAGATCAGCTTCTAGTAGTGCTGTTGCTGTTGAGAGACAGCCTCCTGGGGCTATTTTGGATAGAGTTCGAGCTCTGTTTGTAGAGTTCGTTGAGCCCATCATGGAGAAGCTTAGAATTCTGGAAGGATCTATTAAAATGTTGCAAGAGGATGTTGATCTACTAAGGACCCAATGATTGTTTTAGTTATTATTTTTCTCTTTTTATGTTGTATTGAACATTATATATTTGAGATGTAATTAATGTATGGTTTTTATTTTTCTTGTTTACTACTTGGCTTATTTTTTTCATTTTACTTGCCGTTCATGATAATATAAAAAATGATACTATCTTTAAAGTTATATTTATATAAATTTAACATAAAAGAAATCACTATAAAGTTTTGAAGTTAATTACATAAAATTAATTTATGAATTTATAAATATTTTAACTCACTGCAAATCATAATATATAATATATACACATTTTTATATTTTGAAAATGATGACAAATTAATAGGTAAAATATATGCACAAATCCATAGTAATAAAAAAATTAATTGAAAAAATTTCCGTTCAAACAAATAAATTTAAGTTTCAACGGTTATTAACTTTCGGTGGGAAAAATAAATTAATTTCCCGGCCAATATTATTATTCGAACATATTATATGCTTTTTGAACTGACATTAATTCCATATTCGAATCTATTTTGTTCCATTCGAACGGTTTTTTTTTTAGACGATTTTGTTCATCACAAAATATCTTGTTCGAATGGATAGTTTTCCGTTAGAACGAATTTCATAGCTCAGGCATTTTGGAGTTGAAATATAAATCTCGTCTCCAAAAATGACTTTTAGGGACGAAATTAAATTCGTCCCTAACAAATATCGTCCCTAAAAGTCAAATTTCTTGTAGTGCTTGTAGAAACCTTAGAAAGTTTATGTGTAGAACATCCTAAATTCAAACTTGTTAGCACAGGTCAAAGTATAATCTCGTGTTTGGGGTGAGCAAACATTGGTGATTTTCATTGTTTAGGTTACTTGGAGTGTTTGTTGTTCAGGCGAGTTTCATCGCTGCCATGGTTACGTGAGGTTCATTGCTCCGCTTTTATGTTCAATGCTCGGGTGGGCTGCTTGAAAGCCCTGCATTGTGGCTCGGGTAAAAAACTTGAGTGAGTTTCATTGCTCTTCTTTTTCATAGTTTAGGTAAGTTGTGAATAACTCAGGGGTACTCCATTCGTCGCCTGGATCGTTGTTCACCTTAAATCCATGTTTGGTTGCCCTAGATATTCCCAACATGGGCATGCTAGTTACTTGGGTGAGTGCAAGCCATGCTCATTGCTAAAGTTGGCAAACTAGGTGATCCTCATGCTTATGCTCGGGGATGAGCCTTATTTCTCACTAGAGATGCGGGTTAAGTGCCTGTCAAGCTTTCTCCCGAGCTTAGCTAGATCACTAGCTGGGGACTTTTCGAGCATTGGCTTTCTTCTTGGATTGGCGCATTGCTCACCTGGGTGTTCTAGGCGATGGAGGGTTTAGTCCTTGTTGGGCTTGTTTTCCGGACGACCAATAGAGCTGGACTAGGATTTTCGAGTGCTGCTTGGTCAGTGCCTACCAGGCTTTTGTTCTGAGCGAGCTGCGTTGCTCTCCAGGATTTGTGAGCGCTGACGTGGTTGGTGCCCACCAAGCTTGTTATCTAGGCCATCAATGGAGCTCGCCGTGATATTCTAAGTGCTCACCTGGTTGTTTCGAGCGATGGCCCGGGATGCCAAGATCTTCCCATTGAATAAATAAGAAGGAACACATATGAAAGATAAAGAGAAACAACTGTGAAACTTATATGTTTCTACCGTGCAAAAGAAGGGCTGCGATGCGACTAGTTTTGAGGTGTTGCAGTGTAGGGAGGTTCCTAGTTGGAGGTGCTCATGTGGACTGAGCCGCATCCAAGGTGGAGGATGTGTGAGACCGCTTATCTAATGGTTTTGACTTGCTCTGTTTGGGGTTTTTAAAATAAGGGTTGGTGTGGCTTTGGCTAGTGGTCATAGGGGAACTACTGGGTGGTGAATGAAATTTGTTCATAGTGGTCCTAGCTCTTGGTTGTGTGTCAAGCAGTCTCTAGTGGATGAGCTAGGAAGCGGCTGGGCTATTTTGCCTCCCCCGTTGTAATGCTTTGTTAAGTGCAGAACCTCCTTTGTGTTAAATAAGCTTTTGTTGGGTTATGTGGCCTATTGTTTTGAGAGTGACTTGTTCGATCCCACATATGATACCACTCTGTTGATGCTTTTTTTTGATGGGGTCGGAGCCCAATAGTATGGTTGAATGGCCAACAAAGATGGCTTGGCGTTGGTAATGTGCTCATATGCTTATATATGAAATAAATAGTAAAAAAGCATATGAACTGTAAATAAAGAGAGAAACACAAAGATTTATATGGTTCAGCATAAAAGTCTACGTCCATGGGTCATTTAGGAGAGAAATCCATTAAATTGGGTGATTTTACATTCTCTCATGGCTTCCCATAGCTCTCAATATAACTAAGCAAATAAGGTTGAGGAAAGGTTGAAGAAATTGTCTTACTTCCAAGAGAGAAAAAGTCACTCGTGATGGTTGGGAAGTGTTTCCTTGTATAGTTGTTCGATCGCCCAACGTTTGTAGTGGTCCATTCCTTTAGTAGAGATATTAACAATGCTCACCCAAGAGACAAGGGAAGTCATTAACAAGCAATGCTTACCCGAGCAACCAAGGAACTCGCAACCAACAAGGCTCGCTTGATCGACAATGCTTTCCCAAGCAACAATGTTCGCTCGAGCAACAAAGGAACTGGTCGATCAGTAATGCTCTCTTGAGCATCAAAGGATTGCGCCAAGCAACAAGGCTCACCCCAATCAACAAAGGAACTCACCGAGCAACAAATGAGCCCACACGAGTAACAATGCACGATATGAGCAACAAGCTCCCCATGAAACAAGTTAATGCAATCCCGATCCCAAACAAGAGCCTCAGGGTGAATAATTGGAACAAAGAGGATGCACAATGGTGATCAACCCTGGCTAGACAAGAAGCTTGGAAATTTGGAAACCTGACCTAGAGTAACTACTAAGAGGGGTACGCCTCAAGCACCGCTTGGGCACCGCAATTCCCTATCTTCACTAGAATAGACCACTCAAATCACTCACTCGGGCGCACTAGATCTTCACTATTATTAAGGCAGGCCACCTTTAAGCCTTGCCTAGGCACCTTGAAATGTTAGTGTACGCGCCTGTGATCGGAGCTAACATTAGCACAAGAAAGTTGGGTTGACTTAGAGTCAAGCAATCGGGCCCTCCATAAAATTGGTGATCGGGGCCAACACTCGTGCCACCAACAATCGAGGTTAAAGCATGCGCATGCGACTGGGGTTAACACTCTCACAAAGAGTCAAGCCACCCCAAGAGTCGAGCACTTGAGCCCCATGCAAAACAAGTGATTAAAGTCAACCTATGCATGCGACCAGAGTTAACACTTGCACCTCATCAAACCGGTCGACCAATCCTCCTACTACCTCAACGAGAAATATTAGCGAACGAGCATGCGATCATAGCTAACATGTGATCGGGATACCTTCGGGAATGAGTCTTTTAGCTTCATAACTTCCTCGTGTGGGTTGTCTTCGAGAACAAGTCGATGGGCTCGCCAACTACTTGAGATGGACCCACGGTATCAACGAGCTCCCTGACCACTTATAATGGATTATAACAAACAAACTCAAATTTCAATGCCAAAACAACAACACTAATCTGAATCACCTTAAGGGGCAAGAAATCCGTTGTTTCCAACGAAAACAAAAACGACAACCAAATACGAAAAATGCGTTTTACGTGCTATTTGCTTATAGATGATAAACTATCATACGCGAATATCAATCATACGCCTGCACAAATGAACAACTTACAAGCCCATCCTTAGAGGTCCTTACAAGGAATTTACAAGCCCATCCTCAAGGGCCTTTACAAGGAATTTACTAGTCTCCTCCTAGTCTGGCCTCGGAGATCTTCGTTGCATTCACAACAGTGTAAAATCAAGGGCAAGTCCTCACAATAATTTTTTTTCTACAATTTTTGTGGACTGTCTCTACTCACTACAAGAAATCAGACCTTTTCCAGCGATTTCTAACTCGTCGCAAAACAAATCGCCACAAATAGTCATTATTTATGGCGATTTTTAATTCGCCGCTGAATTCTAACGCAATTCATAAGACATTCTGAAGCTGAATTCACTGTTTATTTATTTACGTCAATTTTTTACCTATTGCGGCGACTTTTTTCCGTCGCAAAAACTATTTTTTACTGTAGGGCAATTTTCTTTCCGTCGAAATTCAAAATTGCTGTAGTATCCCTTTTTGCGGCGAAAATAGTCGCCGTAAAATTTTTTACCAAATTTATTGGACTATTTCCGGCGAAGTTTAGTCACCGAAAATGAGATTTTGCAACTTTTTCTTAATCATCGAATGAGCTTCGCATATTTGTAGTGAAAGTTTGAATTTTTGCAGCGATAATAACTCGCCGCAAAAAAAATGCCAAAATTTAATTCACCCGCGTCTTGCCCTTTTTCATTTCCCTCCAGCCGCTCCCTCTTCTCTCCCCAATCCGTCTTCATCTCTCGCATGGTGCACAAAATCCTACAGGTATCTCTCTCTCTCTCTCTCTCTCTCTCTCTCCACAGTAGACCCTCGCTCTCTCTCCACTGCAGATTTCTTGTGGGTTTGCTGCTGCGCGTTTGTGTTCGTTGTTGGAGTTCTGAGTTGTCGATCGGTGATAAGGCCCTTTTGCTTCTCTGCTTCTCACGAATGCACCCACATTCACTTCAAGTTAATTTCCACTCCCATGAAATTTCTGTGAAATAAATTTTATTTGTGCAGTCCGTGGGTTTTGGAGATTTTTCCTACATTTTGTGTGGTAAGCTCCCTCCCATTTCTCCTCTGCTCACGCAACACTCCTTTAACTTTATATTCTATTTATCCTTTATCTTGATATTTCCCATGTTAAATGGCTAGGTACATACGGAGGGGAAAACTAGAATTTGGTTTTCCTCTGTTTGAGTCCGAGTCTCTGAAATGGCCCGGGTTTGTACATACAGAGGGGAAAAAAATAAATCATGCTTATTTCCAATTTTTAGTTTGAAATGTTTAAGTTTGTCATTTGTATTTATTTGTTTGCTTTTTTGGGTTGATGACTTTGTGCTTTTTTTTTTGTTAGTTTGTCATTTATATTTATTTGTTTGTTGTTTGTTGTTTCAAGTTTGATCTGAGAAACATATTAAATTTATGAGTCTGTGTTGAAGTTGGTGTGATGATTGTGAGCACCAAATGTTATGTTGTCATGTGTTGGTATAGCTGAAGTTGAAGTTGGTGTCATGAAATTCTGCTAATGAAATTCAGTTTGTTCTTACAGACATAGATGAAGTTGGTGTGATGATTGTAAGCAGCACCTTGGTGACACTTGTTATTGGTTTTGTGTTTCCCACTTGTGCAAAACCTTACACATTCATTTTGGATGATACTAATAATATATACATGGTTTCCTTCTATAAATCTTCTCCACTCCTTTATGCTCCATTTTCTATTCACATTTTCACATTTACTACCTCCATTCAAGTTGTGCCTTTTTTAAGAAAAAATTAATTATAGAAAGGAAAAGAAAGCAATACTACTAGAGAAAGTCATTACTAAACAAAAGATGTTTGAAATTTAATAGACAATTGCATAAAACTCAGCTTCTTGTTCAAGTAATAAGTCAATATCCAACTAGATATATGCACATCAAAGGTCAACGATAAATGTTAAACTTTTGTATGTTTGGCTTCATTTACAATCGATTGGACATGACCAAGAGAATTTTACTCATCTTTCATGTTGGTTTCTACACAGTTTGTAATAGTTTACATTTTTTAGAACTTAAAATGCCTGCACACTACTTAGGTATGTTGAGTTATATATTGTGCTTTTCATAAATAAGCATATTTTCTTCACATGGTTGCTCTTTTTTTATTGAATCTATATGTAATAACAATTTTTTTTATATGTCTATGCATTGATAGACTTTACCTGCTTCTTGTTTGGAGAGATTCTTTTTCATTCTCTAATGGTTCTCGATTATTAGGTGAAGAAATCAAATAAGTGATCATGGTATTTGTTTCCAATTCATTTTGGTTTCAGATTCTTCAGATTTGGGGTGCAGAAGGCTGGGAGTCCAACTAAGTGAGAAAACTTTTACTTGCGATTGTTTTGTGAAAGACTGTATCTATGTCGGACAGTTCTGAATTGCTAGGATCCAAATGTCCCAACTATCTTTTCCATGCTAACGATGGTTAACAATACTTTTGACATGTTTGACTTAAAAACTGATGGGTGTCATCGATCTTGCATGTGAATGATTGAGAATTCAGCAATTAGTGTGTAAACAAAAAGAGAAATATGGATAATTTGTAGCATATTATAGTAATAAGATTTTATGCAAATACTGATAAAGCTGTTGATGCATATGTAGATTGTGGCAACTAATGGAGCTGCACTCTAGGCTTTGTACCAATTATTATTCTTGAACGTTGACTTTGTGCAGGTGAACCATTAATCTTTCTCCTCTTGTTTTTTTCCTTCTAGTTTCAAAACATAGGTATGTGGTTTAAGAGATAGAGTTTCTTGCACCCAGTTATATTCAAAACATAATATAAATAAAACTAACTAGCTACTATTGCATTTCTTTGTGCCATCCTAACTGGGTTAGCTTTGAAGGTTTTTGAACGTTTTGTTTTTAAGTTTTGACTGATGTGGTTTTATTTTGGTGCCTTCTTATTTGGTTGCAGGAAAGGGTAGTAGAAGCAATGAATATGTATCTTCTACATGCACTTCTGTCTATTTATAGCTTGACTAGGTTTTGGTTCATAATGTGTAGACTATCTACATGTTGTAAAAATGCTCTCTAGTTTTTTGCTATGTGTGATGATTCAACTGGAGTCTCTTATATAAATAGGGTATGGTTTAAAGATAGCATAGATTCCAGCTAGAGTTTGTCTACTATATCCTCATTTTTCTTGATTTTGCTGACTACACATACATTTATTTTCAGATGAATGATTTTTTTAATCCTGTCTGGTTGGATTGAATGATTTGAACCCACAGCCACTAGCTCTCCCTCCCTCCCGAGCCACCACTCCACGCCAAGTTCTGTTCTCACAATCTCATAAAGAAATTTCTCCTTTATTTGGATTGAATGAACATATTTGATTGTATTTGGCTTGTTTTGTTATATGTTTCTTATCAAACTTTTTAAATCTCAAGTGAAAAGGCTTCTTTATGATGAAACATTATTCCTAAATGAGCATCATAAAAGAAAGTTGCAGGATGAATTTGGTAAGGACAAGTAGCAATTGATTTTTTTTTCTCTTCCTCTGTTCAGCTCAAATATACTTAAGCATATGAACTTTTTATTTATTGTTTCAGATTCTATGATCCCATTGTGTGTTTCTTGTAGAAATTTTTGTTTATTTTTTAAGTAAGAGGATTTTATTAATAAGTGCAATGGTGAACCGCCACACACAAGTTGAGTTTGGTGTGGTAGAGTTTGATGTGCCAACCTATTTGCTTATGCAGAATGTGGTACTGTACTGGTCATATTGCCAGAAAATGTTCTGAACAGAAAAATATGTGGAGCATTAAAAAAAAGGTGTTGCAGCTGGAAGGACTTCTGGAGTGGATCCCAGCAAACAAATAACCAAGAGATGCATTCGAATTGTCAAAAACATAGAAGCTGACCTTATTGGATGTGTTATGCAGGTAAATGATTACTCTTTGTCTTGTTCAGAAATCTATCAGAGCTAATGGGTCGTGTCATTCTCTTCATTGTACTATTTGTGTGTGTGTGTGTATACATATATATATATATATATATAGCTTGTAAATCAGAGGGTTAAAACCTTAAGGCATGTAAGCTTGTTGGGTTTTTGTGCTCCCTTTAGACAAGCATAAAGTCTACTATGACCAGTTCTTAGAGAGATTCAGAATGAGGAACAACTCAATAACCCCAGTAGAGAAGTAAATAAAATCAGATGTTAAATACTAAGTAACCATGCCAAAAAGTTTAATATATAAACTGGACTAATAGCTTTGTAATGTCATATTGTACATTACATTACCATTTACATGCAAACTTGTTGCAAGCTAAATTTGAAACTTCATTTGTCAATGTATATGTGATAGTTAATGTTATTCAATGCATAAAGTCATATATGCAGTATATTCGTAAGTGATAATTGAACATCACTTATTAAATTCCAATGCTATTCACATTTTCACCTTCACTACCTCCACTCCTTTATGGTTTCTTCCCATATAATTTTTATGTTACTGTCTTGTGTAAATGTTCTTATTTTCATTTTCATGCCTGAATCTTTAACTTATATCTTCATTTGAGTATTCATTTTCATTGATAATCCAAATTAGTTCACTTCATCTTGATTGCACCCTCTATTGAGAAATATTTGTGTGGTAAAAGTATCATTTCTCCCCTTTCCTTGAAGAGAGTTTATGACTTGCATGTCCATAAGTATTCTGTATTCTCTCTCTTTGTTTTCTCATCCCCTAAGATGATTGATTTGTGCTTTAGATGAACCATCTTAAGATGGTTTGTTCAAGTGAAATTAAAATTTATAAATGCATCTATGAGAAAGAGTGATGTAATTTCAAGTTGACATGAGAGGTAGAGAGAAGCCTAAAGGGTGGGTAGAAGTTCTGTAGTGCTCAATTCCCATAGGGTTAGAAATGCTACATTATATCATTACATATTATCAGGTAATAAGAAATCCATAAAACATCAATTCCCAATAAACCATAACTTAGTTATTACTAAACCATAATGCAAAATGTAACAAGGTTCAGTCGTTAGAAATGCACTATTTTGGTGATCTATATCCAAGCTATACTTCATATATGAAGTGAAGTATAGCTTGGGTATAGTTGATCTCTGTTTTTGTACACTTTTTTTTCTTTTTTGAAAAACCATTTCCAGCGAGAAAATATCGCCAAAAATACTCTATTTCGGCGACAGTAACCGTTTGGACTATATAATAGCGACAATAATTTTTAATCGCTGGGAAAAATAATGACTCTTTTGCGGCGATTTTACAAAATTTTGCGACGATATATCGCCGCAATTGCTTTTTCTCAATGATTTAATAAGTGAACGGAATGGCTATTTTTGTCGATTTTTTGGACAATTGCGACGCACAAAAATCGTTGAAAATAGTAGTTTTTTGTGATGATTTTTGCCTATCTCTGAAATTGATAAAAAAAGACACTTTAATTTCGTCGACAATGCAGTGAATTAAAAATCGCCTAAAATGCTCAAATGCAGTGATTAATAGAGTTATTTGCGATGATTTTGAGCACTGGAAAAGATCTGATTTCTTGTAGTGACTATAATTGGCTATACTAAAAATTCTCAAAACATTTTTATTAGAACACAAGCACTCATGCATGATGAGGACGTCTAAGGATTTGGATGGTAAGTATTGTTGCATCATAGATTGTTAAGTCTTGTATAGGTCGATAAATTGTGTCGACAAATATGTCTATCAATCGTTAATTACGTAGGTGATTACGTCTTCATCTTTTGGAGTTTAATAGATAGGGGGCTTTTCTTTTGGAGTATAGTGGTTAATTAAATTATTTTTCAAGCTAGGTCGCGGGTTGCACGAGGTATGTCTGCCTATTTTGGGTGGACCAGTATCGATTATGACTCGTAGTGTTCTACCTGAGGTAGAAGATGTGCACCCTTATCCACAACCTAGCTAGAAATCAACTTTCGTACAACTAAGTCCACTATTTACATAAATGGAAACACAACAGAAGAAGATATTACGAACGTTGTTACAGCAAATGCCCTGCAAAAATTTTCAGTTTAGATGCGCGTTATCTTTGAGTTATATAAATTGCAGAGACGTGAATGGAGATTCAGTATGATCATGTGGTTTATGATCTTGTCCTGCAAAACGAAGATAATAGCTGAGTTAGTACTTAAGGGCCTATAGGTATTTGACAGCAAATGCCCTAAAAAGTTCCATATGCTTTCATCGTGTAGTAGTACTGTCTCTCATAAGATTCTGAAACCGTGTATAAACGACACTAGCATTTTGTACACTAGATATGTTTGCTAAAAGTTTCCGTATCCGAGAGAGAGAGAGAGAGAGAGAGAGAGAGAGTGGAATTGGCTTTTACGTCAGAGATTATGATCCCACGTTGCAACTTGGTTAGAATCATGGAGAAGAAAAAGTAAGATCCAAAGCATCTTCAACACACGTTCCTTATCCTTATTTGTTTATTTTCCACTCGATTGATCGCCTGTCACACTACTACGACCCATTCAAAGTGAGAAGACAAGTCATGATCAGAGACATGGGGCGGTGGGCTGCTGATCTGTTCGTCATATGCATTCATCAATCCCATTTAACCAAACCCTAGTATTTACGTGTCTACACCCCATGTCTTCCTTCCTAATTTGGTCTCCTTGCGGCCCCCATGACAACTACTGACAACTGCTAACCCTACAATATCTCGACACCTGTCCATGCATTCCCATTTCTTTGCTATTATCCTTGCCGTTTTTGGGGGATGAGATTTCTTTTAGTTTTTTTTTTTTGTGGTTTCCCCTTTTGGGATCTTTTGGTGATTGGCCAAATTGGGGTGCGTGCTGATCTCTAGAACAATTTAGAATCGTAGAAAGTTAATCAGGCAGGCATATATACGTCTCCATCCTTTTCTTGACTGCCTTTGGAATGTTTCATCTTCACGCCAGCCAGTTTTATAGATAGCGTTCAAACCGAAAAAGGTTATCAGGTACAATTCAATATACCAGTAGATCACAAGAAAGTGTGCAAAGAAAACACAGGACAGAAAAAATAATTTATATGCCAAGGAATAGATTTCACTTGCCGAATCTGGCATATTCAGAGTTGCAGTCGATCGTATCTATGTCAAGGTTTACGCGTCAAATTTGTATTCGTGTCCACAATATTCGAATTTGGTGCTTACCCAAAAACGTCATCGGAATTTAGAACAGCAGAAAAGGTCGCATCTATATATAATAGTTAGAAATTATCTTTCTATAATATATATATATATATATACACATATACATGATATGCATATAATATATAGTGATCTAGCTAGATAAAATAAGAGTATAAATATCGTTTATATGGTTTAACTCGTTGGTTTTCACAACCATTCTTATCTAATCTCATCTCATTTTATATAATCATTATAACTTTTTCAAATTCTCATATAAAATAAAATAACAATATAATTTTTTTAAATTTTAAAATAAAAATAATATTAAAAATATATATTTTAACATTATTTTAATTAACTTTTTATTTTTATCTCAACTCATTTACGAAAACAAAAGAGTTGACGTATAAAATATATTGAACATTCCTACCCATGAATTATTTGACTTTTCTCCAATTTAATTAGTTCAATTGTGGAAAGACAACTCGTCAGTCAATATGACAATTTAGGGTTTTGGCTGATCCCACTACAACAAATTTGAGCTTTTGGGACGAAATTATTTAGGGATGAAAAAGATTTCGTCCCTAAAAGTCATTTTTTTGAGAAAAAATTTAAATTTCATCCCAAAAAATTGATGACTTTACAAAATCGTTCGAACAGCTTTTTTGTGACAAATTAAATCATCTCAAAAAGTTTTTTCCGTTCAAACGGTAAAAAAACGTTCAAACAGTAGAATCTTAGTGAGAAAGTAATTTATTATGGCGGGAAAAGTTCATAACCGTTCGAACGATAATTTGTTGTATTCGAACGGAAAATATTTGTTAGCAAAACCTGGCGGGAATGTTTCTAAACCGTTCGAATGGAATATATTTAGTTAGAACATATTCAAGCACATCATTTATACATTTGAAGATATAATATTAATCTCGGTACAAAATTCAAAATATAAAAAATATATATATCATATATACAAATTCATTAATTAATTTTATGTAATTAATTTAAAAATATTTTAATGATTTCTTTTATGTTAAATAAAATTTTTAGTTAAATAAATATTATCAACTATACACCACATAATATAAATCAATAATTACTCCAGAAAAGACAAAATATTTAATTTACAAATAAAACAAATTATCAAAACACCATATATACTGTCCATAACTATAACAAAAAAAATAAAAAAAAATAAAAAATAGAAACTACTGTGATGCAAGGTCTCTACACACATCATCGACTGCAACTAATTGTCTTTCTACCTGTGCCAGTCGAGTACTAAGTGTGACCTGAGTTGCATTATTAGCATTAATCTCTATACGTAACTCATTAACCTCTGTATGTAACCCAAAGACAGTAGCCATAATCTCTGTGCGCAACTCAGACATGGCAGTATGCACTGCATCAATCATTGTTGATGTGTGTACGCTGATCTCAGCACGCAATATGTCGGCCATCTCCTCCCGAGTAGATGTGCGTGATGCCTCGGCCTATGCAGATGTCTCACCAGCCGATACTCTAGTATCTCCCGGCTGTGCATCTATCTGAATCTCAGCCCTGTCAGGAACAGCTCCACGAAAATGAAATCTCAAGTGTCCTGTGCTCCGTGACAGGGTGGTGCTGTTGATCGGTCTCATCAGCTGCCAGAAACGCTCTGCAGGTTCGGGCACGACCTCGGCATGTAGCAAAAATCGAGTGATGAGGATCCCAAACGACAGTACTTCTGTCGTAATGAACCGTGCCTCTGATCGGATTCTCTCAAATATATAAACCACGAGGTCGATCGAGATGCCACGACCGACCCGTATCATAAATTTCGCTCGATCCATGCCGACCTCAGTCTTGTGCTGCAGAGGATCAATATTGTTGGCGATGATCAAATGCATTATCTTGAAGAAAGAAGATAATCTGCCTGCCTAATTCTCTTTGTCCCATCGTACACTGGAGCATCTGGACCAACAATTAAGTCTCTGACTTCATGATCAACAAGTGTATCGATCTCACCTGTGTAAACTGGTCCCTCGCCCTGAGACAACTCTGCATCACCTGAATGATCAGACTTTCTAGGCGGCAGGTTCGGATAGGTATCAAGAAGCCTAGAAATACCCAAATATGCAGCGAGTCTATCCGTTGAAAATATAACAGGAGCTTCTTGGACACAGATCCTGTATGCCCCTTTATCGTCTCGGCTGGCACCACCGAGTTCTTTATAGAACTCAGTAACGATCTCAATGTAGGAAATGAGTTCCATTCTTTCTTCTCGCTGATTTAAGATTGGTGTCCATCCACGTTCATTGAATACTGATGGGAGGGAATGACCCTCCCATATAAGAGCCACAAAACCAAACAGTTTTACCTGTCGCTCAAGTAAAACAGTCTGCTCTCGAACTGTTTAGATGGAAGGTTCCCTTGACCTACCACGTTTACGACCCCTATAAGACATTATTATGAACCTGAAATTTTAAAAATAAAATATATATTCAACATTAGTGATAAAATCTAATTACGACCAAAAGATTTACAAAATTATATACTAATAGCAATTTAATAAATTAATTCATAGAACAATTCAATGAAACGATGAAAACAATTTAATAAGCTAATATAAAGTAAATGGTTCAAATTTAATATAAAGCATTCGAACGATTCAATATATGGTCGAACGGACACTAAAAACCGTTCGAATGTTTTAAAACTATTCAAACGTACGGGTTAAATCGTTCGAATGCGTTAGAACAGAAACCAGATCAAACTCGACATGTATGATGGGGACGGCAGCGTGAGAGAAAGTTCTGCCCGCGATAACTTATATGTGCATAACCGTTCAAATGTTACTATATATGATACTATATACAACATATATATAGAGTATAGATTACTAATATACTATCATTTTATAAATTTCTCTATACTTTACCATATGATCTTAGTATATTTGAGGCTATATATATGTGAGTATATATTACTAATACATATGATCTTATGTTTTCCACTATACTTTAGTACTATCGAATAATATATATGATACTATATATATGATTTAGTATATATTACTAATATATATGATAGTATATATTACTAATAGCTATCATCTTATATTTTTATAGTATACTTTAGTATACTATACTATATCTATGATATTTAGTATAGATTACTAAATATATGATAGTAAATATTAGTATATATATGATAGTATATATATATAATACATATGATCTAATTGTACTTTTCATTTAATGTTGAGAAAAAAAATATTTAAACATTAAGGTGATGTGCTCGGTTCGAACACTATTTGCGTTTGAACTTATGAAAAAAGCATTCGAACAGATTATTGCAATGGTGGAAAAACATACTGCCAATTAAAGACTCTGGATAACCGTTCGAATGCTATTTTTTATAGTTCGAACGGATTATTGCAGTGGTGGAAAAATACCTGCCAAATAAAGACTCCTGGATTACCGTTCGAACGCAATTTTTAGCCGATCGAACGATAATCTAGAAATTTGTGCAGGCGGGAAAATTGCCGCGCTGAAATTTTTCGCGTTCGACCGCACTTTATTTGCGTTTGAACGACTAGTCATAACTTATATTTTCCCGCATGCCGTCAGTCCCTCATTTTTCTCTCCTCTCTTTCACTCTTCTCCATTTTCTCTCCAAAATCTTACATTTTCTTCACACAATCCTTCATTCTATCATCTTACAAAGAGGATTGCTTAGTATATTTTACTTAAATGTATGACTTTCTTTATCATTTTACTTCTAAATCTATCATTTTCTTTATTGATTTTGTAGTTTATATATATATATTGTATAGCTTGTTAGATTAAACACAAAATATGTTTAATATAGGATTGTTATTTGAAGTATATATGTTGTATATTTGTTAGAGGGTTGCTATTCGAAGTATATATGTTGTATGTTTGTTAAAGGGTTACTATTCGAAGTATATATGTTGTATGTTTGTAGTGTTTTCTGAATATGAGTTTATGATATTTTGTGTGAGAGTACTCATTTGAACTGGCTGGTGTTTGGAATATGGGTTGAGACCGTTCGAACATTGTTATATACCATTCAAACGAATAAACATGTTGGAACAGTATATTACATTGTTCGAACGGTTGTAAAACTTTATTAAACTAAGATATAAATATGTAATATTATAGTAGATTATATATAGTATATATATGTAAAAATTAATAATACTTAAACTCATATTAATATTTAAAAAATAATAGTTGTAAAAACTATCTTACAGCTAATTACTTAATATGTGTTAAAATTATATTATAAAAACAGAAGGATTATTCATACTTAAACTCATATTAATATTTAAAAGATACTAATTGTAAAAACTATCTTACAACAAATTTAAAAGGGATAAAATTATATTATAAAAACATAAAGATTATTAATACTTAAATTCATATTAATATTTAAGTATTAATCAAACTATGAGGACTAACTTAACAAATAATAAAAGATAATTAATATTAAAATATGAGGACTAACTTAAAAATTAATAAAAGATAATTAATATTAAACCATAGGGACTAACTTAACAAATAATAAAATAAAATTTTAATTAATACTTAAAATTAACTATAATGTATAATTAAGCTAATACGTAATACCCATGATATATATAATGTATCATATTGTATTCTCGCATTTTTTTTTTATTATTGTTGTCTTTTAATATCGTATCTCTTGGCATTGAAATAAACCTTAAACCCGTTCGAGAGTTATCAATCATGTTAAACTATGATTGATAACTCTTGAATTGTCCAGAGTGGACAGTTTGAGATTGTAAGATCATTCTCGCAAACTATCAAACTATATTTGTTGCATCCGACATTATGATTTTGGTAGAGTCATCCCTTATTGTTCTCTGGTATGCAGTTTCGGTGAATGTGCATCGATGTATTACTCGTCGGTGTGCACGACCAAACGAACATATTTGGAGAACTATGGAGAGATACTGCCGAAATTTTGTTGGACGTGACAGATGATAGTTGGTAGGATGGTGATTATGATCTTACAATCCCGAATGGGATAGGACCAACTACCCGGTGAAATGAAGAAATTGCACTACATGTTAGATAATTGATTGTTTGTTGATGCACGTGACTGTTTGCAATAGGATATTAGACATGGATAAGAGTTGGATGCGAGTTAGAGATATGCACTGGTGCGTGGCCCCTTGAGACGCGCTGCTCGATATTCTGCATGTATTTCTTGAGGAATTAGATATCACACAATTGATCGAGAACTTTATAGGAAAACACAAAATAATGGTGTCCTTGTTAAAGGTAGTCATGATGGAGACAATGTTGATTTCAATGGAGTTATCATAGATATAATTGGAATGAGATATGTGGGGGAGCTTGTGGTTTATATATTTAAGTGTGATTGGTAGGATTTAAGCAATCCTCGAAGGGGAAAATGACAAGATGAATATCTTCTGAGTATTAATACATCAAAAAAATGGTATGAAGATGATCCTTTTATTTTGGCTTCCCAAGCATCTCAAGTATTCTATTTAGACGATCCTTAGTTAGGAAATCAATGGCAAGTAGTACAAAAGTTTTCTCCTAGAAATATTTATGACGTTATCCCTGAGGCGGAGGGACAAGATGAAGAAGAAGATGATCCCTCTACTCAAGATCATACCAAGAGAGTCAACCTGCCTTTAACTTATTTGTGGATTTGAGCCAGTATGAGATGATCCCATTACATATAGAAGATATTGAGGCTGAAATAGTTGATGCGACAGTTGATTAAAGTGTTGACTCATTTGAAGTATCTACAGATTATGATAGCGAATCTATAGATGAAATTAATATAGATAATTGATCGGTTTTGTGTTCACATTATACAGTATCTCGCAATTATGCCACCAAAGAGGAAGGAAGTTCGCATCCCATCTTCACCTGTTCCTAGCTCTCCGTCTGACTCACCATTAGAGACTGACTCTACGGAACAAGGTAAATAGCTAATACTCATTTTTTTAATTAAGATATATGATAATTTATACAAGGTAAGTAACTAATATTATTTTATAGAGATAATAGTACAATCTCGTCATGGACGAGGCACTACTAGAGGCGTGACGTTGGAGAAATATCATAAAGTAGGTAAGATTAAAGTTAACATTCCTGACGAACATACTGGAGGCGAGGGACAATAAGCAGCTTCGCTTGCTTCACATGTGGGTGCTCTTACACGGACTTATGCACCTTTGGCTACGAGTTTATGGCATAAAGTCCCACAAGATGTGAAAGAGCTTATAAAGAAGCGTTGTTTGGTACGTAATATTTAAATAATAAATTTTTATTGATATTATTTAATATTCTAAATGATAATATCTTTGTGTATATACTTTTTCAAGGATGACTTTGAATTAAATTTTGGTCGGAGAGAGGAGCGTAGGACTGTCGAATAGCTGATGTGTAATTCATTCCGCAAGTATAAGACGAGATGTTACGAGCAGAACAGGAAGTACGAGAACAAGGAAGATGCACGCCAGCATCATTTTCAGGATGTCTGACCTGAAGAATGGAGAAAATTTTGCGACATGTTTGAGGATCCATCATATAAGGTAAATTAAATGAATTCTTTGTGTCATATTTGTAATTTTTCACTTACTAACTTTTACAACTTTTATGCAGGAGCGAAGTTCTATAAACAAAACGAATAGATCAAAGTTAAAGATTCATCATTATGCAGGCTCAAGATCTTTCCATCGACTCTCTCGGAAATTGGTAATGTAATTTTTTTTTTTAATTTTTTTTATTCTATGTAGTTTGTTTTTAATATAGACTTTATATCTTAATAATGTCTCTTGTAGAAAGAGTCAGACACCAATTTTGATCTGACAAAATTATATGATGTATTACATACTAATAGTAATAGAGAGTGGACTCATCCCGATGCTCGTGTGAATTATGTAAGTATTATAATTTCTTTTAATTAACCATATTTAAATTATTGTGTCAATATTAATTTTATATGTTGTGTGTAGGATAAAATGGTTGCCCTCCGTGCTGAAACTGCATCATATCATAATTCATCAACAAGTGATGTTGAAATTTTTACACAAGTTCTGAGTCAACGTTCGGGCAACTTGAGGGGTTTGGGTCGCTGTGTAAAGCCTTCAGGCTCTTCATCAACGTCAAGCACTACTGTCATTGCGTTAGAGAATGCAAATTCTAGAATCGAATAATTGATGGCAAAACAACAGGAGTTAGATGCTCAATTCACGAAACAAGCAGACATGGAGATGCGCATAAAACAATAAGAAGATCAACAAAGAGAGCTGCAACTCCAAAATGCAAGAACAACAAAGACAGTTGCAGCTTCAAATGCAGATGCTTATGCAACAACGCAGACCTCCAAACAATTGAATTTCATTAGAAGTGCTTTTGCATATTGACAATTATATATCACGTACTGATAATCTTATTAGTGTTATTAGTATTTTATTTATTTAGTTCTGACTTATGAGATTAGTATTATTTATTTTGAACAATTTGTAACATATTTTTGAAATATAAATATTTATTTGGTTTTAAGTATTGTCCAAGAAAATAATAACCGTTCGAACTCTCATCAAACGTTCGAACATAGATAAATCAGACACAACCGTTCGAACATCACAATTTAGAGTTCGAACGGTAAAAAATTTTGCACCGTTCGAACAGGCAATTCACTATTTGCGTTCGATCATCAATTTTTTTGTTCAAATGTTTCTTCATATGTATTTGGTCGAACAGACTAGTATCGATCGACTGGTCATGAAATACCTGTTCGAACTGTTCCTCATTGTTCAAACGTTATTTTCAGACGTTCGAACGGATTTCAGAGACGAATTTAATTCATCCAAAAAAAAAACTCCATTCGAACGCGATCGAACAGTCCAGCTTAATTTCATTCCAAAAGATATTTTTTGGGACGAATTTGTGATTTCCATCTCAAAATACCTTTTGGGACTGTTTTATAGGGACGAACTTGGGACAGTTTTTTTTCGTCCCAAAAAATGTTTTGGGACGAAATGCCAGTCTTTTGGGATGAAAATTTTCGTTCAAAAAGACCTTATTTATTGTAGTGTTTGGAGATAGAAACTTACCGATAACGTGATGATGATCGATGGTTTAGCGAACACTCGACGGTCTTTATGATGAAAACAGCTTGGGCTTGAGAGAGAGAATATGGTTTCAATAAATAGGTTCGGGATCGAGAGAAGGTGAGTATAATAAAGCATAAACGACTACCAAAATGACATCGTTTAAGGCATAAGTTTTTATTTTTATTTTAAAGTGAACCCGAGTTCCATGTATCGGGTTTTAAGCTCAGTACTTGGCTCACACACCCGTACGTACCCCCGATATTTGGGCAGGTGGGAAATCTAGTTATGAATCCAGGTAAAATCCAGGCCAATATATAAACGTCTCCTTCGGAACTCGGTTATCTAGCTGCGATTGAATGTTGAACTGAGTTGAGATGAGTTGAGTTGAGATGATAAAATATTGTTAGAATATTATTTTTTAATATAATTATTATTTTAGAATTTGAAAAAGTTGAATTGTTTATTATATTTTGTATTGAAATTTAAAAATATTGTAATGATGAGTTGAGATGAGTTTAGGAACTAAACGAAGACTAGTCTGGGAAAAATCCAACTCGAATGAACAGTAGTATCCAACGCATCTAGCAGGTTCACAATAATACAATGTAACTACAGTATGTCGACAAGACACAAACCCGAAATAACTTACAATAATATTATGAAAAAGACTAGAAATGATTAAATTTAAAGTTTATTACTCAACATTTTCTGAACTTAATTAGATGTCCGATCTACTTGACAATTATTGGTTGAACTAGCTAGGTGTCCAACTATATACGGTTGATAGTTCTAAGTACAATATTCCAAGCATAGACCATTACCAATTAAAATTCGAATCTAAACTCACTTTAAATCTAATTCTCATTTATTTATAATATTAATTTACTTCGAATTTTTCTTTATATAATGGCCGACAATTCAAATGGGAGTATAAGAAAATACAATTGCAAAATGGATTAAAATCTAAAAGAATCAAATTTGCATTATTGGAATCTGTTGAGAACAAAAATTCATCAATATATACACACACAAACTACTGGAATTTGATCAATTGGGTCGAATTCATAGTGAATGTGACTTTTGCCCAACCTATTGGCACAGTGTGTTATATATACGAGTAATGCTATCATGACCCTTAATGTATACCACTCATTTTGTCTCTTGATATGGCACTACAATGTAATGCCATGTGACTTATTAAAAAAAAAAAATTAGAAATACAAACAGAAAATGATAAATGGAATCTGAAATTTTAGTCTTACTCTTTTTATATTTTCGAGAGCCATTTTGTTTTGAATATATATTTTTTAAAGTTTTTTATTAAGTCACGTGACACCACATGATTGTTGTGGCATATTAAGAGAGCTCTCTTGATGTGCCACTCACTTGAGAGAGAGCTCACTTGAGAGAGAGAGTAATACTGTCATGCCGGCTCCTTATTTATACCACTCACTTTATCATGCCTCCTAATTTATACTACTCACTTTACAAATTGAGTGGTAAAAATTAGGGGGCATGACAATCTATACTCTCTCTCAATACATATATATGTGGAGCGTTTTGAGAAAAATGGAGCGATGACCCAAAAGTAATATGATAAACACTACCTTCTCGATTTTCTTTTATTATTTCAGCTACTTCTGGAAACCAAAAGAATCCAATGTGGATGGAGTGGAGAGAATTTTGGTAGGACAAGCTACAAAAACCTGGTTTAAATCCATTGGTGAATTATGTCCCATATGTTTATTCAGCTAATTCTATCTAAAACAGCTCACTTTCGGAGCCAAGAAAAAGGGAATACTTTTGGCAAGAGAATATTTGAAAGGAAAAGAACATGAACTTAGCAAATTGTAATAACTGCATGCTGATCTATAAATAATTAGAGGATTCGATATTCATGTGTACGTACGTCAACTCCAATTAGATACAAGATAGAGATGCATGAACTAAGTATAGAGTACTTAGACTTCCAATGTAAGATTTATGTTATAATATATATATATATATATATTTATATTTATATATGTGTTAAATCATCATTTATTAAAGTGGTGAAAAAAATAAATTTAATTATTTAAATTGAGTAATGTATATATAAGTCTATCTAGCTACAGACCATTTAAAAAAAGTGAAATCCATTTTAGAATATAGATAATATTTTTTTTTTTTTGGTATAGTCGACCCATTTTATTAAGTACTCGCGCTAAACTTACAAGTTCTAAATTTACACCAAACATTTTTCATTTAAGTTACATTCACTTAATAAATATTGGATATTTAAAAAAAAAAAATAGTACTTAAGTTGCGTTTGGATAGTGAGGTGATCTCAGATATTCTATAAATAATACTTAATAAATAATAAAAAAAAATAGATGAGTAATAATAATAAAATTAGTACTCCACTACCAAATTAGTCCTTAGCCAATGACAGTGGAAGCTGGTCATCTTGACCCACTGAATGGGCCACCCACTTCAGGGTAATGCTTCCTATTGGAGCTGATGGAAAAAGTGCAGAACCCAAAGAGTCTACGGGATATACTAAATTTTCTCATAACAAATTATTACTGCGTGAAATCTTCCTTGAGGAATTCCACGCAAGACCACAAATTTCACTATATCTGAAAAATGCATGGATAGGATAAAAGACGAATTAGTTGACCTTTGATAACGGGTTGAAACTCTTTTTTTCTGTGGAAAAAAGGTCTTCACTTTTTCTCTGATCTAAACCAATTAACTTGGACGTGAAATCTACAAATCAAAAGGGGAGGAGCACCTATCTCTGTCTCTTAGGAATGGTTTGGAATTAAAAATGAGATTAGATGATTTTAAATAAAAGATAAAAGTTGAAAAAAATATTGTTAAAATTAATATTATTATTATTATTTTAGGATTTAAAAAATTTGAATTGAGATTTGAAAAAGTTAAATTGTTTATTATATTTTGTGTGAGAATTTGAAAAATTTGTAATAATGAGATGAAACACTTTCTGAATCCAAACGGAACCTTAATTTCTGTTCCAAGTTGTTGTGCATATATATATATATATATATATATATATATATATATATATATATATATTTCTTTATTTTCCTTTAGGTTTTGATTCCAAATCCAATCTGATTTCTCACTATCATTCGAGTCCTACGCCTTTTAGAAAATTTTCGGACCGTTTATATATCATCAAGAGTCTGGCCGAGTACTGATGCATTAAACAAATAAGCATGTAAGCAGAGACGAAGCGAGGATTATAATTTTGGAGGGGCCAAAGTATTTTAGGTTGGAATAAATAATTCAATTGGCCGGATTTTTTAGTAACATCACGAACAAAATGATAACTAATAAAATAAATTCAAAACCTAAAGAAAATAGGTATTTCACAAAAATCATAACAACAAAAAAGTTTATATAATGTCTTAATTAAAAAGAGTATACATAAAGATTAGCAGACATAAAAATTATAATCTTCATAAAAGTTTTAGAGAATATTAATAATGACTACAAGATAAAAACACTTTATTTATCTTCTCTTATGTCTTAAATGTATTTAAAAGTAAATATTATTTTTCTAATAAATCTTTCTAAGAATTAAAATTCGGTTTATACATGTCGAGGGCCTCCTACAATGCATGACCTCACTACTATTTTCTGTAATCCTCAGGATGTTGCCATTAGAAATTTGCTTAGTTTAGAATCCACCCATGGGTTCGGTGCTCAAGGCTTGTTTATTTTTTTTTTGGTTATGTTTATGCCTTAGCTACAATGACAATTGGTGCTGCAGCTCCAGCAGAAAATTCTGGTGACATGTTTCTTAATGCCTTGGAAAGCTTCCCATGCCAGCTGATTCAAGAGGTTATCAATGCTTTAAACCTTGAGGACAAGGTTCTTTAAGGGGAGGAGTTTGTTATGATCCTGAGTAATACGATGTCGTTTACTGAAGGAGTCAAGTATTGTGAAATGCTGCGTTTAATGGAAGCTTTGAAGATGGTGATACGCTGTCGTTTTATCATGAAAGAATGTGGTTGTGATGCTGATCCGTTACACACTTATTTTTCTTCTAGCGGAAAAAGAATAAAAGCAGTTATAGGATTCCTTCTGTAATCTCTGGCATCGCATCGATTGCTATAAGGATTAAGAGAGCTAGTAAAATTTTTATCTTTTGAAAAACTATTGTATGAACTTACTATTTTGGAGGTTAGGGACCCTCGAAGATCCCGTAGCAATACAAAGCCAGTCTATTTTCATTTTCATACTCTATTCTTACATCACACAGCCACCATTACAGCAGTACACTACATTTTCATCACTTACATATATCTAGGTTCATAACAATTGGTATTCAGAGCCACCGATTCTTCATGGGTGTAGTACAATTAAATAAACAATAATTGTTGTTGTTGGAAAATATTTTGGATAAATTGGAGCATATGAGTGAAATACTCGATGAAATGCAACAAAATTCCAAGAGGATGTAGGAATCTCTCGTGCAGTGGCACAACCAAGAGGATGAAGAAGAAGCAGCCATAGATACTGTGGAGGACGGCGCAAAAGATACATCAAAAGAGAGAAATATTCCAACAGAGGTGGAAGAAAATTGTAACGTTTTCAAGCATCAAGTGCAAGAATCCTTCTTGGTTGGCGAAGACCAAAATGCAGAGGAAAGTGTAAAAAAGACAATGGAGGTGGAGGAGAGGGTGGTGATGTCCACGAAAGTTGTTCCCAACGAAACCCCTAAAGAAATTCCAATCTACGTTGTTCTTAGAAACCCAGAGCCGATATTAATTTCTATATTCTCAGATGGCCACCCCCAACCTTCGTTTCCGTCAGTTTCTCTCAGAAACGATCACCTCCTTCCTTCATTTTCGTCGGTCATACTTAGCAGTAACCAAACAGTGACAGAAGAAGGCCCAACCATCAGGCTGGATAGTGGCACTAGATGGGAGTTTGACCTTGGTGGGGTATGTTTTTATTATCTCTACTCCTTCTCCTCCTCCCATGCCGATTCCCTCCTCCAAAACTTCATTCTGACCCTTGATTCCGCCTATGCCAAGCTCGTCAAGCCTATCCTCGATTGTGCCTTCAACTTCTTCTCCCTCAACCTCATTCGTGCCGAGATTGACCGCCCCGGTCCTAGTAGCAGCAACACATCCTTTGTTTACAAGATGATTGATGACGTGTGTAGGTCGGCTAATCTCGGAGAGGAAGCCATCGACCTGGGTGTGCTCCGTGTTTTCCTTTCCGTCGTTTGATCCCCCGGAGTCTTGACCGAGGGCGATCATTTGGTGCATATAGCCAAGACCTACTACAATGTGTATCTTCGCAGATTGAATGGCACCAATCAGATTTGTGCAAAGTCAGTTCCTGCTCAGATGATGGTCATCGTATTCACCAAGATATGGTCGTAGAGGAATGCTGGTAAGAGATGGTCTCCCGAGGCTAATAGAAGGGTGGTGATTTTTTTTGAAATGCAGAAATGTATCCAGTGCATCTCTTAGTAGCATCAAGCCTTAGAAATGTATGATAGAGATTATGAGCTAAGTTGCATTAATTCCCTTCTTGATGTGCTGCGAACCCTGGAGGAGCAGAGGGTGACTCAACACTTAAGAGAGATCAATGCAAGAATAGCAAGAGAAGAATGTGCACCAGCTTGTGATAATGCTGAAGTTGTTAGTGTTATGTATGAGATTTTAATACTCCCTATCCTGTTAGAAGATTAGTCATTGTTCACTAAATTCGAATCGTTGATTAAAGCAATTATCAATGTTTTGCCACCGACACGTGAGACTTCAAGGTCAAGAACAAAGTTGGACCATGTACCCATATGGCTTGGAATCAAATCATTGTGCGGATTCTTAGATCCTCCAGCCTTTGAAGAAGGGATACTAGAATGCTATCTGATTTTTCTACACCCTGTACTCAATCATATCAGTGGTAAGCACATTTCCCCTATCTCTATTTTCACTTTCTATCAGGATTTGGGTGCAAAGTATACCACTGAAGGCAATTTTGAGATATTTAAAACCCTTCATGTTTCTCTTGTAACCTTTGGCAGAGGGAAATTGAGAAAATTCATGGTCTCGCAAGTTTTAGTAGATATAAATACAGCCCTTCAGTTACTCGAGGAATTGCTAATTAGGGCTGTTTTTGAGTGGTATGGGATTAAACTACTAAAACTTGGGGAATATCACTTGGTAGAGGAACAAATCTTGTGGCACTTTGATAGTGGAAGGTTGGAATTAAATAATAGCTTTGGAAGAGAATCGAGTGAAAATCATGAAAAGGTGCCATATGCAAAAAAATGAGTTGCTGTTAGAGAGGATCTTCTCTGTGGTTACTTGTCTTCTCTTTCAAGGAGCAGAGGAAGCAAGCAGTTTTATAGTGAAGATGTGAATTCATTGGAGTTTGACAGAGGTGGAGGTTTCCCATTGGCCGTAGAAAGTAGCACAGGGAAGGAGAAAGGATACAGTAACCTCACTATTATTTCGGTAATCCTCAGGATGATGCCATTAGAAATTTGGTTAATTTAGAATCCACCCATGGGTTTGGTGCTCAAGGCTTGTTGATTTTTTTGGTTATGTTTATGCCATAGCTACAATGACAATTGGTGCTGCTGCTCCAGTAGAAAATTCTGGTGACATGTTTCTTAATGCCTTGGAAAGTTTCCCATGCCAGCTGATTCAAGAGGCTATCAATGCTCTAAACCTTGAGGACAAGGTTCTTTAAGGAGAGGAGCTTGTTATGACCCTGAGTCATACGGTGTCGTTTACTGAAGGAGTCAAGTGCTGTGTTTAATGGAAGTTATGAAGACGGTGATACGTTGTCATTTTATCATGAAAGAATGTGATTGTGATGCTGATCCGTTACACACTTATTTGTCTTCTAGCTGAAAAAGAATAAAAGCAGTTATAGGATTCCTTTTGTAATCTCTTGCATCGATTGCTATAAGGATGAAGAGAGCTAGTACAATTTTTATCTTTTGAAAAGCTATTGTATGAACTTACTATTTTGGAGGTTAGGGACCCTCGAAGATCCTGTAGCAATACAAAGCCAGTCTATTTCCATTTTCATACTCTGTTCTTACATCACACAGCCACCATTACAACAGTACAATACATTTTCATCACTTACATATATCTAGGTTCATAACGCACCCACCAATGGCTTGTGTGTCTCACGTGCTTATAATAATTGTGTTCATCATAAGTGAGCCAACAAAGATCCAGCCGATACAATTCTAATTATTTTTTTATGTTCATGTTTTTCTTTATAATCGTAGATCGAAAGGTAATGGAGGTTGAAATTTCCATCAAAAGCATCAAACCAATATACTAAATACACTTTAAAAGCTAGGGTTCCAAGTCACTCGCAGCTTTATTAGTCCACTTGTTGGATATTAGCAAGCCATTCTTGTAATCAATAGTTCCTTCTTTGACTTGCCAAAAGAATAAGGGCTCCGGCTATCGGTATATTACCTAAAGTTTTAGTTTTATTTCATTCACTAGGTCGATTTTACTAAAGCTTTTGTTTGGGATACCTCAGTGACCTTACCCTCTCACGTCCTTGATTAAGTGCATTGTTGACCATTTAAAAACAAGAAAATAGTACCTTTCGGGGGTTGGGTTGGACTTGCCACGAAACCATAGAGTAAAAAGTAAAGGGGACAAAAATCGGGAGGCATATATCTAAAAAGGGAGACATACAACTTGTTGTTTTTAATGGGAAAACATATATTATTGTTGAGAAACATTACAAACTTTTATTAATCTTTACATACTGAGAAATAAAATTTGGAACATAATCCCACAGCATCTCAATGCTTTCTATATTCCAAGCATAGCAGACAAGCATATGAGCTACCACATTTCCTAATCGATGGACATGTTGAGCTTGGCAACCAGCTTTGAATAGCTTCATCAAGTTCTTTGTTTCTCTTAGCAAGTTCCCTAGAATTGATGAAGGTTCCTCTTCATCTTGTAGCTCATTTTCCATTAGCAAAGAGTCACTTTCAATAATAAGTTTAGTAATACCCATGTTGACACAGAGTAGAAGACATATGAACATTGCTAATAATTCAATAGATATTGGATCATTAACCTCATTTCCCACTTTGCTGGCAGCCATAACTATTTCTCCTTTATCATCTCTAAGCATAGCATCAATCATTTCTTTGTGATAATCAAAGAATATAGCTCCATCCGCATTCAATTTCAAACAACCTTGCCGTGGGGGCGGCGCGGGTTGGGGGGGGGGGGGGGTTTCCAGCAGTAATAAGCTTGCTTGTGTCCTTGGACTTAGAAGAGTTTTAAGCTCCTTATCGATTTTCTACAAAGATAAGGCATGTTCAATCACTTGCCTCGGCTCTACAAAAATTTTAAAATGCACAATCTTATTTATGCAATACTAGATGCCCCAAGCTATCAAGAAAAAAAATTGTCAGGTCTTCCAATCTGTCATTCTTCTGAACTCTCAGTGCAATATCCAATATCACATTCTTATTATTGTCCAGTTCTTCCAATCCAGGTAGATACTTATTCCAATGCTCTGTTATGGTACGACAATAAAATAGTGCATGTGATAGATCTTCCAACCTTTATTGACAGAAGCAACACCTTTCTTCAGAATTAACGTTTTGCCTCTTGAGATTATACTGAGTAGGCTAGCCTTCCTTGCATGCTAATACCTTGACTTTGTTAGATATTTTCATTTTCCACAACGCGTTCCAAAGGACTTGTTGTCTGTTGGCATTAGAGCACTCCTGGTACATTATTTCTTTTCTTAGCTCTGAAAAATCTGTATGTACTCCTTACACTAAATCTCCCATTCTTTTCCTGTGTCCATATCAACTTATCCTTTTGCTCTTCCAGGCAAAAAATGATCTTCATAATTCCTATTTCAATATTTAGATTAAACAGAGTTATAATCTCCTCAATATTCCACCACTTTGTATTATTATTAATGAGGCTATCCACAGTAGTGTCTCAATTCCCCTTACCCACATTGTTGAAACTCATATTTAAGTCTCTATAACCCCGGGATCTAGTTATCTTTCCAAATATTAATAGACATCCTCCATCTGCATCCTTGGACTAGACAATTTTTTTATTCCCAGATTTCGAGCCAAAGAAGCTCACATTTTGAAAGTACCTAGCTTTGTAAATTCTGCGCAGCATAGTACATTCCTCTTGTAAAATTCTCCATCCCTATTTAGCCAAAAGGGCCATATTGAATGTCCTCAAATCTTTAAAGCCCAATCCTCCCACATATTTTGACTCACATATTTTATCTCAACTAATCCAGTGAATCTTTTTCTCATTCATTTTTTGGTCTCACCAGAACCTTGACATCATAACTTCTAATTCAGAACATAAGCTGCCAGGCAGTTTAAAACAACTCATAAAATAGGTGGGGATTAAGAGAGCCACAAATTATATGAGCACTTATTTTCCTCCTTGAGACAACATTTGTTCCTTCCAGCTCTGAAGCTTTTGAAATACTTTATGCCTAAAATCTTAGAAGGCTTGTGATTTTGACTTACCAATCACTGGAGGTAAGTCTAAATACCTCTCATATTGTTGAGCAGTGTTAACACCCCACAAATTCATAATTCCCTCTTGTACTTCATCATGCAAATTCCTATTAAAAACCATGAAAGTTTTTTCTTTGTTAATTTCTTGGGCTAATGCCATTTCATATCTATCCAACAGCAACTGGACATTCCTATTTTCCTTAATATCAACTTTACAGAAGATGACACTATCATCTGCAAAAAGTAGGTGATTTATTTGGGGAGCCCACCTACAGATTTTAATACCAGAGATAGTATGATTAACTTCAGCTTGTTTGAGTAAAGCTATTAGCCCCTTAGTACATAAAAGGAACAGATAAGGGGCTAGGGGATGACCCTGTCTTAAGTATCTACTGGGAATTACAGGCCCCTTTGGTAGTTCTCCATTTATCAAGATAGAGAAAGAGACATTTTTCTCATATTGCATATGAGATTAATCAACTTTTCCTCAAACCCCATCTTAAGCATAAACGATTCCAACAAGTCCCACTCTACTCAGTCATAGGCTTTGCTTATGTCTAATTTCAAAGACATGTAACCTTTCTTACCAACTCTTTTCTGCCTCAAGTAATGAATGAGTTCATATGCAACAAGAACATTACCAGTTATGAGTCTGCCAAGAACAAATGCACTTTGAGAATATGAGATAATAGAAGGAATGTCTTTTTTTAGTCTGTTTGCAATCACTTTTGAGATTAACTTGTAAGTCACATTGCATATACTAATGGGTCAAAAATCAACAGCTTTCAAAGGGGATTTCTTTTTTGGAATCAATGTAATGAATGTATGATTCAGAGACTTTGAGGACTCACCATTGTTCAGTGCTTGTAGAACTGCTACAGACACTGATTTTCCATGACATGCCAATATTTTTGAAAAGTAAAAATAGGTGCCATGACATCAGGTCCTGGGGCCTTGGAGGTATTCATCTACTTCAATGCTTCACTCACCTCTTCCTCGGTGTATACTTTGGACAGTTCCTCATTCATAAGATTGGTAGCCTTCCCTACTATTTCTTCCAAGAATTCCATATAACCCATATGCTCAAAACCCTTTCCTGCAGCCATAAAGCATTCGACCGCTATCTCCACATAATCTCCTCCCTCTCTAACCAAGCTTGAACTTCATTTCTAGCAGAGATATTTTCTTCTAGTTCAATAGTATTGGTTCCCTCTCCTGCAGTTGCTTGAGTCTCTGTCGTGCTTTTCGAAGTTGATATTGAACCTTTCCAAAATTGTTCCAATTCCAGGATTCCAACTTCTCACCACATCCAAAACTCATATCCATAACCTACCCTATATTACTTCTATGAGAGCCATTTCTCCAAGTATCTTCAATAATCTTCTCACATCCTTCCACTCCTACACACATAGATTAAAATTGGAACCGTTTCTTCCTTTTTCTTCAAGTATATCCTCCATTTGAATCCAATATGATAGGTAAGTGATCCGAATAGACTACTACTTTGTGAGTGACAGCCGCAGATGGGAACAGTTGACACCAGAGTGAATTTGCTATGAAATGGTCCAAACTGCTATTCTCTTTTGTTGCACCATGTAAACTTTTGGACCCTTGTATCCCATACCTCTTAATGCACAATCATTAATAGGTCTCTGAACTCATTCATTTGCTTCTCGGGTCGATCCCTCCCTCCCCACTTTTCATTCCAATCCAAGATTCCATTGAAATCACCAAATACTAACCAAGCTTTGTCGCCCATTCTACACAATGATCGAATTAAACCCCACGTTTCATGTCTACATGCAATATCAGGATTTCCATACACCCCTATAAGTTACCATTGAGTATTAATTTTTCCTTCCTCTCTAATTTGTGCATCGATGTAGGGTTTTGAGTAACTATTATCAGCTAAATGAACCTCCTTCTTCCACAGTAGAGCTAGACCCCCACTCCTCCCATCACAAGCTACAACTAAATAATTAGCAAAATCCAATCGGTATTAACATTTCTCCATCTGTAGCGCCTTCTGTTTTGTTTCTTGGAAAAACAAGATGTTGGGATCTTCCTTTCTGACAATGTCACAAAGTGTTCAGATTTCCCGTGGGTTTCGTGGGAACCCATGGGAATTCAAATTTAGGGTTTTCATTGCTCCTGGTGGGGCTGAGAGCTAGCCATCGCCGATATATTTGTCTGGTCTTCTTCCCAATTATTGTCCTTCTTCCTCTATTAGTTTTCGTTTTGGGTACCTTCGATGTTATTCTTAAACCTCTTGAGCTTTTTTTTGTTTTGTTTTTGGGTTTGAAACCTGGTGATGGGACTTTGTTGTAAAATCCTTTGGGATATGTTTCCACCGTTTGCCCCTATAGGACCAGGCTTTCTTAGTAAATTGGCTATCGGGCCCTCCTCAGCATGCCCATATGGAATTATCAAGCCATTTTGGGTAGTAGTCAGACCCACTTTAGATATTTCCTTTCCTTTTTGAATGTTTAGCAATCCAAGTTCCTCTAGATTTTATGTCTTTTCTTCTCGCCCTTTTCGATACTCAATCTTTCCTTTTCCCATTCTTGATCAGGTGCTTCCAGTCATACTCGATACATATCTCTTACTGAACAAGAACAAGAGAAAATTCAAGTGGAGACACAAAAACTTGAAGCTGCAGTAACTAGAGGAGGAAAATGTCTGATCGTCAAACTGTTAATGGATCACCATTACAATAAGGAAGCATTCAAGCAAACTATGAACAAGATATGGAGACTAGTAAAGACTATCAGTTTTCGAGATCTTGGGTGGATCTGGTAACGATCATTTCCTCTTCCATGAATAGAGGATATAACAAATAGGGTTCTAACATAGAAAAGCTATTGTAACATGACCTCAAACCACGTTGAAAATACAATTAGTCCACATACGATTATTTACTTTGTGAAATTGAGATTTATTAATAATTCGAGAAAATTTCAAATTGATCAGTCTTTCTTCAAGTAAAAGTTAGAATAGACGTGCTGGCTACACTACAAGAAAAATGCTCAGTTGTGACCAGTTATTTCATATGAAAATGATTATTTTTTGGAAAGTCTCCTCTCTAGTAAGACCCTGTCGACTCTGGAGGTGGTGTTGGAAGTAGGTTTCATTAGTAAACCTTATGAGGTCCACGGCGATAGGGTAGTGAGGATATGTGGAGGCAACTTCGTTTGACTGAGGAAGAGGATGTTATCCTAGAGGTTCCTTTTGGTAGTAGAGAGGAGGTTCAGAGAAAAAGAGAGAGGAGTCTGGTTGGGAAGGTATGCACAGAGCGTGTGGTAGGGAAGGATACTGTAGCAAACACAATGGCAAGGATCTGGAGAATTAGTAAACGCGCAATGTTCCAGGAAGTTGAGAAAAATGTCTTCATGATTACTTTTGTGACACATGCCGATAAACATAGAATTCTTGAAGGCAAACCCTGGCTGTTTGAAGATGCATTGTTCTTATTATTGCATTATGATGGGGTGTTGCAACCAGGAAAGATTCCCTTTGACTACGAAACATTTTGGGTGCAAATTCACAATTTGCCTTTGGGTTATATGACGAAGTAATGTGGACATCAGATAGGGAGTTTTGTGGGACGTGTCCTGGAGGTGGATGTGGAGGACGACGGGATAGGCTGGGGGAAGTTTCTACAAGGAAAGGTGGAGATATCACTGTGAAAAGCTATTGCAAGGGGCAGATTTCTCAATGTACAGGGGCAGAAGGTGTGGGTTCATTTCAAATACGAGAAGCTACCTAAAATTTGTTCTAGTTGTGGATGGTTAGTGCATGGGGAAAAAGGGTGTATGTTGGACAAGGGAGACCTGGTTTCTGCGATAAACACCAAGTTGCAGTTTAGGTCATGGCTTCGTGCAAAGGGCTATGCTAGATGATGGTCTTTTCCATCCAATTCTGAAATGGGGAACAGTGGTAAAGGGAAGTGGAAAAAGGTTTCTGGAATCGAGAAAGAGGAAGGAGAGGCGGAGGGCTTTGTCAGTAGCACTGCTCAGGGGCGGTTGGCGAGGAACTCTGATCAGGGACAAACTAAGGAAAATGCCTGTGATTCAAATGTGGGAGAGGCCGTGAATCAAGGAGTAGATACGGCAGTTGCTGAGGTGAGTCTGGAAGTTGTGGATTTAAAGAGAGTAATTGGTGGGATTTCTGCAGATGGGGATCGTGCTGAAATCGAGGAGAGGATTTTGCAGGGATTGATGGTTACTGATCAAAGTAACGTTGATCTTTGCATGAAGGAGGGGGAAATGGGCAGGAAGACATGTCTATTCTAAAGGGCTCTAATGGGCCTAGGTATGAGGATGGGCCTAATCAGGAACAAGCCATCACTAATGGGACTCAAGTTGTTTCCAATATGTTCATTGTTGAACCAACGACTACACTTCAATTTGTGGAGAAAAGAGTGACCAGGTTGCTGCCAGCTTCACCTCAGAAACCAATACAACAAAGAGGTTGTGGCAATTGGAGGCATCGAGGGTAGTGTAGAGGTGACTATTTCATCTAGGAGAGTCAAGAAGGGTTGGAATGGAGATCTGCAGAGGCATGGTGACTTGGCTTTGGACTTGGCGGAGGCTGCTTGCCAGCCCCGCTAGGCATTATGAAAATATTGAGCTGGAACTATCGGGGTCTTGGGAACCCCCGCACAGTTCAAAGCCTTTGCTTGTTAGTGAAGGAGCAAGTGCCTGATGTGGTCTTTTTAATGGAGACCAAACTGTCTTATTGTCGTGCCCAAGCAGTTGCTAGAAGATTTAGGTTTAAAGGTTGTATAGTGGTGGAGGCTGTAGGGAGGAGTGGGGTTTGATGTTAATGTGGAAACAAAAGGATCAACTAAAGTTGGTCAATTACTCTAAGCACTACATTAATGTCTTGGTAAGTGATGAGAAGTGCAGGTTCAAGTGGCTTTTGACTTGTTTCTATGGCCAACCCGATGCTAGTCAAAGGAGTGTGGCTTGGAGATTGCTATCATCTTTTAGGCCAGAAGCGGGGGCATTTGGTGTGATAGGTGATTTTAATGAAATATTGACTAATGATGAGAAGGTAGGTGGGAAACAAAGGATTGAGAAACTGATGGGAATGTTTAGAAGAGTGATGGAGGATGGCAATCTTTTTTACTTGGGATGGAAAGAGGACAAGTTTACATGGTGTAATCGACATGAGGATGATTCTTTCATTAAGGAAAGGTTAGATAGAGTTGTGGTAAACTCTACATGGAGAGCTAACTATACTGAGTACAGTGTGGAAACACTGCCTGCTTTATGCTCAGATCATAGTTCTCTTATGTTGGATTGTTTGCACGAGAAAATATCAGTTAGGAGAAATCAGGTCCATTTCAAGTATGAGGCAAACTGGATCAAGGAGGAAGGATGCAGTGACCTAGTTGCAGCTGAATGGCAGAGAGGGGCTGTTAGGGAAAACTGGATAGAACGAGTGTAAGAAAACTTGGAGGGGTGCAAGAGGGGTCTTTAGAAATGGAGCTAAAATTTTGTAAAGGAGAGAACAACTGCAATTAGGGAGAAAATGCAGATATTGAGTCAATTGCAGAGAAATGAGGGTCCTAAGAGCATGAGAGATCAGAAAAGGCTGCAAAATGAGCTTGGCTTCTTGCTAGAACAAGAGGATATTAGGTGGAAGCAACGATCTAAGAAGCACTGGCTAGAAGGAGGGGACAAAAACACTAAGTTTTATCATGCTTGTGTGAACCAAAGAAGGAAGAAGAACTTAATAAAAGGGTAGTTGATAATGAGGGAAAGGAGTTGGCGGGGGCGAGGTCAGTAAAGGCATAGGAGCTTCAAAAGGTGGGAAGCTCGCAGGAGCGGAAGGTGGCGTTGTAAGGAGGATAGGGTTCAAAACAAGAATGTCTTCTTACACTGGAGTATCATCACATTGCTGTCGAGAATCATCGGTCGGAGCCGTCGAAGGCTGTGTAGCAGCTTCGGCAGCCGTCTCTACGGCGAGTATACTATCAAGGTCTTTCTCGGCCTACAACATAACGTCATCCAAGGAAAGAAGTAGTGGATCCATAACACTTAGTTCTTCCTGAGAAATGGCCACCTTGGTGCTCTCACCTTTTTGGGGGGCAGTTTTACTCAGTAGCTCCTGAGAAGAGCTCAACTTGGTTCCACTCTATTTTTTAGGAGGTACCAATTTTGTATCTCCACCCGCCGCCAAGGGAAGTAGAATACCACCTTTGGATGAAATGGACACATCGGAGCGAGGCGAGACATGAGCTTTTTTAACATTCTTTGTTTCTTCCCGCCTTCGCCAGGATGTTTCTTCTTTTTCAAATCTCTCGCAAGCGAGGGAGCACCCAAAAACGCATGCCCCAAAATATGAGCTCGATTAGGAACCATCATGAACCTCTCAATTTTACTAGAGGTTAAAAGCGCATCTGAAAGGCACAGTTTGGGGTGAGCTTGGGCCCAGGAATCCACTAACCTAACATGGGACTCCTCACGAGGGGAAATAATCACTTTGTAGTCATCCCTATCAGGGACAGGAGACCAACAAGGCTTAATGGAGAATTCTCGATTAGGAACTTCATCGGTGGGAAACTCCCAGCCAGAGCCAACAATAAAGAAAATTTTATTGGTCCATTCCTCCACATGAGAGTACTTGCGCTCTAAGTCAACCACAGCCCGACGGGTCCTAGAATTGCAGAGATTACCATCCAGACGCCTAAACCCGTGAATGGACAAAAACTCACGTGCTGTTAGGTCTGGGTACTCATCGCCCACGGGTTTCAGTACCCGTCGCCACAAAACGCAGCAGGCGATCAAGATACTCCAGACGTTGGGCACCAACTGAGCAGGAGCAAGCCCTAAGACGTCTAGCACATCGTGAACAGGGCGCATGAAAGGCAGATGAAGCCCCATGGTGAACATAGAAAGATAAAGGGCAACAACGACAATCATACCTTTGGTGTCGATAGGTTTCTGGTTGGGAGATGGAGCTTTCAACTCGACGGAATCAGGGATGTTGAAATTATTCCGAGCATTCTCCAACTCATGCGAAGTGACGACGGAGGACTAGCGGGAACCCACAAAAATGGAATTTGGCGGGGCGACAACGAGTCGGGGAGGGGCGTCGCGGGGTGGAGAAGAGTCTAGAGCAGCAACTGCCTTACCCTTGGAAGAAGAAGCCATGGAAAGATTGAAAGAAATTGCAAAGGGGCAAAGAACTCGGAGAGGGGAAGAGAAATGCAAGAACCCAGAAAAGAGAAATGCAAGAACTTAGAAAAGAAGAGGAAAGCAAGAAACGTGACAAAAGGCCAAAAGAAGAGGGAAAATGGGCAATAAATAGGAGTTGAAATGAAGTGATGGTTGACATGCCCGAGAGGAGGAAATGAAGCGGTGTACTGACACGCCTCGAAGAAAGAAACGAAGCCTAATAATTAAGTCCTTTCACGCCATGCGCAATGAGATTTCGTGGGGTAACTGGAGAGGATATACCAACCGGTTTGCACCTAAGATGGACCTAGGCCCTTACCCATGATTAAAGGCCCATATCATAACCGAGGAGCCCAGCCCAATCACAAAGGAAACCAGCCCATGGCCAATAACGGCTGGATAAGCTAATACCGATGGGATAGCTATCCAGTCAATAGTAAAAGAAAAAGGAGATTATTATTCGAATCTGCTAAGAGATGAATCCTCATCTCTAAATTTGAATTTGAATAAAGAATAACCACTATCTTTAAGGGAACAATGATAGCTCACAAGAGCTCTACATAAAGGAAAAATCCAGGTAAGTAAAGGGGTTGAATGATTATTATTATTATTGTTATCCTCAAATTACTGACTTAGGCATCGAAGACGTTCCCTCGGACCCCCATGCTTTCTACGCTTTGGTTGCAGGTGATCGTGAGGTGGTGGCAGTGAAACACATCCATAATAGGGTGGAAGGGAGGATAACAAAGGAGATGAGAGGTAGTTTGGACATAATGTTCACTGGTGAGGAAGTGGCATAGCTCTCAAGCAAATGTCCCTTTTCAAATCACCAGACCCTAATGGCTTTGGTGCAGGATTTTACCAAGGTCACTGGGAGATAGTGGGCAATGAAGTTTCAAAAGCAGTGCTGGACTTTCTGAAGAATGGATATATGCCAAGGGACCTGAATCACACAAATATAGCTTTTATTCCAAAGGTAAATTCACCAATTTCTGTGCATGATTATCGACCTATCAGTTTATGCAATGTCTTCTACAAACTGATTTAAAAAGTTATGGCAAATAAAATGAAGATAGTGTTTTATCTAAGGTCATTTCATGGAATCAAAGTGCATTTATACCTAGTAGACTGATTACTGACAACATAATGGTTGCTTATGAGTTGCTCCATACCATGCAATCTAGACAGAGAGGAAGAGAGGGCAGCATAGCCATTAAGCTGGACATGTTTAAGGCATATGATAGGGTTGAATGGGACTATCTAGAGGCCATGTTGACAAAGCTTCGTCAGAATTGGACAAGGTTGCTAATGGAGTGTGTTAGATCAATAAGTTATTCAGTTTTGGTTAATGGAGTACCAGGTGAGACCAAATTCCCTTCAAGAGGTATGAGACAAGGTGATCCCTTGTCACCATATCTGCTTCCGATTCATGCAAAGGGTCTCAGCTCTTTGCTTCAAAAAGCTGAATCTAGTGGGGCTATTAAGGGGGTAGCAATGTCAAGGGGTGGTATAAGGATTAGCCATTTACTCTTTGCTGATGACTGTGTCATTTTCTATAGAACAAAACAAGTTGAATGGTGCTATGTTAACAATATGGTAGCACAATATGAGAGTGCCTCAGGCCAGACTTTAAACAAGCAGAAAACCAGCATCTTGTTCAGTTCAAATACTAAGGTTGAAACCAGGAATGTTATTCTCCAACAGGATGAAGGGGTGTTGTGCAATAACTATAATAAATACCTGGGGTTGCCAACTGTTGTAGGAAGGCCGAAGTATATTTCTTTCAGAAGTTTGAAGGAGAAAATTTGAAAAAGGATCAATAGTTGGAAGACTAATTTTTTATCTATTGCTAGGAAAGAAATTCTTATTAAGAGTGTCCTACAGAGTATACCTGCATATACTATGAGTGTTTTTAAACTCCCTGGGATTTTAATTAAAGAGATTGAAGCTATGCTTTCCAGATTTTGGTGGAGTCACAAGAGAGTTGAGAGAGAAATCCATTAGAGAAGTTGGGAGAAACTTGGAGTGGTCAGAGGTAAGGGAGTCTTGGGTTTTAGGGATCTCAACAGCTTTAATAGAGTATTGCTTGCAAAGCGAGGATGGAGACTTATTAAGGAGCCTTCCTCTTTGGTTGCCCGTATCTTTAAGGATAACTACTTTCAAAATTGTGGGTTGTTGGAGGCCAAGTTGGGGTCTTGTCCTTCTTTTATCTAGAGGAGCCTTTGGTCAAGCCTCGACCTGGTGAGGGGTGGTGTTGTGTGGAGGGTTGGGGATGGGAAAAGCATAAGAATTTGGAAGGATAAGTGGCTGCCCAGGCCAACTACATATCAGATATAGACACCAGTAAACACCATAGAGCCTGAAGCAAAAGGTTTTGTTCTGATTGATGAAGATAAGAGATATTGGAGACGTGAGGTGGTTGAAGCTATTTTCACTAAGGAAGAAGCAAAATTAATCTGTGCTATCCCAATAAGCATCGGAGGATCAAGTGACATATTAACTTGCATGGGGTCATATGGGCCACTTTATTGTGAAGAGTGCCTATTATGAGGATTCTATGCAAAAAAAGACAGAAGCAAGGCGAGTCTTCAAGCTGTGTAAAAGACGAGGATCAGTGGAAGAAGCTATGGCAGATGGGGGTTCTAGGGAAGATAAAACAATTGGTATGGAAATCTCTAACCAACATTTTACCCACTAAAGGTAATCTGTTTAAGAAGCAAGTTATTGATAGTAATTTATGTCCAATCTGTAAAAGGGAGGAAGAGTCTGTGGTGCATGTTTTGTGGACTTGTTCTGCATCAACAGATGTGTGGGGTGGAGAAGCAAGTCCTGTAAAGAAATGTTAGAGAAATTATGCTGATTTTCAGTTGCTATGGTCTAATTTGTACTCGATGTTGGATAAGGAAAACTTTGAGTTTATCTCAGTTATTTTTCACCAAATTTGGTCCAGAAGAAATGCTGCTTTTTTTAAAACAAGTTTAAAAGTCCTACAGTCATCTTAGACCTGGCTATGCCTGAGCTTAGTACTTTTAAGCAGGTGCACCATAAGGAACCCTACATAACAGAAAGAAACCAGATAAGGGCTAGAGGTAAAAAATGGACACCATCAACTTGACCTTATTTCAAAGTCAATTTTGATGCTGCCTATGATAAAGAGAAGGAAAGGATGGGTATGAGACTTGTTATCAGAGATTGTGAAAGGGACTTGTAGGCTGTTTTGATTGCTCCAAAGGAATGTGTTAATTCATTATTTCTAACAAAAAACAATGCTTTCCTAAGAGCTATGGAACTGTGCCAAGACTTTGGTTTCACTCTGGTGGATTTTGAAGGCGATGCTAATGCTATCATTGATGTTGTTAAGTCAAATGCAGATGATAATTCATGGTTGGGGCAAGTAACATATGATATTCAGCAGATGATGAAAAGATTCTCTTCGTGGCAGCTTTCTTTTGCTCATAGAACTAACAACAAGGCTGCTCATATGGTTGCTAAGTTGGCTTTGAGGACAGATAGTGAGAGGCTATGGTTAGAGGAGGGCCTCCTGAGTGCTTGTCTATTGTTTTGGAAGAAAATTGTGTATTGGTTAATGTTTATAAAATGCAATTTCTTTTTAGAAAAAATATTATATGCTGTTAAAATGAATCTGTTTTTGTCGTAAATAGTCATTCTCGTCATATATAATTAATCACAAATAGTTATTTTTCTTTTAGTATTTGTGCTGTTTTTGGATGGTTATAACTTTAATCGTGTGATTCATGTAGATTGTACATTAATAAAATTAGTACATAATTAGGTGTGGATTATCTTCCGTACCCATAAATCTTTCCATCCAAAAAAAGATCATTCCCATGCATTCATCATCTCCACCCTAAGGTGGAGAGGCTAATTAAAGTTGCCTGTCACACTCAACCCAAGTACATGTATATATAGATATATATATATATATAGATATATATATATATATATATATATATATATAGATATATATATATATATATATATAATGGCCATTTATGTTTCTATAAAGTCTCAAAAAAAAAAAAAAAAAAAAAGAGATCGGTGCAAAAGTTAGTTGAGCTTTGGGGCCATGGGACGGTGCCAAATACTATTGTACTCGATTGTGTGCGGCGACAAACCTTTTTATTTTTTTGTTGTACAAGCCCCCTTTTCCACTTGGTGTACAACGAGTACGTATCGTAAGCACACAAATATTTATAATGTCTGACAAAATATAAGATAGGTGCACTAGTTAGTGGAGCATTGCTAGATATCTACCTACACTCTCCACACACCATGCACTCAAATTTTTTTTTTTTTTTTAAAACTCAATACACTAAGTGTGTGGAGTGTGTGATAAATAGTAGAGTGTGAAAAAGATTTTTTCCTAGTTAGTGCCACTGTGGTACATGCTATCTGTATACTCAAGTGCAACAGGAAAGGATTTTCTTTTTTACTCTTTTTAAATTTATTTAAGAAAATTTTATACATCATATTTGCATATTACTTTTATCCCATTACGATAATGTGGCATTACTCATCAACCTTTATATTTAATTTTTAAAAAATATAAGATCATATAAAAGTGAATGATAAATATGTTACATCTTATATAGTGAGATAAAAATTTGATTAAAATGTGGTTTATAAAATAAAGAATATAATTTTTTTTATACTTTTTTTTTGGCGTGCTTCATTTGTTTTACAAATGAACTGTGTAAGACTTGTTTATTTGAGATTTGTACAAATCATTACTCAAAAAAAAAAAATGAAAGACATCTTGAAGGAGAAGATGCCATAATTCTATGTTTGGATGTTGGGAAAAGAAGAAAAGATCAAATTTTTTATGTTATATGTTTTTAATGTTATTATAATTCAAGAGGTGAAAAATATGTTGAAATGAGAAAAAGCACATAAACTCATGATTGCCAAACATGCACACTCAACATGTTTGTATAATTTGGAGGCTTTGGCACAATGTACACCAAACATTTGTGGCATTCCAATTAAGATTTCAGATAGGATTAGTATGATATAGGAAGTGGATAATTTGTATAATAGATTGCTGAATGGGCCATTCCAATGAGAGAAGGGAGGTCTTGCATGGACGATGTAATTATGGTCTTCCATTGAAGAGATAAGAGTTTTTAAGCCTCGATTACAAGTTATATAGAGCTGTCAATTAGACTTTTAAGTGTGGTAGCTAGCATACGTTTAAAGTCACTTTCTCATCCAAGAATGGAGAATGTCATGACCACTTACGGTTCCTTTCTTAATTCAACATCATACTTCAATTTTTAGTCGATTTCTTGTCATTGCTCTCAAAGAGCTATATGTGTGTGTGGGTGGGCGGGAGATGATTTCATTAATATTAATATTCCATGATTGAATCCATATTATATATCCTTTACCCTCCTAAATCTCTCAATCTTCCAAGGACCAATCTCAAGCCTTCATCATCTCCACCATGAGATGCAAAAATTAGCTAAAGCTGAGGTGTTATACAGGGACGAAGCTATAAATCGAATTTAGGGGGGGTCTAGGTACATGTAAAGAAATATGACTTAACCTCTACGGATTGGCTCAAGTGGTAAAGGCCTTGGACTTGAGGGTATGTGATGCCGGATAAAATAGTGATTATTCTGCAGTTTAGTTTCAACAAATAATTCACAGGAAAGAAGACAAGAGAGTAATCCAAAACACTGAGAAACGCATCTGATGTTTAATTCAAAATTCAAGCATTGTCCAGTCGACCCACAAGCCGGGCTATAATTGACCGTATCAGAATTTTACCAAAAATAGTAAAATCACAATAATCATGTCAAAATTAAATACGTAATAAAAGAAGTAATCTGTCACAAATCTGGCTCAAATCGAGTTCAAAATCACTTCCTAAACAGTAAATGAAATATTACTATAAAAGACAAAAAATAACTAAAAATAGGAATTCAGAAGGAAAAATAGTAGAATTTGGTCTTGAAAATGATGCACACGGAGCTTAGCTCGGTGCCCACAACGTGTGCGCTGAAAAGAGCTTTCCAAATTTGGGTCATATGCGCGATTCTGATACCCGTAGTCAAAGTTATGACTAAAATGCCGAAACGTGCCCAAAACTACCCCAATCAAGGAAAGATCACGATTTCCTGTCATTTTTGCACTGATATGACACATCAAGGTATTTTAGTACAGTCAACATGCAATCTAACAATTCAACATCATCTGACTGGGAACCTCCTACATCAGTATGCTCCCTCAGGTCTAAGGGTCAAATCATTTTAGGTGCAAACAATCTTTAAGAGTTATGGGGATTTTTTCCTTAAATTATCCGAACTGCACTTATGGAAAACTCATTGCCGAAGGCTTGTGCACCCTCGAGATTAGTCAAGACGTTGTTCTCGAACACTCGGTACGAATAAAAAAATATTAACCCCATATAGACTTGTCGCTTTGTCATTTAAATAAAATTCATCAATTATCACATTCGAGCTAAATCTTTTAACAATTTCCTTCTTAATAGAGATTACTAAATAATTTCCAAGAAAGTCATCCTCCATTTATAAGAAATATGAAAATTAAAAAAAATATATTTATATAATTCAATCACCGTAATATCAAAATTAAGAATTCAGCAAAATTTCTTTAGAATCTTTCTTATTATATTTCAGATTGATTCACTATTAATATAATAAAATATTGGGGACCACAAATAAGGATAAAGTGACGGCGCAGAAAAGTATAGATGACATGGTACTTCCAACCAATCACAGCCAAGTGATCATACTTCAAGATTGGTTATAATTAAGGTTGGCCTATTGTAAGGGCAAATACAATGGATGATAGAGGTAAGTTGCACGTCGCAAAGAGGTCTTGGATAAGGCTACTCATGATCTGGATCTGGATTCGGATATCTGGATAAACATCCAGAACCAGATATAAGTCCAGATGCAGATTATTTAGGGACGGGCTTAACTACCTTGGCCTTCACTTGAGTGATAAGAGTCGAGGCCGTTTGTTTAACACTTTTCCTCAAATAGAACAAGGAGTTTGCAGCACCATTCCTCCAAGGTATATATATACTTATGAATAATGCTAGAGCCACTTGTTGGGCTCTAACATATGTTTTTTTTTTTAGTTCATTTTTTATATAGATTTTTTAATAATTTTAAATCTTTTAAAAAAATATAAAAATTCACATCACTAAAAAATATTTTTTTAATCACAAAGTAAAATAAAAAATCATAAAAAAATATTTGTCTTCTTGTTGGGACTTTTTTATTTTTTATTTTACTTTGTGACTAAGGAAGTATTTTTTTTATTAATTTTTTTACTTTATGATTAAGGAAGTATTTTTTAATGATGTTCTAAATTTATTTTATTTTTTAAAAATGTTTAAAAGTATTAAAAAATTTATATAAAAAATAACTTAAAAAAACACAAAAAAGGATATGGTATAGCCAACGGGAGCCCAAAGCGGTGGCTCTAGCATTATCCATATACTTATATTGGGATTGAGATTTATTACAAAACAAAAAGAAAATCCCAAATCAACACAAAATCTGAATTTCCACAATATTATTGAGCCCTCCTTTTGATCAACTGATTGTATCAACGGACCAAGATCATCTACTAGAATTTTTGTTTGAACTGATCTAAAATTTATCAATTTTAGTAATAATTTAGAGTATAATCTATCAATTTTAGTAATAATTTAGAGTATAAAGTAAAAGAAAAAAAGCTTATTAATTAATTAGAGGTGTCTAGCATTCTAAAAAAAATAGAGGTAGCGGATAAACTATAAAAAAAAAAAAAACCAATTACGTTGATCTCATACTCAAACACAACCGAACAGGGACAGTACGAGTACTGGTGAGGGGGCTAAGGGTCCTATTCTCACTAAATAGAAAACCAACAAAGTAAAAAATCTTCCTAACACCCTGTCCAAAAAAAAAGACAAACATTTTGAAGTAGAGAAAGTACTGCTAACATCTACAAAAATTTTTAAAAAAATAAATTCATAAATTAATATAGTTTGTGATACATTTGATCTATTCTACAATAAAAATAACTTTACAATTAGACGTATCACATCAAACCACGTTAATTTATGAGTTTATTTTTATAAAATTTGTTTGTCTAAAATATTTTTCTCCGAAATAATGATTGAACCCCCCCTTCCCCCCAAAAAAATAACAATATTACGTCTATTTTATAATACAAATAATATAATTAGAGTGCTGCTACACTCACTGCTCCTAGCTACTGCTGGGAGCTACCGTTAGTTATAGGGTTTTATTTTATTTTATTTTGTCTTTTTATACATGTATTTTTTAATACTTTTAAATATTTTTCAAAAAAATAAAAAAATAATATTATTAAAAGACACTTTCTTAATCACTAAGTAAAAAAAAATTAAAAAAAATTAAAAAAACAAAGCGATAGAGTTGAGTTGTAAAATGGAGAGAAAAGAGTAGTACTATCCATATAATTATCCTCCCATATTATGTATCCATGGTGGGCTACTAACTTTTTTTTCAATGTTTTTTTTTAGTTTAAGGTAATCATTTTATTTTGATTGGAAATGTAGGGTAATATATATATATATATATATATATATATATATATATATATATATATGTGTGTGTGTGTGTGTGTTTTAGGCCTAATTTAAATATTCTCAAAATACCTCACTATTATTAATTATTTTATTTTAATAATAAATTTTGGGCAACCTTAGCTTTTTAGTTTTAGGTGCTTTTTCACGGGCCATAAAACAGGGATTGATTTGTGACTTGTCATACATATATAGCTTGTGACGTTTCCTGTAACTTGTTTTTTAAGTTTTTTTTTAGGTGATCATTTTTCGTGCCAACTAGATGGGGATGGAATTGGGAGTTTCTAATAATGGCTTATCAAAAAAATAAAAAGAAAAAAGAAAAAAGAAAAAGAAAAAGAAAACAGGTAAAAGTGGTTCACTAATGGTAAAAATAAAGGGAAAAAAGAAGAAGAAAAAAACCCTGATCCCACGGAATTGGTCTCCAACGAAAAACAGTACTACAGATCTTCTACAAAGATTGAAAGACCGTTTGTTTGTTTGGGCTTGGGCCTGAGAGCCTTTCCCAAACCCAAGAACATTATACATTGTACTACAAGAACTATGAACTATTTCTATTCAGAGAATCCAATCTGTGATCATGAAGATGAGATTTCTGATTCAATTAACGAGTAATGATTTATACTAGCCTTGAGCCTATAAGTCTTGCACACCTCGGCTTGTAAATAGCCTTACCCTCGATTAACATTAAGCTCAGCTTGTAACTGGCATTATCTTTAATTAACATCATAATGGTTTAGCTTTCCAATGCAAAATGATCTGATCGATAGTAGTCACGCCCATCTCACAAAGTAAAACAACAGAAAAAAGAAAAACAGTTTGTACCTAAAGTCATGCAAACTTGCTCTTTTATAATACATTAGCCAATTCGATTTATTCAAATTTCTCCTCGTTTCTGACCTCAAAAGGTGAGTATGGAGAAATTACAGAGTCTGTAATAGCATTCATACAGCCTAAAAAAAAGGGGTAAAAGATGAAAAAGACAAAGGAAATTAACTTACTCATGCTGCATAGAAACTCGGACTCTTAGCACTTGGGATCCTCTTATACAGGAAAACATTACCATTATTCAGCTGCGCAATACGTCCAGCAAAGCAAAGCATCATTTCCACATAAGAATCTCTTACTCTTTTCATGATCTTGATTGAAAACGTGATGTTCGTTGGCAGTGATATAATCTCTGATGCAGCAATCTTCATATGTTCCTCATTGGTGATCACCACATGATTACTCTTCAGCCTCTGATACCTTCTCCTGCTCTGGTGTTTGATCTTGATTCTTCCACAAGATGGAAAAATGTCCATCTTCATCTCTTCTGCGTTTGCTTGTCTCTGTGTGTAACACAGAGAGAGAGAGAGAAAGAGAGAGATACAGAGAGAGAGCTTAATAAATATAGTTCAAGAAGATTAATGGAGCTAGATGGGATACAGCTGGATGACCAGTACTCTGGGAAGAAAGATGTCACTGGTGCAACAGACAATAAAGCAAGTAAGGTGATAGGTTTAATTGATATTTTTAAAGAGATTAAAGGGTAGTGAGCAGGCATGCAGCGGCAAGAATAGGCTAAAGGCAAAGAGTAGGTGAATTGCCTTAAATCGAAGGAAAACCAAAAATTAAAGCTTGCATGGATTACTTCAGTCACAGGTTGATAGCCAACTATATATGAACTGTCTCTATACATGAGTTGGTGTTAGGTTTTGACCAACTGATCATTAATTAATCATCCCAGTTTGCACTGTTTTAATTCTTTTAAAATAAATTTTTTAGATCATGATACTGTTAAATCATCACTTTACTCGATCGGTGAAGTGAAGTAAATTTGATTATTATTTTAATTATATTCAATCCTAATTAGCCAATCCCACAAACCGTCGATATCGACTGATGAGTTGGATTTATCGATCCTGTTTGGTCACTCTGGTGATTGCATTAATATATAGATTGTGTGAACAGTGGGAGATTTTTATTACAAAACTCTTGGTCTTGGAGGTAAAATGCACGACACTTCATTGTCATGTTGATAATATGAATCAGCTTAATTAATTTTAGGGAAATACTCTAACCACAAAATGATTACACAAAAGCAATACTATAAATTGACGTGATTTGATGTGATTCGTTAAATTATAAAATTACTTTTATTATAAAATAGATCTAATGGATCAGATGAAGTCACGTTAATTTATAAAATTGTTTGATGTGTTAATTAATATATATATTGTGTTGGTAGTGGGTTTCGTATGGTGTAAATCTGTGTGCAAGCAGCAACTTCTTTTTGTTGTTTTTATTTATCTATTTTATTCTCGAGAGTACTGCATTTTGCATTGAGCAAGATCCCCAGATTTTCTCCATAGATTGATGTGTTATTCACGCCAACAAAAGATCATGTATGTTTTGCATGTCTGTCACTACGAAAAAATAGGCTTTTTGCGTGTCACATGTGAATATGAAGATGATATTAACAAAGTATCAATACATACTATACTATTCGTAGAAACATATATAATTGATGAAACAACACTGAACTCTTTCTATTCTAATCGAACATGCACCTTATACTACGTACAAACTTTAGCATTAAATCACAATCTTTTCGAAAAGCAAAAACGCACACACTACAAGAAATTTTAGTTTTATGGATGAAAGAAATTTCGTCCCTAAAAATAATTATTGGCGTCTAAAAAAATGGACGACTCTATAAAAACGTTCGAACGGTTAAAAATCATTTCGAACTAGATCTTTTGAGACGAATTAGCTAGGTCATCTCAAAACGTCAAAACCGTTGGAATTCTTTTTGAATAGTAATCTTGGCGAGGAAGTAATTTATTTTGGCGGAGAAAGTTCAAATCCGTTTGAACCAAAATATGTTCGTTTGAACAGGAAAGATTTGATGGGAAAAATAGGCGAGAAGGTTGCAAGCTCGTTCGAACACACAATTTATGCATTCGAATAGAACATTTGGTGGGAAATTAAGTTAAAATTTGCAGGAATTTTTTTATATTATTGTGAACGGTAAGTAAAATGAAAAAAAAAACATAATTAACAATAAACAATCTAGCAAACACTAAAAATAAAAAATCATACATTAATTACATCCCAAAAATATAATTTATGGCGGGAATATAATGTATGATTATTTGAATATTTAAATTAATTATACAAAATACAAATGGTCATGATTGTCCATACAAAAAAGTACATTTAATACAAATAAAAGATATACAACACTATTGGGCCAGATCGTGTAGCACCGCCTCGACTCCAGCAATACGTGCCTCAATATTAGTCACTCGAGACATGATTTTCGACTCAGTCTCTGCGAGGAAGACCCGGACTGCATCAATGATCTCTGATGTCTATGCGCGCATCTTTGCATGCATGTTATCTACAATATCCTCAAGAGCAGCATTGTGTGATGCACTAGATCTGTGTAGATGCCTCACCAGATACGCCCTGTGCACCTCCCTGAGTGTTGACCGCCTCTGTAGTGGGTGCACGAATACAAAATCTGGAGTGTCCGGTGCTACGAGACAAGGTTGTCGAGTTAATCAGTCCAATCGGATCCCAAACACGCTCATACTCATCTGGCCTGACTCCTTTTGCTAAAAGGAATCGTGTGAGCATGACTACAAACGACAATATATTTTTCATAAATTTTTTTTGATAAGTACAAGTATTATATATATCAAAAGGAGTAACCAAGTACACTGAATAAAATAAAATCTCTTCTTTAACCTGTCAATGGAGTTACGATGCATGCATGAGCTTTTGAGATAAGGATACCTACAAATTGCAATAATTTTACTGCTCATCTTTACAGTGCTTTGCATAAAAAAGAAATAAACACTTACATAGATGACGAGATTAGAAGAGGTGAAGAAATTTCACTTGAACTTATAAAGGCCATTAAAAAGTCAAGGATTTCCATCATTTTATCTTCTAATAAACATGGGCCCACAATTTGCAATAATCCTGGAGAATCTAGTGCCGATGGAGTGTTAAGAAATCATGATGGAAAGCCACAATTTGCCTTTGCGGAATATACTAGTTTTGACTCGAAGATTAGAGCGGAGACGTTGATGATGCTCTTATTTGGTATGAGAAGATGTAAATTGCATGGTTTTAATAATGTTATACTTGGAATGGACTCTCTTTTGATAGTTAACTGGCTGAAGGAAGGTCGATGTAATATTTGGTACTTTGAAGATTTTTGGGAGGAGATTTGCAGTCTGTTAAGGGACTTAAATGTGAGGTATCAACATGTATTTGGAGAAGGGAATTCTACAACAAATTGGCTTGCACGCTTGGGTAGTAGCGGATGCAGTGAAGAGTTCTCAAATGATAATATCCCCTTTTGCTGAAAGGTATATTGAGATTGGATCGAAGTGGCCTGCCGAATTTGTGTATTTGCTCTTGAAGTCGTTATACGGTCTTACACGGGGTTTTTATTTGGTTTTAATTGGTATTTTTTCATTCAATTCATCTGTAATAAGTTTCGTAATAAGTGTTATTGGAATGACTTGTAACCATGGTATTCCTACGCCACAAGTGAGGTTTTTCAATAAAATTTAGGCAGTCTTTTTTTATTTTTTATTTTAAAAGGAAGTGGGCCCATATGGTATTTTGATGAGCTGGGGAAGATTCTAGAGTATAAACAATCAAAGCAACAGATGATTGTAGTACCAGTGTTTTACAAAGTCGAGCCACAACGACATGAAAAAAAATAGTTTGGAAGAAGCGTTGACTAGATATGAAGAGAAATTGGAGGGTACCACGAGAGTCCAAAGGTGGAAGACAGCCCTAAAACAAGTGGCCGATCTATCCGGTTACCATTTAGGGATCAACGGGTAATTCCAAAAACTCTTATCCCTCTCTCGTTTCATATATATATTAATTTTTTTAGTTTGGATCTGATTACATCATTAATTTGACAATTTATATAGTGCGTGTGCTTGAGTTATAATTGAATCTTTGACTTCAGACTAATCTTGAACAACTTGTCTTTCTGTACGTATCTTCTTAATTTGCAAAACAAAGAAATTTGAGATACAGTATTACTAAATTACTTAAATCAATAAAATAAAAATAAATCGTGAAATTAAATTGGGAGGTACAAATTAAGTAAAGCTTATCGATCTGTTGTACTTTAGAATGCAAATGATCAACACTGAAAAAAAATAAAAAATTACAGCCGTTTAAAGAAAACAGTAAACAAAGAATGACAACATGCATGTATACATGCCGGCTTTGCTTCTCCACTATTTTCAAAGTTCCATTTCTTTTCCCTTTCTTAAGTACTGAGTTTGAAAAAAATGGCTAAAGAAACAGGGAGGCCACTCATGTCAAAAGATTGAAATTTGAGCGCAAAGATAGTTTTTAGTCCAATCACTACCACCAATGCAACAACTACTTCCATGCAAACTGTTACAGTTTCAAAAGAGAAATGCTACTATGTCGTTCTAGTTATATCGCTTACTTTGCCTCACATGGTGCCGCATGGTTTATTAAAAAAAAAAAAACATAAACATAAAAGAGATAGAGGGAACCTAGAGTTTCATTATTTCTATTTTTATCTTTTTGAACTCCATTTTGTTCTGAATATATTTTTTTTGCTTTTTATGTTTTAATAAACCATATGGCACCTTCGTGCCAAGTTAATGCGTCAAAGTGAGCGGTATAACTAGGATAGTATAGTAGCATTTCTCATAAAAAAATTCAGCCCTAGTAGCATTTCTCATATAAAAATTCTTAAGTTTTTAACAGTTGTTAGTGATCATAAGAGGGTAGCTAGTCAATTGAGTGAAAATAATGTCAATTATATGGTTAAAAGAGCAAGAACTGTTCCTTGGGGGGGACAAATCTTGTTTGCCCCAATGGAGTCCGTGTCCTTTGTAGTGTTCCCTGTGTCAGAGTCTTCTAATTCGGTGTGGCTCTACGATGGCGTCATTAATGTGGCATGTAGACCGGGTAGTAGTGCCACTAATACGGTGTGATTTTTTGATTTCCTTCTCTTAGACATTATCCTTGGGGGTTTGTTGTTATTTTTCCTGTCATAAGATCAAGGGTTCCCCGTACATTACGCCTACTATGCGGATGGATACTTGAAAGCTGGACACTACTTGAGGGGCCTTCAAATCAACGAGTCTCATCCCCTGCAGTACCCTCCCTCCTGTAGGTTTCGTCCAGAGGACCCTTCCCATGGGTCGGGTTGGAGACTTTATTTATTCTGGGTTGAAGACTTCCTAGGTTAGTCGACGAGGGCCAACATTCTTCTTCGTGGATTTCTCCACCTTCTTCGTCTCACTCTGCCGTTCATAGCCACTCCTTCGGAGACGTGGCCGCTATAGAGGGGGCAGAGACTGTTAACTCCTCCACGGCGAGAGTCAGCTACCACAGAGGTCAACCGCCCTGCTACCTTGGTGACTTTGATGAAGGTGCCAGCGAGGGGACTGACCAATGATCCCCTCGTGAAGTCACTATCGGCTGCTACTGCTGAGGTATTTGCGCACGAGGTTAAGATGGGCGCCCTCATCCAGAACATCTTTACGGCTGTGGTTCCTAGGCTAGCCGACGAGGGGCAACATTCTTCTTCGTGGATTTCTCCACCTTCTTCGTCTCACTTTGCGGTCGATAGCCACTCCTTGGGAGACGTGGCCGCTATCGAGGGGGCGGAGGCTGTTACTTCTAGCAACCGTGCAAAGATAGAGGGCAGGGCGAGAGGAAAATCCCTTTTGGATGTTGTAGTCAGCACGGGTTCGAGGAGTCTGGTCAATGACCCGCTCGTCCAGGCAGAGTAGCAATAGGGGGTGATTCCCTTTTGGATATTATAGTCCGCGCGGGTTTGGGGGCCCCATATGACGAACCGCCCATCCAGTCGGAGTGCCCAACAGAGGGTCCGCCTTTGTTCACAAGCCCTCCCTCCTACAAGTTGCGTCCAAAGTACCCTTTCCATGGGCCGGGTTGGAGACTTTGTTTCTTATGGGTTGCGCCTTTGGTTTTAATTCCCTTAGCTTTCGTTCACAGGCTTGCTGGGTTATAAGGGGGGAAGTCCCCTTACACCCATAATCATATCTCACTATTGGTTAAGGGGGTTAAGGATGGAATGGATTGGATTTTAATTGGGTTTTATGGCAATCTTATTACTGTAAAGAGAAAGGAGAGTTGACAACTTCTCAAGGCTCTCAAGCTTGAGACTACTAAGGGGTGGTTATGTGTAGGAGATTTCAATGAGATTTTCGGTTATAGAGAGAAGTGGGGGGGGGGGGGGGGGCTTAAGACCTTACAATCAATTAGAGGCATTTAGAGAGGCTGTAAAGGAGAGTGGTCTATGTGACCTGGGATTTATTGGTAATAAATATACTTGGTCTAATGACAAATGTGGAGTGGTTTTCACTAAAGAGAAGCTTGATAGAGCCTTTTGCAACAATACATGGGCTGAATTTACCAACCTCGAGAGTGTATGTCCTTTCGGTATTGAGTTCAAATCATTGTCCTCTACACATCACAGTGGAACATAATCTGTGTGACCTAGCTAGAAATGCTAAGCCTTTCAGGTTTAAGGCTAGTTGGTCCTTAAGGGAGGAGTGTTACTAGATAGTGGAGGAGGCATGGAGACAACCTAGGATGGCTAAGAATAAGTTGAGTTATGCTACTGAAGGTCAGTTATTAAAGGTACAAAAGGCCAACAAAGGACATTTTATTGAGAATATTAAATAGCTGCCAAAAAATTTGGATAGATTGCTTGAAGAAGATCACATAAGATGGAAGCAAAGAGCCAAACAAAAGTGGTTGAAAGAGGAGGATAGAAATACAAAATTTTTTCACCAGTGCACATCTCAAAGGAAGAAGACAAACTTGATTAAGAAACTGGTTGATGAAAGGAAAGGAAGTGCATTCCAAAGAAGGAATTTCTAACTTGTTTCAAGATTACTTTCAAAGTGTTTTAACAAAGCAATGCTGAAGGTTAATTCAAGAACTTGATTCTCTAGCAGCTAAGGTGTTGAAGGCTAAATATTTTCAGAATTTTACTTTTTAGAGGGCAAAACTGGGGTCTAGACCTTCATTTGTTTGGATAAGCTTTCTTGCAGCTAAACACATTGTGGAAGCAGGCTCCTGTTGGAGGGATGGTAATGGGAGTGATGTCCATTTATGGCAAGATAAATGGCTTGGTCATTCTGCTCTTAGTAAGGTTTTTAGTCCTATCAAGAAGCTGGCTGTGAAGCTACTTTGGCGGACTTGATTGAGCCTAACTCTAAGCAATGGAAGTCCGACTTAGTGCAAGAGATATTTGAGCAAAGAGAAGCCAACATTATTCTGAAAACTCCTATAAGCACTATGAACAATATGGACATAATTATATGGTAGGGCTCTATAGATGGTTGCTTTTCTGTGAGCAGTGCTTACCACATTGAGAAATCCAGGGAACTGACAGAAAAGGGTCAAGCATCAAGCAATAACCAATTTGAAGAAGTTTGGAAGCAAAGTTGGCAGCTCAATGTGAAACTTGGTGATAAGGTTTTTTTGTGGAGGGCTTGTCTCAAGGCTTTTCCTACCCAGTCCAATTTACTTAAGAAGAAAGTTGTAGATCACCGTTTATGTCCCATCTGTTGTATGGAAGAAGAGGATCTGATTCAAGCTCTATGGAGACGTGAGTCTGCTAACGATGTCTGGAGTCAGTGCTATAAAAAATTGCACAAATGCTACCTGCCTTAGTTTTCTATGCTGGAACTTTTTGATGCAATTCTAAACTCAATGGAGACTCAGGTTGTTCAAGAGTTTGTGGTGGTGGCTAGGAAAATTTGGTGGAGGAGGAATTGTTTTATTTTCAATAAAGAGTTCTCTCATCCTAATTTGATTGTGAAGGAAGCCAGAGTTATTCTTGACATGTTGGCAGAAAAGGATTTTAGTAGAAGCAACAGGATTAGACAGTTACGCTCATCAACTACAGATTGGAAGGCCCCTCCCTTGAATTAGTTCAACTAAACTGAGATGGATCTGTTGATAAAATGCACGAACTTATTGGAGTTGGTGTGGCTATGATGGACAGTGCATGCCAGATTATAGCAACAATGAGACCAAGAAAGCACTTATTCCCATACTATTTGATGGCTGAGGCGTATGGAGCTCTTCAGGCTATCAAGTTTGGTTTGGATCTAGGACTCAGATATGTTATCATTGAAGGGGATTCCTTACAAGTTATCAATGCTCTACATAGTGATAAGGAAAGCTGGAGTAGTGCTACTATGTTTATGTGTGAAGCTAAGCAGTTGATGAAAAGATTTGCTAAGTGGGAGGTTTCTCATGTTTAGAGAAATGACAATTTTATGGCTCACTTATTGGCAAAAGATGCTCTTTCCATTTCTGATATGATTGTAACTACGGAGGATGCTCCTTCTTGTAGCTCTTCTTTATTATAATGGAATGGCAATAGAGATTTTCCTTTAAAAGAAAAACGTATTATATTTACTAACATGATTAGTTTCATATCAAACTTAATTGTTCCCTTCTATTGTTCCTTCATCCTCTCTTACTTCTTTTATTAAAAAGGAAATAAAGAGAACCAAACCTACCAAAAATCTAGCGAAAATACAATGTCTTTGGAATAAAGGTGGCCAGCACTTCAGTCTTCAATGGTGGGTATTCACGCCATTCATGGCTATAATGATAGCGTCTTCTGTACGTAATCCTTTATAGTCATGATTACAAACACGGCACACCAGCGCTTGCTCATTCTCTGTCCAAACACTTCTAAAATCTTTTGAATAATTCTACTTATCATCCCCACACACCACACACCACATCTATTTTATTTTATTTTTTTCATTTTCCTATAACAAATATGTGGCTTATGGATGATAAGTAGAATTGTGAAGCCCATGCCCGTGGCCCAGCCAGCTGAAGCCCAGCCCGAAGACCCTCGAAACGACACCGTTTTAGTAGGTTAGTCATCCACTTTCTTTTCCTTCCCCCACCCCCCGATAGTTTTTCCCCCCATTTCTTTTCTCTCATCTATTTTGCTGAATACTCGTCCCCTAATCCTATTATCTCTACTTGGCAGTTTAGTTTTTCCCTTGTGGATGTTTTTTCTCCTCAAAGCTTTAGATCTCTCAACAGATTCATTTCCTATTCCTCTCTCGCATGGTGTTCTTTTGTCTACAGGTATCTCTCTCTCTCTCTCTCTCTCTCTCTCTCATTTTACACCTTGACTCCGAAATACAAGGCATTCACAGTCAACACTCTCTCTTTCTCTCTAGTGCAGATTTTTGTTGTGTGATTTTTGTGCTGCATTTTCGTGAGTCCCTGAAGCTTTGTAACCATCGAAGCCCACCACTGGTGACATCATCGTTCGCCAGTAGTCCATTCTCATTCTCTGTTTCTCTCGCACACACACACACATTCACTTCAAGTTATTTTATTTCACTCCAATGAAGTTTCTGGGACATTGTGGCGCCCCCAACCCCCTTTATAAAAATAAACCGGGATCGAGACGCCAGGATGGTGACAACACGGGTCACGCATCTCAACGAAATGTGTCCAAGTGTGTGCAACATGCAAAAGTGCACAACAAAAGTCACAGCGGATAATATAATAAGTCAACTAAGTACCAGAAATTTAAAAACAGGTGTCCAAAATAATTTATCTTTAAAAAGTTATACAATCATCCAAAATATATTACAAAAGGTAAATACATAAAAGACTAGGATAATAAATATCGATGCACAAGAGCAATCCCAGATCGCTCTCCCAACGGAGCCAAAGCCTAAGACTCATCATCCTCATCTGCATCAAAAGCTGCGATACCATAAACGGTACCGCAGGTAAGTATAACCCAAAATAACAACGTAATATAAATGCATTAAATGCGACCAACATGCATGCATAAAAAGAATATACATTTCTCTCAAAACATCATTTTCCGCGAAAATGATAATTTTCTAACACACGCCAAAATCCCATTTTTAGCCAAAACATATAATCCGTAAAACATTTACCAGGAAATGATTTACACAAAACTCAACCATTTATCGGACACTGTAGGCGGGACTCACAGGCAGGACTCTACCACCATCCCTGTTTACTACCATCCCTACCGCGTGCACCGTAGGCGGGAATCACAGGCGGGAAACAACCACCATCCCTGCTTAGCACCATCCCTACCGCATGTACCGTAGGCGGGAATCACAGGCGGGACTCTACCACTGTCCCTGCTTACCACCATCCCTGCAGTTCCTTTCCACACAATAGATACATAACAGAGCACTGTAGGCGGGAATCACAGGCGGGACTCTACCACCATCCCTGCTTACTACCATCCCTACCGCGTGCACCGTAGGCAGGAATCATAGGCGGGACACAACCACCATCCCTGCTTACCACCATCCCTACAGCGTGCACCGTAGGCTGGAATCACAGGCGGGACTCTACCACCGTCTCTGCTTACCACCATCCCTACAGTCTCTTTCCCCTTTTTCTCAAATCAATCAATCCAAACAAATCCAATTTCTCACACATGAAATCATAACTTTTCCCAACACATGCACATGAATGCAATACACGAAAACCCAGTTTTCTTTACAAACATGATCATGCATGAAATATTGATAAGTACATGCACCAACACTAATCCATAACAATCAACAACCAATAACCAATTCAATCAAACCAACCAAACAACTTCAATCACAATTTCATCCGACTCCCAAACTCCTCGGACTCAGTCCGGCAGGTCAAACAAATACAGTGAAATATGTTAGTGCAAAAATACATTTAAATTACGAAAGTTCTTTGGAGAAATACTTACAGTGCAATATAACAATTTCCGGAGGATCACGAAGTTGCAAGTGGTGACGTCTGAGTAACACCACAGTGTAAAATACACTGTGGCCGTGGGTCACAAATACCAACCTTTCAACGGGTGCAAACGAAGACCTAAAAATGATAGGGTAAGGCCTAGAGAGGTCGGTGAAGCCAATGGTGGTGGTGGTTTGCCGTGGGTGACGGCGCAAGGGGTGGTTTTAAGGCCAAATAGTCGAAATCGGAGATGGACTTGGTGGGGCTTCACCGGTGACAGATCGGAGCCGGGGTTGGGTCCATTGGGTTGCCAAGAGGTCGGGGATGAAGTGGTAGGAAGATGGTGGCCAATGGCGGTGCGACGGCGGCGCAACGGCGGAAGGAGTGTCGTGGCTTCGTGGGTCTCGAGGGGGCTAACGGCGGCACGAATGGAGGTGAGATTGGTGGGGTAGGACGGCCGGCGGCAGGGGAATGCAAGGGGCCGGGCGGTGACGACCACCGCCGACAGACGGCGGCGCTGGGAGGGGACGAAAGAATCGGGCGGAGGAGAGGAGAGAGAGAGATCGCGCGGGAGAGAAAGAAACCGAAGGAAAATAAAGAGAAAAAGAAAAAAAGGAGAAAAAGAAAATGAGAGGAAAGAAAAAGAGGGGAAAAGAAATGAGGTCCAATCCTCATAACTCGGGTCACAAAAATGATCCAACGGAAACGATTTTAAAACCACAAGTTAAATAAAATAATTTAAACGTAATGGTAAAGTCAATTTGAAATAATTAAATCCCACAATAATGAATTTAAATATTAAAAGCAAATTAAATGAATAACATTAAATAAATATTAGGAAAGCACATAAAAATAATTTTCACCAAATTAAAATCATAGAAATAAACTCACTAAAAATCCGACCAATTTTAAAGTAAGAGGATAAATTTCTGAATAAATAAAAATAATCCTTCAGTAAAAATACACTAAAATACGGGGTGTTACATCCTCCCCCCTTAAAATAAAATTTCGTCCTCGAAATTTGTAGGGCCAAACATCACGCTAGAACAGGATACCAGATGCAACCAGAACACACTTAATAGAATCACACAACCTCTAACACCCAACGAACATGGGTACAGCTTGCATAACTTTCTAAAACCCAGGAATAAACCACACATGGCATCCATTACGAAAGGTAAGATTAGACCCATACCTGCCATAACTCCAGCGTCCTGAGTCTCTGGAATCTCGTCGCCAGCACTACCAGGAGTCACCACATACACCCGAGCCTGAACTAGTTGCCTCTGATTAGTCCTACCACCGCGATGACCACCCTGATTCCCTTGGGTCCGATTAGGGCACTCACGAGCAAAGTGCCCCGTCTGACCACACTCAAAGCACTGGTTCCAACCCTGACGACACTCGCCCTCGTGGGCTCTATTACATCTGCAACAAACTGGAGCTCGACCCCCAATACGCATACCGGAAGCTGCCTGCGCTCGGGCCCCGATCCTTTGCACAAACTTCTGTGGCGACCCGGAGCTGCTCCCTTCACCATCAACGTTCAGTCACTTCTTACCCGGAGGGGAGCCTACCACAGCACCTCGCTCTCGCTCAGCAATAGAGGCCGCATCGACCAACTTCTGAAAGTTCTGGATTTCCAGGCATGCGACCTGCCTGCGGATTTGAGGGCGCAACCCTTCTTGGAAACGTTCAGCCCGCATCTCTTCAGTAGCAATGAGGTGAGGAGCGAACCGTCCAAGCTCCATAAATTTTCTTGCATACTGCTCGACAGTCATGTCTCCTTGAACCAAATTATTGAACTCCCGAGCCATTTGCCGTCTCACCGAAACAGGGAAGAATCGGTCATCAAATTCTTTCTTAAATCGCTGCCAAGACACAGCAGCCAAGGATCCCAACTTCATTTCTAAGAGTGGCCGCTTGGTCTCCCACCAATTTGCCGCTTCACCTTGCAACATATAGCTTCCATATAATACCCTCTGGGCCTCAGTGCATCCACAGACTTCAAACGTTCTTTCCAGATCTTGAATCCACCTTCTAGCCCGTAATGGATCCTCTTCACCAGAAAAGGCAGGGGTCCTATGCGCTAAGAAGCGCTCATAGGTGCACCCGGCCTGCATCGTCCTGTACTGTTCTCCTTTCTGTGGCCGAAAATTCTGTTGGAAGAACTCCGTCATCCTATTTAACGCCCTAGCCATGGCGTAGTTCCCATCACCCCTTGGTAACTCATCTTCAGGCACATCAGTTGGCCTTCTTGGTCTCACCATTTTTCCTGCCATAGCGTAACCCTTAACCCCACTTTCAACTTAAAACAAACTAAAATATAATTATAGTAAAATAGATTTAAAATACAAGAAGATAACTTGAAATCAAATAAAATAAAACCAACAAAATATAAAAACATACAATAAATTAAAACCATTTAAATAACATACTACAAACAAAATAATTTCAAATCACAACTTTAAAACTTTCTGGTACTGCACCTACAGGACATGTGGTTTTACCTAGAGCCGAACTGCTCTGATACCACCTGTGGCGCCCCCAACCCCCCTTATAAAAATAAACGGGGATCGAGACGCCAGGATGGTGACAACACGGGTCACGCATCCCAACGAAATGTGTCCAAGTGTGTGCAACATGCAAAAGTGCACAACAAAAGTCGCAGTGGATAATATAATAAGTCAACTAAGTACCAGAAATTTAAAAACAGGTGTCCAAAATAATTTATCTTCAAAAAGTTATGCAATCATCCCAAATATATTTCAAAAGGTAAATACATAAAAGACTAGGATAATAAATATCGATGCACAAGAGCAATCCCAGATCGCTCTCCCAACGGAGCCAAAACCTAAGACTCATCATCCTCATCTGCATCAAAAGCTGCGATACCATAAACGGTACCGCAGGTAAGTATAACCCAAAATAACAACGTAATATAAATGCATTAAATGCGACCAACATGCATGCATAAAAAGAATATACATTTCTCTCAAAACATCGTTCCCCCCGAAAATGATAATTTTCTAACATACGCCAAAATCCCATTTTTAGCCAAAACATATAATCCGTAAAACATTTCCCAGAAAATGATTTACACAAAACTCAACCATTTATCGGATACTGTAGACGGGACTCACAGGCGGGACTCTACCACCATCCCTGTTTACCACCATCCCTACCGCGTGCACCGTAGGCGGGAATCACAAGCGGGACACAACCACCATCCCTGCTTACCACCATCCCTTCCGCATGCACCGTAGGCGGGAATCACAGGCGGGACTCTACCACCGTCCCTGCTTACCACCCTCCCTACAGTTCCTTTCCACATAATAGATACATAACAGAGCACTGTAGGCGGGACTCTACCACCATCCCTACTGCGTGCACCGTAGGCGGGAATCACAGGCGGGACACAACCACCATCCCTGCTTACCACCATCCCTACCGCGTGCACCGTAGGCGGGACTCTACCACCGTCCCTACTTACCACCATCCCTACAGTCTCTTTCCCCTTTTTCTCAAATCAATCAATCCAAACAAATCCAATTTCTCACACATGAAATCATAACTTTTCCAAACACATGCACATGAATGCAATACACAAAAACCCAGTTTTCTTTACAAACATGATCATGCATGAAATATTGATATGTACATGCACCAACACTGATCCATAACAATCAACAACCAATAACCAATTCAATCAAACCAACCAAACAACTTCAATCATAATTTCATCCGACTCCCAAACTCCTCGGACTCAGTCCGGCAGGTCAAACAAATACAGTGAAATATGTTAGTGCAAAAATACATTTAAATTACGAAAGTTCTTTGGAGAAATACTTACAGTGCAATATAACAATTTCCGGAGGATCACGAAGTTGCAAGTGGTGACGTCTGAGTAACACCACAGTGTAAAATACACTGTGGCCGTGGGTCACAAATACCAACCTTTCAACGGGTGCAAACGAAGACCCAAAAATGATAGGGTAAGGCCTAGAGAGGTCGGTGAAGCCAATGGTGGTGGTGGTTTGCCGTGGGTGACGGCGCAAGGGGTGGTTTTAAGGCCAAATAGTCGAAATCGGAGATGGACTTGGTGGGACTTCACCGGTGACAGATCGGAGCCGGGGTTGGGTCCATTGGGTTGCCAAGAGGTCGGGGATGAAGTGGTAGGAATACGGTGGCCAATGGCGGTGCGACGGCGGCGCAACGGCGAAGGAGTGCCGCGGCTTCGTGGGTCTCGAGGGGGCTAACGGCGGCACGAACGGAGGTGAGATTGGTGGGGTAGGACGGCCGGCGGTTTGGGAATGCAAGGGGCCGGGCGGTGACGACCACCGCCGACGGACGGCAGCGCTGGGAGGGGACGAAAGAATCGGGCGGAGGAGAGGAGAGAGAGAGATCGCGCGGGAGAGAAAGAAACCGAAGGAAAATAAGGAGAAAAAGAAAAAAGGAGAAAAAGAAAAGGAGAGGAAAGAAAAAGGGGGGAAAAGAAATGAGGTCCAATCCTCATAACTTGGGTCACAAAAATGATCCAACGGAAACGATTTTAAAACTACAAGTTAAATAAAATAATTTAAACGTAATGGTAAAGTCAATTTGAAATAATTAAATCCCACAGTAATTAATTTAAATATTAAAAGCAATTTAAATGAATAACAATAAATAAATATTAGGAAAGCACATAAAAATAATTTTCACCAAATTAAAATCATAGAAACAAACTCACTAAAAATTCGACCAATTTTAAAATAAGAGGATAAATTTCTGAATAAATAAAAATAATCCTTCAGTAAAAATACACTAAAATACGAGATGATACAGACATGATTTCATAATGTGTAGTATGTGGGTTTTCTTTGGGCAATTTTTTTTGTGTGTAAGCAAACACCATGTGTTGGCCGTTTTTGTACTATTCGGGGTTGTGTAGTGGCTGTTTTTGTACTATTCATGTTTTATACGACTGTTGGAGTGGAGCGTAAATTACTTGGAGGTACATTATTGCTGAATTGGTTGAGTTCTTGGTGGTTGCTTGGAGTTAGGGGCCACTGGAGGGGTTGATATATTGATTATTAGAGTTTGATGTTGGCTTTAGTGGGTGTATAGGTCAATATTGAGGTTGGTTTGTAAAAATATGCATGGTGTTTTAGAAAGAAAATGTGAAAAACAACCACAGTATATATTTCGCATTCACTCATGAAATATGTTTTAAAGAGAAAAGAAATGCTTTTGACATGAATAGTGTAGACATGAGCAATATTTGACATGTTTTTGAAATGTGCAAAAGAGCGAATATAAAAATTGAGGTTTTTATACGTATGATATGAAAATGATTTGGATATGTTTTTTATCAAATGAAAATGATATGAATATGTTCAGCACGTGGTTTGATATATGAAAAACTTTTGGCATACTTATTTGTTTTGATTCTGATTCTAAATATAGTTTTGATATGATGATACCGGTTCACGTGATATGGTTGGTACCAACATGGTATGATATGATATGAGTGCACCCACTTTGTTTCCACCCACTTTCCAAACAAAGTGGTCTTTTATGTGTTCTTTCCTGTGTGTAGACTCGGGGCTCTGAGATTGAAAAATGAGAAGTTTCACAATATGATACTGCCTGGTTCGGCCACTGGGCATAGCACAACCCTACCACGGGGGTTAAATATGGTATATGGTATGATATAATACGAGACAATACGATATGATATGATGTGATATGATATGATATGATAAGATAAAGATGTTTAATTATGTTATGCCAAAGCGTTTTTGAATATGAAAATGGTTTATGAATATGAAAAGATTGAAAAGTCGCTCTGATTTTATGATAATACGTTTTGAGATGTGCATATGAAAATGAAATGTTTTGTTTATGCATGCCCTAAAAAGGCTCGTGTTTACATAATATTATATGTTTTCTGCTTACTGAGTTGTTGATAACTCACCTCTTATCTTCACAATATTTTTCAGATGATATTGATGACCCAGCTGGGGGTCAGGAATAAAAATTGGAGCATAACTAGATATCGATAGAAGGTCGAGTACCTATGGGTACCATTGTTAGTAGAAGGGTTTAAATTGGGTATTTGAAGTTATTATGTTATTTGGATCTTTTGAGACTTAAAGATGTATCAGATTATTTTGTTGAGATTATTGGGAGATTGTGGAACCCCATGGTTTATGTTATTTTGTAATGATGACTTATGGAGTTTATAATATGTTTATTTGAAAAATATGAGATTGTGTAATATTTTGTAATATGGAAAATATGTTTATAATATTTTGTAAGTGACAGGTAGAAATTCTCCAACCCATTCGGGTACGGGGCGTCTCCCAAGCGCGTAAAGTGTATCCACCTGGTTGAAATGCGAGCAAAAGTGCTATGTTCCTGGGAAAACAAGCAAAAAGTGTTGTGAACAGAAGGCAAGCAAAGAGAACTCGAACTCCAGATGAGGGACAACTGAAGAAGTGCTCATACCCCGGGGGTGAGCAAGGCAAGTGCCTAGAAAGGCAAGCTCTCCCACCATGGGGGAACCAAAATTGCTCGTAATTCGAAGGGCGAGCAATACTACTCATAATAGTATCGACCCACTGCCAGCTTGGGCACAAGCACATGGAGCTCACACTTGGGGGTGATTAAAGGGTGCTCGAATCTAATCGAGCAAAAGTCCTCGTCCTAGGGCACGAAAAATTCAGTGCATGTCGCCTAGGGCAACCAACAATATCTAAAAACTGTTGGGTGAGCACTTTGCTACATTTCATACCCGGGAATCATGCCCTATCTCTACATGTATTTGACCCAAATCAAATTGATCGGATTAAATGAGAGCTCGCTTCCCAAGCATATAAAGCGTGCTCTTCTCAAATGGCAATGAAAAGAGCTCACCCCAGTAAGTGCTCTTCCCAGTGGTGGTTATTCAAAAGTAACTGAAGTGATGTTTGCAATAGTTCTCGTTCCGGGGTGAACATAAGTCAAAAAGGCTCACCATGGCTAGCAACAAGTGCTCCTTTATGGCAACCAAAAGAGCTCACCCCGAGAAGTGTTCCTCCAAGGAGCGAGCATTCAAAAAAATAAATGAGGTGTTGTTTCCAAAATCACTTGTCCCAGGGCGGGCAAAACCAAAAAGTGCTCGTAACGAGCAACAACATCTCGCACCCGTTAGGCGAGCACTTTGCTTGCATTACATGCCTAGGAATCATGCCTGATCTCCATAAGTATATGGGAGAAAATTAGTCATATTACATGGAAGCTTGGCTCCCAAGCATGTAAGGCATGCCAGAAAAGTATCTGATCAAGTCAATGGCAGAAACCCCCACTAGAAATCTCCATCTCAAAACCATCAAGTTGATGGCAAATGCTTAGCAAAAATCTCCAGTTGAGATCCATCAAGTCGATGGTAGAAATATCAACCAAAAATCTCCATCTCAGAACCATGGGTCTTTGGTGTGAAAGTGAAGATATTGCTAATTATTTCCACCATGGGTCACATCATGGTCAGGGAACAAACATGGTTCTCCAATTTCTTTAGAAAGGAAGATGTTTGAAGTAAAAGGAGAATAAAAGACCAGAATAATGAATTTGAAGAATAGGGTAGGTAGAGAGTGGCAAGTACGACAGAAGATGAATATGAAGATGAAGTTGGTTCTAGATATTTCTGGTTATCATCAGTTGGTTCTTTTTATCTATTTCAATTTGTTGCTAGGGTATTTTAATCTTTCAGATATGTGATAAGGGCATTTTAGCCTAACTCGAGTCTCTTGCAGGGGCACTTTGGTTGGACCAACATCTGTAGTAATGCATTTAAGTCCAACATGGCATTTGTAGAGGGCCATTCTGGTCCAAGTCATCACATGAATTCCTACTTGGTAGGGTCTAAACTCGCTCTTTTATTATAGATAGATAAGTAGGATCATACAAAGGAGCACACAAAGGAAAAATATCCCTTTAATTTTGGAAAGTGAGCAATGACACCAAAGACATGATCATGGGATCTGTGTGGAGGAAGTCCTTTGGGATCACTAAAGACACCCATATATTGGTTGAGTAATTTTTGGATGGGTTGGGGTATTTCTCCAGGTTGGAATTCTTCTTTTCTTTCAATCAAGTGTAATAATAGCCCATTCTTTTCTAGCTGATTATGCTTGTTAATGTTTCTCTCCTTAATGAGATTGGAAGGATATAGTCCATGCAAACTTACTGCTTGATCCTTATACTGAAATTGCATTGATAGGTCTCTAAAATTCCATAAAATGGGTCCCAAATCGCATAGCCATTGGATTCCCAATACCATATCACAACTTGCAAGCACTACGACATAGACTGTGATGAAAATAGTGCATTGCAATTTGATTCTAAGTGCTGCACATCTTCCTTCACTCACTACTTGTTCTCCATTTGCTGCCCTCACTCTCACGTTCTCATTAGGGTTTACTAGAAAACCTCCTTTACTACAACAGAGGGATTCATAAATTATGAGTACTTCCAATGTCTATCAATACTACCACTTCTTGGTTTCCTACACTATCTTTGATCCTCATAGTTTTAGGGATTAAGGACCCAATGAATGTATGTAGGGAAATCTCAGGATTGGTTGGATTAGTGACAAAATCCAGGAGCACTTCACTAGTTGTTTCCTCTATTTTTGGAACCTCATCTAGTTCCTTCGCCACTTCTTCTATTAAAATTAACTTAGGTTGTTGACACTTACGGCCAGGATTGCACTTGGAATTGCTATCGTACGTAATAGAGGTCTTTGTCTCTCATTTTCTTCACTTGGCATTGGCTGATTTTCTGAACTGGAATAATGGCTTGGTCTATTTTTGGAGTTGTTGAGGTGGCCATAGGGACATGTCTAAGAATTCCTGTCTCATGGTGAGGGTTTAGGGTTCGGTGGTTTTTTCTGTTGACACCTACATGTTCCTTCTAAATCTTGGCAAGCCTAGAAGCTGTCAATAAATTGTTGGGATTTCAACATTTGTGGTGGTAATCCAATCTCAACTTTCAGCTCGCTAAGGAATCATCTCAATTTGTAAGCCTTTGAAAGCCCCTTAGTCTATTGGTCAGTGCTTCAAAACTAGACGTATGCTCTTCCACCGAGCTAGTTTGCTTAAGTCTAGTTAAGGACTCTATGGGATCATCATAGGAGGAAGGTCCAAGCCTTGCCAAGATAGCCCTTGTCCCTCCATATGGACAGAGGCTAGCCTAAGTTTATGCTAGGGTAGTGTACTGTAGAATGCAAAAAAAAAATGATTGGTCTTATATAACTAGCCATTAGGATCCTCACCATGAAAAGTAGGGAAATCGATTCTTATCAATCTAGTATAAGGCTCCCCTCCTTGCTCAACATGTTTCGATGCATATGAATGTCCAAGGAAGATTCCCCATGAGAGGTGCTTTGATTACGCTTTTGCAACTCCAAAGTCAAGGAGACCAGCTGCTACATGATTGAATTCGACTATCGATTGAGGGCCAACATTTTGGTTTCTAGGTTCTTAACCTGGGAATCTGTAGACTTCTTGAGGGTTGTGAGACCATCCTGTAGTTAATTGAGGCGAGTACTTTCTACTATGGATGTCACTTGGGATCAATCTCTAATACCAGAATGTAACGTCTTGGTCGAGCTCGGTCAAATTGCTTTAAAGAAAAGTTCAGAAAATGGGCCAACCTCACTTTGAGGGTGAGTTCCTTCAAAAAAATAAGAGAGGGAGAGAGAGAGAGAGTACCAGAAATGTACTAACTTCTTGCATACCAAATTCATACTAGACGCTACAGTAAAATAGGGACTAACCTTAAGAAATCTAACATAGAAACAAACTGCAACTGGGCTTAATAGGCTCACTAGACTCGACTTAAAGCAAACTTGAATTAAAATAACTGAATAGCCCGCCTACAGTCTACCCATGAAGGGTAGCCTTTTATTAACCCGACCCAAACTTAATAAGTTTGGGCCCAACTATCCCAAAAACTCTAATTGCTGACCCAACATGCAAGTCTGCGACAATACTTCACTTCTCCTCTCCACTGTATGGGGATGTTTGAAAATAAATATCATCTCATCTTATTTCATTCCTAAATATCATTTAAATACAAATACTTTTAAACTAATCATTACAATCTTTTCAAACTAATTATTACAACTTTCAAAAATTTCCAAACAAAAGAAAATTCAACATTTTCAAATCTCAAAACAAAAGTAATATTAAAAAAATTATATTCTAATAATATTTTAACTTTATAATATTTTTATTCAACTTTTTATCTCTCATTTCCCAAAATCCAATAAATACTTAACTCAAACTATCTTACCACTATTCACAAAACATCTTACTATTTTCTCAAAATTCTCTTATCATCTTATTTCTCAAGTATCCGGGAGTCGTTTGGATAATGAGTTGATATGAGATGAGTAGGAGTGTAACCGATCAGGTCGTTTCAACCGCACCGGTACTTTCGGTTTTACCGATTCTGGTCTGGTTTTTCTTGTATACTATATAGTATATTGTAGTACATAATAATATAGTGATAATAAATTGTAGTATATTATAATATATTATAATATATTATAATATATAGTGATATGATATTAATATAACAATTAATACAATAAACAAAAGTGATAATATATAGTTATTTATATAGGATTTTAAAATTTAATATTATATTAGTTAGTAATTTACCATATAACACCAAATTATTTTGTATAAAATTATATATAAAAATTATATAAAATATAAAATATCATATAACAAATATTTTATACAATATAAAAAATTATTATATATATTTATATATATATAAACCAGTCCGGTGTTAGAAAAAATGAAACTGATATCGAACCAAACCCACCGGTCCAGTCCAGTTTACCAATTCATAAGTTTTTTTTTTCACCCCCAGAGATGAGTTAAGATGGTATGTAAATAGTAGTGAGATTGTTGAGTTGAGATGAGATGTGTTGTTTTTAAAAGTTTGTGTGTTTGGATTTAGAAGTGAGATTAGATGTTTTTAACTTTTTGATGGATTTGATAGTTGTGGGTCCCACCAATTGCATAATATTTGTAATAATTGAGTATTATTTATATATATATATATATATATATATTGTAATGATAGTTTTTGCTGTTTGTAATGGTTTCGGAATTTAGATTAATCAATCATTTTCAAAAATAAAATTTTTTATCATAATATATATCATTCTAATTGTGAATTAGAAATTATTAAATATTGTTGGTTATTGTAGCTTGAACCCATTATTTCAGATGGGTCCATATTAATAATTATGGGTGAGTCCGGTAAAAAATTGACAGTTTAATATTCACATTACAACACAAAAATTGATCATTTGTTTATAGCGAAAAAACTACATACATATCTAAGCACCACGCATATACAATTTTACCGTTATGATTTGGAATTTTTTATGTTAAAATTATCAACATTAGCTTATTCCAAACCTATTCAAAGACCGTTGAGAAATTCAAAATATACTTAGTAAGTATTTATAAATTTCAATAATAAAAGTACATCCTTACAATGAGAATAAAATTACATATATGAAAAATAACAATCAATGGCCATCCCTATCTGCCCACAACGGATTGGTCTTGCCATAAAATGATTGTTTAGTATGGGTATGGAGTTTTGGAAGAGAAAAATTTTGGGAAAGTGGGTTCTGCCATCTGAAGGATGAGGCTTGCTTTTGAGGCCGTGTTACTTTTGTGAGTGTACTCGGTTTGCATTATGCATAGAACGTGAGATGGGTTGAGTTCAATTAGATGAGTTTTTATAAATTGTGTTTTGTGCGTTTGGATTGTGGAATGCCTTTACCATACTAGATGAGTTGCAAGGCTTTTCTCTCAGCTCATTAACCAAAACTCGCTGAGACCCACTACAAAAAAAATTCATTTTTGGGACAATTTTTTTTTGAGACGAAATAAAAATTGTTCCAAAAAATGAGATCTATGAACGAAATTCAAATTTCATTCCTAAAAAATGACGGAAGGTGTTTACCAGTCGAACACGTTAGAACGGTATATGTAGGGACAACAAATTTCTTCCTGAAAAAATAAATGTTTGAACATCCATTAAAATAGTTCGAGCAAAATAAAATAAAGATTCAAACAGAAATTATATATGGTCGAACGAAAATTTGGCGCGTTAAGTGACAAAAATTAGCAGGACATTGACTTACCGTTCAAACAACATAAAAATCGTTCGAACGTTAAGGTTAATTAATGTTCGAATAGATATTATATATGATCGAACGGAAAATTGACGGGTTAAGTCATTAAATTTAACCAAACATTGACTTACCGTTTGAATAACATACAAAACATTTGAACTTTCATGATAATCAATGTTTGAACACATATTATATATAATCGAAAGGAAAATTGGCAGTTTAAGTCAATAAATTTAGTGGGACATTGAATTACCATTCGAACATATTACTATACCGTTTGAACTAATAAGTTATTAATATTTGAATGTAGAATAAAGTGTTCGAACAGAGATTAGAAATGTTTGAACCTGAAATATTCTGTTCAAATGGTTATAGAATTTTTACAATTATTGATGGCAACAAAATACCTTACTTAATTATGGATAAATTTTTAATTTATATAAAATTTAGCAATTAAATAATAAAAATAATAGAAAACAATAATTAATTTAGAAAAGAAAAAAAAATGTAATTCATAATTAAACTAAATTTACAAAACACCAAATATTGTTCATACCAAAAACAAAAAAAATGTAAATAAAAAATAGAAACTACTAAGATCCCAACACTCTGCACACATCCTCGACTGCAACTAGGCGTGTCTCTAGCCGTGTCTGTTATACCATTTGATCGAATCCATAATCGTTCGAATGTATAAATTTTTACATCCCCATTCAAATGTGTCTTATATACGTTTGAATGAGGATATTAAATTCTGTTCAAATGTATGGTGAACCGATCAAACGTTTGACATTTGAGTTCCTACTGTTCAACGAATACAACATTCATTCGAATGGCTTATGTATCAAACTCAACCATGGCTAAGTCAACTCAGCAGCCATGGAAACGAAAGGAATCCTCCGATTCCTATCGTTTCTTCCACAAATATCAACTATACAATGATGGGTAAACAGCCTACGGTGAATTTTCGGCCACCTATGGTGGCTATCGACCTAAAATAGTATTTTTCCTATTTTTTTCAAATAATCTGACAAAACTTACTTAGAATAATCGAAACAAGGTATATAAAGAGCATACCACTTGAAAGGAAGGATTGTTCGATGACGACGGTGATGATGATGTTCCACTATCTACGGGGTCCGTTCAAGCGAGTTTGAATGGTTGTTTGTAAGAGGTGATGGCATTGAAAAGCCTCCTCCGATACCTCATATGTACAAAACCGTTCGAACTGTATGTTATACGTCTGAATGGTTTTGACTTAGCGTTCGAATTGTGTTCATTTCAAACTTAGTAAATTAATTGATTTTTTATATTTAATATATTATATACTATATGATATTATATGTATGATATATCGATACTAATATACTATATGATAATATACTATATTACTATTAGCATATACTAATACTATATATTATAGTATTTATATATGAAATCACTATATGATATATATACATATTATATATTATATGTATATCATAGTATATATATGTATGTATAGTATTCATATATACCATAGTATATTATATTTATGTATAGTATATCACTATATGATGATATGTAGTATATATCACTATATGATATATATCAATATATTAGTATAGTATTTATCATATATCACTATAATATATAGCAATATAGTATATATCATATATCAATATAGTACATATATTAGTATTATATAGTATATATGGTACATGTTATACTATAGTATATGATAATGTTATATCACTATAATGTTATATTACTATCATATATGATAGTCTATATTACAGTATATATATGTATAGTATATCACTATATGATATGTAGTATATATCACTTTATGATATCTACTATATGCTTGTATATAATACTTATATTTTTTATTGGTTTATTATATATTTGTTTATCTTTTATCTTTTTATAAGATTTTTTATATTTTCATTTTTTGTTAGAATAATTTTTATAAATTCTTTTTCCTTTTTTGTGTCTTCTTGAAGGAGCTAATAATGGAGTATAACCAAACTGTTTACAAAATGTACCTATATATTACTATATATTATATACTATATGATATTATATGTATGATATAATATTAGTATATGCTAACGATACTATAGTATATTAGCTTTATATATTAACATATGCTAATCACAATATATTTATATAACTATATATAGTAATATTTGTAAAAAAAATATATATATATATAGTAATAAATTAAAACGTATAGTGTAGATATTAGACTATAACAAAACATTTAGTAATATATGTTCGAACGCTATGACATACCATTCGAATGCTTAATCAGTGACTGAATGATTTTAGTCATGATAAAGCACGTTCAAACATTTTCTAGGGTTTTTGGAGATTCTGAAATAGTGCCGGGAATGTCTCCAATCAATCCCTGAGCAGTGGAGTAACGATCAAATGATACTTTATTACCATTCGAAGGTGGGCTCGAAAATTTGTCAAGCGGGAAAATTGTCATGTCGAATCACGTTCGAACGTATAATATTTACGTTTGAACGGTAAGCAACTTAACAAGGCACATAGGTGACAACTTTTATCGCCTTAATAAGAGAAGTTTTAAGTTGGACGACGGGGTTTCGTGCACTTTGAACTTATTACAATGACAATTAATCGTAATAACTGCAAAAATTCTACATGAACTTAAATACCCAACAACACCTCTTATTCTCGTTCATCCCCTATTCTCCTTCAACCTAGCATTGCTCTCTCATTTTCTCCCCCACACTACTTCGTTCTTCTCCCATTTTGATTAGAGAGAGACAAAGAGTGACATAGAGATAGAAATAGAGTGAGTTAGATTGAACTCACATTGCAAAGAGGGCTGCACACGAATTTTTCAAAGGTATGTTCTTTGTTCACTGAACTAGAGTGAGTTAGTTTATGTTCACTAATGTTATTGTTTGTTTACATGTTGTGTAGGTGTTTTATTGTAGGTTGAATTGTTTGGGATTGCATGGAAGGTATATTTTGTATTTTATAGTTTATAGTTTTCTCATTATAATTGATGTATTTGTGTATTTGTCGATATTATGCATGATTTGTGAGATTGTGTTTGAGGATTGTAGTTCTTGATATTGTTCTGGGATTGCGTCAGGAATTTGTGTTGAATCCGTTCGAACGTATATATGTTACCATTCGAACGGTACTATTTCGTTCGAACATTAACTTGCATTGAATACATATTACATAACAATAATAATTAATAGTTAAAAAATAATAGTTAACATAATTATAATTAATAGTGAAGAAATAATAGTATAAATAGTTAAAAAATAATTAATAGTTAACATAATAATAATTAATAGTTAAAAAACAAGAGTTAACAAAATAATAATTAATAGTGAAAAAATAAAAGTATAAATAGTTAAAAAATAATTAATATTTAACATAATAATAGTTAACATAATAATAATTAATTGTTAAAAAATAATTGTTAACGTAATAATAATTAATAGTTAACATAAAAAAAGTATTAAAAATACTTAAAGAAATATTAACAAATACTTAATACTTTAAAAAAGTATTAAAAAATGCCTAATACTTAATAACGTGTAAACTTATTCTAATAGCTAAACCCTAAATTTATATAAAGATCGATAATTTTATTAGTTGTTGTTTGATATATTCTCATATCTTGCATTGTTGTTATATATTACTCTCGTGTCTTTTATGTTTCATCGAAATAAATCTTAGACTCGTTCGAGATTATCAATCCTGATGAATGGTTGATTGGTAACTCTTGAATTGTCCAAAGTTGACAGTTTGTGATCGTAAGATCATTCTCGCAAACCATCCAACTGTCTCTGTTAGTGTCCAACATTATGATTTTGGTAAAATCATCCCTTCTTGTTCTCTAGATATGCAGTTTCAGTGATGGTGCCTCGACATGTTATTCATCGGTGCACACAATCAAACGAGCATATTTGGAGAATTATGGGCTGCTGACATTTTGTTGAACGTGACAGATGATAGTTTATAGGTTGGCGACTATGATCTTTCAATCCTGAATGGGATAGGACTAACTACCCGGTGAAAGAAAAAAATTGCATAATGATTTAGATACATGTATGCGCTTGTTGATGCCCACATGACTGTTTGTAATAGGTTATTAGGCATGGATAAGAATCGGATGTGAGTTAGAGATCGCTCGGAAGAGTATTACAATGTATATGCTGATGATGTTAAGAAATTCTTGGAGTTCACATCCTGTACAGTTGATAATGATGGGCGTATTAGATGTCCATGCCGACAATGCAAGAATTTGCGTTCTCATAAGATAGATTTGGTGAGAGAAAATCTGTTTGTCAAAGGTATTGACCAGGATTATACTGATTGTGTCTTACACGGCGAATCATATCTAACGTCATTCGAGCCTCCACATGAAGAAGAAGACATCGATAAAGATGTACCGCTAAAGGTTGTAGGTGATGAATACGATAAAGATATGGAGCAAATGCTAAGTGACATTGGTGAGGGAATGTTTATGGATGAAGGTGATACGAACAAATCAAATTCAAATGATGTGGGTCATAACACTTTCGCACACTTGGAATGATTCACATCGTGAGTTATATCCAGGATGCAGAAGGTACAGTAAATTTTCATTTACAGTTAGACTACTTCACATAAAATCCATGTGCTAATTATATATTAGGGTTGTCAATATGTTACTCGAGTTGCTAAAAAGAGGCACTTCCAATAGACAATATTTTACCTCAAAACTTTTATGAAACAAACAGTTGAAACGAGGACTTGGGTTTAATTATAACGTAATACATGCATGTAAGAATGACTGTGTATTATTTTGGGGAGAGAATGAGCAATTGAATGAGTGTCTCATTCGTCATGAATCAAGATAGACATCTGAGAAGCAGAACGCGCCACGATAGGTCGTGCGTCACTTTCCATTAATACATAGATTACAACGGTTATTTATGTCACGTGCAACGGCTGTAGACATGACATGACACTCGTCGTCCAGAGTCAGGAACGACGATGTCTTGACATATCCTGCTGACTCCCAAGTTTAGAATGAATTTGATTTGGAACACCCATGGTTTGCTAAAAAATCTCGTAATGTGCAACTTGGGTTGACAACAGATGAATTTAACCTATTTGAGAACATGAGTACTAGTCATAGTACTTGGCCAATTGTACTTATATCGTATAATCTTCTACCATGGAAATGTATGAAAAATCCATATTTCATAATGAGTTTGTTCATTCTAGGTCTGAGATCACTAGGAAATGATATAAATGTACACTTACATCCATTGATTGTAGAATTGAAATATTTGTGGGAGAATGTGGTCCTATCATTTGATTCATCAATAGGCAAGTCGGTCAAGATGAATGCTGCCGTGTTATGGACAATAAATGATTTTCCCGCTTATGAAAACTTGTCAGGTTGGAGTACTAAAGGGAAAATTACATGTCCGACTTGTAAAAAACATACCAAATCTGAATGGCTTATGTATGAGAGGAAATTATGCTTCATGGGTCATCGTCGATTTTTACCTGGTGACCACAAATGTCTTGGAAATTCTAAGATGTTTGATGGCACTGTTGAATGGCGGCACGCTCGACTATATTTTTCTAGAGAAGATGTACTTGCACAATTTGTAGATGTCAGTTGTAATGAATTTGGTAAAAAGCAATGGAAGAGAAAACAAATTGCGAATGAGTTTAATTGGACAAAGAAGAATATATTTCTCAAACTCCCGTACTGGTCGACAATCCGTTTACAGCATAGTCTCAATGTTATACATATTGAAAAAAATATATGCGAGTCCGTGTTGGGAACATTGATGTCAATTGAAGGCAAAACGAAGGATATACTAAACTCACGAAAGAATTTGAAGCGGTTGGGATTAAGACTGAAAATGCATTTGCAACAAAATGGTTCGTTTGTTTACATGCTGATTGGGTGGTATATATTATCAAGGAACGAAAGGGCTAAAATTTTTGACTGGCTAATGAAGATTAAATTACTAGACAGTTATGCCTCGAATCTAACAAGATATGTGCAAACAAATGACTTGAAAATTATTGAATTAAAAAGTCATGATTGTCATATATTTTTACAATCTATCTTTCTTGTTGGTACCCGTGGGTAATTGATGAGAGATGTGCGCATGAACTTGACTGAGTTGAGTGTATTTTTTAAGGACTTATGTACTAGGACGTTGAATGTAAAAGTTTTGGATCATATGAAAAGGGGAATTGCTATAATATTGTGTAAGCTAGAGAGTATTTACCCACCGTCATGGTTTATCTAGCCATTCATTTGTCACGTAAGGCTTGACTTGCAGGACCAGTCCAATATAGATGGATGTATCCCATTGAACGATTTATTGGAAAGTTGAAACACACAGGGGGTAACAAGGCTTGCCCAAAATGATCAATTGCATAAATATATATTGACGATCAGTGGCATACCTTCTATTCCAAATACTTCCATGGAGTTAACACGATGTTTGATCAGCCGTAAAAAAACTTTGATGTTGACCAATCAAGACAACAAAATGAGTTTTTTGTGTTTTCTCAACAAGTACGTCTACTTGGTGCAGCGTGTGGTTATGATTTGCATGGAAGTGAGTTCGAGAAATCTCAGTGGTACATGCTAAAAAATTGCCCTGAGATAGAGAGTCATTTGAAGTAAGTTGTCATTATTTGTTAATTAATATTTTAATTTAGTTAAAAAAATTATAAAAAGATCAATTATTTGGTAATCTTTAATTTCAGTGATCATATGAATTTGGTTAAAGAATTTGGAGTAAATGATATAAACTAGAACCACGAAAGGAGTTTCCGAAATGGTTTGAACAACGGGTAATGACATTATAGATACGTGTTTAAATTATCAAAAAACACATTGATTGTTTATTTCTGTATATTTTTGCTTTATTCAATATGTAGGTTATATAAATGCATACAAGTAATCCAAACGATATATCGGACGAGTTGTATGTATTGGCGCGTGGCCCCTCGAGATCCACTGCTCAATATTCTGCATGTATTTCTCAAGGAAATAGGTATCAAAGAATAGATTGAGAACATTATAGGAAAACACAAAATAGTGGTATCCTAGTCGAAGGAAGTTATGACGGAGAAAACATTGATTTATATGGAGTTATTGTCGTTATAATTGAAATGAGATTGGGGGAGCCTGTGGTATATCTGTTTAAGTGTGATTGGTGGGATTTAAGCAATCATTGAAAGGAAAAATGCAATAATGAATATTTTTTTAGTAATAATATATCAAAAAAATAATATGAAGATTTTCCTTTTATTTTGGCTTCCCAAGCATCTCAAGTATTCTACTTAGATGATCCTGAGTTAGGAAATCAATGACGAGTAGTACAAAAGTTTTCAACAAGAAATATATATGTTATCCCTGAGGCGGAGGGACATGATGAAAAAGAAGATGATCCCTTTACTCAAGAAGCATACCAAGAGAGTCAACACGTTTTTAACTTATTTGTGGATTTGTGCTAGTATGAGATGATTTCATTACATAGTGAATATATTGAGGCTGAAATTGTTGATGCGACAATTAAGCAAAATGTTGAATCATCTAAAGTATCTACAGATGATAAGGGCGAAACTACAAATGAAACTGATACAGATGATTGACTAGTTTTGTGTTCACATTACACATTATGACAAATTTTTATGTAATTAATGTATCAGTATTTCAAAATTATTTCACATAAGAGGAAGAAAGTTTGCATCCCATCTCTACTTGTTCCTAACTCTTCGTCTAACTCACCATTAGAGATTGACTCTACAGAATAAGATAAAATCTAATTGTTATTTTGTTTCAATTAAGATCATTTATGCATATTATATCGTTTCTAACCATTATTTACTTTGTTTCTACAATGAACTAAATATTTTATAGAGCTAACAATACAATTTCCTCAAGGTCAAGGCACTACTAGATGTGTGACGTTGGAAAAATATCGTAAAGTAGGTATGAAAAACATACCGAATGCGAAGGACAACAAGCAGCTTGGCTTGTATCGCATGTGGGTGCTCTTACACGAACTTATGCACCGTTGGCTACGAGTTCATAGCAAAAAGTCTCCAACGATGTGAAAGAGTTTATCAAGAAGCATTGTTTGGTAATGTTTAAATAATTTATTTATATTAATATTGTTTAATATATATGCAAAATTTAGATTATTCTGGGTGATAATATTTTTGTGTATATATTTTTTGAAGGATGCATTCAAACTAAATTTTGGTCGGAAAGAGGAGCGTAAGACTGTCGATGAGTTTATGTATAATGCATTCCGCAAATATAAAGCGATGTATTATAAGCATTACAATAAGTTCAAGAACAAAGAAGATGCACGCCAACATCCTTTTCAGGATGTCCGACCTTCCGATTGAGAAACACTATGTGACATGTTTGATGATCCATCATATAAGTTAAATTAAATGAATTTTTTTACGTGTCCTATTTATATTTTTTGCTTTTTAATATTTACAACTTCTATGTAAGAGCGAACTTCTATAAACAAAATAAATAGATCGAAGTTGAAGATTTCTAATTATGCAGGCTTAAGATTTTTCCATCGCCTCTCTATTATTGTATATAGTTTGTTATTCGGAGGTATTCTAATGACTTTAAATCTCAACAAATATCTCTTGTAGTAAGAGTTAAATATCAATTATGATCTAACAAAATTATATGGTGCATCACATACTGATCGTAATTGAGAGTGGACTCATCCCGATGCTCATAAAAATTATGCAAGTATTATAATCTGTTTTAATCAAACATATTTGAATATTTGCATGTAAAATAAAATGATTGCCCTACATGCTGAATCTGTGTCGGATCAAAATTCCTCAATAAGTGTTGTTGAAATTTTTGTATAAGTTTTGGGTCAACGTTCAAGGTATCTGAGGGGTTTGGGTCATTGTGTAAAGTCTTCTAGCTCTAGCTCTTTCTCATCGTCCGAGTTTGCCTATAATACTTCTATAGCGTTAGACAAAGCGAATTCTAAGATCGAAGAATTGACTACAAGGTAGCATGATTTAGAAACTCAATTGGCGAAACAAGCAAACATGAAGATGTGCATGAAACAACAAGAACAACAATAAGAAGAGTTTAAGAGAGATGTGCAACTCCAAATGCATATGCTTATGCAACAGTCCAGGCCTCCAAGTAACTGATTTACAATATATGTACAGATTTTGAGATCTATTTATGTACGAAGAACGCTAGTACGACTACTGTTTTATTTATTTAGTTCGCACTTATTAGACTAGTTTTTATGGATATTGAACAAATTGTAATGTATTTTATTAAATATTATATATGTCTATTTGATTTTTAATTATTGGGATAAAATAAAATAGTTACCGTTTGAACGAGAAAAAACAGTTTGAACAAGATGAGTAAAACCATTCGAACATTGATACAGAACATTCGAATGTAATCGGAATTAAACGTTTGAACAGTACATGAAACCATTCGAACGAATCAGCGAACGTGAACTAAACGTTCGAACGTCTACTGATATGAAATCGTTTGATCCTATCATGGTCCAATCGAATGTCTTACTGTTCGAGCATCAAATTGTTTGTTGGAATGTTTCCTCATGCCTATTTGGTTGAACGGACTGGTATTGATCGACTACTCACGAAGGACGTGTTCGAACGTAAATTTTGTAACGTTCGAATGTGATTCTAGGATGAAATTCAAGCGTCCTGAAAAAAATATTTCGTTCGAACGTGATCAAATGGTTCTGCTCAATTTCGTCCCTAAAATATATTTTTGTAGGACGAAATTGATATTTTTGACTCAAAAAATCAATTATGTTGTAATGGCCCTGTTTAGATAGTGAAAATATCTCATCTCATCTTATTATTATAACTTTCTCAAATTTTTACATAAAATATAATAAACAATTCAATTCTTTCAAATTTTAAAATAATAATAATATTAAAAAATAATATTTTATTTAATTTTTATTTAAAATTATTTCATCTTATCTTCCTCTCTCCAAACCGCACCCGCTTGGTCCTCTGCACAAGTGTGACAAATCATGATGTTCAAAGGCTGGTGAAGTCAACCGTTTAGTGCTTGCCAGCTTTTGGCACCAGAAAAGCAATCAATCCGAGCTAAATTGAGAGGAAAAGTCAAGAAAAATAACATGGCCTTTGGGACTTTTGGGGCAGGTGGAGAGGGAGGAGGGGAAAAGAAAGAGGGGAGGAAGGTTCCTACCTATCCTTTGCTGGGTCGGTTGATAGGGATTTGCAGAAGGATTAAATATCTCCTATTATTCTTAAAGAGATCAATACAATATAATATATTATTCCACTGAATTTAATATATATTGGGATCTATTTTGTCGTAATATCCAATGTTGTCGAGTCTATTCATTTTGTCTATATCTAATTAAAGCCTCATTTGGCAATACAATATATCTCGAACATTCTCTATATTTTTAAATATTTCATTCTTAAAGATTATTTAAACAGAAAATACTTTTTAATTTTAAACCTTTTAATTTTTTCTTCTAATAATTACTTAATCTTTAAAACTTTCACAAACTCTCAAGCCGGTTTGGATATACAAAACATATCATCTCATCTTATTATTACAATTTTCTTAAACTCTCACACAAAATATAATAAATAATTCAACTTTTTCAAATTCTAAAATAAAAATGATATTAAAAAATTATATTCTAACAATATTTTATTCAATTTTTAACAAAACATTTCATCTCATCTCATCTCATCTGATCTGATCTGAATTGTATAATCAAACGAGACCAAACAAAGCACAAAAAATATACTACTTTTTCAAATTTTAAAACAAAAATAATATTAAGAAATTTAATTTTATAATTTTTTTATTTAAATTTTCTCAAATATTTCTCCAAACCCAAAAAATATCTTAAGCATATCAAAACGGGCCGAAAAAGATGGTAGGAAATTTCAGTCGAGTCTATATGTATATATAGTCTTTGGCATGTTGTGGATTAGTTGTTGGCGTGTGGGACGGGATGCTGGCCGGTTGGTGTATTGATTGTTGCATGCCGTGTGGGAGGGACAATGTCCATATAAAAGCAAAATTAAGGACACTACAAGTCTACATAAAGAGCAAGAGCAGATGACATGGGGTTATTTTCCTTCTCCCGTTATATCATTCTGGTCTTATTACTCTCTGCAGGAATCTTGGCCATGCAGCCTTATCAAATCAGTGCAGGTTTGAATCCTACCTCTAACTTATTTCCTGATCAAGATATCATTAGTTGAGTACGTACAGATGCATGCTACCATGAACGAGTAGTGTGTTAGTAATCTTGCTCTTAGGACAATTTCCATAAATTATATATATATATATATATATATATATAATGAATAGATCATCATCAAATGAATTAAAGAAGTTTCCATCTGCAAACTCGTTTGTTTTTATAGATCAAATGAGATGATGCTTAGATTCTGACGTTGCTCTGCAGAAACAATATCAGATGTCTTGAGACTTGATATATATATAAATGATTGAATATGAAATATTATGGTCTGTCTTTGTTCGTACGTGCAGGGGAAAAAAAAGAAAAGAAAAGACAAATGATAAATCTACACCCAATCAACTATTTAATAAAATAACAATTTAAAAAAAAATTTGTTTTTATTTATACTTTAATTTGATTTGTTTAATTTTTTTAAAAAATATTATTTTATAAAAAAGTTGTGAATTAATTACAGATGGGTTGTTCTTGATATATCACTTCTCAAATTGAAGGGGCCAAATGTTGTCTTAATCAAAGCATCATACTGATATATATATATATATATATAGTATACATTTTACAATTTGTGCACCAACACTTGTTTGATTATGTATTTGGTACATTTTGCAGATATTGAAGTAAGAAAACTAGCTACCAAACCTTTTCCAAGTCCTCCCCCTCCACCAATAGCGAACCTGGGGAAAAGCCCAAAGCTACCAAGCCCAGTTCCTCGGGTCAAAGGTGCACCAAAACCAAGAAAACCTCCCGGTAGTCCTGCGGCGTAGAAATGATCAGTAAAATTTTGTATACTTACAATATCTCTTAATTAGAATAGTGATTTGAATTTGATTAGCATAAGTTCTTAAAGAAGCAAGAGTGGAATATTTCTGCATACTTTCTTTTTATGGAATTTGTTAAATAAAGTTAAATTGAATTACTTCAAGAAGTGAAATTCTCACAAGATCGGATATTTGCTCGTCTTACAGCCTATATCACTTTATTGTTTATACTTCTACGTCATTTAGGAAGCTACTAGAATCTCTTAGAAAATTCACGCTTCAAGATCAATAGATTTAGATAGTGTCTCTAAGAAAATGAAGAGAGAGAGAAGATATTTTTTTTATCTTTTTCAGAACTCATTCACACCCCTACAATTAATTTACGTACTCTTATTTTAAATAGTTTTCACACTTGGAAGTTAATTAACTTTTCTGTGGAAATTAAATAACTTCCCTAGAATTATGATAATGGTGGAGAGTTTAGAAATAACTTTCTCACCCATGTGGACACCACTTGGTCATGGGATTTACCAATTACCAACATCTCTCACTTGTCCACTATGGGTGCTATGTCCATTAACAATGTCATGATCATCATGTTCTCTCAATCAATTATCGCTTATATAGAAAATGAAGCGTGCAACCTGACGAAAAGACAAAGGGTAGAGTACTATATTAAGTCACCATCATACTAAAATAGTACATAACTCATTCAATCGTCTATGCCCCAGATTAGTTGATCTCACTAGATAAAGTGTCCTTAATCCCTCAAGAGTTTATAACTCAAAGCAATTCTTGATCTCACATATATAATATGCTCGTGATTATATCGAGTCAAAACGGTACAATCGCCCAGGGTATGAGACATAAAATAACAAGTAAGAATCCACCAATCTTTCCTAGACACTCATGTCAATTCAATTAGACTTGATTGCTTTCCTATACATGTTCCGCGAGACCGTATCATTCGTGGTCCTAAAAAAATATGCTAAAGTAAAAACATCAAGTTTTCATTTAATAACATAGTTCTAGGGTAAAGGGCATATGAATAGATCATTTATTGATCCATTAGGGCTCACATTGTGATGGAGCAAGGACCCATCCAATCACTCCCTCATATGGTCGTTTACAGCACATACAATATGAAATGTATGTTACGATGAAACTCCCACTTAATTGAGCTTGTCACATTCAAACGTCGTAGGAATTTTAGTGTAGTCGCCACAAAGGCGCTCTAACTTGAGTTTCTTAGCACAGCCACTCATCTAGCGTTTGTCTAAGATCTCATATTCCGCTTTAATCAGGCTTTATGAATTTGTGCAAATACTTCATATACGACTCTTGTAAGTCTCATCCTAGCCAAGCTAAGACGACATTCTTTCAATTTATCTTAAATACTTTAAAGTATTAAGATATTTACTACCTCGCTTTCTAAGCGCCAAAGTAATCAACTTGTCTCATCTTGCTCGCTACTCAAGTGCCAATGTGATCATCAATGTGAGTGGATTGATCTTTGCCTGGTGATTTCTTTATAATGTGTGATTTTTACTTAGTATCAATTAATTAATAATATAAGATAAACACAATAATCTCACTACAATAGATACTAACAGTACTAAATATACAATAAAGATTAAGGTATCCTCAATATAGCATACAACAAATTCGATGAAGTCCCAAACTCCTAACATGAGTTTGGAAAACATTTCTACCAGTAGTTTTAGTAAGAGGATCAGCTATCATCTTGCTAGTAGAGATATGTTGTAGGATCACCTCACCTCGAGCAACATCTCGAATGTAGTGAAAACAAATATCTATGTGTTTGGTTCTGTCATGGTATTTGGGATCCTTGGCATATGTCATAGTTGTCATACTATCACTGTATATTTTAACAGCTTCATCTGCATGAGCCATAACCTCTAGGCGTTGGAAAAGTCTCATCAACCAAACAACCTCTTGTATAGCTGCTTAACAAGTAACGTACTCTGACTCCATTGTGGACAAATCAATGTATTATTGTTTCTAGCTACACTAAGAAATAGCTCCCCCACTAAGCATAAATGCATAACCCGTCGTGAATTTTTGCTCATCTTTATCAGTAGCCCAATCAACATCGCTATAACCCTTCAGTCTTTTGTCTCCACCCTAGTAGTAAAAAACAATGTCTGTTGTCCCACGAAGGTATCGAAAAATTATCTTAACTGTTTGCCAATGAACAGGTCTTGGGTTACTCTGATAACGACTAACCAATCCAACTGCAAAACAAATGTCAGGTTGTATATACAACATATCATACATCAGACTTCCAATTGCACTTGCATAAGGAACTCTGGTCAATTTTTTCTTTTCCTCATCATTCTTAGGGCAATGTTCTAGGCTCAAAGTATAACTATTCTCAATTGAAGTTTCTATAGGTTTGGAGTTGTGCATACGAAATCGTTCTAAAATTTTCTTAATGTAAGTCTCTTGAGACAAACCAAAACGCTTCCTAGATCGATCCAATTGAATATTTAACTCCCAGAACATAATTTGGGGAGGGGAGTTTCCACTATAATATATCTGTTTACAGTCACTCATAGATCCTCATATCTCACTGTATAGAGAAGGTTTAAACTCTTCCTGTTGGAGATGCTGTCTTCCTCGAGAGGCTGCTGAAGAAGAAGATGATTTGGTTGAGGGAGAGTTGAGTCGGTGTGTGAAGAAGTTGTCCTCTTTCATCTGGCTGCATGCTTTTTAGATATATCCCTTTGTTACGTGTGTCAACTTCCCTCCTCGGCCTACTTTCTCTCTAGCTTGCTCTGAAACTTCCTGCCATAACATGACTTATCCCTTGGCGTGTCTGACTTGCTCTCCTTGGTCTCTTATTTGTTTCTTTCGTGTTTCTAATAGTGGCCTAGTGGGCTAGGCCCAATATGGGCTATGTGCATTGTATCCCTCCACAATCATAATATCTAATATTGTAGAGTCTATTTTGTCTATATCTAATTATAGAATGTGTTTAGGTTAATTAAACCTCGTTTGGCAACACAATATATCTTAAACATTCTCATATATTTCATTTCCAAACATTACTCAAACACAAAACATTTTTCAATTTCAAATCTTCATCTTTTTTTTTTCTAATTCCCAACTTAATCATTAAAACTTTTCCTAATATCCAAACAAAACACAAAAAATAATATTACTTTTCAAATTTAAAATTAAAAATAATATTCAAAAATAATATTCAAACAATTTTTAATTTATAATATTTTTATTCAAAATTTTTTCTAATATTTTTCAAAATCTAAAAATATATCTTAATGCAAATCATTTTATTACTATTCACGTATTTTCGGAGGTATTTTTCAAAACGACCCCAAAAAGATTGGTAAGAAATTTCTGTCGAGTCTATATGTTGTCTTTGGCATGTCGGACGGGATGCTGGGTTGGTGTATTGATTGTTGCATGCCGTGTGGGAGGGACAGTGTGCATATAATACCAAAATTAAGGACACTACATATATGAGGTTAGGTAAGGCCAAAGAGAGCATGCAAGAGCAGATGACATGGGGCTATTTTCCTTCTCCAGTTATATCATTCTGGTCTTATTACTCTGCAGCAATCTTGGCCATGCAGCCTTATCAAATCAGTGCAGGTTTGAATAATACCTCTAACTTATTTCCTAATCAATATATCATTAAGTGGAATATAGATGCATGCTACCACGAACGAGTAGTGTGTTAGAAATCTTGCTCTTAGGACAATTTCCATAAATTATATATATATATATATAATGAATAGATCATCATCAAATGAATTAAAGAAGTTTCTATCTAGTAAATTCGTTTGTTTTCGCTAATGAGATGAATTGAGATTAAAACTAAAAATTGAATAAAATATTATTAGAATATTTTTTTAATATTCTTTTTATTTTAAGATTTGAAAATATTGAATTATTTATTTTATTTTATATAAAAATTTAAAAAATTATAATAATTAGTTAATATGAAATGAGTTGAGAAGTTTACTGAAAAGATGGGGGAAAATTGTGTTTCGAAAGTGATGCTTAGATTCTGACGTTGCTCTTCAGAAACAAAATCAGATGTATCATTTTATAAAAAAGTTGAATTAATTACAGATGGGTTGTTCATGATGTATCACTTCTCAAATTGAAGGGGCCAAATGTTGTCTTAATCAAAGCATCATACTGTATATATATATATATATATATATATATATATATATATATATATATATATATATATAATATTTTGTTTATGTTGACGTCGTGTTTTTCAGGCCTGGGCAAATCCCGACCCCCGGTATTGCGATGTGAATTATTTGGAGCCCTCGGCAGTGTTTCAGTGCGACTATACGTTGGCGGCTCGTACGTCGATGGCAGTAAATAGAAAATAAATGTTGTGAAAGTAAAAAGAGAAGACACAAGATTTACGTGGTTCGACAATATGCCTACGTCCACAGGATTTGCGAAAAGAAATCTCCAATATAATATATATCTGTTTACAGTTCCTCATGGATCGTCATACCTCACTGTGTAGAGAAGTTGGAGCTCTTCCTCTTTGTATATTTCTACTAATTCATTCGTCTGGATGATCTCTTTTTCATCAAATTGGAAGAAGTCCCCTTTAAGGCTGTCCGGGCATCCCTTTCTATAGGCTTGTTTGACACCCCTACTGTACATGTCTGCCAGCCTTTGGTAAATCTCATTTGCATGATTCCTTTGCCTTCTTCTTCTGACCCTCTGCCACTTTACAACCTTAATATCTCTCTTGCCCCCTATCCCCCCTGACATGTGCAGCCCTTACGTCTCACTCAAGTCCCTTCTATCCTCCCTAACATGGGCAGCATTCTTTTTGTCTTTAATAATGGCTTGGTGGGCTGGGCCCTATTTTATGGGCTATGGGTATTTTTACCCCTAACATAAGCCCGCTAATTTTTAGCACCATTTTGGAGCTGAAAATTGTAAATTTATTATACTCCTATTTCCTTAGTTTTTTTTCGCTCCTACTTCCTTAATATCTCATGTTTCTGCTCCTATTTTCTTAACAGCGCGAGCGCGGAGCTCGAATGGTGTGGGAGGTAGACTCAACCGTGTAAAGCACGAGCGCGGAGCTCGAAATGGTGCGGGAGTGTACTCGACCGCGTAATAGCGCGAGCACGGAGCTCAAAATGATGCGGGAGGTAGACTCGACCGTGTAATGGCGCGAGGGCGGAGCTCGAAATGGTGCGGGAGTGTACTCGACCGCGTAATAGTGCGAGTGCGGAGCTCGAAATGGTGCGGGAGGTAGACTCGAACACGTAATAGCGCGAGCGCGGAGCTCGAATAGTGCGGGAGGTAGACTTGACCCCGTAATGGCGTGAGCGCGGAGCTCGAATGGTGCGGGAGGTAGACTTGACAGCGTAATGGTGTGAGCGCGGAGCTCAAATGGTGCGGGAGGTAGACTCGACCGTGTAATGGCTCGAGCGCGGAGCTCGAATGGTGCGGGAGGTAGACTCAACTGCATAAAGCGTGAGCGCGGAGCTCGAAATGGTGCGGGAGTGTACTCGATTGCGAAATAGCGCGAGAGCGGAGCTCGCAAGAGTCTAATGACTCATTTTTCTTATGATGGAGATTATGTTCGATGGAGATTCAGTTTGATGGAGATTCTATTCGGAGATTCTGTTCAATGGAGATTCAGTTCGATGGAGATTCAGTTCGATGGAGATTCTATTCGATGGAGATTCTGTTCAATGGAGATTTTTGCACGAAGGTCGGCAAGTCATTTAGACTGCGTCGAGAATAGCTGTTAGCAGGTCAGAGGTCATGGCTCGATTCCTGTGCTTTATACTTCGTGGGTTGGTATTTATAGGTTGGCAGAGCCCGAGAGCCCTGCTCCATCACCAACGCATTCCTTTTTCTTTTTGCACGAACCTCAGCAAGTCATTTAGACTACGTCGAGAATAGCTGTTAGCAGGTCAGAGCTCATGGCTCGGTTCCTGTACTTTATACGTCGTGGCCAATCTAGAGACCGGGCTTGTTTTAAGTAGGTCGAGCGGTTCTTGACCTTTCGCTCCCGGCTGTTCGTTCCAATGACATAAATAACTTTGTTAGTAGAAACAGAATTCACATGAACTTTGAAAGTAACAAACCTGGAGTTGGTGATTCGTTAGGGAGAGTCCATGCTTGCTTACGCAGCAGTGTAGTGCAGAACAGAAAAATCGAGCAGGAAAAACCGAGTCGAGTAGAAAAAACGAGCCGAGTAGAAAAACCGAGCCGGGCAGAAAAAATAGCGCAGTAGAGCAGAGCAAATGGCACAGCAGAGCAAAATAGCCGAACTGCGCCGAGCAAAAAAATAATCCGAACAGGAAATCCGAGCCGAGCAGGAAAACCAATCCGAGCAGAGAAAAAAAAAATAGCGCAGCAGAAAAACCATGCCGGGGAAACCCGTTCATGTAGTAGCCGAACAGAGTAGGTGGTTACTGAGCTGAGGAGCCGAGCAAGTTAAGGGATCTAGCTGAGAGACATGTGCATATAACTCCCAAGCCGGTGGGCCTCGAGCAGGTTGTTCTGTCTCGAATTGGTGGGCTGCTGGAAGTTTCAGTGTAGGTTCTCTTCGAGCAGCGGTTTTGAGCTGAGAAAGTCCAAGCTAGGGCTTCACGTGCAAGCTATTTCCTCAGTGCATGTATGTTTATCAAGCTGAAGGATCTGAGTAGGTTCTTCCCTTGTAGTTCTTTCCGAACGGTGGAACCCCTGTAGGTGGCTACCGAGCTGAAGGATCCGAGTAGGTTCTTCCCGTGTAGTTCTTTCCAAACGGTGGAACCCATGTAGGTGGCTACCGAGCTGAGGAGATCTGGCAGATGGTTACTGAGCTGAGCTTCCGAGCTAAGAAGCCAGTGCAATGATGTGTATACTTCCGAGCCGAATAATAGTTTTCCATGAGGGTGAGTTTGAGCGGGTCGTCTAGTGACTTCCGAGCATTTGTTTCCGAGCTACCAACTTCTGCACAGGTGCTGTCGTAGTTGTGGAACGAGCTGGAAACTGTGCATGGTGACCGTGCCGCTCCCATGGTATAACCGGAAGTGGTTCGTGCGGAAGCATGTCGGAGGGAGTGGCCGATCAATGATATGCTTGGAGGAGACAGACTACGCTGGTGCACCTCATGGTGGGCGCCGACCACCTCTCCGGCCGCATAGCGGCTGGGCTACTGCGCTGAAGCACAAGGCTATGGGTGGCTTGTTTTCGTTGAGCTCACGTCCGGGGTCAAGGGGCCGCCAGTGACGCTCCAGCAGGGTTGAACGGGGTTGGTGAGCCACGTGGTGGGCGCTAGCCCCCCTCCCCCACCGTGCGGTGGCTGGGCTTCGGCCTGCTCTCCTTGCGCACGGCGTGGTGTGCACAAGAGTACTGTTCACAACCCCTCGGTGGGGGGCCGTGACTTCTGGAGCCAGAGACCACTGGCGGTACAGGTGGTGATCGCCGGCGTGTGACTGAGATGGCATCGCGAGCTTTGGGCACACGGGAGGCTGGGCCCCGTGCACGGTGGCCTTGCCAATGTATGTGCATGCATGCACGTTTGAACGTGCATGCTCACGCACTGTGCACTTAAGTGCACAGTGTTTAATCTGAGTACGGTCAAGGGGGACTTTGTGTGCTACTGTGTACTTGTGCACAGTATTCACTTGTAAGCCCGCAGTGTGACTTTTATACACTAGGTTTTTATTGGGTGTTTTAATCCCCGCACTGTTCATTAAGATGAACTGAGTGCAATGGAGCTCAAGTCTCCGACTGGGCGTGAAAATATATACTTGCCCTTTTTTTATATATGTAAAAATTAAAAAAAGCTAAGAATACTTATCTATAGGAAGCTCCATTCTTTATTCGGAATTTATTCAGTGCTTTGGAAAATCATTCTTCTTCCATCTTTATCGTTTCATCCTTCTGTGTTATCATAGGCTATTCGTCAGCTCTTCCTTCCATTGCTTCAGTTTGTTCTTCTTCTCATCGCGAACTCTGAGAGTATGTCGTTGCCGGCCTACGAAGGACACGCGGATTATGGGACAACAGAGATCCCACAGACGGCGCCACTGTTGACGTCGTGTTTCGCGGGCCTGGGCAAATCTGCACCTCCAGTGCCGCGATGTGAATTGTTTGGAGCCCCCGGCAGTGTTCCGGTGCAGCTGTACTGTGGCGACTCGTACGTTGATGGCAATGAATGAAAAATAATGCTGTGAAAGTAAAAAGAGAAGACACAAGATTTACGTGGTTCGGAAATATGCCTACGTCCACGGGGCTTGCGGAGAGAAATCTCCAATATAATATATATCTGTTTACAATCACTCATGGATCCTCATGCCTCACTGTGTAGAGAAGTTGGAGCTCTTCCTCTTTGTATATTTCCACTGATTCATTCGTCTGGATGATCTCTTTTTTATCAGTTCAGAAGAAGTCCCCTTTAAGGCTGTCCGGGCATCCCCTTTTTATAGGCTTGTCAGACCCCCTACTGTACATGTCTGCCTGCCTTTGGTAAATCTCCTTGCTTTATTCATTTGCCTTCCTCTTCTGATCCTCTGCCACTTTACAGCCTTAATATCTCTCTTGTCCTTCTATCCCCTGAGATGTGCAGCCCTCACATCTCAATCAAGTCCCTTCTATCCTCCTTGGCATGGGCAGCCTTCTTTTTGTTTTTAATAATGGCTTGGTGGGTTGGACCCTATTTTATGGGCTATGGGTATTTTTACACCCAACAGTATACATTTTACACTTTGTGCACCAACACTTGTTTCATTAAGTATTTGCTAAATTTTGCAGAAATTGAAGTAAGAAAACTAGCAACCAAACCTTTGCCAAGTCCCCCTTCACCAATACCAAACCTGCGGAAAAGTCCATTTCCTCGGGTTAAAGGTACTGCACCAAAACCAAGAAAACCTCCCGGTAGCCCTGTGGTTTAGAGATGATTTCATACTTGCAATATCTCTTAATTGGAAGAGTGACAAAGAGTTTGATTAGCATATGTTCTTAAAGAAGCAAGAGTGGAATATTTCTGCATACTTTCTTTTTATGGGATCAATATATATATATATATATATATATATATATATATATATATATATTGATGCAAGATTTGGGTGTTTCTCGATAGTATGCATGAAATTTAGGCCACCGTGTGTAATTCATGTTATCTATTGAGAATGAAGTAGCGGAAGAGAGAGAATCAGAAAATATAGTGGTAATCGATCTACAATTTCTAATGTTACTTTAATTTGAAAAATGAAAATATGTTGATATGAGAAGCGAAAAAGTTTGGGGGAATGTTCTTTTGTTTTGTATGTCAACAACGAATTAAGATGTGAGAAATCTGAGAACTACTTTCTGGATATACAGCTGCCAATGCATCTACGTTAGCTTACCTATTATTTCCTCCATCCTATTAAAATATTAATTTCTCATTATTTCTCTAAACAAATAGACATTAAGGTTGTATTTTGTTATTTAACCAAAATCAACTCATCTCAATTTATCTCATTTCATTCCAATCCAATAATTGATGGGACCCACTATGTAACGGCCGATTTAATAATTCTAAAGTCGGAATATTGATAATTCTTATTGGGCTTAAATTATATTTAATGGACCATATTAAATAAGCTCATAAGCATTAAATTATTGATATTAATTAAGAGTTTTAATTAGACTAAATAACTAGGTTAAATCTCAATAATTATTTATTGAACAACTTAGAATCATTTTAGAATTTAAAGATCGTCCATTGAAAATTTATTTCAATTTCAACTCATCAATGATTGAAGTCCCCTACGCAATCTTAGTCACTGCCAATCCTACAGTAAATGAATTACAAGATCAAGTTTTTAAATTCAAACTATCTTCTTGAATGATTGCGACCGAGTCCAATTCGAACTCGATCTCGTCAGCATCGTCTCCCAAATCTCTCTATAAATATCTCAATTCCCTGTGTTATTTGGAAAAAATCATAAACTTCCGTAAGTGTAGCGGCTAAACCCAAGATACCCAGTCCAACACTGTGCGTGTCACGTTCACCACGCCAATAGCCGATAGCCTCATTCCTTTCCCAACAGCCCTCACGTTTTCTCTCTCATTTTAGTTCACGTGATCGATTTCATGCCAGAAATATTAGAATAACGATGAAAGGTAAGTAGCTTGATCATAAGTTAGGATTAGCATACTTTAGCTAGTTATATAAATATATATTATTATTAAAGTCAGTTCTCTTGAAGCTAGTTACGTACTACGAATGTCATGATATTTGCAAGCACGCTATTCATCATGTTTCTTTCTGCATATTATGGTTATGTATGTATTATGTATCTCATGTATCTCACGTTCCATAAGATATGTAAGCTTTTATAAGATCAAGTGTAAGATAAGAATAGTTTGATAAGATAGTCATTCAGATGCATGATACTAATGTAATTTATGAGTGGACGTGGACAAACCACAGACCTAAACGTGGTCTACCATAGTATGATAGAATATTATTAGCGGCTGCAGGATGTGGGGCCGGTGCATAACCTTACACATAAGATTAAATGTGTGGACCAGTAAGATAAGCATGATAAGTCAGATAATCCAAAACAAGTCATGCATGGTATAAGCATACGTATGAACAATCATATTTTAAGTTCTCAACATGAAAAATATTTTGTGAAAACCTTATGTTAATTATGTTTACGTTATGATGAGTTTCTTATAAAGTCATTGACTCATTTTAGATGTTTTTATGTTTTTAAAACCACCCCAGGTCATAATATATATTAAAGTAGAGCTGTAGGACGGGACTTAGTCCAGGGAGGCGTGACAGAGGCCAAGATCATGTACAGAGATTTTAAGTTATGATTTTTATGGTACAGATTTTGAGAAATTTTAATAAATGTTTCCGCACTCTCATTTATAATTAAGTATTTTAATACAAAACAATTCTATTTATTATAATGAATCTTTGTACTTGGCCATTCCTTTAGAAAAAAAAAATTGTTTTAAGTTAGATTCAATACTAGCACTTCGGCCTTCTCAAGAATTTCTAAAAGTAATTTTATTCTTAAAGTTAGGGAGTGGAGTGTTACACACTACTTTTTCTACTTTCCGTTGAAAATTTAAACTTATCCCAACGTACTTTATATATTTTAATCTAAAAAGTTAAACCCATTTCAACTTAAAAAAGTTAAACACATCTCAATAGAACCAACAAAATACTATTATTCACAACTTAATTTAACTCATCTCTAAATCTAAATGTAGCCTTAAATGAACAAATTGTTAAACATAACTTTAGGAGCAATCAAATTGGCATGATAAGAACAAATTGATAAGAGAAATATAATTAGAAAACAATATATTGTTTGCAAATGTCCAAAACTCTTACCAAAAAAAAAAAAGAAAATCAGTAAAACAGTAACCAAAGTGTGTGCATCTAGCAGCTGTGCAGCACCAGTAAAACAAGAGCCCCTCGTAAGGGGTGAATATTGGACTTGGTGAGAACAAGATCTACCAGAACCTACAGCCATTAGATGAAAAGACAAATAAATTATTAATACTTTAGCTGGGTAACCGTGTCTATGGTACTTGGTTAAGCACTCATATACCAAAAAATATTTTAGCCAACATTCTGATTACTCATTTTCATCTTCATTGGCTAAATTGCTAGCTACATATTATAGAGAAGGTAAATGCTATCTATCATCTCCTCATTATATATAAACATATAATTTACACATCAATATATATATTTAAATAGAATAATAAAAATGACAAATCACATTTTAATATGTGATATAAAAAAAAAAAAGTATACATAATGGAATACCAAAGCAGTTACATTGGGTTCCCAAATTAGGATCCATAGCTAAATTTTAGTAAAAAGCTTTGAACTTTGTTGAAAAAACAGGCCCACATCCGGGGGCTTGACAACAGAACTATGATACAATCAAGCTCATTTGGAAGTGATAGCTGAGTAATTGGGTGAACTTCATATATGGGTTGTTACTTGTGAGGTTTCCCTTTGGAGATCAAATCAATTAAGCTCGAAGATCAGGCACTTTCGAAGGGAGTTCTGGGAAGGGTATAGGAGAGAAAGGAATGGTTGTCGAGGATTAGGCACCTCAAGCTAAGATACTGAAGCATTCTAGCTTTTATATATATATATTGTGAGCAAATAAATGAGGTAATTCATGCATCAATGAATTCTTCTTTTTTTTTTTTTCCAAATAAGATTTCTTACTATATATCTTCCCTAAGCATAATTCTAGAAAGAAAAACAATTGGATACTATCTATAATCAGTCATTTGACGGCATTTCAAATTATTTAGATAATCACTAATACGATTAGTAATATTATATATATATATATAGAGAGAGAGAGAGAGAGGAGGGTTTGGAGTAGTTGTGGGTACTGGCCGCACTACAAGAAAACTGCTTATTTGCGACCAGTTAATTTTAGATAAATGACTATTTGCAACTAAAATTGGTTGCAAATAATCTTTTGGTTGCAATAAATTAGTCACAAAAACCCATTTTTCTTGTAATGTGGAGTTAATCTTTAATGGAATTATGGAAAGCATAGATGTTTGAGTGTCAAACTTCGTTCTCCTTGTGTGCGTAATACCAAAGCTGGAAAATGAACCACATTGTTTAAAAAGTAATATATGTTATTCGTGTAATAGTAGATATAATCATAGGTTTTGCAAGTGCGTCGCATTTCTTTTGAAAATAAATGAGGTTCACCATTAAAAAATTAATTTTTTTTATGCAGACTCCATATTTCTTCACTTTTTTAAAAGGAGTGTGTAGCGCTTACATAATCTGACTGCAAATATAATTTCTCATGTTTACTTATTGAAGAGTTGTTGATACCATGGAGAAGCATCAGCATCAGCATCAGCTTATAGAAGAGTTCGTTGATGTACAACATCTAAAATCTAGTTATATATCTTTTGTAGAGTATGCGATGGGTTGCCAAATTTGGTGCAAGTAGACTTCAAAACTGACTAGGATACTAATGTAATCCAATATTGTTGGGGTTGTCTCATATTGGTTGTGGAAAGGACTGGTGATCAGTTTATAAGTGTGAGAGAAAGTCTCACCTAGCTAGCTTGTGAAGTTAAGAGAGGTCCAAGACCACCCAACACTGGCATCAGAGCCTAGGTTTACCAACAATCTGTAGGAGAAACGGGTTGTCGCTGCTTCGAGCTAGGGATCGATGTGTGAGGAGGAGATTGTTGGGATTGTCCCACATCGTTTGTGGAATGAGCTAGTGGTCAGTTTATAAGTGTATGGGTCACCTCTTAAGTTAACTTTTGGGATTAAGAGAGGTCCAAGACCAGCCAACACTAATGTGTTGGGTTTTCCCTCCTATATGGAGGGTGGCCCATGTGGGACCATTAACCCACATGGAGAGAGGGTTTAGACCCAGATTAAATAGGTTTTAAACTTAGGTGTTGCTGGTATTAGAGTAGAGAGATCAAGTGAAAAATGAGTGAGTGATATTGGGAGAGGAAAAGACACCATCCAAAATAGAGAAACTTGTTTAGCTTTTGTCATAGGCTTTGACCGAAGATGTATGTGGTCTGATTGAGCTGGAATTTTTTAAGCACGTTCATAATTCAAGGCTATACAATCAGAACGGTGGAGATCGAATTTAAAGTAGTATTTCCGATGTTGAGGGCCATGAACACACTGAACAGTAACACGTTTTGGTGAGGTCTCTCCTAATCACACATGATTTGGTTGCCAAGGAAGTGTTTCTTGATATTATTGTTGATTGTATGCCTCTAGTTCTATCTAGAGAGAACAATTGTATACCCATTATTTGTTGATAATGGAGATTTGGGTGGACTACGGTCCCGTGGTTTTTCTCCAACATCGGATATGTTTTTCGCGCAAAAATTGATTGTCTCTGTGCATGTGATTTTGGTTTATATTGTGATTTATTTAATTAGTTCCTAATAGGATCACACAAAATTGGAGAAGATTATTTTCGCTATTAGTGATTGATTCGATTATTCCAAATTGATAATTGATTTCTCCCAACATATATCTTAAACCACTCTTAAAACCGAACCGCATCAGAATACCCAACTATGATAGCAAAACCTTTCGTCCTTCGGTCATGCTAGACGTTTTAAACCATTCTATTTTAAAGACCAAGCATCACCAATACCAATCAACATTTTAAAAGATTTCTAAACTAACATTTGACACTTGAACCCAACTCCCTGAAATTAACCTACACAAAGGCCGAAATTATCACCACAACCCAATACATGGCTTTGGGGCTTTTTGGGCAGGTGAGAGGGAGGGGGAGGGGAAAAGATCGAAGAGGGGAGGAAGGTTCCTAGCTATACTTTGCTGGGTCGGTTGATAGGGATTTGCAGAGGATTTCAGAAAAGGAGAAAGTTTAGATATCTGGATTAGATTCCAATTTCTAAAGAGATAAATACAGCATGCAACCCACTCACTCACTGTATTTAATATTGAGGTCCGCATGATGATCCCCACGGATAATATTTTGGTTGCATTTGAATGCTAAGATAATTTCAGAAGATCTGAGTTGATTTGTAAATAATAATATTTTATGGGTTTTATTGAGTTGTATTGAATGTAAATAAGTTGATATATGTATGAAATAAGTTGAGATGAATTCAATTTTTTTATGAAAAGTTAACAAAGTAGTAAGTCTCGTCAATAAATAATTTAAAATAAATTGAGATCATGTTGACAACCAAACATAACCTAGTGTTGTAACGTGTGTGTATATATATATATATATATAAAGTGGCTATCAAACCACAAATATTGTTTTGCCGATTTTTCTTGTTTTTCTATTAAAGTTAACGCCGTTCGGCCTACTAAAAGTGCCTGCAGCTAATAATATTATATTAACGATGACAACTAGCTTGTTTTGTTTTGATACCAGGCCCCATGCATTAATTGAGGTTTTAGGGATCAGTACGTAGTCATGTAAGTATTATTTTCAATCTATTATTATTATTATTATTATTATATGCCCAACAAGCCCTTAAGATCAATTTTTAATACTGATATGCATAAACATTAACAGTCCTATATACTTAATTAATAATGCTCAAATTACGAAGAAAAATAATAATATTAAAAGAGCTATATACCATGTATATATATATTGTCAATATTTATACGTTGTACGTACATTAATTATTTGATTTGTTTATGAGTGATGATCTTATATATGTATATACATGCTGCTACATATGATCATGATTAGTTTTAGCAATATTAATCATGTGTACGTTATCTATTTCATGTCATGTACATGATGATCCATTGCAGGGAGAGCAGCGAGACAGCGTCGACATCTTATCCAGGATTCAATGGTGGCACCACATACAGTGACAATACTGGGTCCGGTGGCGGTAGTGACTACTTTGGAATGATATTCGGGAGCACAGCGGCACCACCTCTCACGTTATCTTCTACGTCTACTTCAATCCTTTTCTCCCTTTTAATTATTATTTTGACTTTGTAAACTACCACCAATCGCCATCTCCTATTATTGTTGCCCTTAATATTATAATTATAAAAGCTGATCAAGGCAAAAGATCGAATATATATATATATATATATAGGTTTCGTAATTAGATAAAGCTAGAAGGAATAAAAAAGAAAAAAGAAAATTTCCCTGTCAATTTGACTTCTTGCTCCCATGCATGCATGCATATTATTATTCATATAATTAAGAGTATCATCAAATCGATCGAGTTGCGTGATATCACCAATTTTATATATATATATATATATATATATATATTATATATATATATATATATTCTATTATAATAAATGTGACTATCTAACTGTGAACAATAACTTTTATTATTTTTTCGTTAAGTCCTATTTTACCAAAAAGTTCTTAAAACCCTTGACCATTTTATGTGTAGCTTCCTTATAGAATTTAATGAAGGATTCTGTTTTATCAAAAGGTCTTTAAGACTCTTGACCATTCGACGTGTAACTCTTTTGTAAAATTTAATGAAATATCATGTTTTATCAAAAGGCCCTTAATAGTCCCACGTTAGATATTTTGTTGAAGTTTAGATTTTTTTTTTATCTTATTTTTTACTTTCTTTAACCTTATATTTTCTTTTTCTAGACAAATAAGGAACTGACTTTTTCATTTTTTTTTTATTTAAATCATTATCTCAAGTGCAACGTCCCGGGACTAACGCACTCGAGCCTGTTTCCTAGTTGTCCATCTCTCCAAATTCTAGAATATTAATTTAGATTTAAAAAAATTAAGAAATCTCAATTCGAGTCTATTATCTTTGGCATTCCGTGTATTAATTAATTGTTGCCGTGTAGGACGGGGTGCTGGATTGGTGTATTAATTGTTGTGGTGTCGGACGGTGTGCATAATGCATATAGCAGTATTGGCACTATAACCGAACATATGAAACAAAAGGAAGAAAGGCGATATAAAGTAGAACAATAAGCCTCGTGGATTGATCGGGCCCTCGTCTCTCTCTCGAACCCCAACTCTCTCTAAACCTCCACTACAGATCCGACTCGAGGGGTTAGGAGCTTCGGCTCCCTTCCCCCTCCCTCCCTGTCTCTCTCCCCACTCCCTTCCCCTCGGTAGTGCTCTGTTTTTTTGTGTTTTGTGTTTTTTTAGGCTAAATAAAGGAGAATCGCAGATCTGGTACTTTCCGACGTCTATAGACCAACACGCGCCCCTCCATGGCGTTACCCAGCCCCCGATCTTCAAGACCACTGAATGCGGCGCCAAACGGAGCTGCGAGTAGCACGCACGCGTGGCCTAAAGCACTCGGAGACGTTCGGCGAGTGGCTTCCACACGCCACCGGGAGGCCCTCTGCCGACACTACGCGCGACGCCTCTGGGGTCTGTGAGTCCGAAACTTTCAAGATCGATTGACGATTTTTCCTCTCAGAGTGGCGCGTGTACTGCACCCGCCATAGCAGCATCTTGGAGCACTATTTTTCCGATTTTCATAGTGGTTTCCCATTTTATTTTATTTTGTGTCATGTCTTTACTTTTTAGAGAAATAAAAACCTAAAAATTTGTGCCTTTGGACCTTGGTCCGAATGGAGTGTTCTCCCCTCTCCGTTTAGATGGTGTATGGGGTTGGTGTACCCTACTCCGCTTAGTCGGGGTATGGGTTTTGTCACCCGGTTACGGTTCTCTCTGTCGGGGACAGAGCTGTGCACGACAGATCTCTTAGACTTAGGTCTTCAGAGATCTACAGTCTAGACTAAACTATGTCAGTCACAGAAGTGTGTTGGGATGCTATTAATATTTGTAACTGAATTATTTTTAAGTCAAATTTGTATGTCCTCTTTATTAATGGAAGGTGGTCCGTTATTATAAATCAATAAATAAAAAAACCCTTTTTTTTCCCCTTTTTTTACAAGTGGATATTTATATATAATAGAAAACATAGACAATAAGTTTAGGGGTCCAGGAAAGATTAGAATTATACAACATTAGTAGGTGGGTCTTTCTCACTATGGAACTGCAACAAGGATGGTAGAATTTGGATTAGGGGAATGGTACCAAAGGCTTGCGTCGCCGCTGCCCATTGCGCCAACTTGCTTCGATTTTTTGATCGATGAATTTTCCTTACCTTCTATTCCTTGAATGAATTTAGATGATGTCAGATATCATTAATTATTGGGCTCATGATCCATTCTTGGATTGGTGAGGAGTTTTAAATTGCTTGGATGGTGACCTTTGAATCTCCTCCTAGAATTATTTTTTACAGCCTCAACCTTTCCGCTTCTTTGATGGCCATTAAAGTTGCAGATGCTTCACCTATGTTTGAACTGACTTTACTGATGAGATTAGTTTTTGCAAATAATAATTTCCCATTGTCTCCCCAACAAAGGGATGCTAGAATGGAACCCTCTTTTCTCATTGCAACATCGAAAGTAATAAGGTGATATCCTACAGGTTGCCTTTCTTCATTTTCACCTATCTGGTTGTCTTTCTCTGCCCGAGCTCTTGTGTGCTGGTTGAAAGTTTTGGACACTGATTGTACATGCACGGATATTGAGCGTATTGCATGTTCATGTTCAAGCTTATTTCTAGTAAACCATAGGTTGTCCATTGCAATGGTGGCAAAGATCTATAAAGCTTGATGTTCTTCCTCTGGGATTTTGAGGTTTGTTGATAGATTAAGAATATTATTAATCCAATTTGAGATCGGTTGGCTTGCAAAGAAAGAAGTATCAATTGGCCACTTGGAGTGTCTCCACATTACTCTGGAAAAGATGCAATTAAGAAAAAGATGATGGGGTCTTCAGGCTCTGTTTTACATAAAGGGCATCTGATTTGATCCTCTTCAAGGGGGATGACTCTGTTGACAAGGGTTTTTGTAGGTAGAATATTATGGCTTATTTTCCAAAGAAGCATTTTTAATCTATCCTGCATCCTCATTTTCCAAAGGTTCTTCTAGTTGATGAGTAGATCACTAATAGAAGGTGATCCATTTTCATTTACCAGGGCTGCATAGGCGGATTTAACAAAAAGTTTACCTGATGAATGATGTAGCCATCTGGTCATATTTGGTATAGAATGGAAGTTATGATTGGCCATAGGGATTTTATGGATTTCTCTATATGTGTTTTCTGAGAAGAGGGTATTTAATAGGAGAATGTTCCAACGCCTCGGTTCTTCTAAGGTAAGTTCAGAAACAGTCATGGAGTGGTTTACAATTGGATTGTTTGGATTTGGAAGTGGCATAAGGGATGGTAAAGTTAGGATCCAAGGGTCACTCCAAACTCTTGTAGAGACTCCATTATTAATCTGAAAGCAAGTACTAGACCTTAGGAAATCTCTTTGTTTTAAGATGTTTTTCCAGAACCATGAATCAGTGGTCTTGGGAGAGACTTCTATGAAAGAGTTTGAACTTAGATATTTCTTAGACAATGCATCTTTCTAGAGGCTAGTGGAACCAGTGATGAAAAACCAAGTTTGTTTGGAAATAAGGGCTGAATTGAAAGTGGAGGTTTGTTTGAGTCCAAGACCACCCATGGATTTTGGCAAACATATGGTTTTCCATGCTTTGGGGGTAAACTTCTTTTTTTGAGAATCTTCAAAACCCCACCAAAACCTTCTTAACAAGGTATCTATTTTTTTTGTTGTACCCCTAGAAATAAGCATGGTAGACATGACATACGAAGGTATAGAACTTGCAACTGACTTGATCAGAACTGTTTTAGAGGCTTGAGAAAGGATTTTTGTCTTCCAACCCTGAAGTTTACTTTGTATTTTTTCTAGGATTTTTGAGAGGGAATTTTTCTTTTCAACACCATTTGAGAGAGGCAGTCCCAAGTATTTAGAATTTGGAGGTGAAATTCAGAAATCAAAGAAATGTTTGACTTCATTGATGGAATCTGGTTTGATATTAGCACTGAAGTGGAGGGAGGATTTTTCCTGGTTGATATTTTGTCCTGACTAAGAATAATAGGTGTCAAGGCAATCTGCAAAGGCTTGAGCAGTTTGGGTATTGGCTGATCCAAATAAAAATATATCATCAACAAAGAGTAAGTGAGAGATGGAAGGGCCCTCTCTTGACAGTTTTATACCCTTAAGACAACCCATATTTTCCTTTTTGATAATGAGTCTTGTTAGCAATTTAGATCCTAGTATAAAAAGAAAGAGAGATAGGGGATCTCCTTGTCTTAGGCCTCTCGAAGGTTGGAAGAATCCATGGGGGGAGTCATTGATGATGAGATGCATTCATTGATCCAGTGGATCCATTGTTGTTTAAACTCAGCTTGATGGAGAACATCTAGGAGGAATGACCATTCCATGGAGTCAAAATCTTTGGCCATATTAGTTTTTATGGCCATTGTACAAAGTCTGCTTCTTCTTTTCTTCATTAGGAGAAATGTTTCTTGGGCCAAAATTGTATTTTCTTGAATGAGCTGACCCGATAAGAAGGCAATTGGTATGGATAGATGATATTTGGTAAGATAACTTTAAATCTATTAGCAAGGATTTTCGCTATGACTTATAGCAAACATTTGAGAGGCTAATAGGTCTAAATTGGCTAACTTCATTCGAGTTTTCCATGTTGGGATCAAGACTAGATTGGTATGACTAATCTCTTTAAGAAGTTTACCATGAATGAAGAAGCTTTTGATAGCAGCAATAAGGTCCTATTTGATGATTTTCTACAAAGTTTTGTAGAAGAGACCTGTAAAACCATCAGGTCCTGGAGCTTTTGAGGAATGAAGTTTTTTAACAATGAGAGTGATTTCCTCATCAATGGGTATTTTACAAAGGAATGCATTCTCAGTGTCAGTAACTTTTCTTGGAAATAAATGTTCTAATCCTTCAAGGGGAACGGGGAACCGGATTAGAAGAGGTAAAAGTATTCTTGAAATGTTCTTAAATTTTGGCAGAGATTAAAGATTGATCAGACGTCCATTGGTTTCTGCCTATTTTGAGACACTCAATATTATTGCTTTTACGTCTAATCGAGGTAGATGCATGAAAGAACTTAGTGTTCAAATCCATAGTAATAAGCCAAGTCACTCTGGATTTTTGTCTCCATAGGGATTCTTCCCTTAAGAGCGGTTCATTCAAATTTGCTTGCAGGTTAGATTCCAAAGAGATGGAGGAAGGAACTAATTCTTGGCCCTGTATTGAGGAAAGGACATTGGATAGGTTTTTTTATTTGAGTCTAAATATGGCCGAAAGTTTTGACATTCCATTCACGTAGGGCCTTTTTTGTTTGCCTTTTTTAGAGAATGAAGGAGGTGTGCCAATGAAGGTGGAATTCCAGGCTTTTTTAGTCTTGAAAATGAAAGGATCCCTAAGCCAAAATTCTTCAAATTTGAAAGCTTTGGGAAAGTGATTTTTGTTTGAGGTGTCTAGAATGATTGGTGCGTGGTCAGAAGAGACTCGAGTGAGGGTTGTAATGGATGCTTGTGGAAAAAGGTCTAGCCATGGTAAATTGGCAATCCCTCTGTCAAGTCTTTCTTTGATCAGACTAGAGCCGTGTCTATTATTGGACCAAGTATACTTTGGCCCATTGGACCCTATATCTACAAACCCGAACCTATTCATGAATAGTAGGAGGCCTTTCGGGTTAGAGGATTGAGAGAAATGCTTACCCCTAGCTTTGCTATTTGAGATAGTATTGAGTTGAAATCACCAATTGCTAGAGAGGGACCTTAAAAGAACTCAGTTAGTATACTAAGGAGATTTTAAAATTTCTGTATTTTACTAAGAGGGGCAGGACAATATACTAAGTTCAGAAGCCATGGCATGTGGGTGGGATCAGAGTAGACCAACATGGATATCATATTACCAGAAATATTCACAAGTTAAGTATTGAAACCAGGTCGATACATTAACAAAAGTCCTCCCCATTTTCCAACAGGGGGGAAGTGCACAAAATATGAAAAGCCCAACATATTAACAATATGATTAGTATCACTAGTAGGTAATAATGTTTCAGAAAGAAATACTACTTCAGGGTTTGAGACCCTGATATTGGCCTTAAGAGATCTGATTGCACGAGGTCGGGCAATACTTCGACAATTCCATGCTAGAAGCCTCATGGATTCTTTGGTGGCAGTGATGACCTTGCCACTCCACTCGTTGGATTTATGGGAAAAATGTTCATAGTTTAAGTCTAGACTTTATTACCTGAAGCCTTCAATTCTTGATTCTGGTACGGGGCATATCGGACATTGGTGGGATTGTTCCTCTTGCTCCTCCTTTGCAGCCTTCACTTTTTTTCTTTTTGAACTGCCTTTGGGTTTGATGGATTGTCATTGAGAATGTGCAGCTCAGCTCCAAGTCTACTACCTTCAATCTCCTTTTTCCCAATGTTAGGTTCTTCCATCCTGACTGTTAAAGTGAGAAAGACTTTTTTGTGTTGGAAATGAGGGATGGGTTTCTCCTCATTGAGGTTCTTCCTCTTTCTAATAGTCTCATTTGGTGCGTTTGGGGAAGTCGATGAGATTGTGAATGCAGAAGCCATGTTTTCCTTTTCTAGGGTTTGAGTCAGAGGGGAGAAGTCGTTTTGGGTGGAAGATTGCTGATGTGGGGTTAAGTGGGTATGGGAGAACGTTTGAGCAGGGCTTAGTTGAAATGTATTAAAAGCAATTCAAGCTCTGCCTGAGGGGCTCACAAGAAGGGAAAGGTTATGATTGGGCTTGGAGAAATTAGTGAGGGTAGGGCCTTTGTTGTTTTGTAGTTGGGCAATGATTTGGTTGAGATAGGATGGGTTGGCCCCAGGCTTAATTGGAGTTGGGCTTTTTATTTCAATGGATGAGGCTGGAAATGATAAGTTGACTTCATCAATATTGGGGGGGGGGGGGGGGGGGGTAGCTGATATTTTTTCTTCAGGGGGCAAGGGTTGACATTGGGTTCAGTTGGTTCTGAAATGGGGGCTTGGATTAATGGGAGGCTTACGTCAGGTGACAGGTTTGTAGGGTAAATAGAACTACTGCCTTCAATTAATGGAACCAACAGACCTGTTTGGAGATTACATTGCACATTGCCACGTGGATTTGAGAAACCCATGCATGGAACAATAATTCTGATTGGAGGGGCTGACCTTCAGAACGATGAAAAGTATTGTCTTCTTTGCTGGGCGAGTTAGTAGTAGAAGCACCAGTGAAAGCTGCTTTATACAAAATTTCTTTTTATTTCGTCTTTTAGTGCTGATGATGACTGCTTTTCCTTTTTCCAAATGTTTTACCTAGACATTTTTCTTTATTGCTTCCGTAGCTTCTGAACAAACTTGTGTGGGTCTTTCAGTTGCCTCTTTGATTCTCACTGGGGGTAAGGTGGGAGGGTTTTGATATGTATTTTCAAGGAGTAGGGTTGTCTGGGTTTGTTCTTTCAGTGATTCATCAACCCTTGACGAGCTAGCACTCATACGACGTGGTTCTCAAATTTCAGCCCTCATCCAATGTCCGAACCAAGGTTCCTCTGTTGAACTGGTATATACTGGGCATGCTTGCTGTAGATGTCCCAGACGGCCACATCCATAACAAAACTCAGATAGTCGTTCATATTTAAAGCTAACTTTTACAGGGTTCTTGTTGAGTCTGGGTAATGTAAAACCTTCAAAAAGTGGCTTTTCTGTATTAATATCAACCCTAATACACATGAATGGCTTTACACAGTTCTCTGGAAGATATGAGTGATCTATTTCAACAAGCCGTCCCAATACCTTGCCTATTTTGACCACATTTTCTTCTATCATCATTTAAAGGGGTAGACCAAAAATGTGAATCCAAAATGTAGAGTAAGACAGATCAATTTCCTGAATACTAAGGCCTGGGGGCAATCCCTTGAGAACCATAAGATAGCCCTTGAAATTCCATGACCTTTGGTGGAATATTTTGTTTTTTTCTAGTGTTGAGTGAAAGGTGAAAAGGAATGTGTTGGTTCCCAAATCTTCGATGTTTAGTCCCTACACAAAACTCCATATTGCACGGATGTTGGTATGAAAGATATGTTTATTGAGGGCTTTGAATGAAACCAACTTACCTATAAATGCATGATTGGATATCTTTGTTGCAGATTCAGAGACTGGGACCAAGATGATATCATCCTAAGCCAGGGCTTTTGTTTGCTCAATGAGGAGATCAATGCCTTGTTTATCTTTTGTCATAGCTAAGAAACAGTACTGGTTGGGAGGAGCAGTGGAATGGTTGGTAGATTACTGAGTATGGGAAATGAAGGTTTAAAGGTGAGTTAGGTAGGGGTCATAAAGGTAGAGACTACTAGAGGAGAAGAATAACTCATCTTTTCTGAGAGCGGTTTTTCCTTAAATACGAGGTTTGGTAAGGCCTAAGAGAGCAAGAGCTTTTCCGAGCAGACATGGTGCTATATTCGTTCACTCGTTATATTATTCTGGTCATATTATATTCTCTGCAGCAATCTTGGCCATGCAGCCGTATCAAATCAGTGCAGGTTTGAATCCTAGCTAGCTAAGTTCTAAGTCTAACTTAATTCCGGATTAATCATTAAATAGATGCTCCAAATTCCAATCACTACTTCAACAAAAATTTTTATTTGCTATCAGTTATTTATTATCAAAATGATTATTTTGTATTAAAATGAGTTTATTTTTATCGTAAATAATCATTTTTATTACAAATAATTTGTCACAAATACTCATTTTTCGTATAGTGTGCATGATCGAGCAATGTGCTAGTCATCAGCTTTCTGTTAGAACAATTTCCATAAATTATTAATATATATATATATATATATATAATATATATATATATAAACACTTCATCCCTTTGAGATGATCTAGAAGAAAAATGAATTGACGAACTTTCTATCATACAAAGACAGTACTTCATATTTAAGAGAAAATTAGTGTTTCAAAAGTGATGATCAGATTCTGTTGCCTACAGAAACAAAATCAGATGTCTTTAGTACTCTTGACATAAATAATTCAATCTGAGAATATTATGGTCTGTATTTGTTTGCGCAGGAAAAAAGAAAAGAAAATAAATATGAAAAACCAACACCCAGTTAATAAAATAACAATTTATTTTAAAATTTTATTTTTATTTTTACTTTATTTTGATGTGTTAATGTTTTTTTTTAAATTATTATTTTATAAAAAAAGTTGTGAATTAGTTACATATGGGTCGTTGATGTATCAGTACTTCTCAAATTGATGGAGCTAAATATATATTGACTTGCTTTCTCTCATTTTTTCCTTTTTCTTCCTTTTTTTTGACACCTCCGATCCCCTCCCCTCTTCTGACATTTGCCTTCCTTGTCCCCTCCTTATCTCTTCCCACGTGCCCCATAATGATGGCTCCTTAATGGACTGGGCTTTGCATGAGCATATTATATATTTTTACCCCTGACAAATTTCCATGATTCTAAAGGCTGGCTTATTCAACAAGAAGGCTTTGAGATTCTTTAAGTTAAATTGCAACAGAGATAGTTTGCAGAAAACTACAGAAAATAAATTGTGGGAGCATGTCCTCGATTTTCTCTTTTGTTAGTATTAAGTAATGAAGATTTTCAAACCCGAAAATAGACAGGAGATGTACTCGACCGCACTAAGTGCGATCACGGAGCTCGACTTGGAGAGATTGGCGAGAGATGTAATCGACCACGCTTAGTGTAAGTACGGAGCATCATTTGCACAGGAGATGTACTCAATCTCTTTAGGTGCGAGTGCAAAGCTCGGTTTAGGCTGGAGATGTGCTTGACCGCTTCAAGTGCGCACGAGAGGTTAGGCAATCAAGTGGCTTGTCCCGCCTGTTAGTCTGTGGCAAGTCCAGTGGACTTTACTTGCACGAGAGCCGGGTAGTCAAGAGACTGTCATGTTTGCGACGAGTCTAGTGACTCGGCTTTTTGTTTGTTTGTATGAATGTTAATCTAATAGGTCGCATGATACTGTTTGTCGTTAGCAAGGAGTGTTTATTCTTTCAACGTTTTTGTTTTTGATAGCATTTGCAGATTTTTGCCCCTTGACGTGAATTGTTGTCTATGTTTCCATTTCGTTGTTTAGAATTTGTTTGTAGTAACTCACACAAAGTGGTCAGGGAGCCCGTCGACCCCCTGGATCCATCTTAGGCAGTTGCGAAGCCAGTCGACTCGTTCTCGAAGGTAGCTGCATGAGGCAGCTGTGGAGCACAGAGGCTCGTTCCTGAAGGTAATCCGCTGGTAGAGATTGTGGCGCAAGTGTAAACACTCCGCGTTTGTTGGAGAATATGTTGTGCTAGTATTGTTGTCCAGGTGAGAGAGGTCAGGTAGTCAAGTGACTTGTCCCGCCAATGGACACGTCTCGAGGGAAGTCTGGTAATCTGATGACCTGCCTCGCCTCTTGATTCTTGTCAAGGTTTGAGTAAGGTCGGGCGGTTCGAAACCTTTCCCGCTTGTGAACTCGTCTCAAGGGAGGTTGAGCAGTCTGATGAATTGTCTGACCTGTTGACTCTCGGCGAAGTTTGAGTAAGGTCTAGCGGCCCGGGACCTTTCCCGCCTGAGGACTCATCTTGAGGGAGGTTGGACAGTCTAATGACATGTCTCGCATGTTGACTCTCAGCGAGTTCTAACTTGGCTTTTGTGTGAAAGAGGTGCTTGACCGTGCTAAAAAAGCCAAACTGAATAGTATAGATAATTCAAATCACAAATGTGAGATTTGCAAACCTGAATCGTTTTGCTAGAGCGTGGTGAAGGTTTGAGGTGCGCTGGAAAGGCTTGCAGGCAACCATGTTCTGGCAATGATGAAGATCTGGGTTCTTGGGATGCAAGCAATTTATTCTAATAGAGACACATTAAGACGCCTAAGCGGTGCCCTGGAGGGGCTATGTAGCCAGTGTTTTGTGCCACAAGAATCAATTTTGTTAGTAAAAATGAAATTCACACAAATTTTGAGAGCGACAAACCGAGGTATTCTAGCCGTTGTAGCCAATTTTTGCTTGGTCGAAATTGCCTGCTTCTGGTTGTTGTTTATTTTCTTTATTTCTCTCTCTCTCTTAAAACTTTATCTCTAAGAAAAGTTCACTGTGGCCGTGTAAAGCACTATTTTTGAGCCAGTTCTATCCGAGGAATTATGTGTGGTCATTAATTGTCACTATGGGCAAGTAAGAAGCATTGACCATTGCATGGGACATGCAACGCATGGTTGAGCATCTTCTCCTTGGCTGAGCATCTTCCTGGAGCCGTGTACCTCCATGTGGCGGAGCAAGACTTCTTGTGGCCGAGCCACTTTCTGTATGTGGCTGAGGAGCTTTGGTTGGTCAAGCTGAGGTTGGCGACTCTCCGTGGTTGGAAGTTGTGTCCGAAGGGATTGTGCTTTCTGACTGGGAGAGGTGGTGGTCGGTGGTGCATGTTGTATGGGCCATGCAACGTGAAAGTGGTGGCTGCTCGCGGGAAGGACTTGCACGGAGAGGCACCAGTGTCTCGTCGGGGTGGGCAAATGGTTAATTGCTCATGTTAGGATGGTTGCCCGTCGTGAGAGGTGGCGGGCTTCGTACCACCTCTCATGGCATGGCCACCATAGCCGGGGGCCACTGCGAGCATGGCTTGTGGGTTGGGGACTACCGCATGCATGGCAGTACTTCTTGACCGATCTTAGGCCTCATGTTTTTCAAGTTTGTGAACTTTCTCCCCCTCCACCTTTGCCCCACACGCCAATACAATGGACTGACTATCATGTTCCCAATTCCGGCTTTGAACTACAATTCTACAGTCTTATCTCTTGGACTACATGCAAACTACGAACCATGGCAGTTAGTCTACTCGTTCGCTAGACTAAGAAACATGGACCCAAATCCAATATTAGCATGGCCATTTTCTTTTAATTTTCAATTTTATGCATTGCATCTCTATATATATATACTATAGTTTTTATTTGGACCCTAATTTACCTCATCCACTTGTATTTCTTTAATATACGTGCATTGATACAAACATTTCTCTTTACGAATAATACAACTACTCTTGCAAATGTTGACGTCTAAAAAAAGTAATTGACTTTAGAACTGCATAAGTAGTAGTGTCTTAGATCCACCATGAGACAAAAATAAGCCCCTTTTTGGGATCATGAATTGAACCGTCCTCCTCTACCTGTTTATACAAAGGACTTCTTCTTATTATTGCCAACATGTTAATATTTTACCAAGTCTTTGGCCACAAGAGTACTTAAATTAGTACTATAAATTTTTACATTCAGTTTGATTTTTATTATTTATCGGTATTGCAACCATCGCAACATGGTCTTAGACATGAGGTGGCTCTGATACCATTTGTTATGTCCAGTTTTATTTTAAAGCCAAGTTGCTATAGAGTTTGACAATTAGTTCTGACAAATATTATGAAAGCATTATAGGCTCCTTACCCACCAAGCTAGCCAGCTAGAGGTGAATATATATATATATATATATATATATATAGAGAGAGAGAGAGAGAGAGAGAGAGAGAGAGAGAGAGAGAGAGAGAGAGAGAGAGAGAGAGAGAGAGAGAGAGAGAGAGAGAGTCAAAACCATTGCATAACACGCTGGCTGGTACTATATATATTGAGGTAAGGCCTAAGAGAGCATATGCAAGAGCAGATGACATGGGGCTATTTTCCTTATCCCGTTATATCATTCTGGTATTATTACTCTCTGCAGCAATCTTGGCCACGCAGCCGTATCAAATCAGTGCAGGTTTGAATCCTACCACGCAGCCGTAGCAATCTTGCAATTTGTAATCTGCATGAATTCTTTTTTTGAACTGATCACGTTAGGTATATACAGCATGATCAGCTACGTACGTACGCGCATGCACAGTTGAATGACAATTATTATTTCCTGATCAATCATATATTACTTGACAATAGTACTGCATGTAACTATTTTCATAAAATCTTGCAAAAAATAGGAAATGAGTACTTGAGATTGGAATCTTGCACGGAAAGAGATCGAGAAGAAGATAAATGCATGATCTCTTCATAAGATCAAGACAAATGAACAAGTTCCTCCTCGAAGCATGCAGTTACAACGTTTTATGAAAAAAGAACCCCAAAATGCTCACTCCTCTGTAGAATTTAGTGAAGAAAAATGAATTAAGGAACTGTCTCTGTCGACCAAAGACCTATACTTAAGAGAAAATTTGTCATCTAAAATTGATGATCAGATGCATAAACAGTGTCTTGACATAAATATATAGCTGATCAATGTGTGTGCAGATTAATCATGTTGTCTTAATCAAAGCGGCTGTATACGTAATTGATGCATTAATCTATATTATTTTCAAAAGCTAGATGGGAAAATTTGTGCACCAACAGTACAGCTGGTTTGATTAAATATTATTGGATTTTTGCAGATATGAAAGTAATTAGAAAACTAGCGGCCAGACGCATGCCAAGTCCTCCCCCTCCACCAAAACCAAACTTGAGGAGGGCCCAGAAATCACCAAAGCCTCCGCCTAGCTCTGTACAAGTTGAAAATTAGGGTACTTGAATCAGCATATGTTATTAAAGTAATAAGAGTGGAATATTTCTGCATGTATGCGTCCCTTTTATGGGATCAATGTAAGATTTGGGTGTTTCTCAATAGGCTGAATGAAATAATTTAGACCACTCGATGTAATGCATGTTATTGGTTGTAATTTGACTTCAAGATTATAAATAACTAGCTAGCTAACATGACCCAATAGGCTCAATGTAAGATTACAGTTGTAATTGATCTACAATTTCAACCAAAGTTTTCATGGTTCTTTGAGATTTCTTTTTATGGTGTATTGTGTCTTTTTTGTCTATAAAGTAAAATTGTTTAGTAGGACTATATTAAATGGTCAGTTCTAAGTATCTCTAGGTTAACAATCTAAAAAGGGAAAAACTTCAAACAAAACGTGGTATTAAGAAGAATTTTTCATCCTCCATGAATAATATTGTGGTACGTAAGTTTTTTCACAAAAGACAAATAGAACCGACTGTTGACAAGCGACTGCATGATTTTCGTCTCTCTCTGTCTCTCCCATACTGGAATCCTTCATTTAATCTTCTAAAAGCTTTGTTTTCATTTATAAAAAAAAAATGTAATCAGTACAGATAAATTCACAACAAAAATATGTAGGAAAATGGAAAATAAAGAAGATGAAAATCGAACAAATCTTCGACAATATGATGACAATCTCGTGAGGGTATTTGTCTCAAAAATTGGTAATGGACAAAGGGGAATCAACTGCCTTCATTGTGCACAAACGGTCCCTATTTATAGACCATGAGGCACTGGTTGGCAAGGGGAACAACTATACGTAACACAATGGTTGGCAAAGGGCACAACCATTAACAAGTGACATAACATTTTGACTAAATCAAAATGTTATATCTCTTGACACTTCCTCAACCATCACCCCCATGAGAATCATCACTGTGGAGAGAGTGTCACTCCAAGGGGTACACCGTTTGGTGATCACATTCCTTAGAATTATATCTCCCACTTGATTACACAAAACAGTGATGATTCCATTAAGTATTTTACCTTGGTACCAATATAAGTTTTTCACTACTCAACTCTAATCTACAACCTCTTGGAGATCGGCTTTAGAGCATGACAAGCCTCTACGTGGGCAAACTTTTGTCATTACCTTATCTGATTGCATCCTCCACCCTATGTGCTCTCACTGACAACATGTAAAGGGTGATTTCATTTCACTAAAAAAAAATTAGTGAATGGCAATAATTCTCCATGACTGGATCAATAATCAATATACCTGTCACAATTGACGACTTCAGTCGAATATATAACACACATATCGACCTGCACTGAGTTTTCGTTAAGTACTTCCTCTAGAGGCTATTCCTGAGTCTTTCCCTAATCACCTTATCAGCAAATTTACAAATGATCAACTAATTATTTGGTTGATCAACGTGAGCTAAAACTTTATCAAGTACTCACCCTAAGGCTATTCCTTAGGTTTTCCTTAATCACTTTATTAGCGACTTTACAAATAACAAAATTTTTTATTTGGGTATCATCATAACTCCATTTCTTTAGACTTTCCCAGAATTTCCTGAGTTATGCATGTCGACCATGAGGTTGTTTCACCAAGGTATTTCTCAATCCCATTCTAGTCACATGTTCTCTGAGTTTCTCCAAAGACAATTCCTTGGTCATCGGATCTGCTACCATTTCGGTCAAGCAAATATAATTAACATTGATCTCACCTCTCTCCACTATAGCTAAAATATAGTGATAATAATGCACATCAATGTGTTTTTTCTTAGAACTCCGTGTTCCACTATTTATCAATGAGATGGTAGACTTATTATCATGAAACACATTGATCGGTTCTGCGAATGTACCCCAATTTAAGTTTTCAATAAAATGTTACATCCACGCCGCATTACTCACTACAGTACTACAAGCAATATATTTTACTTCCATAGTAGACTTAACAACATAGCCTTGTTTCTTACTCAACCAAGAAATTGTTGTTCTACCAAATAGAAATATATATCTACTTGTAGATTTTCTATCTACATCACTTCCAAAATCAGCATCACTCTAACCGATTAATTCTAGATCACTGATTCCAAAGCATAATTTAATATTTTTGATACCTTGTAGATACCTTAATATACGCTTTATGGCTTGCTAATGTTCCTTACTTGGATTAGATTGATATCTGCTTACCAATCTTGCTGCATGAAAAATAGGGCACATACTTTTATTTAAAGCATGACTTTTGAAAACAGGTGTACTTAAGTATTTGCAATTTTCCATACCAAATCTTTTAAGTACTTTTTTTAGATATTTCTTTTTATCTAAATATAGCATATTTGAATTTTTATCTCTCAAAATTCTTATACGAAGAATATAGGCAACTTTACCAATGTCTTTCATTTCAAATTTAAATTTTAAGAATTCTTTTGTTTCATTCATCATATCTAGAAAATTACTTGCCAGTAATATATCAACAACATATAATGATAATAATGCTACTTTACTATAATTTTTTCATATGTAAAGGACTCATTTCATATTCTATTTTCAAAATGGCTTGGTGAAACTTCAAGTACCATCATCTTGAAGATTGCTTAAGTCCATATAGTGACTTCTTCAACTTGTAGAATGTTTCTTCATGTCCTTTAATTTGGAATCCTTTTGGTTGGATCATAAAGATATTCACTTTTAATTCACCATTAGGAAAAGTTGTCTTTACATCTAATTGATGTAATTCTAAATTTATGCTGACAACAATAGACATAATAATCCTTATGGATGTGAACTTTGCCACAGGCGAATACGTGTCCACAAAGTCTACACCTAGTTGTTGGGCATATTTCTTTACCACTAATATTGCTTTATATCTTTCCAAACTACCATCAACTTCAAATTTTCTTCTGAGAACCCACTTGCAACCAATAACTTTGTTATCTTTTGGAAGATCTGTTGACTCTCAAACCTTATTTTTATTTATCGATTATATTTCATCTTTCATGGCCTCAAGTCATTTATCTGAATTGATATTATTGATTGCCTTAGAAACATTTTCAGGATCCGTTTCTAAATTTTCCAAACTGGTATTTAGTGCATAATGATCTTGAAATAATATCTATGATCGTCTGGTTCTTTTACTCCCACTGTCTCCATCATCAAGACTTGAAGATTGGTTTTCATTTGAACTTATTTTATTTTTATAAGTTCAGATGAAAACCAATGTAGATCCAACTTTCTATTCAGGTGAGATCCAATGTAGATCCAACTTTCTATTCACTCGTGGGATCCGGGCGGTCCGGGGGGGGACCACCACGGCTCCTCTCTTCTCGAGAATCCATACATCCCTTATCAGTATATGGACAGCTATCTCTTGAGCACTGGTTTAGGTTCGGCCTCAATGGGAAAATAAAACGGAGCACCTAACAACGTATCTTCACAGACCGAGAACTACGAGATCGCCCCTTTCATTCTGGGGTGACGGAGGGATCGTACCATTCGAGCCTTTTTTTTCATGAATAATATTAGAATTTCATTGTCAGATCCTATGAAGATCTGTTGCTTCTCTAGATCATTCAATAAATCTGTCTGATCAACTGGAGCAACAAGATCTATATTTTCCAAGAAAATGGCATCTCTACTTTCTATCAATCCTTGATTAGAATGATAAAATCTGTAGTCACTTTCTTTTTCTACATACGCAATAAACCTACATTCCTAGGTTTTACTTTTCAATTTATTCCATAGTGGCCTCATGGTAAGCACTTGTGCCTAACAACCCACACTTTGAGTTTACAAGTCTGATTTATATTCCATCCATATCTCGTAAGATATGAGAGGTTTCGCTTTGGTTTCAACTCTATTTAATATATATACCGCATTAAATAATGTTTCACCCCAAAAATGTATTGGTAGATCAGCATATATTATCATTGATCTCATCATATCTAATAGAGTTCTATTTCTTCTTTCTGCAATGCCATTTTGTTGAGGATTATATGGAATAGCATAAATATGTCTTATACCATTCAATTTGTAGAAATCAACCAAAGTTTCAAATTCACCTCCTCTATCACTATTCAAACTTTTAATGGGTTTATCCAACTGGGTTTCTACTTCTGCTTTATATTCTTTAAATTTCTCAATTGCCACAAATTTATGTATGAGTAGTCATGAGTAGATATGCCCATATCTTGAGTAGTCATTAGTGAAAGTAATAAAGTACTTCATTCTTCTATGGATTTTAGTTTTAAAATGTCCACAAACATCATAATGTATAATTTCAAGTAAATTTGTAGATTTTCAACTTTTGGAAAATTTACTTCACATTTTTCCTTTGATACATGGTTCACATATATCAAAATTATCTAAATTTATTTGTGATATTAATCCACTCTTATACATTTTGATCATCTTATTTTTATTTATATGACCCAATCTTAAATGCCATAAATATGCACAATCAGTAGACACATTCCAATAACAAAAAATAGATACTTTATTAATATCAAGATTTAGTACATACATATCGTGATTTTTCACGCATTTCACTAATACATTATCCTTACTTATTACAACGGTTCCAGACTTAAAGTCAATTGTGTAGCCTTTTTGATCTAGTACAGGCACTGATACTAAATCTCTAAGAGTACTAGGTACTTATAATACATCACTAAGTAAAATAATGGAATCATTCACTTTACATCTACATGTACCTTGTCACAAGACATCGTAGTATGTGTTGTTGCCTATATACACTTTGTGCTCTCATGTTTGTTTCTCTTCAAGTTTGACAAACAGCTCTTTGTTCTGGTTCCATGAGCATTACTTTTGAAACTTCACCACATTTAAAATAGTTTCCAGTAAATGGTTTACTTAGCTTATTTTTCAACCATTTCTTTTTTTTCAATTGTTTTGGCTTCATCTTGTTCTGTGTAGAACGTTTGTCCTGAGCCATCAACAAATTAGAGGATTCATTATCTATATTCATCCTTTACATTCTTTCTCCTACAAGTACTAAAAGTATTGGAAGCGATGTCATTGTTATTTCATTTCCACTATATATTAAAGAAGTAATAATGTGATCCCAAGATGAAGGAAGGCTATTTAGTATGGTTGTAACTTACATTTTTTCAGTGAAAGGATGACTAGCATCATATCATTCTTTTGCAACCAATTCAATTTGAAGCACATGATCGCCAATGTCATCATTCTCTTTCATGTATATTTGGTTACACTTATCCAATAACAATTGTATGTAAGTATCCAACCTTATACCATACTTTGCCTCAATTGCATCCATAAATTCTTTGGCAGTTTCAAAGTCTTCAAAGAGAATAATGATATGATCATTCATACAATGCAGAATTAAAAACTTTTCCCAAGAATTATGTTCTTCCCACTTATTTTTGCTTTGTACGCTACTTCCACTACCATTCAGCCCATTTTCTAGTCCCGGGAATTTCTTCCATTCAGTTTTTCTATCCCTGAGGGATCAATATTTTTCTTTGGTGCCAAAAATAATAAATCTTAAAAACTAACAACAACAAAAAATGTAAAAATAATAAATGTGTTCTATTAAATACAATAGTTCAACTGTGAGAAAATAAAATTATTGCAAACTTAATGATAATAATAATTCTTGGATTTAATCCAAGGTGGCAGCCTTGCAATTCTCCTATTAAATTGTAAACAAGGAGAATAATGGAAGTGACGGCATGACGCCTTGATCGAGTATTCCCATGAACTTTCTTTGATATTTCTCCTCTTTGATTGAATTTTTGGCTATAATCTCGAGCAACAGGTACCCTATAATGATTTGACATGAAATTTGGAGTACAACGACTTTTGAACAGGCTAAATCGAGCTTGAAATAACCCAAAATGACCCAAAATACCATAACTTACCTCAACCAATTTAGTAAACCAAGTCAGCCAGTTAAGCCTGTTCAAACCGGGTCCGGGAGAAGAAAACTGGTGGTCAGCGGCTCAATCAGTGGCTAGGTCAATGGATCTGTCTTTCGCTCAACACGCGACTTGCAGTGGTTGGTCAGCTTGTGGGCTGGTGACTTGGGCTTGGGATTGAGTCAGGTTCCTTATGAGCCCATGGGCTTCAGTGAAATGGGCTGAACGCTTAGCTTGAATTCACGCTATTTGGAGTGAGCCTGTTCCGGATGAAACGACATTGTTCAGTTTGGCCGAAATGACGTCATTTTGTTTCTTTCAGGCGACTTTCTACATTCTTGAAAATGTGTTGTTTGGGCTCTTGCTCAAAACAACGTCGTTCCTTTTTAAGCTTTGGACCCTCAAATGCGACCAAAATAACAATTTTGTTTTGATCGTATTGTTCCTCACTTGGCTAAACGACAATGTCGTTCAGCCAAGAATAATTTGAATCCTCCTGACCGTTGGTCGAAACGGTGCCGTTTCGACTAGAGAAGTTGTCTTCTTCTTCCTTGCATAACGACGTTGTAGACTAAAAAAATGTGGTATTTCTGCTTCCATCTAGTAAACTGGTCGTTAGAGACCAAGGTTTTGACGTGTCCTCGACACTCTCAAATCCTGGTGAGGGTGAGAGACTGATGACTGGCGGGAATAGTAACCATGTGTTTATAATTATTGGACAGTGGACTGTTCATTGTGTAAAAATGCGCCAACAATTTTCTTCAAAATAATAACAATTTACAAGGTTTTGAAGATTCCCACTGTAGTCTAAGCCCCCACCATAATTTGGAAAAGTTTTTCTCTTGGATTTGAAAGTCTCCGAACATGATTATAATATGCAAGTGTGGTTGCCAAACCAAGTACTTGTCTATTGATCGTCTTCTCAATACGCAAAACTAACTTCTCTGCCATTACCAGGCTCTGGTACCACTGTATAAAAATGGAAAACAAAGAACGAAAATCGAACAAATCTTTGACAATATGGTGACACCCCTTAAAATTACAAAATCGTCGAAAAAGAAACCAAAAGAGTGTCAAAATGAGAGCTTTTTCTGTAAATAATCAAGGATGGAAGAGACATACCAGTAAGGACAAGCCTAGATCTGGGTTTGTTTCGCACATCTAGAAATTCCAACTATGGAATATCAGCAAGTCTTGCTGGAATTCTACGAGAGAAGCCATTAAAGCTCACATCAAGCCTTCTTAGCATCCTCGAGTAGGGTTTGATGTTATTGGACTCACTTAGACATGAAAACCTTGTTAGGTCGAGAGGTTTTTGTTGCTCAAGGAGCAAGGGTGAATGTTTTCTCACATATGATTTTGCCCCAAAAGGGAACCTGTACCAATATCTTGATTTAGACGATGGAAGCAACATAGATCTTGACTGGTCCAAGATGGTTTATGTCATTAGTGGAATTGCAAAAGGTACATTCATTCTTTAATTTATTTAGTGTCATTTTCTCAAATCTCTTGCAAGGATGCTGCATTGTATGGTCGAGAGAGAGAGAGGGAAGAAAATACATAGTCGGGTTGAGGAGAGAGAGAGGGGGAGGAAAATCACTGTGGAGAGAGAGGGGGAGAGAAAGAGAGAAAGCGATGGAGGAGTATGGGACAGGTAAGCCGCAGTCGGTTTTATTTTTCTACTGTGAGGTGGCATATATACGTGTCATAATATCATTGGATGGTGTAAATTTACTCTTGCCACCGCATCCGGTCCGTAGCATTTCTCCCTTTGTCCATCCTTACATTGGTAATCTAGCTTGCCCACGCATGGTTTCCCTGAGAACATTAAATGGAGAAACATGTTAGTTAAATACAATAAGAGTAATTATGCCACTTGAACTCAAAAAAATCGTCAATTATCATAACTATACTAAATCTACCAATAATTTCCTTCTCAATGTGAACTCCCAGATAATTTGTAATAATGTCATCTTTCATTTTATTTAGAAGCCTTGTCATAAAACTACTTATAACTGAAAAAGTTTAGTCAGTTTATTTTATTTCGATGCCATCGATCTACGCCTTCAATATATATGGTTTAAAGTTTTCGCTTGTCCATATTATTCATTCAAAGTTTTCAAAATAGAAAGCAAAGAACATGCATGACTCGTGAACAATTACAAAATTATTTCATGCAAAACTAATTTAACCCTATGCAAAGTGTAATAAACCGAATAAAAACTTTAAGTTTACAAAAGAAAATGAGCATATAATTGATTTGAAGGGAATATAACAAGCTGAGATCGAGAAAAAAAAACACATATTGCTTCTTTACCATAAATATCTCTCCAATCCTTTTTGCTATCTGTTCCTCGTTTGGACAGTTAAAATATCTCAGAATATCTCTGAATAGTAGCTAAATAGTTTGACTAAAAATATTTTATTAGATTTTGAGAAATGAAAGAGAAAAAGTTAAATACAAATATTATAAAGTTAAAATATTGTTTGAATATTATTTTTATTTGAAATTTGAAAAAATAGTATTCATTTTTTTTGTGTTTTGTTTGAAGTTTAGGAAAGTTGTAATCATTAGAGGAAAAAGTTGAAAATTTAAAATTGAAAAAGTGTTTTGTGTTTAAGTGATATTTAGGAAGAAAATATCTGAAAGTATCTGTGTTCCCAACTAGCCCTAAGAGTGTTAACCACTAGAGAGATTTGTTTCAAGTACTCTAAAATATTAACAAAAACCTTGGAAATTCCAATAAAATTGGAAACAAGGAGATGCAATAGCTCTCTTTAGAAGCCACACATCTCCTAAGCTGTTAGCCGAGGAGGTGCATATAAATTCCACTCTTTTTTCTTATAATGTTTTGAATTAAAAGAAAAACTTGTAAGAATTTTTAGGGAAAAATTTGATCAATTATTTTGTCTACTGAGTACGTAGATAGAATATAGAGCTCAGTATTTGGCCTACTGAGTACGAAGAAGGGGCCACGTGACAACATAAGGGAAGAAGCCCCTATGAAAGCCCCGGGCCTTCGATTAGATCGGTCGGCGCTCACCATCTAGAAAGACGACCACCAACCAACCTAAGAGGACGACTACAAGAGCGCCAACCACTATTATTGCACCTATCACCAATCCCCCACCCAAAACACAGAAGATTGCATTTCCTTGAAAGAGGAAAGAAAGTAGGCTGGGCGGCCGAGGCCGCAGTACCCTCCCACCCAAAGGCCGGAGCGGGAATGGAGGGGGAGGTCGCGAGAAAGAAGTATGGAGAGGATCAGAAGGCCAAGAAGGGAAGGGAGCTCGTGGTAGAGAGTAGCCGCTCAGGGACCCCAGCGCGATCACCCCTGTGCACCGCATCAAGAAGGATCATCGCTAGGGGAGATCAGAACATCACAGGAGGCTTTGCTGGCGGAGGCGCAACCTCGTCTAGCCAGAAAGTGCACTCCAAGTGTGCAAGATGCCAAAAGGTGTATTCGGCGGAGTTTCGCCCCGCCAAGTACAAAGGGAACGACCTGACCCCAATCATTTCTTTTGGAGAGGATGACGAGGAGGTGGTCCTCTACCCGCATGACTATGCCCTGGTGATGACTATGTTGATCGCCAACTTCACCACTCGGAGAATCCTTATCGACAAAGGCAACTCCGTAGAGATCTTGTTTTGGGAAGCCTTTACGTGAATGGGAATAGACACCTCCCGACTCCAACCAGCCCCATGCCACTAAAGGGCTTCTCCAAGGACATGGTCCAGCCAGTCGAAACCATCACACTGTCTAGCTTGGCGAGTAGCACCCCTCGGTAGCCTCTGCCATGGCTGATTTCTTGGTGGTGAAGGCCCCTTCATCATACAACGCCATAATCTGCCGACCCACCCTCAACAACTTAAGGGAGATAACTTTGACCTACCACTTGAAGATGAAGTTCTTAACCTCTCAGGGGGTGGGAGAAGTTCGAGGAGAACAAATCCTAGAACGGTAGTATTACTCGCAAGAATTGAAACCAAAGGGTGGCGGGGTGCACATGGTCCATGCCCACGAGACGCTGAGCGTTTGCAGGAGCTTCACTGCAAAGGAACCTTATGACTTGTAATTTACATTTTCGCATCGATGTGTAAATTCTATTAATGAGAATATGGCTTTTCAGGAAAAAAACCTAATCTCCATCAATGCAATCTCCGTCAACATAATCTCCATCAACGTAATCTCCATCAATGTAATCTCTATCAACATAATCTCAACCAACGTAATCTCCACCAACATAATCTCCATCGACATAATCTCCACCAACGTAATTTCCATCAATACAATCTCCACCAAAGTAATTTCCATCGATACAATCTCCACCAACTTAATCTCCATTGACGTAATCTCTATCAACGTACCCCCACCAACGAAAACTTCACCAACGTGATCGCCACCAATGAAATCTCCATCAATGACTACTTACTCCCCGCGAGGCACCAAAGGGATGAGTCACGCCAGAGGCTATTATATCCTTCTTGTGGTGGAGAGAAGGCCAGCCCTCTACTACCCGACACTTACCTTGCTCGTGAGCATCAATAGGCGAGAACGGGTCCAGTCCCAAACTGCCCGGTAACTTACCTCCCCGTGGGAGATAGAGGGTGAGATGAGCCTTAAGGCCATCTCACCCCTCCTAAGAAGGAGAGTGGGTCTAGCCCCCCGGCTGCTAGACATATTACGCCGACCTCCACCACGACGAAGAGTGGGATCAACGCCAGCCCTACCCAACACTTACCTTCCTTGTGATGTCAACGGGCAGGAGCTGGTCCAGTCCAAAACTGCTCGACTATTTACCTCCCCAAGAGGCCTAAAGGGCGGACAGGCGGCCCAAACTCCCTCGCAGGGACAGCAGGTCTAGCTCCTCAACTCCCCAAACAACTTACCCCGCCCCCATCACAGTGAAGAGCGAACTATCTTCTTAGCTGTCCGACACTTACCTCCCCGCGAGGCACCACAGGGACGAGGCTGCTTTATCCTTCTCACAATAGAGAGCAGGCCAACCCTCGGCTGCCTAACACTTACCTTCCGAAAGAGCGTCAATAGGCGGGAGTGGGTCCAGTCCCAAATTTCGCAGTAACTAACCTCCTCGTGGGAGATAAAGGATGAAATGAGCCTTAAGGCCATCTCAGCCCTCCCGCGATGAAGAGTGTGTCCGAACCCTCGACTGCCCAACATCTTACCCCGACCTCCACCACGACGAAGAGTGGGATCAGCGCCAGCCTGATCCAACACTTATCTTTCAAGTGATGTCAAGGGGTGGGAACGGGTCCAGTCCCAAACTGCCCAACTACTTACCTCCCCAAGAGGGCTAAAGGGCGGCCCAACCTCCCTCACAGGGAGAGCAGGTCCAACTCCTCGAACAGCTTACCCCGCCCTCACCGCGGTGAAGAGCGAACCATCTTCTTACTTGTTCGACACTTACCTCCCCGCGAGGTACCAAAGGTATGAGTCACACTAGAAGCTACTTTATCCTTCTCGCTTTAGAGAGTGGGCTAGCCCTCGGCTGCCCGACACTTACCTTCCTCTTGAGCTTTAATAAGCCGGAGCGGGTCTAGTCCCAAACCAACCGGTAACTTATCTCCCCGCGAGAGATAGAGGGTGAAGCTCATCTCACCCGTCCCGAGACGGAAAACGGGTGGAGCCCCTCGACTGCTCGACAACTTACCCAGCGACGAAGAGTGGGATTAGCACCAGCCTGACCCAACACTTACATTCCCTGTGATGTCAACGGGTGAGAGCGAGTCCCGACAACTTAGCCCACCCCCACACGGTGAAGAGCAAACTAGCTTCTAAGCCATCTGACAAATTTCCTTATCGGGGGACCAAAGGGCCGGCCTTGGCCTAAGGCATCACAACTCCTCTCCCGACAATGAGCGAGTCTAGTTCTTCGACTAGCCGACATAACACCTCCAACAAAGGAATGCCAAACAAGCAACACCTCAGTCTTCTCGCCTCGTTCCTTCACCAAACGGGACGCGGAGCGACTAATGCCTCACTTCTCCAACAAACAACCTAGGTTTACAAATTTCGCACTCGTAGATCAAGGATGAATTATGATAACTTATTTATTTTGTCCAATGGTACATTGGACATCCCCATTCGCCTCACGGTGAAAGGCAGACCACCTTCTCAACCTTCCGGCAAACTACCTCTACGTCAGGAGGGAGTACTTACACTCTCGGTGTAACACCCCGCTCCTTTCTTCTAACGTACGCTTCTTCTTTCTTACGTACGCTTCTCTCTTTCTGACGTACGTTACTTCTTTATGACGTAAGCAAACTTCGAGGGTAGAAATTATGTGAATTATCTGCTCCTTCTATCTAGAGACTGCAAGACTCGTCATGCGTGCCGAACCGCGGTGACGTGTTTCAAAAGATATCGTGCGACTTCTAGGGTATGCCCAGTGTTTTAAATATGTTGAAAATATTTATAAGGAGTATTTCTAGTGTTATTGAATTGAGATTTATCTTAAATACAACAATTATAATATTCTTGAAAAGCTCCAAAAATATTATAATTGTCAGAAATCATTTTAATATAATTATTAAAATGATTTCACATATTTTAGATATTATGAGATTTAAATTATGTTGAATGCTTTAATTAATTAAATGGTTTTATTCTCTTAAATATGTTAAGTGAGACTTCATCATTTTGTTAATGATGAAGGAATATTATTTTATAAACTAAAGTTAGTTTAAAATAATATTCTACTTTAATTCCTCTAAGAACTTTTAATTAAGTTAATGTTTTATGAATTTTAAATCAGTGTTTGAGATCCATCGTTAGATCGTTACGTAGATCCCCAGACGAAGGGACTGGGTTAAATACCCATACCCCTCTTCCCTCTCCCTAGCGTATGTAGTACGCAGCCCCTACTGTAGCCGATTCTTCCACTACATAGCCCGGCGCCGCCATGCGCCGCCTGGCCTCACCGCCCCTTCTACCGGCACCTCCTCCTTCCGGCGAGCCTCCCCACACCGGTCTCTCTCTCCCACGCTCTCTCTTCCTTTCCCTTGGCCGTGCATAGCCCAACTAGGCTTGGTCCTCACTGCACTGTCGTGCACCGCTCAACGGCGCCACCACCTACACGATAGCTTCCCCTCCCACCGGCCATCATGCTCCAGCAAGCTCGGCCCCCACCTTGCGGCCACCTTCTCCACGCACGAACACAGCCTCTCACGCACGATTTCATCGTGCGCAACGCCTAACGCCGCCGTTGCAGCCCCGCCGCTGGCCACTAGCGCACCTCCAGCCATCACCGGCGACACCCCCATTGAACCCAACCCCTCATGGCAGCTCTCTCCCTCTGTTCCTGAAATGGGTTTAACACATGGGTTCCTTACCCATTTACCACCGTGCGCCACAGTACACGGCCACCCACGGTTGCCAAGCACTGTCGCGATCTTCCCCTTCCCTCCCCCTTCCTCCTCCATGTAACTCGAGACCCATGGCCTCTCTCCACCACACGACTTCCTCCCCCTCACATGCATGCATTGGTTTCACACCCTCCACCACTGTGCGTTGCCACCTGCAACATGTTACCGCCATCTTCAGCCTCCTCAGGCCACCACCGACCCATCCCAACCATCCACGGCCCTGATCTACCACCCATGCATGCACACTCTCTCTCACTCTCCCATGGCCTCTCATCCACCATGTGGCCAGATCCGCCGCCGTGAGTCATCGTGGCGCCACCTCGACACCACCACGAGTTCCACCGCACCTCCCTTAGCCGAATCCTAGGTCCAAACCACCACGTAAAGTAGTGGGTAGTCACTGCACGTGATGGACAGCCACTGTGCGTGGCTGACCGTTACTGTACATGGCTAGATCCGCCGTGTTACGATTCTTGCCACCATCACAAGGCCACCACGAGCCCTTCCAAGACCACACCTAGCTATCCAAATGCCCAAACAGTCACCGTACGCGGTTTAGCCGCACCGTACATTCCTTCCAACGTCATCAATGGTGACAGTCAGCGAGCAACGCACGGGTTATCCCGTCGATGGTATAACTCTCTATCCCTCGTATTTATATTAGATATTGATTAGTTAGGTTGCGGACTGTGCTGTTGGTATTTGTGGAGTTGTGGTATTGTGTGGTGCTGTGTAGTGAAGTGTTGGGCATATCTGTGTTGTGTGGAGATGTGTTGTGCCGTGTAGTATGAGGTGAAGTGTTGGGCATAGTTGGAAAGTGTGCTGTGAAGTGTTGTGAACTGTGCTATGTAGTGTGGTTGTGGATATGTACTGTAACAGTGACGTGGCATGTGTGGAACGGGAAGAGTATACGCCAAGTGTACTATGTGTGGCGTAAGGTGTATGAGGGGAGTACACGTGGAGTGTACTCCATATGGTGGAGTGATGCACCATATGGCGTGTATGCCATAATGGTAATGTGGCGTGGTGTGTATGAGAAGAGTACATGCGGAATGTACTCCATGTGGTGGATTGATGCACCATATGGCGTGTACGCCATAGTGATGATGGGTCGTAGCATGTGTGAATGGAGTATGCGTGGAGTGTACTCCATGAGTTGCAGCGATACACCGTGTGGCGTGTCGCAAAGATAAGGATGATTGAGTGGTTGATGGGCGTAGAACGTGGTGAGTAGTGTTGGGAACTGTGGAACACTATCCCGAAGTAGTTATGGTACGGCCTGTAGTCTGAGGTGACGAGTGTCACCATGAAGTTGACTCATGGCTGGAAGTACGAGTGAAGTAGTAGGACAAGTGTAAGAGTACACAGCGGAAGCATGACTGGGCAACGTCACGAAGTGACATGGTTATTGGCAGTCATGCTTATGATGGGTGAAGAGTTAGAGCAGGAATGGCGTAATGGGAACGTGACGAGATGTCACGATGTGATGGGAGTACGTGAGGAACCGTACTCACGATGTGTTAGGAAATGACGTAACATGATGTTAGGTGACGCGACAAGGTCACAGTGTTGCTTGGGAATAGTCTCGAGCTGTATGACGTGATATATGACATAGTTGTGAAAGGAGTCTTGTTGCGCTAAGTGTTGGGATGAACTGTAAAAGGGACGGGTAGTATGAAGAGTCATGCTAGCAGGGTTAAGAGAAGGTTGATATCGGAGTATGATGCTTGTTTATATGAGCAGGTGATCAACATGTTATATGTTGATCTTAGGCGATAAGGGGTAAGGTACATGTGTAATATGGTGAGACATATGTGCCGGACAGATTCACCATATGTAATGGGTAATCTTTCCTAAGCATAGTTGCACGGTGCTTAAGCCTCAGAGTTGGCTTAGAGACGTGTGGCTTGTATGGATGGGAATGAGGATTAGTATGGGCTAAGGTGCATGAAGGCAGGTGTATTGTCTGGGAATGGGATGTGTGACTTAGTCGGTCTGAGTCATGCATCGAGATGAGTTCAATAAGGAGAGTAAGACGAAGATCCTAGTGTCTTAATCCTAAGGTGAATCATGGGTTCACTTTAGTGGATGAGCACTGGAGGCAAGACCTTGAGTTGGAAGATGTGGTGACCGTAATCGGTCTTGTCATAGTAAAGGACACGTAAGAACACGGGATAGAAGGAGAGTGTTCCAAGTGAAGTGTAGCTTATGTTTTCTAGGTTTAAGTTGCTTACGCATTAGATAGAGAATGACGCTAAGGTGTGTGTATGCATGTAGGTTGCCATCTGACAAGCACATGAATGGACTGCATGATATGAAAGTAGCATGGAGTCCAGGTAAGTGTTACATTCATACTTTTCTAGAGTTTTCTAAAAGATACGAAAATGAAAATGAAACGTTTTTCCTTTAAGATACTTACGAAAAGACACGAAAGACATTTTAAGAAAGGAAAATGCTAAGTGTTGAATGTATACGCATGTATGACCCCTCCTTGACAGCCCCTATTTACGCACCCAAAGTATTAATTGTACGCATGTGAATGGATGACTATACGGTGTATCTATTGTATGTATTTTCTAAGAAAATCCATGAACTGATGAAAATGTATGAAAGACATGAAAACGGATGCTTTTATGGATCCTACGAACCGACACTTTTATGGATGCCAGGAGGTGATGCTCATGGATACCATGAAAGACGACGTTTAAGGTGATGCTTATGGATGCCATGAAAGTTGTCGTTTTAAGTGTTTTACGATGCCATGAACGGATGTTTTTACGAATGCCATGAAAAGACGAAGTTTAAGGCCATGCTCATAAAACGCTGTTTTCTCATGAAAAGAAATGTTTTCTCATGAAAGGACTGTTAAAGGAAAGAAAGAACTGAATGAAAGCTCCAGCTCTTTAGAGTTGACATGAATGAATGAAATGAACGTTTAATGTATGAAGATACGTAACGGCCATATGAATGAATGAAAAGGGGTAACCAATGAATGAATGGGCAGATTGCAATGCCGAGCAGTAGTCCTGGTAGTGCACCCATTGCCGCACCCTAACGGAATGTGACTCCAACCCGCAAAATGAAGGCACTAATGCACGAACTCTTTAAGAAATGAAGGCACTAATGGGAGAAACATTTTACGACAAGAAAGCCTATTAAAGAAAAACCCCGTCCAGTGACGTTTTCAGAAGAACGCACGTACTTATGTATGCATGTATGTATAGTATGTATGAATGACGAATGCATAAATGAAAACCTATGTTGTTATATTTTAACCGTATGAAGTAATGCTTACGAGTCTTCGACTCATTTTAATTTTTATGTATGCCCCTCCCCCCATAGGAACTACATGGTCAGGACGGACATGGCCCATGGAGAAGAGCACGAAAGTCTAGGCATAGGTTTTAATTGTACAAGAGACCTTTTTATTGTAAGAATGATGTTTTCCGCTGTAATCCTCTTTTATTGCCAAAGCACTTTTTATTTTATAAACGTAGAGTCTTGCACCCTGGTATGCAAGGAAAAAGTTTTAAATAGAACAGTAATTCCCATCGTCCTTTCTAAAAACTTTTATAAAAAGTCCCACCACAAGGACGGGCATTACACTCGGCGCCCTTGAATTGTTTCATCATGTGGTCGTGATTCCAAGCGTCATCGTGTCTCCGTGAACCTGTCAATCTACGAGGTCGACAAGAAGATCAAGTTGAGTATAGCACCGTGTCCCCACTAACTTGTCTAACCCTTACTTCAGCCAGAAGATCAGGGTGAGTAAGGCACCATGTTCCCACGAGGCCGATAAGAAGATCAGGGTGAGCAAACCACCATGTCAATCTGCGAGGCCGACCTCTTGCCTCAGTGTACAATACCTGCGAAGAAGGTCAGGGAGCCAAGTATCGCGTCCCTCTAGATTTGACTTATCCCTCGCATCAGGCCCGCCAAGTCGACAGAAGAAAAATCAAAGGAAAAAGAACATTGAGGAAGGAACAAACCAAATGGAAAAGGAAAAAAGAAAATTTTGTTGACAAGTTAAACGTATACAAAATGCGAGCAAACGGCCGCAAGGACATCTAAAGGTACTTGATCATAGATTCCTACAAGAAAAAAAAAATAATGTGTCTAACTTCACAAACAGAGCAACATGAACAAAAATTAAGGTGCTTGAGCATCATGGTTCTGCTTGAGAGCATTGGGGCCTGGCGCAGGCGCATTAGAACCTGGGTTGAAAGCTTCAGAATTGGAAGAGAAGGCATGAGGAATCATGTCCCTCCCCAAGGTGCAGCCATGCTCGAGCGCGTCAGGGTCTAGAGGGAGGTCACGGGGGTCAAGGGCTCTTAAGACCCTGTTTGAATTAAGAAATTGTTTCATCTCATCTTATCACTACAACTTTTCCAAATTCCCACACAAAATATAATAAACAATTCAACCTTCTCAAATCCCAAAACAATAATAAAATTAAAAAAATAATATTCTAACAATATTTTATTCTACTTTCAACTTTCATCTAAAAACATCTCATTCCATCTCACTATCCAAGCGGGACCTAAGTGTGCTTCTAGGGTTCCTGAGTTTGCCTGAGGGTTCTCCAGGAAGTGGTCCCGCATCCTCTTGAGGCCTTTAATGTATCCGTATGACCAAGCTTGGTCACGCATAAACACAGCTGACCTCAGCTGCCCTGCTAAGTGGTGAACAACCTTTTGACCTTGAAACAGGTCGCTCTAGTCGAAAGCTTGGTCGACCCTCTTATTATCTTGGTCGGCAGTAGCTTTGGCGACCCCAACGAGTCTTCCCATCCTTTCAAAGCTGCAGAAAGGGACTGACAGTCTTTATCCAACTTTGCACCTGGACTAGAACACCCTGTGCGATCCTAAGTAACACCCTCAAAGCCTTGACCCTCAATGGCGGATTGCGCCGTAGATGGGGAGGAGGGGATAATCTCCATGTTCACCTTAGGAGGAGGCTCCACCAGTGTTGATCGACAAGGGGCTGGTTCTAAAAGGGCCCCATAGAAATGTGTTGAGAACATATTTGCCCCACGGGACAACCTGCAAGGGCCCATTGGCGCGGTTGGCACTATGGGGACTGCGATCGTGACAGGCTCAATGGTCAAAGGGGTCGCAGAAGGAGGGGTGGCCAGTGCCTCTAGGACAGCGAGGCTTTTTCCTCCCAGACTCCTTGGTGGGTTCGATTGATGAATTTCGGGTTGGCCATGGGGGAGGCACAAATGGTGGAGGACATCGTACCTCAATCAGTGCTGAGGACTGCCCCAAAGGAAATAGAGGAGGGGAAACTGGGCTGCTATCGGCCCTAGCAACCTCCATGTGGATTTTCATCGCTTTGCCTGCGGGAGGAGGGCTTGCCAAATGCTTCCGAGCCGTGATGGCTCTGGGCTGCATGGGAATGGTGCGGTCGCCGAAAACGGTGTGTCCGAGAGGAGGCAAGAAAGCCCTTATGTTTTCCTCCCCAAGCAGAGCCTCCGAGAGGGCATCGATCGGGTGTTTCTGTACTTATTCTCGGACCATAGCAATACGACGCAGCTCCTCGGGAGAGGCGGTATCGCTTTGTCGTAAGGATCCACACCCATATGGCTTGAACAGGGAACTCACTATGGTTCACCTGCCCAACCAAAAATTCCTAGCCTCGGCCGAACACGAAGAAAAACTTGGGAGTCCAATCCTTGACTTTGCGATAGCGCGGTTGCTGAGAAACAAGGGAGTGCATCACCCTAAAACTGTAAATGTTCCCCTCATGCTTTATGAGGTTATGAGTTAGGAGAAACTCGCGACCAGTATGCTTGGCATGCTCTGGGTCAATCTCCGACAAAACCTGCCGCCAAATGATACAACAGGACATCAATATCCTCCAAGCATTTGGGTGGAGTTGAGAGCGGACCAAACTAAGGCGATCCAATAGGTCACGAACAGGGAGAAGGAAGGGTAGCCTCAGCCCGTAAGGAAACATGCTGGGGAAGAGGGCAACCTTCAAAGCATAACCCTCATTGTCAACAGCCCCCTCATGAGGCCTAGGAACCTCAAAAACTACCTTATCAGGGACATGAAAGGTGGAAAACAGCGACAATAAGAACTCGGGGGTGAAATTTGGACCCCATTTATATCTAATGTAGAATTGTTCTGTGGTGCGAACCTCGATTAGGCCAATCCAGCTCCACTGAAATCTTGGGTTTGACGATTTTCTTGGGAGCCTTGAAAACTGAAGTAGAGAAAGGAAATGGAAAGGAAGAGGTGTCAAGCAAAGGGAACGAGAAAGCTAGAGCAAAAGGAGACGAGGATGCAAAAAATATGGGAAAAAGGGGGGCAGAGCCGTGTTTATATAAAAGCGAAGTCTTGGTTCCCCTTTCATACCCATGTGGCAATACGGGGAATATGAAAAAGAGACGGGAGACGGGAGAATAATAACCACCCGCTTCTAAGGAAGAGAATCTCAACGATGAAGACAGCGGGAAGGTATGAAGAATGAAGACTGAAGCCAAAAAGAATTTCCATCGGACTAGTCTGATAAGAATTGCCGGGGTAACTGTAAGGGAGTTTTTCCCCTTGTCGGCCCTTAAAGCAAGCCCACGGGAGGCCACCAGGAAAGTAAGCCGGAGAACCTTGCCAAACCCAATCAAGGCCTACGACCCTCCTCCAAAAGAGTTAGTCGGCTTCTACAAAGTACTCAGCTCACGAGCAATACCCACCCCAAAAGTAACCCACGCACAAAGAAAGCAGACTTGTGTGTGTGTGTGTGTGTGTGTATATATGTATATATATGGTGCATGGGTGAATAGGTTTGCATTGCATTTTTTTGAAAGATCAATGGGCTTCTCTTTAGTCTTTCATCCTCTCATGATTTTAATCATTTTGATCCTCTTCGTCTTCACTATGCAACAAAGTCGGGTTCAAGCCACAGGTTCGTATATATCCAGCTTTAATTTACAGTGCATGCATGCAGTTGGTATCAGTAATTTGAAAACAACCATATACATGTAATATATTACTAGAGATAGTGAAAGTACTCTCATTTTGGCCATAGATCATCGATTCTTTCCCTCTCTTGTAGAGAATTATAAATTACTTCTATATTTTCGACAGAAACGACCTGAAGAAGTATTTTTTTTTAATTCAAAGAAAATTATGCTAGAAAGTAGAATCCTCGAGCTTTGGATGTAGCTATTTCTATTTCAAGTACGTACCACATCATAAGTGCTTAAAGACTGCATGCACATAAAGCTAGGCTTTCCTATTTTCCTATATTACAGTTTTCCACTTACACGTAACTATTTTTGGACTTCTCTAGATATCACGCCAAGAAAACTAGTTGTCTGGCAGCTGAACCCATCGCCTACCCTGGTTGTAAACAGGTTGAGACGTCGGGATATTTCAGCCCCTCCGAGTAAATAGGATGCAACGCGAAAGACCATCTCAAAAAGTTTTTAGAGACGAAAATAAACTTTCGCCTCAAAAAATCAGTTGAAACCATTCGAACGAAGATATTTTTTTTAGACGAACCAATTTCATCTCATTACAATGCTCGAATGGAAAATTTCTCCGTTCGAACCGACATGTCCATTCGAACAATATAAATTACTCATTCTAACTAGTGACCATATTTGATCCTGTTCGAACGAATGAGTGTTTGAACAGATTTTATAAGTTCAAACTAATAAATTTTTCAGATGACTTGTGTTCGAACATAAATTAGGTTCGTTCGAACATCAATTTTCTTTTCAGAAATTATATCCATTCAAACCGGGTTTTGCATAGTAATGTTGTTCAAACAAATATTTTATTGTTCGAACATCTGTATTTCTCGGTTGTCGTTCGAATATGTTAGTTTTTGTTTGAATGGGTCTATTTTTGTTCGATTGGATTTATAAATGGTAATTTAATGTTTGAACTAGTTATTTACTGTTAGAACGGTATTAATCATACATATAAGAATTTAATTAAAAATACCATACTAATATTACATATCAAACATTAATTGTTCAAATGTTTTAGAACATTATAATATAAAAGCAATGAAAGAACAAATAAATTTTAAGATTATGGTGGTAGCATAGAGTTTTGGGACATCATTGACTGGAATTGTTCAAATATTTTTGATTATTCAACTCCAACCTCTTCTGTATGTTATCTTCGAATCTCGCCTCAAAATCTGCTGCTTGATATAATAGGGTCATCAACTCTTTTTTCTTGGACCTCAATCTTTCTATCTCAAGTGTTGATTCCTCTAATTTTTTAGTCTTGTCGTCATTCAATCTGGCTCAAGAAAAGGATGATGATGTTAACAAATGATTCATCAGTCAGATTTGCAGCAATTTCCTTAAAAGATATCATCTTGTCCTACAAAAACAAAAACATTAAAGTTATCATAAGTAACAAAAATATTATTAGACAATGGAATTAAATAAATTTAAACTTACAAAATTTGCCTCTGCCTCGGGACTGGTCTAAACACCATCACAATTTTTATGTGTTTTAGTATACAATTGGGTCAGATCATAGTCAGCAGGACTTTTTTCTTCCTACAAAAAGAAAATCTATATTAGAACTTAAATCATAAAAGTGTATTATATGTTAATATTTAACGGGGACGAGAATAACTTACCAGGTTTTTAGACAAACGATGAAAAGATTGAGAACCCGCATGATGGTGTATCATTAGTTTTGATCTATTTGCTTGGTTCACAGTACTCCGTTGCTAAACAAAATTATGTTTATATCATGTTTATACATCTATCATATACTATTAAAAAAATATAGCAGTGAAATTACCTGATAAGCAGAATCTTCAAACATATCACAAACCTTCTCCCATTTGTTGGGTGGCATTGCTTGGAATGAATTTTGGCGCACCTCTGTTGTAGTATTGAACTTCTTATAGTGTGCATGTCATCAACCTTTGTACCTCTGGAATACATTCGACATCAATTCCTCAACCATTAATCGATCATCTAGTCGGCTAAAATTAAGTTCAAACTTGTCCTTTAAAAAATTATAAACAATTAGTATAAATACAAAGTAATTTTAAATTAACATGTTATATACTTAGTTTCTTGGGATGTAGCTTATTACCAAGTAACGACTTTTTATGTGGTATTTAACATCTTGGGAAACTTTAGACCAGGAGGATGTAGTCGTTGGTGCATACGTGTGAGTCAGCTTACCAACATAAGAAGTAAGCCACGCTACCGAATCTCCGTAGCCACCGGTGTGATAATCAAGAATATCAACTTTAATTTTACCCAATTTCTTTACTTTCTCTATGCAGAAACCCCTTTTAGTACCTCGACCTCGACGTTGGCTTACAACAGCTATATATACAGTAATTAAAGCATTTATTTTAATTAAATTACTTTATTTTATAGATATATATTACTTAAATTGAGCATAAAATGTGATATTTAATTTGATAAAATACTTTATTCTGAATCTGATGATGTTGGCCCACTATTGATGGCAGGTGAACCACACGGGGAGTTGATAATGGATGGGAATGACTCACTTGTTGTTTTGCATTTGGGAGGCATATTTGTTTGAAATTATAACAAATTATTATTCGAACAAACGTTACAAATATTTATAAGAATAATACTTACAAAATATTTGTTTGAAATTCATTCACTATTAGTTTTGTTGGACCAGTCGCCCTCATCCTCACTAAACACTTCAGTTGATTTATCTTCTTCTAACATTCACCCTGAATTACTTCAAGTTGAACATCTTCTCTATGCAATGGGACCATGTCATATTGGCTTAAATCAACAAATAAATTGATGCCTGATTCATTTACTTGATATGCTTCTTTATTTGCTGGATTATGAACTTCTTCATGTGGTATGTCTACCTCTAGAATGTAATCATATACATTTCTTGGTGCAAACTTCTCCACTACTCACCATGGGTTCCCGTACTCCGGATCATCTAAATAAAAAACTTGATTCGCTTGGCAAGCAAGAACGAAATGATAGTCCTCATACCATGTGTGAGATCTATTGACATTTATAAAATTTTCATCGTTACGCACTTTCAACCTAGGATTTGAGACATCCCACCAATTACATTTAAACAGCCAGATCATATATCCTGCACGTACTTTGACGCTATGATATCTTCCAAAATTCTGTAGAAGTCAATGTTATCCTCCCTATGGCTTCCTTCAACTACGACCCCACAATTTTGAGTTTTCCTATATCGTTCTTTGTCAGCTGTGTGAAATCTATATCCACGCACCAAACACCTTGAGTCGTCTGGACGGATCACATGCAGAGCATACAGTTATGGCAATATTTGTTCTGAATTTTCAATATATTTCGATACAACCTACTTCAATAAATATTATTATAGTTACATCAATGTTAGATAGAAATCTGTGAAGTTTAGTAGTATGTAGTTTGTATTATTATAAGATAGGGGTTTAAAGTAATACTGTATGTTCAAACCACGAAGCAAATTCCTCTTTGTGCGTCTTTTCTACGTCAGTTACACCATTCATGCGAAGTAGTTGTATATGTTCGCTGCGCATGTTCATGTGAACTATTAATTTGTAACAACTAATACTATATTATTATACATGAACTTAAATTAGATACTATTTATTTAGAGGATCATCACTAACCTCAAATAGTGGTCAATGTTTGCTCAATTATTCAAGATATACCATCGACCTCTTTAAAACTCTCGCCCACATATGTCGTAGCCCCCTTGTGCGCCTATGGGACGGTACGGTCTGGGAAAATACGGAAAATGCCGATACTCCCATTTGTCCACCTTCATAATTTCGATTCGGTCTCCTAAATCTAGTATCAACCCCACGGAAATACATTGAACAAAAGGTATGCCACTCATTATCAATGTATGACTCTACAATCGAACCTTCCGGACGAGCTTTATTCCCCACAGATCGCTTAAGTTTTCCCAAAAATCATTCAATAAGATACATCCATCTATACTGAATTGGGCCAATGACTAAAGCCTTAAGAGGTAGGTGCACAGCCAAATGAACTATTACATCAAAGAATGAAGGCGGGTACAAACTCTCCAATTTGCACAATATCAGTACAATATCAGCTTCCATTTTTAACTACGCATCAAATTTCAACATTCTACTTCAAATGTCCCTGAAAAATTCCCCTAATGTTGTGAGAGCTGTATGAACATCTCGACTAAGCTTTCCAAGCACACCAACTGGCAACAAACGCTGCAGAAATACATGACAATCGTTATTTATAAGACCAGCTATCTTCCAATCATGTGTTCGAACACATCTTGACATATTTGAAGCATAGGCATCAGGTAATTTGATTGTTATGAACCAATCACATAAGTTCTTTCTCTCATCATTAGAAAGTGTATACCATCCGATGGGCATATAGGCTGACGACCCATTATCTTGTAAATGCAACTCCGGTCTTATCCCCAACCCCTTTAAATATTTACGAGAGTTAGCTATATCATTTGTCTTCCCTATTCATGGGCCGAGAAACTTACGAACCACATACCCGAAGAATATAAGAAAATGCTAAACCAAAATTTAAATTGACTAACACAAGAATTTAAACTGAATATATCAGCCATATAGATGATAGAATCTCAAACTGTCTACTTTGGACAATTCAAGAGTTGTACCCAAACATTTTTTAAGAGAATATTTGGCCACAACTCTTGAATGGGTCTAAGGTTTAACTGCATGTAAAAATAACTCTAAAATCCAGCACCAAAATAGTAAACCAACCATCTTCTAAATCACAAATACATTGCAAAATCACATTCCAAATCACAAATATCTTGCAAAATTACATTACAAATCACCAATATTTTAAGTATTAACAATTTTTAGTGCAAAACATTTTTTAATTATACATTATAGTTTTTTAATTAAGTATTTTGGAAGTATATATTTTAATTTAAGTATTAATAATTCTTACGTTTATTATATTTTTAGTATTAATAATTTTAATTAGAGAGCAAAATATTTTTTAATTACACATTATAGTTTTTTAAGTAAATATTTTATAAGTATATATTTTAATTTAAGTATTTCTAATTCCTATGCTTATTATATTTTAAGTATTAATAGTTTTAATTAGAGTGCAAAATATGTTTTAATTATACATTATAGTTTTTTAATTAATTATTTTATAAGTATATATTTTAATTTAAGTATTTCTAATTCTTATGTTTATTATATTTTAAGTATTAACAATTTTAAGTTTTAATAAATCATATGGGAAATCTTTTTTTAAGTATTAATTATAATTTAAATTTACTTATTTTTTAGTAATTCTTATAGTTTTTAATAAGTTACCTTTTAAGTATTAACTCTAGTTTAAGTATTAATGTCCATCTTATGTTTCTTTTTTAATTATACCTTATAGGAGTACACCCGTTCGAACACTTGAAGATATGTTCGAACATGATAACGCATTCGAACGGGAAATCATTGTGTTTGAACGGTTGCAACCCAGATTCCAGACATAAAACAAAGACAAACACCATCTCAGAGAACACATTCATGGGATAAACATAAGCTCATAAGATGCATATTTCACAAATATTGTACAAACACAAATATATTTTCATATTTATTCAAAAACATAAATATATTCTCACATCCAAACACAAATATATTTACATGTTTCTCACATCCAAACACAAATATATTCTTCTAAACTTAATCTTTTGTGCAAAAACAGAAGAGAAAAGAACTAAGTCGACTCAGCCATTGACGATTTCGAACCAGAAATCGTCGTTCGAACGATATATGAATGGTTTTCATTTGAACCACAATTAGATGGATATTTCATGGGGAGGAGGAGACAACATTGTACATCAGTGATGAAGATATTGATGATGATATCATCCAAGAAGACGATTACATAGATGACATGCAGCATATGTTGGATGACATCTAGGCAGGCACCTTTGCTGATGTGCCCCAAGATAGCACTCCTGCGGCAAACAGGCCACTAGTTACTGTAGATTCACTAGCACCATCTTTCGACCAGCTACTAGAGGATGCCCGACGTCCGCTTTTCGATGGGTGCACAAAATTTTCAAAGCTGTCATTCGTTGTCAAGTTGTTACACATCAAATCAATCGGTGGATGGTCAATTAAGTCATTTGACATGCTCCTTGATTTGTTGAGCTCTGCCTTTCCTGATGCCGTATTGCCACAATCATATATGGAGTCAAGGTCTTTGGAGCGCGGTTTGGGCTTCAAATACCACAAAATCCATGCGTGCCCCAACGACTGCATTTTATTTTGGAAGGAAAATACTGCTCTTAATGAATGCCCTGTATGTAAGGCTTCGAGGTGGATACCAAATACACACGGGTCACGCGCGATACCTCAAAAAGTGTTGCGTCACTTTCCTTTGAAACCGAGATTGCAGCATCTCTTTATGTCTGCAAAGATAGCAGGTGATATGCGATGGCACAAAGAGCAACGAACGATAGAAGATACTCGTATGAGACATACGGCCGACTCTGAGTGCTGGAAGAAATTTGATGAAGATCATGGTTGGTTCGCTGTGGATCCTCGCAATGTTAGGCTCGGTCTGGTAAGTGATGGCTTCACTCTCTTCAACAACTTGGCTAAACCTCATAGCATTTGGCCAGTGATCCTTGTCCCCTATAACTTGCCGCCATGGTCATGCATGAAAGACCAATTCTTCATGACATCTTTGATTATTCCTGGCCCAAGGTCACTAGTGAATGAGATCGATGTATACTTGCAGCCGTTGATCGATGAACTGCTTGAATTTTGGCAAGATGGGGTACCTACATATGATGCCTCAACTAAGGAGACGTTTATGTTGCATGCTGCCTTATTGTGGACAATCAATGATTTTCCTGCCTACGGGAATCTGTCTGGCTGGTCAACAAAGGGGAAATTGACTTGTCCGTCTTCCAATTTCGGCACAGACTCCAATTGGTTGAAATATGGTCAAAAACATTGTTACATGGGACATCGATGTTTCTTACCACCAGATCACATGTGGAGAAGGAGGAAAGGGTTGTTCAACAGTAGAGAAGATCATCACATGCCACCAAGGGATGTAGGAGCTGAAGATATTCAAACTCAATTGCATATCATTGGGGATGTTCAGTTTGGCAAATCTCATAGGAAGAAAAAACGCATTGCTGAAGAGCTGAACTGGACAAAGTGTAGTATATTCTTCGTGTTACCTTATTGGTCAACAGTTCGACTTCGGCATAATTTAGATGTTATGCATATTGAGAAGAATATTGCAGATAACATCTTATTCACTTTAATGAACAGTCCAGGAAAACCTAAGGATAACATCAATTCAAGGCGTGACTTGGAGATTTTGGACTATAGAAAAGAATTACACTTGAGGCGTGATGGTGATCGTGTAAGAATGCCACATGCTGCCTACACATTACACGGAGATGAAGGGAATAAATTTTGTGAGTGGCTGTCTGATATCAAATTTCTAGATGGGTTCGCTTCAAATATCTCGAACTGTGTTTCTCTACATGGTTGCAAAATCTCAGGGTTGAAAAGCCACGACTGTCACGTTTTCCTTCAACGACTACTCCCCATTGCTGCTGGGGGGTATTTAAGAAGTGACATTGCCTTGGCTTTGACTGAACTTGGTACTTTCTTCAAAGAGTTGTGAGCTCAAACACTGGATGTCAATCGCCCATCCCAACACCAAACTGATATTGTCACCATTCTATGGAAACTGGAGATGATATTCCCTCCTTCATTTTTTGATGTTATGGTCCACCTAACTGTCCATTTACCCCGTGAGGCCAGACTTGGGGGTCCTATACAATATACGTGGATGTACCCATTTGAGAAGTATCTCGGCAAATTCAAGCGATATGTTAAGAATAAAGCCCTCCCTGAAGGTTCAATAGCCGAGGCCTACATTCACACCGAATGCTTGAAATTTTGCTCCATGTACCTCAAAGACATTGAGACGAGGTTTACTCGAGCGAACCACAACATTGATGCTGACGAAGAGGAAACATTAGATGGGTTCCGAATTTTCAACCAGAAAGTTTGTCCCTTGGGCATAGCTTCTAAGGTGCAATTAGAAGATAAACTCTTTAGGGCAGCCATCTGGTACGTGCTCAACAATTGTGCGGAGATTGGACCTTATATAGAGTAAGCATGAACGAGTCTACTTAAGCAATCAACTTCCATTTGATCTTAACAAGGTGTTATGAACCCAATACGAGCTAACTTGAATATTTTGCTTCGCCTCGGTGCACCAAATGCAGGGAACACTACGACAAATGTAAGGTGCAACACCCAAATTGCATCGATCGTACACATCAAACTGAGTTTCCAACTTGGTTCAAGCAATGTGTAAGTTCTTATCCATCCCTATCTAAGTTGAAATGCTAACGCTTTCATTTTATATGCTTCGGAATTGAGAAGATTAAACGTTGTGAAATTTGCTTCTTTTTTTTTTTGTATAGATCCAGGAACATCGTGCCTCGCATACACTTGATGTGTCCACTGATCTGTATGCGTTAGCTTGCAGGCCTGACCGCTGGGTTGCAACATACGCTGCTTGCATAGTTAATGGAAAAAGGTTTCATACGAAGTAGCGCGAACTTCACCGGCGTACACAAAATTCTAGGGTGTTGGTAACTGGTGATGAGGCCACAAATAACGTCGACTTCTACGGTATTATTAATAATATCATAAAGTTATGCTACATGAAGTGGCGTCAGGTGTACCTGTTTGAATGTGATTGGTTTGACGTTGGTGATCGAAAACGAGGGGTGCGGGTGGATGACCATATGATTAGTGTCAACATGAACAGAACTTGGTATAAGGATGAACCATTCATGTGGCGAGTTAGGCTGATCAATGTTTCTACATAAGAGATTTAAGGGCAAAAGGGAGTTGGGGTGTTGTGCAGAACTATACAAATAGGAATGTATACAATATTCCGCCACTACCGAGGGTTCTTGAAGATATTGATGGCGAATCAAGTACTCATAATGTCGATCAAGAAGATGAGTCATCATATTATTATGATTAGTGCAGTGTAATAATACAGATCAAGTGGCAACTCCACTTAATAGGCCTGATATACTACCTAGCCATGTTCAACCGGCTTTATTAATGATAACATGATCACTTTTGATTATGGAAATGTGGCCAGTGAGGGGGAATATTCAGATGAGGAGGACCTATCAACAAATGAGGGGGAATGTTCAGATGAGGAGGACATATCAACAGAGGATGAGTCTATGTCAGATTTATAATTAGAACCCAGGAACTTCGTTAATTTAAGGTTGACATCTTAGATTTATAGTTTGAAATTCCCATGTGTACATAGACAGCTGACAATATGAGATTGTTTGAAATTGGTATGTGTATATATATAGAATTCAGTATGAGATTGTATGAAATATATGTTTTGATTTATTTCTAACCTGCATGAAGCATTTGCTTTCTCATTGGGTGAACTACTTACCATGCAAATAACAAACAAGTTTGGGTGTAGTGTCCATGTTTTACAACATCCATACCTAATTTAAACGAAGTCTAACATGTGATTTTATTTGCTTCAGGTGACGTTCAAACCGGGAGGACGCATGAGGAGCACTATGCATTATGAAGGTAAAATTTTTGACAATTCAGTTATTCCTCTGTCTATACTAAATGCACATAATGTAAGGGTTAGTGTACCCAAAAGTAATTGAAAATGGTAGATAAATGATCTTTTTTACAAACCTGTCTGTGACTTTGAGATTATTATGTTCAATTGAATTATCAATTTTATCATAATTTTATTAACTCGTACTCGTGCAGGTAACCAACCGGGGCCCAGTTCAAGAGGCGGAGGGAGACTTCGAGGTACTAGTGGAAGATATACCATACTCAACTCGTCACATCCAACCACGTGGTGTGAAAATATCTTCATATCACAGCACGAAGGAGTGTAATCAATCCTCCTCGGATGACTCGACACAACCCCTAGGTCTGCCACCATGCGCCAACCCAAATCATGCGCTAGAACCTATTCAAGAACCCCCACCAAATGCAATGGAACAATCACCTCTTAGAGAACAAACTGGTGCATGTTTTTCTAATACTTTAATTTTGAAGGCGTTATCATGTATGTATGTGTTATGTAGAGTGTGAATATTCCACATTACACTTAGAAACACTAATATAGTACACCTTTAACATGATTCTAGATGCCCCCACGGAGGCCGTATCTACGACGGAACAGAGGAAACGAACTCGTGGGCCATCTAAATGCATTTTCTTCAAGAAGCTAAGGAAGAACGGGAAAGTCCAATTGAAGATAAACGATGGTAAGATAGCCCCATGTTGTGAACATGCTTCTATGTTCACAACATGAGTATCGTGGATTGTTAAACGATATTGCGACATGAGTTACAAGCGTTGGTCGGATGTCCCACAAGCCATTAAAGAGGAGCTCATCGACCGTGTTCGGGTAAGTCATTGGTTATGTTTAGTGATTATTTGAAAGTTATTTATGTAGTTTAATCGTTGCCCAAATAACGAGATCGCACATAATTATTTGCATGCTGCCTTATGTAGAGTGACTTTGTGTTTGACTGGGAACGCGAAAACCACCGATTGACGGTGACAAAGGCCCTACGTAAGTGTTTCAACTCCTTCCATCACGACTTGCACAAGATTTATCAGTCATATGGAAGCCACGAAGAAGCGTTGGCTCATGGAACTAGCTTGGTGGACCCGATTGTATGGGTGAAGTTATGTGGATGGTGGGACAGCGATGCCTTTAAGGTATATATGCTCTTTCTCACATTAAACTATATTTCTATCAATTTAATATGTCTAAATATTGTTGTGGCAAATCTGTTTGTTTATCATAAGTAATATTTCCGTGATGCATATGGCAGAAAAGTTCAGCTCAAAATCGAGAGAACCGAAATAAGCAGGCGATTAATCACACATCAGGACGTAAATCATTCGTCCGATTACTTGAGCAGAACGTATCTCTAAGGGAAAACGATCTTTTCATTTCAAATTCAATGTGAAAATGCACTTTACTTGGATATTTTAGTGACAATATTACATTACTGTTGGGTAATGGTTACTCATAGGTTTTGGGCTTAAAATCCACATGTCTACCATAGAATAACGTTTTCTTATATATATTATATTCTTATACTCATTGCTCACACATGTAGCGCACTGAGAATGGGAATTTGGTCGACTTCTATAAGTAGACGCTCTGGTCGAAGAAGAAGAATAAGTTTGTGACAGATGCTACAGAAGAAACTTATGTGAGTAGTACACTTACAGAATCAAGTTTCTATGTCCAATTCTAGATTTGTTAATAATCGTTGTTTTGTCAATGTGCAGAAGGAGATGCAAGGTAGGTTGGATGGCCTAGGACCAGAGCAACTTAGTGATGAGGCAACAACGACTGTCTTTAGGGAGGTCCTGGCCATTGACCTGGATATGCACGAGGACTTGGGGAGATGGTCATTCCCGAGTCATGTAGACAACGTGACAAACTTCAAATGCAACAATACCTGTCTGAGGTTGAAAAAAACAAGAAAGATTCTGAGCAATATAAGAAAGATGCTGAACAATTTAAGAAAGATGCTGAAGACTACAAGAGTCAGCTGGATGAAATGAGGAGTGACATGCGGGCTCTTAGGGAGCATCAAATACAGAATGACAACCTTATGCAGTCATTCTTTAGGGCTTTTCCGTCATTCACTGAGTCAGTTCGACAGATTCAGTGTATTGATTCACCTGACCCATAAGGGGCTTCTCATATTTTGGAATTTTTTGGAGGGTTTTTTGCTAGTGACTATGACACCGGGGAGATAAGAAGTTTGGGTGTCCTTGATCTTTTGGATGGTTTTTTGTTAGTCTATACGACACTGGGCAAAATATAATATATATATATATAGAACTATATATATATATATAATGGGATCTATGTCTATACCGAGGAGATAACAAGTTTGGGTGTCCTCTTTTTGAGAAGATTTTGAGCATATCTTCAGACTCCCTACCTAAACCATTAAGTTTAGGACAGGTTCTATGGCTATCTAGTGTCCATATCCCTTTTATTCACTGGTAGACCTGGGGCGAGATATATATCACGATCATGATAGTAAAGTTAAATCCCAGTGTAAGTTCCTTAATTTAAAAACTGCCTATTTCTCTTCCAAATGGTACAAATACTTGTAATTTTATTTCTTCCTATTTCACATTTGATTTCGGTTTGATATGCTCTACAGTAATGTGGTGCGTGAATGCAGATGATGGGATGTGGCTTGCAATACAGTGCAGGACGAAGGTTGATTTTTGTTAATTTGTTGTTTGTACTTCCATCCAACGCTTATGGATTATATTCTGTGGTATATAATCCATGAGCGTTGGATGGAAGTAAGTTGTCTATAGTCCTACTACACATGGGTGTAAAGTAACATGTCTTAACATGAGCCCAGTTTTTTCTGAGCTAGATTGATAAAGGCCATATTCTGTTTGTAGGTACAGAATATGTCTCTAACATGTGTGAAAATGTCGAAAGATGTGTGGTTAAGGTGGATGAGGCATGCATTGTCCACAGAGACCGAAGCCATCATGGGGCTTCTTCTTGGTAAAGATATTGAGGTTCAGTCATGATGTTCCCATTTCCAATTTATTTTTGTCATTTTTACGTTTTTGTTTTATCTTCAGCAAAAATTAAGATTGCTTGGTGGGTTTGGTGCTTGTACTTGGAGTGGAGCTTGAATGGTTGGAATATGTCGGATTTGGGTTGTTTCTATATGGTTTTTTGTAATTCTAGTAATTATAAATGATGTGCAGGATTTTTCAATTTAAAGTTAGGGCTTGTATAGAGTTGATTTTACTATTCGTAGTAGATCAGTGTTCTTGACTGGCAATGTGAATGCTTGTCTATTTGTCTTTAAAGTTTTTGGTTGGTTGTTTTTTTACTTATGCCATGTTTTTTGTTATGGGTAAGAGATCAGTTTGATAGCTAAGAACCTATAAAAAATAAATTTTGGTAAAAGCCTTTGAAGAACGTGGATCTTTGCTCCACAAACATCCATACATTGATGTTCCTATCTACGAGAACAAGCATTGCATATAATAGAAGGTGCATACAGTTTTCTGTCAAATTTTATCTCATGAACTTACCAAGCTATATGGTAGCTAGATGAGAGGCATATAGTAGGTCTATATGAACATCATGAGCTGTTCCCTAATTAAACCAATTGTTGCTGATACTTTCTTGCTAGGCGGCTCAATCTTTGGGGAAATTGTTATCAATGATAGTAGCTATTGCTTTTACCATGATCACAAGATTATGACATTAAATTCATGATGTGCAACTTTTGGATATATATATATATCTATGTATATGTATATAAAACTATTATCGGTTTGGGGTTATTCTAAAAGGGAAGTAACATTGTATTTCACCAACTGAGCCCAAGACCATTTTTTAGTAATTCTTTTGATGGATTAAATTTTCCCCTTGTAAATCAAACAAATACAATTTTCTAGAATGGATTTTTTTTAGAATATTGTTTATGTTTATGCTAAGGGAATGATGCTCCTATTTCATGTGATATTGTGAAATTAACTTGAGAAAACAGAATGACCATGTTTAATGGAAGAATAACAAGAGTAATTGAGTGGTATCATTCTCATCCTCATATTACAGTTCTTCCTTCCCACGTTGGTATGCATTGACCATCTACTATGTAAGGCCCCGACCCCCACGTACAGGAACGTGAGAATCGTGATGTCGGGATGATGACAACACGGGTCACGCATCCCAACGAAATGTGCTCAAGTGTGTGCAACATGCAAAAGTGCACAACAAAAGTCGCAGCGTATAATATAAATAAGTCAACTAAGTACCAGAATTGTTTAATACAAATATCCAAAACAAATATAATATAATTATACTCTACCACCATCCCTACCGCATGCACTGTAGGCGGGAATCACAGGTGGGACACAACCACCATCCCTGCTTACCACCATTCCTACCGTGTGCACCGTAGGTGGGAATCGCAGGCAGGACTCTACCACCATCCCTGCTTACCACCATCCCTACAGTCTCTTTCCCTTTTTCTCAAGCCAGTCAATCCAAACATTTTAAACATACTCAAAATCATTTCTCACATGAAAACCCAGTTTTCATATAAACACATGAACATGCATGCAATTATGTGAAAACCCAATTTTTAGTTACAAACATGAACATGCGTGCAAATGAAATGAACACAACACGACAACAATAACCAACAACCAACAATGTCAACACAATTCAATCACACAAACAATCTTCCTCCACTAATCCATCCGATCCCCGTACTCCTCGGACTCAGTCCGGCAAAACCAATCAATAATTCAATACAGTGTAATGAGTTAGTGCAAAAATACATTTAAATCACAAGAGTTCTGTGGAAGATATTTACAGTGCTATATAATAATTTTTGGAGGATCACGAAGGTGCAAAAAGTGGCAACGCAGCAACAAAACAGTGCCAAATGCACTGTGGCCGTGGGTCTCAAAGACCCACTTTTGAACAGGTGCAAACGAAGACTCGAGATTGATAGGGTAGGGCTTAGGGATGTCGGTGAAACTAGTGGCGGTGGTGGTTGGCCGTGGGTGGCAGCGTGGGCGGCGTGGGCGGCGGTTGAGGACCAAAAAGCCCAAAACGGAAATGTTGGTGAATGTGCTTCACCGGTGACGGATCGGAGGTGGGGTTGGGTCCAATGGGTTGCTAGGAGGTGGAGGCGGATGTGGTGAAGAGATGGAGGCCAATGGTGGTGCGACGGTGGCGCGACGGTGGCGCATCGGCGAAAGGAGTATCGCGAGTTGAAAAGACTCATGGTGGCTAACGGCCGCTATGGATGAGCTAAGATTGGAGGGGAGGGGTCACCGGCAGGTGGGGGAGCTGATGGGAGGGGTGGTGTCGGTCACCGCCGGCGCAAGGCGGCGGGCTGGGGGAGAAATTGAAGCACGTGTATGATACCCTATATGATATGGATAAGGGTAGGTGGTGTATGGGATCCCACATTGCTTGGGAAGGAGAAGTTCTTACTCTTTATAAGGTTCCAATGGGGCTCTAATTGTATCATTGACTAGTCCTTTTAGAGTATAGGCTATGTGGTTTGGGCCTTCCATTGGGGCGTTACAAATGAATGGAAGGCCCAAACCACATGGCCTATACTCCAAAAGGACTAGTCAATAATACAATTAGAGCCCCATTGGAACCTTATAAAGAGCAAGAACTTCACCTTCCCAAGTAATGTGGGATCCCATACACCACCTACCCTTATCCATATCATATGGGGGTATCACAATCTACCCCCTTAAACTCCCGACGTCCTCGTCGGGCCTGTCTATTGTAGGTGGCACGGCTCAAGTCCCACATTTCTGGTTGGGATAAGCTCAGATACCATTTTAACACCCCAATGGAAGGTCCAAACCACATGGCTTATACTCCAAAATGACTAGTCAATGATACAATTAGAGCCCCATTGGAACCTTATAAAGAGCAATAACTTTTCCCTCTCAAACAATGTGGGATCCCATACACCACCTACCCTTATCCATATCATAATGTAATAACTACATAAATGGGACTGTTATAACTTATGATGTAGCCATAAGTTATAACAGTCCCATTTATAACGTAATAACAACATTGACTTAGCCTTGAAATATAACTACATAAAAATTAAACATGGATTTCACTCAAATGCTTTTTGTTCCATTGGTCATGCCTGAAATGAAGATAGAAGGTTGCAATCAATAAGAAATTGAATATGGTAAAAGTATAATTTGATTCTTACCAAGACTTTCAAGGGGCATCCGTTCCAGACTCTCAATCATTGGCAAAGATATAGGACATGTATTATTATATCATAATTTATTATTGTATCGATGTATTATTACATTAAGGTTCGCTCGATGTGCGCTCGACTCAGCGCTCGAGTGGAACCCATACAGAGTGGTTCGCTCAAAGTGCGCTCGACGTGGCGCTCGAGCGGAATCCATACAGAGAGGTTCGCTCGTATTGCGCTCGACTCAGCGCTCGAGCGAAACCCATACAGAGAGGTTCGCGAAGTGCGCTCGACGTGGCGCTCGAGCAGAACTCCTACAAAGAGGTTCGCTCGATGTGCGCTCCACTAAGCACTCGAGCAGAACTCATGCAAAGAGGTTCACTCAAAGTGCACTCGACGTGGCGCTCGAGCATAACTCTTATAGAAAGGTTCGCTCGACTTGCGTTCGACATCTCGCTCGAGCCAATGTTCAAGACAACGTGCGCTCGACTTGCGCTCGACACCTCGATCAAGACAACAGAGCAAAAACCGTAGGTGTTTTGTTCTTGATTTTCTTGCACATTTTATCTAACACATTGCATGCATACAACACAACTTACAAATACAATATACAATTCATCAAACACATTTCCTTACTACAAATTTACAAAATCAATTCACAAGAATCACAACAAAATACCAATTCATAAAATTAAATTGCTTGAATTAAATTTAGGGCTCGGAACCCTTACTCTCACCGTAGGTGGAAGCTGAACAGAGGAGCAACGAGGAACGGCAGCACAGAGGAGCAATGATGAATGGCGGCAACAGAGACTCGAGACGTGAGACGCAATAGAGAAGGGACGCGAGACGGCTTCACTGGTTCAGACTTCAGACAGACTCCGTGAGACGCGAGAGAGAAGGGAGAAGGAAGACTGATGAAGGAAGAAGGGGGGTCCTGCGTTTTGGACCCCCTAGTGTGATCAAAACAATGCCGTTCCATATTAAGTGGAACGGTGTCGTTTAATTTTTTTAAAAAACCCAGTTACAACTAAGTTTTTGTTTTTAAAAAAAAATCGAAGTTAGGAGCTCCGACTATCTATTCGGAGCTACTCAACTCTGAATTCTGACTCCAAATTTCGATGACTTCGACTCTGCCGGAGTCCAAATTGGAGCGGATTTAGGGCGGAGTCGGAAATTTCAGAATTTTTCACAGCCCTACTTTATAGTGATTTCTTTTATGTTAAGTTTATATAAATATAACCTTAAAGATAGTATCATTTTTTATATTATCATGAACGGCAAGTAAAATGAAAAAAATAAACAAAGTAGTAAACACGAAAAATAAAACCATACATTAATTAGATATCAAATATATCAACATAAAAAAGTAAAATAATAAGTACTAAAATGATCATTGGGTTCTTATGAGATCAACATCCTCTTGCAATATTTTAATAGATCCTTCCAGATCTCTAAGTTTCTCCATGATAGGCTCAACGAACTCCACAAATAGAGCTCGTACCTGATCCAAAGTAGCCCCAAGAGGCTGTCACTCAACAGCAGCAGCACTACTAGAAGCTGGATCTGTGGGAGGATCACTAGGTTGTTCTGGTGCAGTCTTTCGCAAGTGCCCCTTGCTCTTGCTGAATGTGATCTTGTTAAGGAGCCCCAATTGTGGCGACCTCCACTCAGTGGCTGACACTGTAACCTCCGATCGGAGTAGGAGGTTAGATATCACCAGTGCAAATGGTAGACTATCTCCACTGAACAATCGTGACTCCGATCGAATGTGGAGGAATAAATACAATGCCAGATCAATGGGATACCCTTGTGCTATCCGCAGCAAAAATCTGCTCGATCGATCCCGAAATCAATCTTATAACCAACAATCAAATTAAGCATTCTAAAAAATGCTATACAATCGGCCTGTCAGATCACCTTACTCCCATCATATGGAGGAGCCGATGGGTCTCGCACTAGCTGACACACCTGATCGTCTATGAGACCATCATCAGGTAGATCCTCATCCTCACTACCATCCGAACTAGCATCCGAATCTACATTCTGGGCTAGCGTGGAGAATGCGGCCGGTGTGTCGGAATCAGATGGTGCAGCCGCTGGTCCCAGTGTAGCCTCTGCAGGATATGCGTCGGCCGTGAGCTGGATGTCAAGGAACTCAGCAATAATGCAGAGAAGTTAATACTCACTCCCTAGACCAATAGGGTGTAGAACAGAGCATCAACGCTAAGTTCTCCCATGGCACAGTAAAACTCACCGACCATCTCTAGATATGCAGTTCCCCTCTACTCACAGATCAGTATCCATCTCCGCTAGGTAAAGATGGACTGTATGCTCCGTCCCTCCCATGAAAGATCGAAAAAGTCAGACAAAATGACTGGACGCTAGGCAAGTATAGGCCTCGTCTCCTGAGCATGAGCTGCTCCACTACTTTGGTTGGGCTGATCTCTCGCACGTTTTCTTCCGCTGGATGTCATTGATATATTGTGTAACCATAAGAAAAGTAAGAATATAATTAACCATAATATTTAAATTTAATTATTGAAGAATTATAGTATATTGAAATTAGTTGAAATAATTTGTTAGAACGGAACATATTCTGTTTGAACTAGTCAAATATATTCGAATGGATTGTTCTATTCATTCGAACAGGAAATCTTTGTTCATTCGAACAAATTTATTTTGTTCGAACAGAAATAATGTTATTTGGCAACTAAGCGTTCGAACGGACTAGAGTTAGTTCGAACGGGAAGAACCCAAACAGCCATGGCTGAGTCGACTCAGCCCCGTACTAAAAACTTCCTATCTGGATGTTATCCTTTGTTTTAATCGGTAGAAATGATTAAGGACTGAAGCTCAATCATTTCTACTGATTATTTTGATATTATTTCTACGGAATACACCAAAATGGGTGGATTTCGGATTTGAAATCCATACCCTTCAAACACAACCGATTAGTGCAAAAAACTAAACAATAGAGGTGGAGAGTTGACCCATACCTCTTAGAAGTTCAAATGTGGGGTTTCTACGACGGTTGAGTGGCGATTTTCGCGGCGAACTCGGAGGCTCTCGGCGGTTGCTTGTAATACCCAGGTCCAACACAAAACTCGTGTTCGATTTTTTTTTTTTTTTTAATGAATGGAAAGCCACCTGAGTTTTAACGAGTAATTTTTTAGAATAGATTACGGGCTTCAAATTTTGGATTGATGGATTATAAATTTTTTTATTGGGCTTGATTATTTCATATTTTTTTTCTTCGGTAAAAATATTTTTTTTATGGAGCAAGTGGGTTTTATTTTTGAGTTTTTGGCCCGACAAGTTATGGATTGAGTTAGGCTGGTATGGGTAAGTCAAGGCACATATATTTTATTTTTTTAACGAGCCTTAAAGCCAAACCGGTGAGATCACGCCAAGCACGTCTTTCTTGCAGTGTTCTCCCTTTGTTCCTTCCTAGGATTTTTCTTTTTGTTTTACTATATATATTTTGTGTTATACATTTCACGCACGTTTTTTTTTTTTCTCTCTTAAGGTTTCAACTATTGTTTTTAGGCATCATCTCATGCACGTAAAACCTCCCTTAACTAGGTTCACTCTTGACGTCAGACTTCAATTTTCTCTGCATGCATATTCCTCTCCCTACGACATTCACGGCAACTACTTGCATTGGAGATATACTTTCAAGGCAGTTTTTCTACCTTTTATTCTCTAGGGTTTTTATCGATTTGTATTCTATTTAATCACCTTCAACACGTCCTGCACACTTTCTCTTCCTCCTCGGCAGAACAACCATCCACCTTTGCCTTCCTACACCACGAAACACGTGCACTGCCTTAGAGTTAGCAACTGCAGCGTTGCATGCCCTCCCACCTTCCAACTTCAGTGGACGTCCTCACACCCGCTTGAAGACCAGAAGCAGCGCAGCACCCCAGCCACTGCCACGATCGAGCCCAGCCCAAAACACACGAACCACATCCCGCTCGACGGAAACCACCGTGTGATAGCACTGCCCAAGCCCCACGAGAAACGGAACCACCACCACAGGATGGCAGTCCCACTGCCAAGCTCTTCCATGCCGCAACCCACATGACTGGCCCTTGCATGATGGAAGACGCTAGCCCTGAAGCAAAACCAACCACTGCAAGCCGCCAGCCGTTGTCCTATGTTTTTCCCACCCCGAAACAGAGCACTCCATTTTTCTCCCTCGTGAGACGCGTTTTTATCACCAAGCCGTTGCCACCCCTCCTTTCGGGTTTCCAGCGTGTTTGTACCGCCATCCTCCATGAATCAACCACTGGCCAGCATCCCTTCTCGCTCTCTCTACATATAAGGGTGCACCCTTGAAGACTTCGCACGACACCGCTCCTCCCTGTGCATTCACCAACAACGAACAATGAAGCCCCGCCGCCATAGACATCTGCAACATAGGGCGCCGGAGAACCTTTCAACACCAAACACAGCCCAGCCCACGCGTTGCCATTTGTGAGATTTCTCTCTATTCCTCAGTTTCCAACTCTACATCCCTTTAGCTCTCACTCTCACTCATCTCTCTCTCTCTCTCTCTCTCTCTCTCAATCTCTTAGTGCCCCACCACCTTGATCTGCCACTACCCCCAGATGTGCCGTCGTAGACTTCCACCCAAGCCACCGCTGCACTTAGGTTCCGGTATGCATGGCCCCTGTCACGTAATTTTTGATCCTAGGTTATTTTTCTCAAAGAGCCATGCAGGTTATGAGTTTTCTTTCCCAAAATGCCCTCGATTGAGTATGTACCGATCATGTTTTATCATCTGCCATGCGTGGGATTTTATTTGTAGTTTAAGAATTCATATTTACGGATAGAAGTTAAATTACTAAATATATGTGTTTTAAAATATGATTTAGTTAATTACCAAAATGAATCTAAGTTGTAGTTGTTTAATTTTAAAATATCTTGTTATAAATATATTAGCTAGTATTAAATCTTATAATTTGATTTCATTAGTAAATAAGTTATATTTTGTGTTTTAGTTGGACTAATTATTTGAGCATTGATGAATTGAGAAATGTGACAATATTTGAGGATTACGTGAATTTAGTTTTTGAGGAATTAAAATAGGTTATTTTAGCATCTTAGGCTTAAATGTTAAAATACGTGTCGATTGGAAATTTATGAAAATTATGTGACAATCTTATAGGTGACGATTGATTCTTATTCAGTACCGTTGTGGAGAAATTCTAAAAAGCTAAGAAGTCCAGGTAAGCGGGATTCATATGCTAGATTTTGCATAAAATAAAATAAAACGAGGTTGCTTTTGAAAATATGCATGTTTGTTTTGAAAATAAATCAGAAAACAACTTCATATATGTGTTCTGGATATGCATAAAAGCTGTATAAGAGAAAGTATTTTCTGTCATGACTGGTGTAGACATGAGCTAATTTTGTGTATTATGTTTCTGATCTGAAAAATAGCGAATATGAGTATTTTTCTAAAAGTCTTAATGAAATAAAGATGCATGAGATCTAAAAGTTTTTTTTTTTTTTTGTGAATAAATGAAGATGTTTTGATTCTGTTTATTTTTAACATGTGAAATTATCTGAAGCTGTTCAGTATTTGATTTTTTATATGATGTGGCATCTGAAAACCTTGGCATGAGATTCTGATTCTGTATCTTGATTTAAATCTGATTCTGATGGTTCTGTTATGTTCTGATAAGGCCCAACCACGGGTGATAATAGTGGATACGGCCCAACCACGGGTTATAATAGTGGATACGACCCATCCACGAGTTATAATGGTGATTTATAACCCTACCACGGGGGTTAAACATGGTATACGGCCTAACCACGGGTGATAATAGTGGATACGCCCCTTCCACAGGTTATAATGGTGGTCTATAACCCTACCACGGGGGTTAAACATGGTATACGGCCCAACCCCAACCATGGGTTATAATAGCGGATACGGCCCTTCCACTGGTTATAATTGTGGTTTATAACCCTACCACGGGGATTAAACATGGTATTTGTCCTGATGTGATGCTCTCATTGATGAAGATGAGGTCTCAGATCTTAATATGCCAAAGGATTTTTTTTTTTTTGGAATAAGAATGTTTTTCTGAAAGTTCCGCTCTGATATTTTTGTAACATGTTTTGATAATTGCATTCTAAAAGTAAATGTTACTGTTTCTGCACTCTGAAAGTAAACATTTTGTTTTGCATTCTGAACTTTGAAAATGCTCATGTTTACATACTAGTATATGTCCTCTACTTATTGAGTTTTTGATAACTCACCCCTTATTTTCACAATATTTTTTCAGATAATTTTGATGCATCAGCTGGAAGTCAAGAGTTAAGTTTGATGATCATAGATGAGTAAGTGCTAGAGGGTACAAGTTTATTAGAGAGTCTTATTTAATAGGTTTATGATTTTATGTTATTTGATATTTGGAGTCCTAGATATTTCTAAATATTTATGGAGTTTATAAATTATCTCATTGAGGTATTTTTTGTTTGGTGTCCTGGTAGAGGATCATATATTTTGGTTTGAATAAATGGATTTGTATTTTTTGAGAATATTGGAGTATTTTAAATATGTTATGGAAGTTGGATTTATGTTACAAGAGCTAACTCTCCGGACCTCCGGGAACGGGACGTTACAGTTGGTTTGAATGAGAGAGTTTTGTGGAATTGTATTCAAACTACGTCTATAATGACCGTGGCGTCTCGTTCGAATTGGATAAATATCCGTTCGAACGGTTATTATATTAATATATTTATAATTATATTACTAATAGTAGTATATAATAATATTAATATTACAAAGTACAAAAGTATAAAAATAAAACTAATAATAGTATTATAATACTTTTAATTAATATATTTAGCATATTATTTGTAAATATATTTATTCTATTATACTAAGTACATACTAAGTACTTAGTATAATTACAATGGCTTAATTATATAGTTACTATATATAAGTTATGATAACTATACTCGTATAGTTTTTATAATATTATAACACTAACTACAGTTACTAGTTATATAACTGCAGTGTAAGTATTATAAATAATTACTATATAGCTATATAGTAGTTATTAACTATAGTAGTTATTAGTTATATAGCTACTATAGTGTAAGTATTATATATATAGTTACTATATAGCTATAGCTATTAGAAGTTCTGATACAAGTTAATATAGTTAATATATATAAATATAGTAGCTATTAGTTATTTAGCTACTATAGTATAAGTATTATAAGTTATGATAACTATACAAGTTAATATAATTAATATAAATATAGATATAATAGTTATTAGTTATATAACTACTATAGTTTAAGTATTAGATATATAGTTACTATATAGCTATAGCTATTATAAGTTATGATAATTATACAATATATATATATATATTAATAAGTACTATATATTAATAGTTAGTATATAATATAAGTATTATATTAACTATTAGACTTATAGTACATTATATATTATCAATCATAATATAAAATAGTTGCTATAATATATAGTTATTATATACTATATAATATTAAAATATTTTGTGATTGGTTCGAACCCAATAACGTCCCGTTCAAACGGTTTTATCTCGTGGAATGTGTTTGGAGAGAAACTTCACGCCAAATACTCTGAATGTTTGTTTATTTGAACGTAAAAATTCGTCATTCGAACGCACTAGTCGAATAGTGTTACGAAAATACCCTTTGAGCTTGTCTACATTTGCAGAATATGCCAAGGAATATTCTAATTTGTTAGTTCGAACAACAAAATTACACGTTCGAACCTGAAATAAATCGCGCCTATTCTAAATTTTGTTGTTCGAATGCATAAATGTCCAGTTCGAACGGGACTTCATAGATTCAAATACCTCAAACTCCAGTTTATTTTCACAATTGATGAAAATTTATTTGGAGGCAGGCGATTTTGTGTGTGTGAGAGAGTGTTGTGGAGAGAGAGAGAGGAACAGACTTAGTGAGAGAAAGGATTCTTGAGAGAGAGAGGAGAGGTTTATAAAGAGTATTATTTGTTTTGTTCTATGTTTTTTTATATTTCGAGTTTCATTAATGTTAGTTTATTGCACATGATTTAGGTTTTCTCATAATGTATTTTATGCTTATATAGGTATTGTGGATTGATACTTTTGTTTGGATTGCTTAAATTCGAGGTAATATTTATAAATTCTAGATTTTTTATAATTTATAGTTTTTAATTAATTATGTTAAGATTTTTGGTATATTTATGTTTGTGCAATCCCGTTTTATGGTAATGCAGATTTCGATGTAGATGAGGCTAAGGGTGAGCCTGAGGATTCGGCTCCGCCCGAGGAGTGATGTGGGATCACTCATTTTATTGGGGACTTGTATTATATTTATTTTGGAAGATTGTATAACTCTTTAAACCACTTTTACAGATATTTAAATTGTGTTTAAATTCTGGTACTTAGTTGACTTAATATATCCGCTGCATTGTTTTTTTACACTATTGCATGTACACACACTTGGCACTATCGTTGTGATGCATGACCATGTTGTCATCATCTGGGTGTCTCGATTCCCGTGTTCACGTACAGAAACGCAAAAGTAGTGATGTCGGGATGATGACAACACGGGTCACGCATCCCAACGATAAGTGCTCAAGTGTGTGCAACATGCAAAAGTCGCAGCGGTTAATTTAAATAAGTCAACTAAGTACCAAAAGTTTAAATACAAATATCCAAAATAAATTACCTTTAAAAAGTTATATAGTTATTCCAAAATATATTACAAAGGCAAATACATAAACAAGTGATAAAAAAAATCTCGATACACGATAGCAACCCCAGATCACTCTTCCAACGAAGCCAAAGCCTAAGGTTCTTCATCCTCATCTGTATCAAAATCTGCAATACCATAAAACGGTACCGCAGGTAAATAGTAATCCAAACAACCCTTGAGATAAAAACGCATTAATGCAATCAACTAGCAGATCCCAAAATCTCAGTTTCCCTGAAAATGATTATTTTCCAACACACGCCAAAAACCTCACTTGACCATAAACACGCCATGAATAATATCCATCATTTTCCCAGAAAATGTGCTCGTAATCATTAAATCATAAACCGACAACAAAATCATTTATCGGACACTGTAGGCAGGAATCGCAGGCGGGACTATACCACCATCCCTACCGCATGCACCGTAGGCGGGAATCATAGGCGGAACTATACCACCATCCCTACTTACCACTATCCCTACCGTATGCACCGTAGGCGGGAATCACAGGCGGGACTATACCACCATCCCTTCTTACCACCTGTGGTGCCCTCGACTCCCATGTAAGGAAACACAGGAATCGAGACGCCAGGATGATGACAACACGGTCACGCATCCCAACGAAAGTGCCAAGTGTGTGTACATGCAATAGTGTACAATAAAAATGCAGTGCATAATTAAGTCCACTAAGTATCAGAATTTAAAATACAATTTAAATATCCGAAGAGGTTTAAAAAGCAGTTATACAGTCATCCCAAAATAAAGTTTAACACAAGTCCCAAAATACAAATGAGTGATCTCAAATCACTCCTCGGGCGGAGCCGACTCCTCAGGCTCACCCTCATCTTCATCTGCATCAAAATCTGCGTTACCACAAAATGGTACCGCAGGTAAGTATAACCCAAATAACCATGTAATAAAAATGCATTAATGCAACCAACATGCATGCATACGAAGAAATATGCATTTTCCTCAAAACATCATTTTCCCGAAAATGATTATTTTCCAACACACGCCAAAATCCCAGTTGGTCCAAAATATCTTTAAAACATTTTCCCAGAAAATGGTTTACACAAAATCCAACACACACTATTTTCCCAGAAAATAGTTCATTAATCCATTATTATCATATGCACCATAGCCTCCCTTAGGGACCATCCGCACGTCCTAGCTTCGTAGCGAGGCTCAGTTCCGCGCCCAGTGCGTTCGTGGCCAATGACCCACTACGCAACGAGTGATGCCCAGTTCCGCGCCCAGCGCGTACGTGGCCAAACATTCTCTAGTCCCCGCCAGCAGAAGGACCACGGAGTCGGCACGACTCTCTCGTCCGATCCCATTGTCGCCCGGCGACAATCCAGGGAACGTTACTCAATATATTCCGCTCCCAAGTAACCAGAGGAGCTCCACCGAGATAATGCCCCATCTCGGCTTGGGGTCGTGTTACACACGCACCCAAAATCCATTCTCACACATGAAAACCCAGATTTCATTAAACACATGAACATGAATGCAATACACGAAAACTCAGTTTTCCTTTACAAACATGATCATGCGTGCCAAATGCAATGTACATGAACACAATATCCAAACCACCAATTACCAATTCAATCCAATCAAATCCAACCATACAACTTCAATCACCAATCCATCCAACCCCCGTACTCCTTGGACTCAGTCCGGCAAAACAAGCAATAATCCAATGCAGTGTAAAGTGTTAGTGCAAAAATACATTTAAATCACGAAAGTTCTTTGGAGAAATACTTACAGTGCTATATAGCAATTTCTGAAAGATCACGAAGCTGCAAGAAGTGACGTCTGAGCAACGCAACAGTGCAAAAATACACTGTGGCCGTGGGTCACAAATACCCACTTTCAAACGGAGACAAACGAAGACCCAAGATTGATAGGGTAGGGCCTAGAGATATCGGTGAAACTAGTGGTGGTGGTGGTTGGCCGTGGGCGGCGACGTGGGCGGCGGTAGAAGACCAAAAACACCCAAATCGGAAATGGGGTTGGTTGTGCTTCACCGGTGACGGATCGGAGCTGGGGTTGGGTCCAATGGGTAGCTAAGAGGTCGAGGATGAAGTGGTGAAGAGATGGTGGCCGGTGGTGGCGCGACGGCGGCACGCGAGCACAATGAATGTCGCGGCTTCAAGCCGTGCGTGGAGGCTTGCGGCGGTTCAAGGGAGGCTGGAAGTGATGGGGGGTGGTCGCCGGCCGGTGGGGGAGCTACTGGGCTGGGTGGTGCAGGCCACGGCGATGGGTTAAGGGTGAACGGCGGAATGCATGGGAGAGAGAGAGGGAGGCAGCTCGCGCGGGAAGAAAAAGAAATAAGGAGGAAAAGAAAAGAAAGAGAAAAGAAAAGGAGGAAAAGAAAAATAGAGGGAAAATAAATGAGGTCCAATCCTCATAACTTGGGTCACAAAAATGATCCAACGGAAACGATTTCAAAACCATAAGTTAAATGAAATAATTTAAACGTAATGGTAAAGTGAATTAAAATAATTAAATCCCACAGTAATTAATTAAATATTAAAATCAATTTAAATGCATAACAGTAAATAACTATTAAGAAAGCACATAAAAATAATTTTCACCAAATTAAAATCATAGAAATAAACTCACTAAAAATCCAACCAATTTTAAAATAGAGGATAAATTTTTTGAATAAATAAAAATAATCCTTCAGTAAAAATACACTAAAATACGGGGTGTTACACCACCATCCCTACCGCATGCACTGTAGGCGGGAATCACAGGCAGGACTATACCACCATCCCTATAGTTTCTTTTCACACAAGAGGTACTTATTAGAGTACTGTAGGCGGGAATCACAGGCGGGACTTTACCACCATCCCTGCTTATCACCATCCATACCGCGTGCACCTAGGCTGGAATCACAGGCTGGACTATACCACCATCCCTACCGCGTGCACCGTAGGTAGGAATCGCAGGCGGGACTATACCACCATCCCTACAGTCTCTTTTCCTTTTTCTCAAACCAGTCAATCCAATCATTTCAAACATACTCAAAATCATTTCTCACATGAAAACCCAGTTTTCAAATAAACACATGAACATGTATGCAATCGTGCGAAAACCCAGATTTCATTTACAAACATGATCATGCGTGCAAATGCAATGAACAAGACACAACACCAATATCCATCAACCAACAAATGTCAACACAATCCAATCACACAAACAACTTCATTCTCCAATCCATCCGACCCCCGTACTCCTTGGACTTAGTCCGGCATAACCAACCAGTTCACAGTAAAATTAGTTAGTGCAAAAATACATTTAAATCATGAAAGTTCTTTGGGAAAATACTTACAATGCTATATTATAATTTTCGAAGGATCACAGAGCTGCAAGAAGTGGCAGCACAACAACTGAATAGTGCAAAATGTACTGTGGCCGTGGGTCTCAAAAACTCACTTTTGAATAGGGACAAACCAAGACCTAAGATTGATAGGGTAGGGCTTAGGGATGTCGGTGAAGCCAATGGTGGTGGTGGTTGGCTGTGGGTGGTGGCGTAGAGGGCGGTTGAAGGCTAAAATGCCCAAATCGAAAATGTTGATGGTGGGGCTTCACCGGTGGCAGATCCGAGTTGAGGATGGGTGCATTAGGTTGCTAGGAGGTCGAGGATGAAGTGGTGAAGAAATGGTAGTTGGAGGTGGTGCGACGGCGGCGCACGAACACAAGAGGTGCCGCGGCTTTGCGTCATGCGTGGGGACAAACGGAGGCGCGAGAGAGGCTGGGATTGAAGGGTGGTGGTCGCCGGCCGGTGGGGAAGGGAATGAAAGGGGAGGTGTTGGTCACGGTGGTGCGCGGTGGTGGCTGAGTGGAGAAGAAGAAAACGCACGGGGAGAGGGACATCGCTCACGGGAGGAAGCAGGGGAGAAAAAGAAAAATGAAGGAAAAAATAAAAGAGAAGAAGAAAATAAAAAGAGGAAAAAGAAAAATGGAGGGAAAGAAATGAGGTCCAATCCTCACATCTTGGGTCAAAGAAATGATTCAATGAAAAAGATTTCAAAACAGCAAATTAAATAAAATAATTTAAACGTAGTGATTAAATGAAAATAAAATAATTAAATCCAGCAATAAACTAATTTAAAATAAAGAGCAATTTAAATAATGAACAATAATTAAAAATAAGAAAACACATTGAATTAACAATTGAAAATCTTAAAATAATATAACATAAATCATCTGAAATTTAAAACAAGAAAGTTCATAATCTTAATAAATGCAATAATTTACTTAGTCAAAATACACGTAAATACGGGGTATCACATCCTCCCCCCATTAAAATAAAATTTCGTCCTCGAAATTTTTAAGGTCAAACATCACGCTAAAGCAGGATACAAGATACAATCCAAAACACACTCGAAAAGACCATACCATCAACAACTCCCAACAAGCATGAGTAATGCACTCCTAAATCTACTCCTATAAGCGATTCCATTATGCTCGCATTAGTCTCCCAATGAAACATCACGTCTATTACTCCTAAGGTGGCCACATAATCCAAAATCTTCATTTCCACCAAAAACATTAATACAACACTCAGCAAAATCCAATGATTATTATTTTTGTAACACGAACTGCACTAACCTCAATCGACTTCTATGTTAAAACTCACAAACCTTCATTGTATTCTACAAGTAGGTAACCTATTAGCCACTTCCAAAGTTAACCATCAATAAAAATTTCCATCATCCAGACTTATTCCCTCAAAATCAACAAGAATTATATCTTAAATCCGCACCACCAAAAGTTTAATCTCTAATTACAAGTATCATCTCAAATTTTCAAATCACCAATAATCCCTTAAGATCAACACAAGGTTTGAATCCTTAATTATATCATAACATAACACCATTGAGTACTAGGTAGCTCAACACCTACTAACCAGAAAACTCTCCCCACATTTGGTAGAAAATTCTTGATCTCCCAAAACCATGAACTATTACACTCTTTCCTCAAACTCACCAAGAATTCATTCATGAATCTACACCAACTATTATCCTTAAATATGATATGGATCAAATCCCAAAACGTGCCACTAAAACCTCGAACTATTAACAATTATTTTCCCCAATTTGAATAAAATCTTCAATCTACATAGAAATACACGAACTAAATCAATACCTTCAACCTTCAATCCCCAAAGAAATATTCTCCTTGAAAATTCCTATATCAATAACTCAACTCTTATCAACCCTATTTAATGGTCACAAACTAACCAATCTCCAAAATAAATCCAACTAGCACACCAAGCCTGCAGAATTAAAAACTCAAATCTTAATACAAATCAGTCCTTCAAATCTGCAATTCTAAAACCTTAAAACCATAAATTATATAAGAATCACCTTATGAAATCTGTAGAATTGACAAACTTATATCCAATAATAAAACAATCAACTCCCGAAGCTTTCAAAATCTAAAACATTAAATGATAACAAATCATTTCCTAAAGTCTACAAAACCTTAAACCTTTGGTGAAATTATCGTAAATCTACCCTTAAAATTTTGTTGAACTTGCAACCTTCTATTCTAAAGCTTCATGTCAAATTTCTACGAAATCTAAAGTCTCAATTATCCTACTCCCCAAAGAGATCACCCAAACTAAATCATTCCCTTCATGCCTCAAGATTACAAAAGCAAACCAAGTCGATAAAAGTTCAAGCCTACTACACTAAATATTTGTACCTAACAATGGCATTCTTGGTCGTACCATCTTCCTGCCATAGCGTAACCCTTAACCTCACATTCAACTCAAAACAAATTAAAATATAACTATAGCAAAATAAATTTAAAATACAAGAAGATAACATGAAATAAAATAGAATAAAACCAACAAAATATAAAAACATACAATAAATTAAAGCCATTAAAATAACATACTTTAAACAAAATAATTTCAAATCACAACTTTAAAACTTTCCAGTACTGCACCTACAGGACATGTGGTTTTACCCAGAGTCGAACTGCTCTGATACCACCTATGACGCCCCGACTCCCACGTACAAAAATGCGAAAATCGTGATGTCGGGATGATGACAACACGGGTCATGCATCCCAATGATAAGTTGTAACAGCCCGCTAGAAATTCATTAGTGGAATTTCTTTTGACTTTAAGAATCTCGTGAAAATTCCATAAGTTTTTACGAATCGACCAATCGCATAGGTTTTAGTCTATCAACATAGTCAGTGTTATCACTCACTATGGTGCTAGAAATATGAGTTTTATTTATTTGAAATAGTTAGAAGTGTCAGAATGTGTTATGGTCTACGCCATTAGACTCAGTTGATTATTTAGGATTTTATGGCACAATAAGTTTATTTTCATATTTTCGGACGAAACGCCTGTTTGAAACTATAAAATCATTTTTAGGTGCACTTTGAGGTTGAATTTCGGAAAAATATTTTCATTGTAGGTATATGAATATTAAGTAATTTTTAGTGCTAAGTTTATGATTCACTTTTTCGGAGTGAATAGTAACCTCTGTAAGCGCATCAATTGCAGTGTTTCAAAATCATAGTGTGGAATGTACAATTTAGATTAGAGAAGTTTTAGTTGGACACTTGGTAAGATCTTAGCCACACTTAGTGAATAATCAAGGTGTGAAATCATGCCACTTAAGCAAAACTTTGTTTCATCTGCTCAACCAAATTGTGCCGGACCAAAGAGGGTCTCAATCCTAGTAAAATCCTAAATGGTGGGAATCCAATTGAAAGCCCAAAAGCATGGTTGAAATCTAGCATTGTGTTTAATCACTTGATTAAATCACTTCCACATGCTATTAATCCTTCAAATTTGTGTTAGAACATCATTATCTAACCTTGTTAACCTTGAAAAATTGATTGGGCCAAGTGCTATTGGATTTGGGCTTGATAGCAACCCAAACCCTCTTTAAACTCCAAAATTTAGGCCCATTCGGTTTAGGCCCATTAAGGCCCACGGATTTGGTCACCATAGGATTGCTTCATGGCTAAGTTTTGTACCCCACTTGGCTGGCCAGATCTTTACAAGAAGGGCCTAGAAGGTTCTTGAAGTACAAAGCTAAAGGGCCACCTCACTCTTTCACTCTTACACTCCACCTTGAGAAAAGATCTTGGACTGATTTTTATGAGAAGAAAAGGCCAACACTCAACCTTTCCTTCAGTCCTATCACTTTCCATAACTTGTGTAAGAGGCTCTCCAGTCCACTTACCACGAAAAGCAACTCTCCTTTACACTTTTCCCTCAAAGAATACAAAAGACACTTTCGGGCAGTTTTTCTTACCTCTTTTGAATGCCTATTTCAAAGCTTTTTTAAGTGATTTCTCGCCAAGTTTCCTTCATGAAAGTTGTTTCGTTTGGAGTTTAGTTTACGTAGATATCTTATGTGTTCCATTTGGAGATCATTTGATTGGTAAAAAGTTGTCTATAACCTAGAAAGGTCATTCTGGGCGATAAACTGGAGAGTGTGTTCTTTTTTGGTGTTTTTGACCAAGCTAGTGATTAGATCTTGGTCCGAAATTTTTATGGAGTACTGTTAACATGTGTATATGATTATTGGTTGAGGATTTGTTGCATGATTAAAATTTTTGGTGAAATATTTTCTTAGGTCTAGAAACTTAGAAACTGGAAGAGGCAAAACAGTTTCTGTTTTGAGAAAGTTTAAATCTTTTATGGTTTAATCTTATTCCAATGGCTTTGATATTTTTATTTGAAGATCCTAAGCCTCTTATATACATGTTAAAATGTTATTTTGAAGATATTTGATGTTAGTTTCGAAGATAGGAAATTTTATGCAACGAGATATTCTATTAGGCCAAAGTGATGATGTTCTTGGCTAAATTATGTTTTGGTTGATGTTTAGCCATGTGATCTTGAGTTTGATGCTTGGATCTATTTTAGGACATCTTTTTAAACCATGTGATGTTTTGGTTTGAAGATCACATCTTTATAAGTCATGGATCAAGAGGTTGATCAAAACAACTTAGAAACAAAATCTGTTTTGAACTTGAAAAACCAAAACGTTCAAGTATGGTTTTAGTGATTTTAATGACTTTTGTTCATGATTCAAAACATGATTATTCTTAGGAATATGTTATGAGTATAGTAGAAGAAAAACTTTGATTTTTGATATTTGAAGGAATTACAACAAAAATCAAAAGAAATAGCTTTTGTAAGTTTCGGCCCTATAGAGTTTTAATGGTTGTGTTTAGTTTTAAATTTTCCTAAATTGATATTTGAGTTTAGGACAAAATTTACATAAGGTATGTAAATTTTGGTGATTTTTGGAGTTAGGATGCAAAATCCTCTAGTTAGGGATAAAATGATCATTTTTTCACATATAGAGGGTAAAATGGTAATTTTACTCTAAGTTGATATTTTTTCATATTCCTAATTGTTAGTGATTAAGTTCTAATTTTTAGAAATCAGTACTTTTAGTTTCTTGTGATCGCACTTGAGATTTGTCTCGAAGCACGAAGACCGAGGTAATTTAACTTTTAACTTACTATGAGTTTAATGTGTATGAGTGATAAATAAGGGAACTAAAGTCTATGTAAGCATGTTATCATATGTAGCATGCCAAGTCATTACATATTCATCTAGTATATAAAATTATTCTGTCATGAATTATTCATCTGATACACAAGATATTCTGTCACGTATTGCTAGACATTGCAAGTATGTCATGTTAAGTTAAGTATGACATGTGTTACATGTATTTCTTGTCACGTAATATTCACTGTCACATGTTATGCCATGTTACGAAATGTTGCCTGTTACATGTATGCCATGTTATGAAATGTTGTCTGTTACATTTATGTCTCAAAGTATGTCACGTCTGTCATCTTACGTTCATGTCACGTTATGCTACGTCAGGACTTTTGTCTTTTATGTCACGTTCATGTTACGTCACATTACAAAATGACAGGTATGCCAGTTAAATTATTCCTGTCAATCACGACCCTAAGGGCTAGGATGGGGTAATATCCTAGTGGAACTCCTTTGTTTACGCTGAAGTGTCTAAATAGGTGTGAAATTTCCTAGGTTGACGAAGTACAGTCAACAGATTGCAAATGAGGCCTAATTAGCTGGTCACCGGAGAGCGCCAGACACTAACGCCGATGGTGCCACACATTATGTTACATGTGTCCACAATAAGTGTGGCACAAACAAATAAGTCATGGGGCCACAATAATTGTGGAGCATGAAATATGGGGCCACAACAACTGTGGAGCATACACTGCGTGAGACACATCAATTGTGACACGTAGAATACGTGGGGCCACAACAACTGTGGAGTACGTATTAACGCACTCACAGCTGGTATAGACACCTGTGTTGTGATGCGGTAATCGGCAGGGACACACGACTCAAGGGGACCTGTGTAGCACCCATATGGTCACTTTAATGATTAAGTCTATTGATTAAGATTCCAAGTTCATGTATTTCACGTTCAAGTCATGTTTCATGTTATGTTCAAGTTTACGTTCACGCAATCATGGTAATCCCATGAGACAAGAATATGTTTCAAGTTCACATTATGTTATGTTCACGTTCAAGTTATGTTCGAAGTTCACATTTATGTTATTTCATACTCAGGTTCATGTTATGTTCAAGTTCATGTTCAAATTATGCATGTTCACATTCATGTTATGTTTCAAGTCCATGTTATGTTTTAAGTTTATGTACATGTCATGTGATGTCAAGTTATGTTTAAGTTCAAGTTCAAGTTATGTCAGCTCATGCCATGTTATGTCAAATTACGTTATGCTTATTATTTCATGTCATGTTATGCCAAGATATATTATGTTTTCTATTGATTTGATTATGCATTCATGCTTTTACTGCCATGCATGATTCATTGACCTGTGTGGAAGTTTCCTATTAACTTTCTGAGATTTGTAATCAAATCTCACTGTGGTATTCCCAACTACCATTCCCCCCGAATGGTAGATGTTGTTACAGGATCTGAAGGAGAAACCGGAATCGACCAACTGGAAACGGTCGACTCAGCGACGGTGTGACGTAGATGGTAGTACAGTAGTTACCCCAGATTACTACTTGTATTTGTGGAGTTCAATCTTCAGCACTCTTTTGATCACAACCATATGGACTATTGTTGTGATCTTAGTTGTTTAGTATGTCGTTCAGTATGAAGTATGTTTTAAGTATTTGGGATATTTTAGTTTGGTGCATAGTATTGCTAAAGAAAAAAATTATTCGCTGCGAATATTGTATAATGCTAGATGCATGTTAGGAACCTTGCATCTTATATGTCAGGAACGAGGGCAGGTAACCTTGTGTTGCATGTCTCGACACTTCAAATGTCCATCCGATCCCAAGCAGAATTTGGGGGCGTCAAAGGGTGGTATCAGAGCAATACGTCTCTAGGTTTAAATCCACAAGTCCTTAGGAAATGCACCAAATATTAGGCTTAAAATTTTAGTCTTCATTAAGCTTGAAATTTTTGAAGTATGAGAGATAGTACGTGGTTGTAATACGTGTACTCGTATGTTTCTGGAAGTGACACATGACTCACGGTAGGATATCTTAGAACCTTGAGGTAGCCACGAATCAGGATAATCAGAATCCCCCAATGGATGGAGGATTAACTGAAGTTATACATTTGCTGGCTGACATGTTGAGACAACAGGAAGCGCACATACCCAGACCCGAAGTCAGGGGTTGTCTGTGTGATAAGTTATTGATCCTTCGTCATCCAAACTTTTCTGGTAGTGAAGAGCTACTGAAAGCCGAGAAATGGATTATGGATCTCGTAAGGACATACGAGATTTGGGGGCGTCACAGGGTGGCATACATGTCAATCACGACCCTAAGCGCTAGGATGGGGTAATATCCTAGTGGAACTCCTTTGTTTACGCTGGAGTGTCTAAATAGGTGTGAAATTCCCTGGGCTGACGAAGTACAGTCAACAGGTTGCGAATGGGGCCTAATTAGCTGGTCACCGGAGCGCGCCAGGCACTAACGTCGATGGTGCCACACATTATATTACGTGTGTCCACAGCAAGTGTGGCACAAACAAATAAGTCATGGGGCCACAACAATTGTGGAGCATGAAGTATGGGGCCACAACAATTGTGGAGCATACACTACGTGAGACACATCAATTGTGACACGTAGAATACGTGGGGCCACAACAACTGTGGAGTACGTATTAACGCACTCACAGCTGGTATAGACACTTGTGTTGTGATGCGGTAATCGGCAGGGACACACGGCTCAAGGGGACCTGTGTAGCACCCATATGGTCACTTTAATGATTAAGTCTATTGAATAAGATTCCAAGTTCATGTATTTCACGTTCAAGTCATGTTTCATGTTATGTTCAAGTTTACGTTCACGCAATCATGATAATCCTATGAGACAAGAATATGTTTCAAGTTCATGTTATGTTATGTTCACGTTCAAGTTATGTTCCAAGTTCACATTTATGTTATGTCATGGTCAGGTTCATGTTATGTTCAAGTTCGTGTTCAAATTATGCATGTTCATGTTCATGTTATGTTTCAAGTCCATGTTATATTTTAAGTTTATGTACATGTCATGTGACGTCAAGTTAAGTTTAAGTTCCAATGCAAGTTATGTCATCTCATGCCATGTTATGTCAAGTTACGTTATGCTTGTTATTGCATGGCATGTTATGCCAAGATATGTTATATTTTCTATTGATTTGATTATGCATTCATGCTTTTACTGCCATGCATGCATCATTAACTTGTGTGGAAGTTTCCTGTTAACTTGCTGAGATTTGTAATCAAATCTCATTGTGGTAATCCCAACTACCATTCCCCCCGAATGATAGATTTTGTTACAGGATCTGAAGGAGAAACGAGAATCGACCAACTGGAAACGGTAGACTAAGCGACGGTGCGACGTAGATGGTAGTACAGTAGTTACCTCAGATTACTACTTGTATTTGTGGAGTTCAATCTCCAGCACTCTTTTGATCACAACCATATGGACTATTGTTGTGATCTTAGTTGTTTAGTATGTCGTTAAATATGAAGTATGTTTTAAGTATTTGGGATATTTTATTTTGGTGCGTAGTATTTCTAAAGAAAAAAATTATCTGCTGCGAATATTGCATAATGCTAGATGCATGTTAGGAACCTTGCATCTTATATGTCATGAACGGGGGCAGGTAACCTTATGTTGCATGTCTCGACACTTCAAATGTCCGTCCGATCCCAAGCGGAATTTGGGGGAGTCACAGGGTGGTATCAGAGCAATACGTCTATGGGTTTAAATCCACAAGTCCTTTGGAAATGCACCAAATATTAGGCTTAAAATTTTAGTCTTCTTTAAGCTTGAAATTTTTGAAGTATGAGAGATAGTACGTGGTTGTAATACGTGTACTCGTATGTTTGTAGAAGTGACACATGACTCATGGTAGGATATCTCAGGAACCTTGAGGGAGCCATGAATCAGGATAATCATAATCCCCCGATGGATGGAGGATTAACTGAAGCTATACGTTTGCTGGATGACATGCTTAGACAATAGGAAGCACCCGTACCCAGACCCGAAGTCAGGGGTTGTCTGTGTGATAAGTTCTTGATCCATCGTCATCCAAACTTTTCTGGTTGTGAAGAGCTATTGAAAGCCGAGGAATGGATTATGGATCTCGTAAGGACCTACGAGATTTGGGGGCGTCACATAAGTGCTCAAGTGTGTGCAACATGCAAACGTGCACAACAAAAGTCCCAGCGGTTAATTTAAATAAGTCAACTAAGTACCAAAAGTTGAAATACAAATATCCAAAATAAATTACCTATAAAAAGTTATACAATTATCCCAAAATATATTACAAAGGCAAATACATAAACAAGTGATAAAACGAATCTCGATACACGAGAGCAACCCCAGATCACTCTTCCAACGAAGCCAAAGCCTAAGGTTCGTCATCCTCATCTGCATCTCAACATAAAAACGCATTAATGTAACTAACTAGCATATCCCAAAACCTCAATTTCCAAGAAAATGATAATTTTCCAACACACGCCAAAAACCCCATTTGACCATAAACACGCCATGAATAATATCCATCATTTTCCCAGAAAATGTGCTCGTAATCCTTAAATCATAAACTGACAACAAAATAATTTTTTGGACACTGTCGGCGGGAATCATAGGCGGGACTTTACCACCATCCCTGCTTACCACCATCCCTACAGTTCCTTTTCACACAAGAGGTACTTATCAGAGCACTACAGGTGGGAATCACAGGCGGGATCCCTGCTTACCACCATCCCTACAGTTCCTTTTCACACAAGAGGTACTTATCAGAGCACTATAGGCGGGAATCACAGGCAAGACTCTACCACCATCCCTACTGCGTGCACCATAGGTAGGAATCACATGCAGGACTATACCACCATCCCTACCGTGTGCACCGTAGGCGGGAATCGCAGGCGGGACTATACCACCATCTGTGCTAACCACCATCCCTACGGTCTTCCTTTTTCTCAAACCAGTCAATCCAATCATTTCAAACATACTCAAAAGCATTTCTCACATGAAAACCCAGTTTTCAAATAAACACATGAACATGTATGCATTAATGCGAAAACCTAGATTTCATTTACAAACATGATCATGCGTACAAATGCAATGAAAAAGACACAACACCAATATCCAACAACGAACAAATGTCAACACAATCCAATCACACAAACAACTTCATTCTCCAATCCATCCGACCCCCGTACTCCCCGGACTCAGTCCGGGATAACCAACCAGTTCACAATAAAATGAGTTAGTGCAAAAATACATTTAAATCATGAAAGTTCTTTGAGAAAATACTTACAGCGCTATATTATAATTTTCGAAGGATCATGGAGCTGCAAGAAGTGGTGGCACAGCAACGAAATAGTGCAAAATGCACTATGGCCGTGGGTCTCAAAAACTCATTTTTGAACAGGGACAAACCAAGACCCGGGTAGGGCTTAGGGATGTCGATGAAGCCAATGGTGGTGGTGGTTGGCCGTGGGTGGCGGCGTAGAGGGCGGTTGGAGGCTAAAATGCCCAAATCAGAAATGTTAATGGTGGGGTTTCACCGGTGGCGGATCGAAGTTGATGATGGGTGTATTAGGTTGCTAGGAGGTCGAGGATGAAGTGGTGAAGAAATGGTGGCCAGAGGTTGTGCGACGGCGGCGAGCAAACACAAGAGGTGTCGCGGCTTTGCATCGTGCGTGGGGACAAACGGCGATGCGAGAGAGGTTGGGATTGAAGGGTGGTGGTCGCCAGCCGGTGGGGAAGGGAATGAGAGGGGCGGTGTCGGTCACGGCGGCGCGCGACGATGGCTGGGTGGAGAAGAAGAAAACGCACGGGGAGAGGGAGAGAGGGACGTCGCGCGCGGGAGGAAGCAGGGGAGAAAAAGAAAAATGAAGGAAAAAGAAAAGTGAAGAAGAAAAGAAAAAGAGGAAAAAGAAAAATGGAGGGTAAGAAATGAGGTCCAATCCTCACATCTTGGGTCACAGAAATGATCCAACGAAAAAGATTTCAAAACAGCAAATAAAATAAAATAATTTAAACGTAGTGATTAAATGAAAAGAAAATAATTAAATCCAGCAATAAACTAATTTAAAATAATGAGCAATTTAAATAATGAACAATAATTAATAACAAGAAAATACATTGAATTAACAATTAAAAATCTTAAAATAATATAACGTAAATCATCTGAAATTTAAAACAAGAAAGTTCATAATCTTAATAAATGCAATAATTTACTTAGTTAAAATACACGTAAATACGGTGTATCATAATGGGGGTCGGGGGCGCCACAAGTAATCCATAACAATTGTAATCACTGTTTAATGAAATCTTAAAAGAGCACAAAAAATAGTGACATTAAGTAAAATAAATAGCAAATAAATTGTCCAAATCTCTAAAACAAAAATCTCAAAATTACTCCATAAACTTTAAACTAAAATTAAATAAATAGTAGAGTGAAAAGAGCAAGCCAAATGCATGGAGATGGAGGTGGTAGGCAATGGAGTAGGCGGCTGGAGTGGCAATTGGACCCTGGAAGAGTTCTTTAAATGTGAGGCGCTGCTCTCAAAATGTCTCCAATTTCGTGCTAATGATATGTTTAAATAGGGTAGGAAAAAAACCCTAATGTTTTCATATTCCCGCACACAAAATTGTTTAAATTTTAGGACTCAACTTGGCAGTCATGTACGCGCTTCAGGATTTCGAATTTGGAAATCCTTATTAAAGACAACTTTGTAGCGCTTTAAGATAACTTTCTAACGCAACAAGAATCGTATCAATCCGATATTTGAGTGGAAAGTTATGATTAAAATACTAAAGTATGTCCATTCTGTCTCCTGACACATTTTGGACTCTGATCTGAATTACTCTCAAACCCCATCATTATCCTTATTTGAAGAGTCCTACACTCGTTTAAAGTTCTTAGATTGTTTTAACGTCTTGCCCACTTGAAAGTCTTTTGAATTTGAAATTAGAAATAAATTAATAGAAATTAGAAATAAAATAAAATAATTTATTCATCTTAACCATTTTTTCATTTAAAACTAATAATAATGTAATGAAATAAATAAAATATATTGGTTCTAAATGTATAAAATATACAATAATTCAGCTCAATCAATATGGTGATAATTCATATGACTTTACGTCTAATGAACTGTATGCTTTGTCACGTGGACCATCCAGGCAGACCATTCATGTATTGCGTGTATATAGATTTCACATAGCTGACAGATAACGGTATAGGCTATGAAATGAAATAATAATAAAAAGTATATAAGACTTTTATATAAATACCACATGTGTCAACATTAATTATAGAGGCTTGAAGAATCCGGGGTTGTATTGATGGTTCGACAGTGCCACAAAGTGTGCATCGCGTGAATTATGAACTCTATATATTGAGATTTGAGATCGACTAGAGTGTAAACAAGTTGAATTTAAGGGAATGTTTAAGACATTCATTTAATTCTTATTTGAATAAGAATTAAGTTTGAGCTTATCGCCAAGTTATTATTTTATTATATTTTGGAATTTTTTTTTTTTTTTAATAAAAGAAACTGATCTCATTAAGACATAAAACCAATTACAAGATAACACAAACAGAAAAAGAGTAGAACAACTACTTCATTTCTTTTGTGACAATAGAAAAGATACATGAGGGACATGTTTCAAGATCATATCGATCCTCTGTGCAATCCAGGGCAGATTTGGCTAGGTGATGTGCTGCCATGTTAGCTTCTCGGAAAATATGCACCACTGACCAGCAAGCAAAGGAATTTAGTATCACCCTTGCATCCTCCACCAGACAGCCACCCAAACTCCAATTCTTTGGTTGGTGGTTCATTAAATCTACTACTTGCTTTGAATCCCCCTCCAACAGACATTGTGTTATGCCAATTTCTCTGCAAAAAACTGCTGCTAGGAGGATGCCATAGGCTTCAGCATCGAAGGGAGTTCCTTTGAAGAATCTGTTTGCCTGTAGGCTCCCAATAGGGAAACCTTGGTGATCTCTGATGAGCACTCCAATTCCTATATATCCTTCCTTTTGATTTACAGCCGCATCCCAGTTGACTTTAAAAGAACCAACCTCAGGTTTTGACCACTTTTGAGACCCTACATGAGTTGTGGGATTGACTACTGGCTCCTCTGTGAGAGTTTCCCTGTATGCTGCCAGTTCTGCCTTGGCTAGTTGGTGGAGAGCAGTTGGATGTTTGAAATCTTTACCATAAAGAGTGTTGTTCCTTCTATCCCATATGCCCTTCATAGTAGCTGCCAGTTCTTCAAGTTCCTCTAAACTAAGCCTCTCCACCATTCTCGACCAGATATAAAAGATTAAACCACTTTAGAAAGATGTTTTTGCACCTTTATAACTCCCTGACCCCACACATCCTTTGCAGCAATGCAGCCCCACAGAACATGACCAAAAGTTTCAGGCTCCTGCTTACAGATCAGACATGAACTGTGTTCCACTACTTTCCTCCTTCTCAGATTTACAAGAGTTGGTAAGGCCTCCTTACATGCTCTCCATAGGAACATTTTAGTAGCAGGGGTTACTCTCAACTTCCAAATAGCCTTCCAAGCTTGTTTTTCATTAACTTTTCTTGAGGTCTCCCCTTCTTGTCCACACTCTAAGCTTTTACTGAGGTGATATGCACTCTTGATAGTATATCTCCCTTGTGTAGTAAATTGCCAGACTAGTTGATCCTCTCTCCCCACAAAACTGATTGGTATAGATTTAATGTCATCCATTTCCTGTTGAGTGAAGAGCTCTTTGAGAAAAGGTTCCTTCCACTGCTACACTTGTGGGTCAATTAGATCACCAACCTTTTCACACCAACAGTCTCCATCTCAAATGGACTGAATCTTATATGGATGAGAGAATGGCAGCCATTTGTCTGACCAGATATTGATTTGTTTTCCATTCCTCACCCTCCATATGAGGCCTTCCTTTAACAGCTTTAAACCTGCATGAATACTTCTCCAAGCAAAGGATGGCCCTGTCCCCACTGTAGCTTCTAACAGCCCCACTTTGCTAAAATACTTTTGCTTAAGAACCCTAGCCACTAGGGAGTTTGGGTTTTGTAAAATTCTCCAACCTTGCTTTGAAAGTAAGGCTAGATTAAAATTTCTCAAATCTCGAAAACCAAGCCCTCCCATGTCTTTGCTGAAACTGAGCTGATTCCAATTCACCCACTGAATCTTGGAGCTATCTTCATTGAATCCCCACCAGAATTTCCTGAGTAGTTGAGTTATCTTGCTAGTGATGGAGGCTGGTATTAAGAACATACCCATGGCATAGGTAGGTATGGCTTGAAGGACTGCTTTTAGGAAAACTTCTTTCCCTGCTGCTGATAGAAATTTGTTTTTCCAGTTTGTAACTCGACTCCATGTCCTATCAATTAATGAATGGAATGAAGCCACCTTTGCTCTTCCCACCATTGCAGGTAGACCTAAGTATTTTTCAAAAGAGCCAGAGGATTTAACTCCTGCAATCTCCAAAATTTGTTTTTGAACTGCTTGGCTATTATTCCTGCTGAAAAAAATAGAGGATTTGTCTTTATTTATCACCTGACCTGAGGCCTTCTCATATATATCTAGTAAGTTGAGCACATGTCTAAGTTCCTCGGTTGAAGCTTGGCAGAAGAGCAGGCTATCATCTGCAAAAAAAAAGGTGGTTCACTGATACTGAGCCTCTTCCAAAGGGGATAGGGGTCAAAACACCACAGCTTTCAGCTTTGTTTAGCAGGGCAGTGAGGGCTTCTGCACATATAATGAAGAGGTAGGGGATAAAGGGTCACCTTGTCTAAGGCCCCTTGAAGGCAAGAAGGACCTTTGAGGCTCACCATTAACCAGTATTGAGTATGTTACAGATTGGAGACAGGTCTGAATTAAGTTAATCCATTTTGGATGGAAATCCATCTTGGCCATAATAGCTTCAACAAACTGCCATTCCACCCTATCGTAGGCCTTACTCATGTCTAATTTCATTGCCATAAAACCTCTTTTGCCTTTCATTTTTGAGTTCATGGTATGAAGGATCTCGTAGGCAACTAGAGTATTATCAGAAATGAGCCTCCCGGGTACAAATGCACTCTGGTTATGGGAGATGAGCTTAGGCAAGATGGCCTTCAGCCTGTTTGCAAGGGTTTTGGAGACTATTTTGTAAACCACATTGCACAGGCTAATAGGTCTATAATCTAAGACTCTCTTAGGGTTTTTAATCTTAGGTATGAGGGTGATATAAGTGTCATTAACCTCCTTAAGGGATCCACCCTGGTTTAGTACTTTGAGTGCAAAGTTACACACTTGTTCACCCATTACCTCCCAATGCTTTTGATAAAACTGTGCTGGAAATCCATTAGGGCCAGGAGACCCTAGTGGGTTCATCTGAGAAATAGCCTCTGCTATGTGTTCTCTAGTGAAGGGGACCATTAACCATTCCTGCATCTCCAAACAAGTTTTGTTTCCATAGAAGCCAGGCAGTTTTCAAAATTTGAGGGATTGGTGGAAGTAAAGAGTGAAGAGAAGTGACCTGTGAACACTCCTCCAATCTCTGCCTGCTCAGTGGCAAACCTTCCTTGTGAGACCTCGACCCTTTTGATGGTATTGATCTTTCTTCTTTGACTAGCCTGCATATGAAAGTATTGAGTATTTCTATCTCCATGCTTAAACCAATGTTGCTTTGCCCTTTGGCGCCACTTTAAATCATTTTCTATCAATGCAGACACCACCTCCTCCTGAGCTTGTTTCATGATAGCTAAATGTCTGCCCGAGCCAGTTTCTTGGAGACGACCAATGTTTTGTATTCCCTGAGTGATGTTCGTAACTTGCTGTTTTTTTGTCTTCTGCTGCCAAACCAGTAACTCCTGTTTACATGTGTCTAATTGTTTCCTCAGAGTCTTAGCCTCACTGCTTGGTCCATTACCTTCCTTCCATGTCTCACTAATGACCTTTTTACCATCATCCTTTTGTTCCCATGCCATTTCATATCTAAAGCACACTTGTCTTCTCCTTCTTCCATTACTTGTTCTGCTTATTTCAATGAGGAGGGGAGAATGATCAGATTTTACAGCTGCAGGGGCAGTGCATGAAGCCTGGCTGAACATATCATTCCATTCCTTATTTCCAAGTGCTCTGTCTAGCTTTTCTTTTGTGAATTCCCTTCCATGCCTATTATTGGACCATGTAAAGCTTAGTCCCTGAGAGTGAATTTCATTTAGGCCACAGAATTCTATTGCTTGCCTAAACTCCTCGATCTGTTTATAAGGTCTGCTAGCCCCTCCCATTTTCTCCTCTTGGTGCAGTATCTCATTGAAATCTCCTGAGCAAAGCCAGGCCATGGGGCTGGAAGGTTTAAGCATCTTCAAAAGTTGCCAACTCCCACTTCTTTTTCCAGTCTCTGGATGGCCATAAAAACCAGTAAACTGCCATGTTGGTCCACTGTTTTCTTCTTGGATCAGTGCACTGATATGCCATCTAGTGTAGTTAATCACTTTGACGTCCCATTTGTCTTTCCATAACATTGCTATGCCACCACTTAAACCCACACAGTCCACTGCAAAACACCCATCCATCGTTAGATTCCTCCTGATCACTTCCATCCTTTTATTTCTACTTTTAGTTTCCACCAGGAAGACTAAAGTGTGACACTTTTCCTTTGATAAATTTCTAAGGACACTAACTGACCGAGGGTTCCCAAGCCCTCGGCAGTTTCATACCAAGATACTCATTGGTTTTGGCAGGGCTGGGGACTAGCCTCTGCCTGAGCCAATGATGTTTCCTTGTTAACTCCATCTCCTTTAAATTTTTTTGAAGTAGCATTACTATGTGTGAACCTTCTCTTGCATCCTCTCTGGTAGAACACTCTGGTGGCCCTATTAGGGGTTTCAACCAGAAGGGCACCACCATTTCCTTCCTCCTGGGATGTTTTTTCACGTGCTTTTCTTTTCCATCTTCTGACAGTGCCAACCAAGTCAACCCTACAGGGGTTCACATGATCATCAGTACTATCTAACTTGCTTGTCTCCACCCTTTTCCCAGATACCTGCCTAGTTCCAGCAGGCGTTCTAGTAGAATCCACCTAACTCCATGCAACTTCATTTCTTTAAGGGGCAATGTAATAAGAGCACTGTTAGATATATTTTCGGGTCTATATATCTTTTCAGGGGTTTGCACGGATTATATAATTGTTTTAATTAATATTTTTAATGCATTGTTCGTATTTTTATTTATGCATTATTTAAAAACAATGCGTGAAGAATAATAAAACATTGGCTGATCCTGTACTTACAAACCTTATGGATAGGTCTATTTTATATATAGTTTTCTATATATATACATATATATTTTGCTATTTTATAAATTAAATTGATTATATATAGTACTTTAGGTGGTTCTAATTAGAACCTGGACTTGATCATATCAATTAGGTCATAGCTCATAATTATAATTACGCATTACTCTATCATAAGTGAGCATTTTATTAATAAAGTTACAAAGTACTATAATTCTCTTAATTCCAGAAACGATTTAATTGCCAAGAAATCGTGGGCTTCATGTTCCATTCCACAACCCTTAAATCTTTTTTCCCTATTGAACTCTGTTTTTTGTGATTGTTTAACCTTGAAATTTCCATAGAAAAAGAAAGGGACCTTTTTGTCTTACATGACTGATCAGTAATTTTAAGTCTCATACATTAGGTTAGGTACGTAAATCTAGGAGGACGTTGATCACGTTCCATGCATGGGTGCCATCCAATTTTAATTTTCTATTCAACAACTTAGACTTGTACCATCATAAATGATTGAGACTCTTTGCTACATTATTGTTGATTCACACTTGAAATAAAGAAAAATCAATATGCAAAATTTAATTTGATGACACTTGATATTGTTGGAAGTTCAACTAAAAATGAAAACTCAAAGAATGCACGTTGCTTTTCTAGCATTTTGGTGGCAGCTTTCTCTTACTTTAATTGGCTTAGTACGTAGGTTAGGCATGCCTTAGAAACCAAAAGATATTTGTTAGGTAGCAACTTTATTAGACTTTGTGATTTTTAGTTTTATTAGCTCTTCAGTGCTATGTGTAGGGTGATTGATTATTAGTCACTTTTGTGGACTTTGTAATCATAGCATTGTGTTGAGAATTCCCTACATAAAGGGATCATGCTATGTACGTTGGATATAAGCCTATCTTTCTCTTCAAAAGGTGTTGGAGCTGTAAGAGGTGTATGTGATATAGTTTGTAAACTTATCACCCGTTTATTTTGGTATTAGTTTGTAGACCGAATAGCAACAGATATATATACGTTAATTAACTTAAGGGACTCATTCATTGAGCATTGTGTATTAAATAATCAAAAGCTCGTGTGGACGTACGTTATGATCATTTAGCTTAAGGGAGAGATCATCAATAATAATTAACTAATAGCATTATTGCAAATTATTTGAATTTTAATTTGCTCTATATATATAAATGTTCACACAAGAGCACTCGCATATCATGATTTACATTATGATGATAGGTACTCTTCGATTAGTCCATGATATATCTCATCATTCATGTCAATTCTTAATGAATTTATTTTCCACATGAGTCTATATCATAATTTACATGCATATATCGTGATATATTGCGAGCCTCATGCCCGTTGGCGTGATGCACGAAATGTGGTTGGACGGATTGTGAATATTTAATGCTCATGTATCCTTGCACCTTAATATATATATTATCTAAAATCAATGTGCATGCATTGTATGTCAAAGGTACGTAGCTTGTTTTTGGAGAAGAAACAATTCTCAGCTTGACCGTGTACGAGCGTGAAGCTCGGCTAAGGCGGGAGACGGATTTGGCCACGTAGACTGAGTGTGACGCTCGGCTAAGGCGGAAGAAGGACTCAACCACGTTCGAGCAGGGAGCTCGGCGAATGCTAAAGATAGACTCGACCACGTAGACTACGAGCGTGACGCTCGGCTAAGACAGGAGATGCGCTCGACCGCGTGTGTGGCAACCCCGACCCCCATGTAAGGAAACACAGGAATCGAGACGCCAGGATGATGACAATACGGTCACGCATCCTAACGAAAGTGCCAAGTGTGTTTACATGCAATAGTGTACAAAAGTAACGCAGCGGATTGGTTAACTAAGTACCAGAATTAAAATACAATTTAAACATCAGTAAAATGGTTTAAATAGTAATTATACAGTCATCCCAAAATAAAGTTTAACACATGACCCAAAATACAAATGAGTGATCTCAAATCACTCCTCGGGCGGAGCCGACTCCTCAGGCTCACCCTCATCCTCCTTATCTGCATCAAAATCTGTATTACCACAAAATGGTACCGCAGGTAAGTAGAACCCAAATAACCACGTAATGAAAATGCATTAATGCAACCAACATGTATGCATATGATGAAATATGCATTTTTCCCCAGAACATCATTTTTCCCGAAAATGATTATTTTCCAACACATGCCAAAATCCCATTTGGTCCAAAATATCCGTAAAACATTTTTCCAGAAAATGATTTACACAAAATCCAACACACACTATTTTTCCAGAAAATAGCCAATTAATCCATTATTACCATATGCACTATGGCCTCCCCTAGGGACCATCCGCACGTCTTGGTTTCGTAGCGATGCTCAATTCCGCGTCCAGCGCATTCGTGGCCAAGCACCCACTACGCAACGAGCGATGCCCAGTTCCGCACCCAGCGCGTACGTGGCCAGACATCCTCTAGTCCCCGCCAGCAGAAGGACCACGGAGTCGGCACGACTGTCTCGTTCGATCCCATTGTCGCTCGGCGACAATCCAGGGGACGTTACTCAGTATATTCCGCTCCCGAGTAACCAGAGGAGCTCCACCGAGATAATGCCCCATCTCGGCTTGGGGCCGTGATACACACGCACCAGTTTTCATAAACACATGAATATGAATGCAATACACGAAAACCCAGTTTTCCTTTACAAACATGATCATGCGTGCCAAATGCAATGTATATGAACACAATATCCAAACCAACAATTACCAATCCAATCAAATCCAACCAAACAACTTCAATCACCAATCCATCCGACCCCCGAACTCCTCGGACTCAGTCCGGCATGTTCAACCAAATACAATAAAATGAGTTAGTGCAAAAATACATTTAAATCACGAAAGTTCTTTGGAGAAATACTTACAGCGCTATATAGTAACTTCCGATGGATCACGAAGCTGCAAGAAGTGACGTCTGAGCAACGCAATAGTGCAAAATACACTGCGGCCGTGGGACACAAATACCCACTTTCAAACGGAGACAAACGAAGACCCAAAATTGATAGGGTAGGGTCTAGGGAGGTCGGTGAAGCTAGTGGTGGTGAAGGTTGGCCGTGGGTGGCGGCGCAATAGGCGGTAGAAGACCAAAATACCCAAATCGGAAATGTTGATGAATGTGCTTCACCGGTGACGGATCGGAGGTGGGGTTGGGTCCAATGGGTTGCCAAGAGGTCGAGGATGATGTGGTGAGAAGATGGTGGCCAATGGTGGTGCGACGGCGGCGCAGCGGTGGAAAGAGTGTTGCGGCTTGGAGAGGCTCGTGGTGGCTGACGGCGACGCGAATGGAGCTGAGGTTGGTAGGGTAAGGTCGCCGGCGGCTTGGGAAGCTAATGGGCTGGGCGGTGTCGATCACCACCGGCTCACGGTGGCGCTGGGTGGAGAAGAAGGAATGGACGGAGAGAGGGAGGGGGAGATGGGTCGCGCGCAGGAGATAGGCCGGAAGGAGAAATAAGGAAAAAAGAAAAGAAAGAGAAAAAAAAAAGGAGGAAAAAAAATGGAGGGAAAAGAAATGAGGTACAATCCTCATAACTTGGGTCACAAAACTGATCCAACAGAAACGATTTCAAAACCATAAGTTAAATAAAATAATTTAAACGTAATGGTACAGTGAAATTAAAATAATTAAATCCCACAGTAATTAATTAAATATTAAAAGCAATTTAAATGCATAACAATAAATAAATATTAAGAAAGTACATAAAAATAATTTTCACCAAATTAAAATCATAGAAATAAACTCACTAAAAATCCAACCAATTTTAAAATAAGTGGATAAATTTTTTGAATAAATAAAAATAATCCTTCAATAAAAATACACTAAAATACGGGGTGTTACAGCGTGTGAGCGTGAAGCTCAACTAAGGTGGGAGATTGACTCGGCTGTGTAGACTGTGAGCGCGAAGCTGGGCTAAGGCAGGAGAAGGACTCAACAACGTGTGAGCGTGAAGTTCAGCTAAGGTGAGAGATGGACTCGACCCCATAGACTGCAAGCACGATACTTGGCTAAGGCGAGAGATGGGCTTGACCGCGTACGAGCGGGGTGCTCGGCTAGGACGCCATTGTTGATGCTGTAAAAATCGTTCAATTGGTTGGAAGAGGAAAAAAATTCATTCCCGACACACTGGGGCAACTTTGTCCTCGATAGGTGTAGTTTCCCGGCAGGGTGCCGGAGCGGCCATACAGTATCGGTGCTTACATCCATGGCAGTGAATGGAAAACATAAGTGCAGAAAAGATAAAAAGAGATGACCACAAGGATTTATGTGGTTTAGCATATGCCTACATCCACGGGTGTTTAGGAGGAGAAATCAATTATAATACTCTTGTTTACAGTCTCTCATGGCCTCTCACATCTCTCTGTACAATGGTGATCCCGAAAATAATCTACTGGAAAGAAAGTCTTCACTGGAGCTCCATGCGTATCCGATTTCCAAGGAGAAGCCGGGAAGGAAAAACACTCTTTGGAGAAGAAGAATTCTGGAAGGAGAAGAGGAAGGCCCGAGGAAGGAGAAAAGGGAGAAGGTCCCCGGGAAGTCACTCCCATCCCCCCTAAATCATGGCTTCCACTACCTAGTTTTCCCCTAGCCCTTACCTTTAGCCCTCTTCACATGCCTCTTGCCCCCTTGTCCCCTTCTGGGCCCGGGGGACATATTTTTATACCCTTGCAATGGTAATGCAAGTTAAGAAAGTAATTGAGTGGATAGTAATTACTAATTTTTGTACCCTATAGCCCAACCCTCTATACCTATCACATTAATGGATTTGAATAACAAAACTGTTAGGGACAACCAATGTGTGAAACCATGGGGCAACCATGGAGTTTTATGTATATATATAAAGCCACGCCAGCCAATATTTAAAAAATAAATAAATAAAAAAAAGATTTAAACGGGAGGGAGGGAAAACTCAGATTTTGGGTCTGCACTAATCCACAATCCTTCCATTTTCCCTACCCATGAGCTCTGGTATGAGTCTTCACTCTCTACATTAAGGAAAACGGGGACGAAACCACCAGCATAAACCACCAGTCGTCTCATCCACACATACTCCAACATATTCCATGGCTTCTTTGCCAAGTTTTCCCCCTCTGAAGCCAAAACTCTTAAGTCCCTCCCTCACGTTATTTCTAATGTTAAGCAGGTTTAAGGTGTTGGGTCCTAATGGAAGCAACTACATGGCATGTCAGGAGGCTCAAGTTGGTGGAAGCGATGTTGATGATGCCTAATTAGTCAAGTTTTTAAAGTTATTTAACTATTTTACTGTCTTTAGTTGTAAATTCTCTACACCTTATGTTCTTGTTTGAGTCTGCTATCTTCACATTTGGTATCTTCACCATCCTAGACGAGTTTAGAAGATGGTATTTTTTTTTCTTTGATAAGGCAAATAGTATTAGAACAATGCCATTTCTCTAATTTATAATTTTGGCTAGTATTGAACTTTTGTTCATGTTTTGCATTTAATAACGTGGCACGGTTGTGGAAAGGCCAATGTGTTGATGCTAAGGACTTCTCTTCCTCCTCCTGCAACCGCAAGCTCATCGGTGCTAAATACTTCTACTTTGGCTACGAGTCCACCGACGGCAAAATGAACCAACGTCTTCCCAGCCTCTACCCTTGGTTACGCGAGTGGAGCTGCAGCCGGCATGGCTCCCAAAGCTCGCCTGGCCGCCTACAAGGTATATTGGAACTAGGGCTGCTACGACTCCGACATCCTCGCAACATTCGATACCGGAAATGAATCACAACTCAGAGTTTAATTTGCCAAGAGGGCTGCTAGGTGAAGATGGATTAGAAACGTCGTCATTTCTAATTTGCCTAGTGGGATTTGGTTACACCGTGATTCCCCTAGTTGGTTGCAAACAAACTTTCTCATAATTACTTGCTCAAAATAATTTAGAACTTTTCATTTTTTCTAGAGATTTATTACTCTTTCTGTAAGATGGTAATATGATGGTGATGGAAGTTAAGAAAGTAATTGAGTGGCCAGTAATTACTAATTTTTGTACCATATAGCCCAACCCCCTATGGCCTCGTTGACTTTTATAAAAAATTTCATCTCATCACATCTCATTTATTCATTATAACTTTTATAAATTCAGACACAAAATAAAATAAACAATTCAACCTTTTCAAATCTCAAAACAAAAATAATTTTAAAAAATATATTCTAACAATATTTTATTCAACTCATCTCATCTCATCTCATCTGCGAAAACAAGTGAGACCTACACCTATCACATTAATGATGTATTTAATTTTGATATAATAAATTCTTTGTATTATACGTTGTAATTTTATCTATAATTTTAACGATTAAGAAAAATAACTAAATTTTCAAACCTTATAAATTCTTAAAAAGTAGTAATTAAAACCCCTTTGCTTACTCTCATGTCTTAATTAGTGTGACTAATTTACTGATCATTTGATCTATAGTTTTTCAACAACTCTTGAGAGACATGCACGACACAAGCAAATTCACAAGTCCAAAATCGTTTGGAGGAAAGTGGTGGTTTTGCAAAAATCACCGTGCGTGGTTCTCATGCGCCGCTGTCATCTACGCGTGATCCTCACGTGCCACCTCTTCGGATAGCTCTTCTTGATAAACATGCCAGATCGCTGAAGTCTCCACCACCAGACCTTTCAGATCTGACCTTTGTGGCTGAAAAGAGACAAGTGTGTTGCATTCACGAGCTGTCACAGATTCCGAATTCTATTGGAGTTGGTCCAACTATAATCCGTCATTTTTTGCATCTATCTTACTACTTTCCTTTTTGGTTTCCTTCTTGTTAATTAAAAAATAATAATTCGTTTCTCAGGCTTTTGTTTGTAGAGGTTGAGTCTTTATTTAGGTAGAGAGTGTTGTTTCTTGGATATTTGTCTATAGAGAGTATCAGCAATAGTAATGATCAGACCAATCACGAATGAAAATAGTGTACTAATGGAGCTCCAAATGCATTATTTTGGTTTATGATGTCATGTTTGATATGTGGTGTGGCACCCCCAATCCCCCTTATATAAATACACGGGGATCGAGACACCAGGATGGTGACAACACGGTCACACATCCCAACGAAGTGTCAGTGTGTGTACATGCAACAGTGTACAATAAAAACGCAGCGGATAATTAAGTCTACTAAGTACCAGAATTTAAAATACAATTTAAATATCAGTAGCAGTTTAAAAGCAGTTATACAGTCATCCCAAAAATAAAGTTTAACCCATGTCCTAAAATACAAATGAGTAAAATAAAATAACAAAGCAAGTGATCCCAGATCACTCCTCGGGCGGAGCCGTCTCCTCAGGCTCGCCCTCCTCCTCCTCATCTGCATCAAAATCTGCATTACCACATAATGGTACCGCAGGTAAGTATGACCCAAATAATCCTCAGGAATAAAATGTATTTAATGCAACCAACATGCATGCATATGATGAAATATGCATTTTTCCTCAAAACATTATTTTCTCCGAAAATGATAATTTTCCAACACACGCTAAAATCTCATTTGACCCAAAAATAATCCATAAAACATTGTCCCAGAAAATGATTTACACAAAATCCAACACACACTATTTTCCCAGAAAATAGCCAATTAATCCGTTATTACTCTATGCACCATGGCCTCTCCTAGGGACCATCCGCACGTCCTGGCTTCGTAGTGATGCTCAGTTCCGCACCCAGCGCGTTCGTAGCCACGCACCCACTACGCAACGAGCGATGCCCAGTTCCGCGCCCAGCGCGTACATGGCCAGACATCCTCTAGTCCCCACCAGCAGAAGGACCACGGAGTCGGCATGAATCTCTCGTCCGATCCCATTGTCGCCCGGCGACAATCCCGGGGACGTTACTCAGTTTATTCCGCTCCCGAGTAACCAGAGGAGCTCCACTGAGATAATGCCCCATCTCGGCTTGGGGTCGTGATACACACGCACCCAAAATCCATTCTCATATGAAAACTCAGTTTTCATAAACACATGGACATGAATACAATACACAAAAACCCAGTTTCCTTTACAAACATGATCATGCGTGCAAAATGCAATGTACATGAACCAACACAATATCCAAACCAACAATTACCAATCCAATCAAATCCAACCAAACAACTCCAATCACCAATCCATCCGACTCCCGTACTCCTCGGACTCAGTTCTGCATGTTCAACCAAATACAATGAAATGTGTTAGTGCAAAAATACATTAAATTTACAAGAATTATTTGGAGAAATACTTACAGTGCAATATAACATTTTCCGAAGGATCACGAAATTGAAAAATGCGACATCTGAGCAACACCACACTGTAAAATACACTGTGGTCGTGGGTCACAAATACCAACTTTTCAACGGAGATAAACGAAGACCCAAAAATGATAGGGTAGGGCCTAAGGAGGTCGGTGAAGCTAGTGGTAGTGAAGGTTGGCCGTGGGTGGTGGCGTAATGGGCGGTAGAAGACCAAAAACACCCAATCAGAAATGTGGATGGTGGAGCTTCACCGGTGGCGGATCGGAGGTGGGGTTGAGTCCATTGGGTTGCCAAGAGGTCGGGGATGAAGTGGTAGGAAGATGATGGCCAATGGTGGTGCGACGGCGGCGCGCGAAGGAAGTGAAGGCCGCGGCAGGGTGTGGCGCGTGGAGGCTAACGGCGGCGAGATAGGGGCTGAGATTTACGGGGAAGGGTCGCCGGCCGATGGGGAGGGGAACGGAAGGGGCGGTGTTGGTCACGGGCGGCGCAAGGCGGCAGGCTGGGTGGAGGAGAAATCGGACGGAAGAGAGAGGGAGGGGTGTGTCGCACGGGAGAAGGAAACTGAAGGAGAAATAAGGAAGAAAATAAAAGAAAGGGAAAAGAAAATGAGGAAAGAAAAATAGAGGGAAAAGAAATGAGGTCCAATCCTCATAACTTGGGTCACGAAAATGATCCAACGGAAACGATTTTAAAACAGCTAATGAAATAAAATATTTCAAACACAGTGATTAACATGAAAATAAATAATTAAACCCAATAATAAGTTAATTTAATTCGAGAAGAAATTTAAACACATAACAATAATTAATTTAAAGAAAGCACTTCAAAAATAATTTTTGTAAACTAAAAATCATAAAAATAACCCAATTAAAAATCCAATAATTTTAAAATAAGAGAATAAAATTTTGAATCCATAAAAATAATTCATTCAGTAAAAATACACTAAAATACGGGGTGTTACATGTGGATATCCCAGAATGTATCCGGTCATGAATGTAAGTTTTTCTGATTAATGAATGATGACAGTTTTTCTTAAAAATAAATAAATAACTAAAAGAATTTCAAGATGATATTTTCTGAGTTATTTTCCAAAAAGAAGGGCTCACTAAATATTTTAGGCTGGGACTCCGGTCAAGGCAGCAAGAATGCATGGCCAGAGTTGAGACTACAAAAAATAAGGTCTTTTGCAACGAACATTTCCGTCCCAAAAGACAGGCATTTCATCCCAAATTATATTTTAGGACGAAAAAAAACTGTCTCAAGTTCGTCCATATAAAACTGTCCCGAAAGGTATTTTGGGAAGAAAATCACAAATTCGTCCCAAAAAATATCTTTTGGGACGAAATTAAGTTGGACCGTTCGATCGCGTTCAAATGGATTTTTGTTTCTGGTATGATTTAAATTCATCTAAAAAATTCGTTCGAACGTCGTAAATAATGTTCGAACAATGAAGAACTATTCGAACGGGTATTTCATGGCCGGTCGATCGATACCAGTCCATTCGACCAAATACACATGAAGAAACGTTCGAACAAAAAAATTGATGATCGAACGCAAATGGTGAATTGCCTATTCGAATGCGTACAAATGGCGCATAATTCTTTACCGTTCAAACTCTAAGTTGAGATACTCGAACGGTTTATGAGAGTTCGAACGGTTATTATTTTCTTGGACAATACTAATTTAAAACCAAATAGATATTTATATTTTAAAAATACAATACAAATTGTTCAATATAAATAAAACTAATCTAATAAGTTGGAACTAAATAAATAAAAACTAATAATACTAATAAAATTATCATACATGATATATAATTTTTCAATATGCAAAAACACTTTTAATGAAATTCAATTGTTTGAATGTCTGAATTGTTGCATAAGCATCTACATTTCAAGCTACATCTGTCTTTGTTGTTCTTGCATTTGGAGTTGCATCTCTCTTTGTTGATCTTCTTGCTGTTTTATGCGCATCTCCATGTCTACTTATTTCGTCAATTGAGCTTCTAACGTTGATGTTGATGAAGAGCTTGACGTTGATGAAGAGCCTGAAGGCTTTATATAGCTACCCAAACCCCTCAAATAGCCCGAACGTTGACCAAGAATTTGTATAAAAATTTCAATATCAATTGTTGATGAATTATGATTTGATGCAGCTTCAGCACGGAGGGTAACCATTTTATCCTACACACAACATATAAAATTAATATTGACACAATAATTTAAATATGGTTAATTAAAAGAAATTATAATACTTACATAATTTTCACGAGCATCGGGATGAGTCTACTCTCCATTACTATTAGCATGTGATATGGCATATAATTTTTTCAGATCATAATTGGTGTCTGACTCTTTCTACAATAGGCATTGTTAAAATATAAAGTGCATATTAAAAACAAACTATATGGAATATAAAAAAATAAAAAAAAATACATTACCAATTTTTGATAGAGGCGATGAAAAGATCTTGAGCCTTCATGAGGATAAATCTTTAACTTCGATCTAATCGTTTTGTTTATACAACTTCGCTCCTGCATAGACGTTGTAAAAATTAGTAAGTGAAAATTACAAATATGACACATAAAGAATTCATTTAATTTGCCTTATATGATAGATCCTCAAACATGTCACAAAGTTTTCCCCATTCTTCAGCTCGGACATCCTGAAAAGGATACTAGCGTGCATCTTCCTTGTTCTCATACTTCTTGTAATGTTTGTGATACCTTGCCTTATACTTGCGGAATGTATTACACGTCAGCTCTTTGACAGTCATACGCTCATCTCTTCGACCAAAATTTAGCTCGAAGTCATCCTTGAAAAAGTATATACACAAAGATATTATCATTTAGAATATTAAATAATATCAATAAAAATTTATTATTTAAATATTACGTACAAAACAATGATTCTTTATAAGCTCTTTCACATCTTGCGGGACTTTATACCATGAACTCGTAGCCAAAGTTGCATAAGTCCATGTAAGAGCACTAACATGCGATGCAAGCCAAGCTGCTTGTTGTCCCTCGCCTCTAGTATGTTTGTCAGGAATGTTAACCTTAATCTTACCTATTTTACGATATTTCTCCAACGTCACGCCTCAAGTAGTGCCTCGTCCATGACGAGATTGTACTGTTATCTCTATAAAATAATATTAGTTATTTAACATGTATAAATTATCAAATATCTTAATTAAAAAAATGAGTATTAGCTATTTACCTTGTTCCGTAGAGTCAGTTTCTAATGGTGAGTTAGACGGAGAGCTAGAAACAGGTGGAGATGGGATGCGAACTTCCTTCCTCTTTGGTGGCATAATTGCGAGATACTGTATAATGTGAACACAAAACCGATCAATCATTTGTATTAGTTTCATCTATAGATTTGCTCTTATCATCTGTAGATACTTCAGATGAGTCAACACTTTGATCAACTGTCTCCTCAACTATTTCAGCCTCAATATCTTCCCCATTTAATGGGATCATCTCATACTAGCTCAAATCCACAAATAAGTTAAAGGCAGGTTGACTCTCTTGGTATGCTTCTTGAGTAGAGGGATCATCTTCTTCTTCATCTTGTCTCTCCGCGTCAGGGATAACGTTATAAATATTTTTAGGAGAAAACTTTTGTACTATTTGCCATTGATTTCCTAACTGAGGATCGTCTAAATAGAATACTTAAGATGCTTGGGAAGCCAAAATAAAAGGATCATTCCACCAATCACACTTAAATATATAAACCACAAGCTCCCCCACAAATCTCATTCCAATTATATCTCTGATAATTTCATAGAAATCAACATTGTCTCCATCAAGACTCCCATCGACAAGGACACCACTATTTTTTATTTTTCTATAAAGTTCTCTATCAATTGTGTGATACCTACTTCCTCGAGAAATACATGTAGAATATCGAGTAACGCATCTCGAGGGGCCACAAGCTAGTGCATATAGTTCGTCTGATATATCGTTCGGATTACTTGCATGCATTTGTACAACCTACATATTAATAAAGTAAAATCATTCAGCCGTTAACAATCCTCTCTATTTAAAATATGTTAGTGCAAAATTGCATCTGTATTAATGTCATTACCCGTTGTTCGAACAATTTCGAGAACTCTTGTTCATGTCTCTGGTCTATATAATTTTCTTCCAGTTATTTTAGCATGTTAATATGATCACTGAAATTAAAAATTACCAACAATAAGTATATTCATATAATTGTTTAATAAGTAAATTCAATAATTAATTTGAACTTACTTCAAGTGGCAGAAGTTGTCGAGCGTTCCTGGGAGCTGATGGGACATATCAACAGCACCACCCTGTCACGGAGCATGGGACACTCGAGATTTCATTTTCGTGGAGTTGTTCCTGACAGGGCTGATATTTAGAGAGACGCACAGCCGGGAGATACTGGAGTATCGGCTGGTGAGACATCTACACAGGCCGAGGCATCACGCACATCTACTCGCGAGGAGATGGCTGACATATTGCGTGCTAAGATCGGCATACACACATCAGTAGTGATCGATGTAGTGCATACTGCCATGTCTGAGTTGCGTACAAAGATTATGGCCAGAGTCTCTGGGTTACATACAGAGGTCAATGAGTTACGTACAGAAATTAATGCTAATAATGTAACTCAGGTCACGCTCAGTACTTGACTGACACAGGTAGAGAGACAATTAGCTACAATCGAGGATGTGTGTAGAGACCTCGCAACACAGTAGTTTCTATCTTCTATTTATATATATATATATATATTTTTTTTTTTTGTTATAGTTATGGACAGTATATATGGTGTTTTGATAATTAATTGCTTTAGTTGTAAATTAGATATTTTTTTTTGAGTAATTATTGATTTATATTATGTGGTGTGTGGTTGATAATATTTATTTAACAAAAAATTTTATTTAACATAAAAGAAATCATTAAAACATTTTTAAATTAATTACATAAAATTAATTAATGAATTTGTATATATGATATATATATTTTTTATATTTTGAGTTTCGTACCGAAATTAATACTATACCTTCGAATGTATAAATGTGGTGCTTAAATATGTTTAAACTAAATATATTCCGTTCGAACGGTTTAGAAACCTTCCCGCCAGGTTTTGCCACCAAATATTTTCCATTCGAACGCAAAAAATTCTCTTTCCCCGCCAAGATTTTATTGTTCGAACGTATTTTTACTGTTTGAACAGAAAAAATTTTACTGTTCGAACGTATTTTTTTCCGTTCAAACGGTAAAAAAAATTTTGAGACGATTTAATTCGTCACAGAAAATACTGTTTGAATAGTTATTTTACCGTTCGAACGATTTTGTAAAGTCATCAATTTGTTTGAGATGAAATTATTTCCTAAAAAATAACTTTTAAAGATGAAATTTTGTTCGTACTTATATAATTTCATCCCAAAAGTTAAAATTTGTTGCAGTGTGAAGCAACAAATTATTATGATGTTGGACGTGTTCTCTTTCACAACTGTACGTCGGGGTTTAATGGCATGTAAAAAACATCGTTAACTAGGCAGGGTACGTCCGTTGTCATATTAAATGATCTGAACATGGCCGGACATGGCAGTCGTAGACATAATTATAATGTACATTAATTTCTATGAATTATGGATCTTATTTTTTTTAATTCTGTCCAAACTAATACATTTCATTCGATAAAGATTGTCTGGGCCGACTTTACCGATGTACGACTTCTTCTGTTATTAGTTATTAATCCTAAACTGTATTCATTTTCTAATTAATCAAACTTTTAGATTGTTTGGGCCTCATGATGCATGCATTGTAATTGGATGGATTGCGAAATAATAACTACTTTTATGAATTGTGAATTAATGCATACGATGTTCTCTTTACTTCAAGGGATTATCATAATAGAAAAATGTTTGGTCTACAAATTAACTATATGTGTGTCACACGTGTATGAGTATTGTTATTCTAGCTAAGGCCTCTCACCACACATGCAACAAGGAGGTGATATAATTTTATTTGTAAGATTTAAAACTTTAAAAGACAATATTTTATTTGTTATGCGGATACATGGTATTCAATATTTGAGCATGAATGACCCAAAAGGCAGGCACGTATGCAGTATTTCATCTCGTCTGACACGTCAGTCATGTACATGTGGTGACTGAGATGGCAATATATAAATGAATATATATATATATATATATATATATATATATGACTTATTTCCGAGTATTGTATCATCCATTAATATTCAAATAATAAAAAACTGATATGATTTTGTGGAGATATAGATTATCGTGCGTGCATTAATATTTATATATAAATGATATGGACTTTTTCTTTTTTGAAGGAAAAAAACCATTTTATGCATCTCAATTAAGGCTGAAGGTAGGTACGTAGCATTAATTATATATAAATTATATATGGACTTTTTATTATTATCAACACTTATTAAGTTGTAAAGTTATTAAATTAGTTGTAAAATTATTCTTTTACACGTGTACAATTATGTTTATATGGTATTTTATATTGTATAGTTTTCTTTAGGACATTTTAATCTTTAGTTCTTAGCAAGGGCAAACTAGTCTTTTTCTTCCTTGTATAAATACTGGTACTATTTACATTTAGGTTAATTTTTGGTTCAATCCTAGACGGCTTCTTGAATATGATTATCTTCTAGGGTTTTTCATTCTTGTTATGGTATCAAAAGTTTCTTGAAATTCTTCTTCTTTTCTCATGGCACCAACGGATCCACTTGCTCCTCCGTCTCCTCTCTTTTCCTCCCCTGATGCTGCAAGTCCTTTCTTGAAATCCTCCTTACTGATGCTTATGTTTTTATTGCTAACTCTGATTCATTGCGACCTACGAAATCTTTTCCAAAAAAGGATAGGCCAGTATGCAAATATTGTGGCATAGCTGGTCATATTATTGATAAATGTTATAAATTGCATGGCTTTCCTCCGGGGTACAAGCAAAAGCCACGGCAACAATCCATGGCCAACATTGTTGCTCTCAATGACAACTCTCTCACAGCCTCTCTATTCTCCTTGACTAAGGCTCAATATAAGCAGTTATTGTCTATGATCACTTCCAATCCTTAGCCAAAGCATGATGATTCCAGTCATGTGGTCAATATTGTAGCTTCTTCACTCCTTATCTGGTATTGCTTTCTCTGCACATTATGCTTTTCAATTTTCTAATAATGCTTCTTGTACTTTTTATAAGTCTAGTTGGATAATTGATATAGGGGCCACAGACCATATGGTCCCCTCTACTAGTCTATATACATCTTTTACTCCTGTTCGAAATACATCTGTCAAACTACCTCATGGTCAAAGTGTTACTGTTACACATATTGACATTATTAATCTTACTGAACATCTTACCCTTACATCCATCTGCTTCAAGAATGTCTTTCTTGAATAAATTGGTGCCTAACTTGATTATGTCTAATGACCCATGTGTTGTTTGCCCACTAACTAAACAGAGAAAGTTACATTTTCCAAATTCTAATAACCTTTCTCATTTACCTTTTGACCTTATACATTGTGATGTTGGGGCTCTTTTTCAGTCCCTACTATTGAAGGTTATAAATTTTTCTTAACCATTGTTGATGATTGCAAAAGGGCTACTTGGGTTTATCTTTTCAAGCATAAATCTGACGTTTCTTTTCTCATTCAAACCTTTTTCAAAATGATTAAAACTTAGTTTGATACTAAGATAAAAAAAAAATTCGTACTGATCATGGTACTGAATGTTTTCTGTCTTCATACCTCATTTCTAAAGGTGTTCTCCATCAACATAGTTGTGTAGAAACTCCACAACAAAACTCTGTTGTGGAAAGAAAACATCAACATACCCTTAATGTTGCTCGGGCCTTATTGTTTCAATCTCATTTGCCTCTCAAATTCTGGGGTGATGCTGTTTTAACAGCTACTTATTTAATTAACAGGTTACCTTCTCCTATTACTTACAATAAATCTTCTGTTGAAGTTTTGTGTCACTCCTCTCCCTCCTATGATCATTTGAGGATTTTTGGTCGCTTATGTTTTGCATCTACTTTACAAAGGGCAAGAACAAAATTTGATCCGAGAGCTAGGCTCTGTGTTTTCATTGGTTACCCTTCTGGTATTAAGGGTTACAAATTGTATGATCTTAAAACAAATCAATCCTTTATTTCACGACATGTCATTTTTCATTAACATATTTTTCCTTTACAGTCCTCTAATACTGATCTGCCTTCCCCTTCTTTCTCTCTTCCTCTCCCTATTCCCTCTCAATCCTCCACTTTTGACATGTTTAATGTCCCTTCAACTACACCAAATGAAGCTTCTCCCCCTACTTTCAATACCTCACCTACTGAAGCTTCTCCCCCAAATAATTTTTTAACTACACCATCCCAACCTTCCAACCCTATTTTACCTTTATCCCCAAGAAGCTCCACCAGAATCCGAGGTGCTCCTGGTTATTTGCATCATTATTATTGTAATTCCTCCAATGCACACTCTCAATCAGTTCCTCTAACAGGTTCCATTCCCTCATCTATCAAATATGACATTTCTAATTTTCTTTCTTATCATCACCTGTCCCCTTGTCATAAATCTTTTGTTTTTGCTATCTCTGCTGACATTTAACCTGAGTTCTACCATCAAGCAGTCAGGCACTCTCATTGGAGAGATGCCATGACTGCTGAGATTGCTGCTCTAGAACAAAATAATACCTGGAATGTTGTCCCTCTACCTCCTGGTAAACAACCTATTGGTTGTAAATGTGTGTATAAAATAAAATATCGAACTGATGGTTCTGTGGAATGATATAAAGCAAGACTGGTTGCTAAAGGTTATACACAAAAAGAAGGTTTAGATTATTCTGAAACCTTCTATTCTATTGCCAAAATGACCATTGTTAGAACTTTGCTCGCTGTTGCTACTGTAAGAAATTGTTATCTTATTCAACTTGATGTCTATAATGCATTTTTACATGGTGATCTTTCAGAAGAGATATACATGAAATTACCTCTTGGGTTCCATATTGAAGGGGGTCCCAAGTGTGCAAACTGAATAAGTCCCTTTATGACCTCAAACGGGCCTCTCAGCAATGGTTTTCTAAGTTCTCTACCACTCTTCTTGAGTTGGGTTTTGTGCAATCCGGATCTATTATTCATTGTTTACTAAATCTGATGGTCCCTCTTTTATTGCTCTTTTGGTTTATGTTGATGACATATTGATAGCTAGTAATGATATGGAGTTCCTTGAAATATTTACTTGATGAAAAATTCAAGTTGAAGGATCTTGGGCCCCTCAAGTATATTCTGGGCTTAGAGGTGGCCAGATCATCCCGTGGTATTTCACTGTGTCAGCGAAAGTATGCTTTTGAAATATTACAAGATGCTGGGTTTTAGCTTGTAAACCAGTTTCTTTCCCTATGGAGCAAAATTTGAAACTCAGTAAAGATAATGGTGCCTTGTTGCCTGACCCTATAGTCTTTCAAAGATTGATTGGTAGACTTCTCTACCTTACTCTCACAAGACCAGATTTATCTTACTTTGTTCAGAGGCTTAGTCAGTTTATGGATCGTCCTAGAATGTCTCATCTGACTGCAGGTCACAAGATTTTACAATATGTAAAAAATGCTCATGCTCATGGTCTTGGTTTTTTTGTTTTTTTTCCAGCTCATAATTCTCTAACTCTCAAGGCTTTTGTAGATTCAGACTGGGCCTCTTGTCCCGGTAGCAGAAAATCAACCACTGATTTTTGTGTTTTTCTTGGTGACTCTGGTTTCTTGGAAGAGTATGAAACAACAGATTGTTTCTCGTTCTTCCGCTAAAGCTAAATACAAGGCCATGGCATCCACTACTTGTGAAATAGTTTGGCTTTTAACCCTTTTATCTGACTTTTATATTCCTCATTCTCATAGTGCTCATCTTTTTTGTGACAGCCAAGCTGCACTTCACATCGCTGCCAATCCCTTTTTCACGAAAGGACTAAGTACATTGAGCTCGACTATCATTTCATTCAAGACAAACTCCAAGCTGGAGTCATCAAAACATCCCATCTTGCATCTCAAAATTAGCTTGTCGATGTATTAACCAAGCCTTTGGGTTCTCAACAATTTTAGTCTTTGATTTCCCAGATGAGAGTTTATTCTATTTACTCTCTATCTTGAAGGGGGGTATTAAGTTGTAAAGTTATTAAATTAGTTGTAAAATTATTCTTTTACACATGTACAATTATGTTTATATGGTATTTTATATTGTATAGTTTTCTTTAGGGCATTTAATTTAGTCTTTAGTTCTTAGCAAGGGCAAACTAGTCTTTTTTTTCGTTGTATAAATACTTGTATTTTTTACATTTAGGTTAATTTTTGGTTCAATACCAGACTGCTTCTTGAATACGATTGTCTTCTAGGGTTTTTCATTCTTATTAATACTTTAAAACCATTTTATGCATCTCAATTAATTAAGGCTATATATACTCTAATTATTTTTGTTTTGTTTATATATGTACGTAGCATATACACGCGCGTCTATGGTTAGCAGCAACCAGCAACCCAACCTGGAAAGTTGCATTTATTTAGTAGCACGTTTTTGTTTATATATGTACGTATATTGTGTTTCATTGGTAATTACAACTGGAAAACAATGCATGATTAATACATGTGCTGGCGTGCCTGATGAATGCTTAGTAGCTAGGGGATGTATCCACGCATCCTCGATCAGAAACATTTTGTATAAAAAAGCCTCCCGGCCCCACCCTTGAATTCTGTAACCAAAATGCATGTATACAAGATCCCATTAAAGTCTGGAAAGGCTATAAATACGCACGCATACATGGCTAGCTAGCAACTACCACCACTCGTACGCTAGACGAAAAAATAAAATAGTAACTACGTACACCTGCTTAATTCGGCTTTCCTCGATCGAATGGCTTCCAGTGCTAGTACTGATTCTGTTGTGAAAGCCGGATACTGGTTTTTCGGCCGTGACTTCAACCGGCCGGTAGCAGATATACCTTCCGAACTCTTCACACATCTTTATGCTGGCTTTGCCGAGGTCAGCGCTAATGATGGCACGGTCACCGTTCTTGAGCAATACTCGGATCAATTCCGAACCTTCACCGACACCGTTCGAGTACGATCTCCTCAAGTGAAAACTCTTTTATCCATCGGTGGTGTAGCCTCTCCCATATCTCCAGTGGTCGAAGATGCAGATAAGCGTCAAACATTCATAACGACCTCCATAGTTCTAGCTAGGACCTTCGGTTTCGATGGCCTTGACCTCTGCTGGCAGTACCCTTCCCCGGACGACAACGCTGACAATCTCGAGTTACTCCTGAAGGATTGGCGTAATGCCGTGAGCGAAGATGCCAAGAATAGACAATTCCCAGAGTTGCTGCTAACTGCAGAGGTGTTTCACCACCCGGCCATTCCCAGCCCAGACGGAAGGTCTTTCAATTATCCCGACATTTCAGTCTTCTTGAACTGGATCAACGTACTGGCCATTGACTTCTATACTCCCTCCAACTCACCCAATTGGACTGGACCGGTTCATGCATGGGATACTCGACCTATAGATCAGAAAGACAGGTGCGGAAGGGTAGGCATTGAAGAATGGATTAAGAGTGGGGTTGTGACCAACAAATTAGTCCTCGCCCTTCCATTTTATGGCTATGAATGGACTCTAAAAAATCCGAAATCCTTTTCTGGATTCTTTGCACCGGCTAATCCAGCAAAGACAGACCCCGTGGTCTACAGAGATATCCAGGAAGCTGAACTCCGGAGGGGTATTTATGATAGCAAGTATATTGCTGTTTACTCGCATGAAATTAATGGGGAGAAATGGATTGGTTATGATGATACATTGTGCATCTCTGGAAAGGTAAGCGAGGCAAGGACTCGTAATTTGGGAGGTTACTTTGCATGGCATCTGGCCGCCGATGACGACAATTGGACTCTCTCAAAAGCAGGTAAAACTTGCAAACTATTACGGCTAAATGTTATTTATTAGATCTACTTTACTCAAAAAAAAAAAAAAAAAAAAAACTTTACAATCTCATATTGTTGAGAAGTCCCATACAGTTTAGGAACAAACTCATCCTAGACTTTATAATGAATTACCTCACTCTTTCTATTAGACTTTTCATAGAGAGAAATAAGTGTTTCTATATGGTATCAGAGCAAGTTAACCTATAACAAATTATGGGCTCTTGCAACCTATCCACGATGATGGTATCGTTAATACCGGTCCACATATGAGGGGACGTGTTGAGAAGTCTTACATGGCTTAGGAACAAACTCATCTTAGACTTTATAAGGAGTTATCTCACTCCTCCTATTAAGCCTTTTATGGGGAGAAATAAGTGTTTCTACACATATAATATAAAAAGTGATCACCTCAATATAAATGCTTTCAGAATTGAGAAAATCAATTTAATTATAAACCTTTTTTTTTACACATCCAACAGTATACCACTGGTTTAGAAGCTTAATTAATTTCCATATCAACTATACTAAAAAATATATATAATTGGTGTTTTCATTTTTATTATGTGTAGCAAATGAAACTCGAAAGGTCTGTTAGGTCGTTTGTGCAGATAACTTTTGTAAATAAATTTTAACCAAAGCCAAACGCTGGGAAAACAAGAATCTCTATATATCCTAGCTGCTAGCTCTCTTTTCTGAAAATTTTATTATTTTCTATTTTCTAATGAACATAATTTCTCTCTCTTTTCGTAGCTTCCATTGCAGAGGGTAATGCGATTAATAATCCAGGTACTACTACTACTACTAATACTGGTAACACAACTACTACTACTACTACTACTACTAGTACTACTACCACTACTAGTAATACTAGTAGTAGTACTAGTTCTGTTCAAATATGTCGCATATTATAAGATGCTTGTATTATCAACAATAAGGCCAATGGCTACCTGTCTATCATGCTGTGTACCTACGTTGTGTGTAATATTATTATTATTATTATCATCATCAATAAGGTTAACCTTGTGACCAATTGTACGAGATGATGATCAATGTTCTCATGTCTTTTTCATTATTATAATATATATTAGTTTTTATGTTTTTGGAAGTTTTGGAATTTTAAAATGGAAAACCCTGCTTTATTCCTGAGATTCTGGTTTTAATTAATACTGAAGACACGATAAATTAGGGTGTGGTTTAGAGCAGCATGAAAGCAAACAGAACCCTAGAAACATCTGGCTTTCCTTCCCCTCTGGCCCTCAGGTGCCGTCTCTCTTTTCACTCCCTTTCTCTCACGGCATCTGGATCAATCAGCCTCATGATGCATGCATGCGAGCGCATTGCGGTTGGTTGACGGTTTTTTTACTTGCCATTAAACCCCGACATACAGTTATGACAGAGAGATCAGTTCCATTAACACATGATAATTTGGTTGCTTCGACTGTGGCCGTGCGTTCTTGCTGGCTTCACATATATATATATATATACATATACATATATATGTATATGTATATATATATATATATACAAGATCCCATTAAAGTCTGTCCGCCGAATTAGTAATAACTAGTACTGCCTTGCTAGGCCATTATAGGGAGCCGGCCGCAATGGCAGTAATCAAAAAATTAATATGGCTTGTTTCCATATGGATTTGAAAAGGCTATAAATATGTACGCATACATGGCTAGCAACCACCGCTACTCATACCACCAAACACAAAAACCTATTGCGGATAAATGTGATTTATTAAATCTACTTTATTGGAAAAAAAAAATATACAATCTCCTATAATATAAGAAGTGATCACCTCAGTATATCATGCATGTATTTCTTAAATAATGGTAATTATAAATGCTTTTAGAATTGAGAGAATCTATTTATAAACCTTATTTTTTACATACCCAATAGTATACCACTAGGTCTACAACCGGAGCTGTTATTGGCGGGTTTGTGTCCGACCCGACCCGAAAGCATCCATTAGTTAATTTCCATATCAACTATACCAAAAAATATATATAATTGGTGTTTTAATTTTTATTAAATTTATAATAGGTCGCATTATAGTACTATTGTAAGACACAGACTTATGTGTAGCAAATGAAACTCGATAGAATTTTGCAAGCCCCATCAAGCAAATCATCAAAATTAAACTGGCTGGCAGTTTTCCATCTTCCAAATACATGATGAGTCCTGCGCCAAGATTTTTTTGGATCTATTGGCAACACCTTAGTTTCTCACTCAATGACCGAATCCCCCCTCCCACATGTATAATATTAAAAAAAAAAAATTATAAACGCCTACGTACACTACAACAAATAAGGTCTTTTGGGACGAAAAATGTCCTAAGGTCGTCCCAATAAAACTGTCTCAAAAGGTATTTTGGGACGAAAATCACAAATTCATCCCAAAAAATATCTTTTGGGATGAAATTTAGTTGCACCGTTCGATCATGATTGAACAAAAAAAAAATTATGGGACGATTGAAATTCGTGTCAGGAAGCCGTTCAAATGGCCAAAAACACGTTCGAACAATATGTCTGTACGAACAGGATACTTCATGGCCGATTGGTCGATACCAGTCCGTTCAACCAAATGCACAAAGAAACGTTCGAACAAACAAATTGATGATCGAACTTAAATTAAGCCATTCGAACGTGATTGGGATGGAAAGAGTGAATTTCTTGTTCGAACATATTCGAACAAGGTGCAAATTTTTTTACCATTCGAACTGTAACTTGTGAGGTTGAAACGGTTGTGCCTGATGTATATATGTTCGAACGTTTGATGATCATTCGAACGGTTAGTATTTTCCTAAAGAATACTAATTTAAAACCAAATAGATATTTATATTTCAAAAATACATTACAAATTATTCAATATAAATAAAACTAATCTAATGAGTCAGAACTAAATAAATAAAATAGCAATAATACTAATAATGTTATCAGTACATAATTGTTCAATATACAAAACACGAAAATCAATTGCTTGTAGGCCTGAATTGTTGCATAAGCATCTGCATTTGGAGTTGCATCTCTTTTTGTTGATCCTGCATTTGGAGTTGCATATTTTTTTGTTGATCTTCTTGCTGTTTTATGCGCATCTCCATGTCTGCTTGTTTCATCAATTGAGCCTCTAAGTCATGCTGTTTTGCAATCAATTCTTCGATCATAGAATTCGCATTCTCTAACGCAATGACAGTAGTACTTGACGTTGATGAAGAGTCTGAAGGCTTTACACAGCGACCCAAACCCCTTAAATATCTTGAACGTTGACCTATAACTTGTGTAAAAATTTCAACATCACTTATTGATGAATTCTGATCTGATGTAGTTTCAACACGGTGGGCAACCATTTGTTTTGTTGTTTCATTTTTTAAGTAATTACAACTGAAAAACAATACATGATTAATACACATGCATGATGTATGTTACTATAAAAAAAATCATTTGTGACGGATTATATGTGATGATAGTGACTATTTGTGATTAAAATAGATTTATTTTGACAAAAAATAATTATTTTTGCAAGAAATAATTGGCCACAACTAAACAATTTTTTTTTAATGCATGCATGCTTAGTAGTGGACATATCCACGGATCCTCGATCAGAAACATTTGAATAAAAAATCTCTCGACCCCACCCTTGAATTCTATAACCAAAATGCATATATACATGAAGATCCCATTAAAATCTGTTCGTCGGATTAATACTAACTAGTACTGCCTTGCTAGGCCATTACAGGGAATCGGCATTGGCAGTAATTGGGATTTGGGACAACATCAAAAAATTAATATGGCAGCTTCTTTCTATATGGGTTTGAAAAGGCTATAAATACGCACGCATACGTGGCTAGCAACTACCGCCACTCGTACCCCTAAGACGAAAAAAAATATAGTAACTACACCTGCTTCGCCTTTCCCTCGATATCATGGTGTGTTTGTTATATATATATATATGTATATATATATATATATATGTATGTGTGTTTTTGTGTGCATGTATTATCAATATTAAGGCCAATGGCTATGCTGTGTTAATTGTGTGTAATATTATCCCCCAATTAATACTAAGGTCATTCTTATGGCCACAGCGTGTACGATAATTTATAAATGTTGTGTATTAAAAAAGATCAAAGTACTTCCTAATTTTGTATTATTATGATGAGTTAATTGGCCTGTATCCACTACGAAACATAAATATTGAAGATATAAATGGACAAAACTTACATATATTGAAAGAAATTTACAAACCCAAGGGTGAAATACTTGACAAAATTTAAATTCCAGGATGGAAAATATTACAAAGTTTTGGAAAACTTTCCTTATGTAACGTGTGCATGCTCTGCTAGGGTTATCCCTTGTGCGGCACTGGTCCTTCGGTTGTGGTGATGAGATGCCCTCCGGTGGCCCCTGGTACCGGCTGGCTAGAGCAGAATACTCCGACAGGGCTCCCTCTGGTGGGGCTGGAGCGTTTGGCCGGAAAAAGTACTGAGGCGTGCGAACGTTGATCATTCATGGAAGCTTTGCAGCGGCCAATTCCGCCTCCAACATTCAAACCTCCAGTCCGGCGCCCTGAGGTAATCAATCGTGAACTGGGTTTTGTTTTTTTGGAAACTGAGATGGCAAGGGCTGCCGAAGATTTAAAATATGCTTTGGTTCTTAAATTCCTGAACACTAGACCATCCATTGATGTGTTGCGGAGACACATTATTAAATCATGGGGGTTTAGCGAGGTGCCTATGACAAGTTTTATGGATGATTTCCCCGTCCTCTTGCACTTAGTGAATGAGAAAGACTATCTCCATGCATGGGCTCATGAAGGGTGGGTGGTGGCTAGTGTGCAATTCAGGTTGTTTAGTTGGACAGTGGGGTTTGATGTTAAAAAGGAACCTTCCATTGCTCCTCAATGGATCTTTTTACCAGGTCTCCCATTGCTCTTGTATCGGTTGGATTGCCTCCAAAGTTTTGCTACTAAGTTCGGTAAATTCTTGGGCACTGATAACGCGACAATATACAGAACTCGGGCCACAGGGGTGAGGTTGTCTGTTGAAGCGGATCTTAGGGATGATCCGATTGCAGGCTTTCCTGTGAGGATTGGCAACTCAAATCAGATTTGGCAGCCAGTTGTATATGATAAACTAGGATTTTAAGGTAACAAGTGCTTTAGACAAGGCCAAACCTAGGTGGTCTGCAGAAACGGGCAGAGTGCCAAACGTGTTAATGACATGAGTAGGAAGGGGAAGGTGGGTGGAAATAAGGATGATGCAAAAGTATGGAAGGAAGTGGGACGGAAGAATCCATTGCTTGAGACTACGCATGGGGAAGCTAATAAGGTTGATATAGTTCAAGATATGGTTAAGTCTGGTAAGGCAGGGGGCAGTACAAAGGAAAAGGAGAAAGTAGTTGTGGGTCAAGCAACTCAGATGGACTGCAGGGACGGGGGAAGAACTTGTGAAAGTGTGGAGGGGGTTTCCTTTCCTCTAGCGATTCTAGTTGATACCAGTCAAGACAATGAGAACCGTGTCATGCAAAGATGAGGTACTTGTCAGGTTGACAGTTCAGCCACTCGGAGATACATGCCAGATCCATAATAATGTTGAAGATGAGATGCTTGCAAGGTTGATAGTCCATTCACTCGTAGAAAATTGTCAGATTCATGACAATGTTGAAGAGGACGTGCTTGCTAGGTTGACAGTCTAGCCACCCGTAGATACTTCCCAGAACCATAACAGTATTGAAGATGAGGTGCTCGTTGAAGATATTACACATGAAGAGGAAGAGGAAGGAATGTTGGGTACTGTTGATGGGATTCTTTGTCAAAACAGATATGAAGCTCTATCGGACGGAGAGTCGTTATTGGTAAAGAGTATAACTCAGAACCTGGTGACTCGCGGATAGGGGAGGGAGTATCTATTGGAGAAAGAACTATTGAGCCGAGGAAATCAAGGGCTATGGCCCTTCCTTCCAAACTTTGTTGATGTTTGGCAATATTGCTATTTGGAATGTCCGAGGGTTGGGCACTTCCAAGAGAAGGTTAAGTAGTTTGCTAAACAATATGAATATTTCGATCTTGGCAATACCTGACCCTTTCCAGGCTGCTGAGAAAATTAATAAGTGGGCGATTCGTATTGGATTTCACAAGTTCACTTCAAATATGGAAGTGGGAGGCAAAATCTGGCTTTGTTGGAAAGAGGAGGTTGATATGGATCGGGTAGCCATGACTAACCAATCATTTACAGGTTTGTTCTCTTATAATGGGGAGGCTATCATGGTTTCTTTCATTTATGCCAAATGCTCGATGATTGAGCATCGTGAGTTATGGGATCATCTATGTAGTATAACCTATATGGGAATTCCTTGGATTATTATGGGAGATTTAAACATTATTCGTGTGGACGCTGAACGAAGGGGTGAGAATGCAAGATCCCGTTTGGCTATCAATGAATTTAATAATTGCATTGACAATTTTGGTTTGCTAGAATGGAACCTTTCTGGTTCTCAATTCTCTTGGTGTAATGGGCAACAAGGTCTAGCTCGCAGCTGGGCTAAGCTTGATCGTATTCTAGTTAATAATACTTTTACAGTCAGGTGTAGAGGTGCTGAGGCTAGGCTTCTTAACCGTAGTACGTCCGATCACTCGCCCTTTCTTCTCCAATTGACGCCTTCCCTCCAAAGGTATCGTCCGGTTCCCTTTCGTTTTTAGAATATGTGGTTATTGTATGAGGATTTTCTCAGGGTGGCTCGGGACGCTTGGACTATGGAGTCATAGGGTGCCAATAATCTAATTATTCTAGCTGGAAAGATTAAGAAGATTAAAGTTATTCTTCGTGCTTGGAACAAAAACATATTTGGCAGGGTGGATTTTTTTATTCAAGAACTTGAAGAGCAGATTGAGATTCTTGAGGAAAGCCTTCAAAATGGCTTTTCTAATCTGTTAGATTCTGAATTGTTGAAGTCCAAGATTGAGTTGGACTCCTGGATGCAGAAAGAACATGTTCGGCTTACTCAGAAGGCTAGGAAAAAGTGGATTAAAGAGGGTGATCGAAACTCCAAATTTTTTCATGCTATTATTGCTCAAGGGCGTAGGAATTCGAGTGTCAATTCCATGCGTATTTTTGACGATGTCAATCTTTCTTCTCCGGAACAAGTTCATGAGGGGGCAGTGAAGCATTTTGAAGATTTCCTTAGGCAGTCTGGGAATGGTGCAATCCCGGATTTAACTTCTCTCATTCAGCCTTGTTTTGTGGATAGCGATCGGGATGGTTTTATGGTTGAGCCTTCGGAAGTCGAGGTCAGAGAGGTGATTGCTTCCATTTCTTCGGATTCTAGCCCAGGTCCTGATGGGCTAGGATCTGGTTTTTACATTGCTTGGTGGGATTTCATTAAGCATGATGTCATGGCTGCGGTGAAGAATTTCTTCCATGGTGTAAGTTTGCCTCGTTTCTTCACTTCTTCTTTTATTGTGTTGATCCCGAAGGTGCCTAATCTGATAAATTTCGTCCGATAAGTCTATGCAATGTGATTTACAAAGTCTTCGCTAAATTACTGGTTAATCGGTTATCTCCTGTCCTTGGCAAGCTTATCTCTCCTAAACAGGGTGTTTTTTGTAAAGGGGCGCAGTATTTTTCAGAATATTTCGCTAACTCAAGAAGTTATTAAATGTTGCATAAGAAGGCGAGAGGGGGTAATTTGTTCATGAAAGTTGATATGAGCAAGGCTTACGATAGAGTGGATCGGAGGTTCTTGATGTTGGTCCTTCGCTCCTTTGGTATTCCTAACCACTTCTGCACACTTGTTTGGAATTGTGTCTCCACCGCTTGGTTTTCTGTCATGATGAATGGTACGTTTAAAGGTTTCTTTAAATCTGAGAGGGGTCTACGGCAAAGTGACCCTCTATCTCCCTATCTCTTTATTCTAGTCCAGGAAGTTTTATCTCGACTAATTTCCAAGAAGGTGAGGGAGGGGAGAATTAAATTGTTTTCCCTGCCTTCTGGTGCCCCTTTGTTGTCTCACCTCTTGTATGCAGATGATATTGTGGTCTTTTCTAATGCGTCTAAAAGCACCGTTAGATCCTTGATGGAGATTTTCCGTACGTTTGAGGCTTGGTCGGGTCAAAAGATTAATTATGATAAGTCTACTGTTTTCTGGTCTAAGTGGTTACCGCCTAGGCGTACTAGAGAAATATTGGCTGATACTAATTTCTCTCAGGGTCATTTCCCACTCACCTACCTGGGAGCCCCTCTAGTTGATGGCAGGCTCAAAGTTGCCCATTTTGATCCTCTTGTGGAGAAAGTTGCGAAAAAATTGGCGAGTTAGAAAAACAGATTGTTATCACATGGCGGTTGCTTGATCATCTTGAGGCACGTTCTTACTAGCATGCCTATTCATTTGCTTTCGGTGGTTCACATGCCTAAAACTATGAAGAGGAGATTAGCTAGCATGTTTTCCACTTTCTTTTGGGGAGAAGAGGAAGGAAAAAGAAAAGGAATTGGAGAGCTTGGAAAAAACCGTGTGTTCCGTGTGAAAAGGGTGGTGTGGGTGTCAGGGATCTTGGCAAGGTTCAACGGGCTATGTTCCTAAAGTTTGGCTGGCAACTTTTGACTCAGGACTCTCTTTGGGCTAATTTTTTTAGTGCTAAGTATGTAAAAAATAATCATATTTCATTGATTCAGGAGGGGCAGCTTGGCTCTCAGTTTTGGAAAAATGTTCTTCAAAGTATTCCGTTGTTGTTATAGAATTCTCAATGGAAAGTAAGGGAAGGCAAGGTCTCTCTTTGGTTTGACAAGTTTATGGAGGCTGGATCTTTATGTATGAGGGAAAATGACATCTCGGAGACTCATCTTAGGGTGAAGGATATAGTGGTGCAAAACTGTTGGGACGTGGATAAACTCAATCAGCTCGTTGGACTGCAACTGGCTAGTGAGGTTATGGCTTCGGTGGGTGGGGTTAAGAATAAAGATGATGTGTTAATTTGGACTCCGAATAAACACGGGGATTTCTCTACCAAGTCGGCTTGGGAGATTATTCGTGTCAGAGTTACAAAAATGGATGGTGCGTTGTGGATTTGGAATAAATGGTTGCCTGGTAAGATATCTATTTGTGTGTGGAAAGCTTTCTTTAATTGTCTAAGTGTGGATGATCAAATTCACAAGATTGGTATTCCTATTGTCTCTTGTTGTAATTGTTGCGGGAATCGGCAATGTGAAGATCTTAATCATGTGCTGGGTAGTGGAGATTTTGCTAGTACCCTTTGGAGGAAAGTTTTTGCTGAGATGGGTGTTCCGTTTGTGGCTATCTAGAGCTGGAGGGAACGTATTTTAGCTTGGTTTTGACGTGGTGCGCGTTATTCCCAAGTTGAGATTCTTACTGGTCTACTTCCGTCCAGTGTTGTCTGGAGATTATGGCAACGCAAATCTAAGGCGCAAATGGAAAGTAGGAATGAGTCTGTGAATGAGGTTTGGCATTCAATTAAATTCTGGGTGCATGTGGTGATGGATAATATATCCAAAGTTGATAATTGAGCATCGGGGATACTAGGCTTCTAGCGAGTCTTGATGTTCCCCTTGTCGTTCCGAAGTATAAAAAGGAAAGAGTGGTTTGATGGTCCAGGGAGTAGTGGTGGTGGCAGAGTGCTTCGTGACAAGGATGGCAAAATTGTTTTTGCTTTCTCTAAAACTTTTGGGTCCTATACCAATATAGAGGCTGAACTCCGTGCCTTGCTTGAGTGCATTTGTCATTGCAGAAATGCTGGTTGGAGGGACGTTGATGTTGATTGTGACTCACAGGTGGTGGTGTCCTCAGTTAAGTCCAGGAATTGCTCTCTTTGGTATTTGTGGGATTTCTGGGATATTATTGTTGATCATCTTGAAGAGATGGATGTTGAGTGTCATCATTGCTTCAGAGAAGGGAACTCAGTGGTGGATTCCTTTGCTAAGGAAGGTGCAATGGGTGTGGATATGTTTTACATGGATACTCAGAGTCTCCCTTGTCATATTAGAGGCTTGGCTAGGCTGGACAAATTGGGTCTTCCCTATATTCGGTCTTAGTTTTCTTGTTTTGCTAGGCATGTTTAGAGGTCTTTTTAGGCTTGTTTAGAGTAGTTGTTGTTTTGGGATTGTTGGTTGTTTTCGTTTGGGAGTATTTTATGTATTCTTTCCTGTTTTGCTAGGCTTGTTTAGAGGTCTTTTTAGGCTTGTTCAGTGTAGTTGTTGTTTTGGGATTTATGGTTGTTTTTGTTTGGGAGTCTTTGATGTATTCTCCCATTTGTTTTTCTTGTTCCACGGTATTCACAACAACACAATTTGTCTTTTGTAACAGAGGAAACCGTCACCAAAAATTGTGAAAACGTCACTAAAGATATTTGGTGATGGTTTGAAACCGTCACCACGACCGTCACCTAATGTGCGTCACAAAAAATAATTGGTGACAGTTCACTGTTGAACCGTCACTAAAAACATTTTTAGTGACGGTTGGAGGTGTTCCATTTGGTTGAATGTTCGAACGTTACCTTTTTTGTGACTGTTGAGAACTGTCATAGAAAGTAATGTTCAAACGTCAAATTAAACTTTCGAATGGCAATCCAATCGATTGGCATTCGAATGAGAGAATTTGACGTTCGTTGATTATAGTTCGAACATATCATATTTACGTTAGAACATTTATGCATCCGAACGTTCATTATAATAAACGTTTGAATTTCTGTTCGAACATTAACGGACCAATGTTCAAACGTAACGGGTGTAACATTCAGATGTTATTTCGAATGGAAACGAAGGAGCGTTCGAATGCAAGTGGTACGTTCAGAGCTTTGTTTGAACGTTAATCGTGCAATCGTTCGAACGGTTTGTTCGTTTGAGTGTGAGTACGTTCGAACATATAGGCTTATGTTCGAATGTTACTATCCAATTTTATGTATTCACGTTGTTCGAACGTTAGTTCGAATGTGCACCAATGTTCGAACGATTTAAATTTACATTCGAACGTACAGATCAGAAATACTAATTTCATAAAATTTAAAAACATACCAATTGTATAATATTACATACCATCAATTAACAAGTAACAATGTCTTATAAAATATTAAAATTAGATATGAAAACTAGCCACAAATACTGATCAAATTTATTTCTTCTTTACTCGCCCACCGCGTTTCTGTTGCAACGACATAACACGCTCCATTTGCACCATCATCTCCCGTTGCACTTGCTCTTGGACTTCATTGTGTATTATTTCCTCCTGGTCTCTCTGTTGGTCCTGCAAACGCGTCTCTAAATAAGACTGTCGTTCTAAGAGAGACTTTAACTCTTGCTATCTCGACCTCATATACTCATTCTCACGCCGTGCATCTTCTAAATCTTTGATAAGATTATTTATTTGTGAAGTCGATGAGGTTGAGGAGGATGAACATCTATGCTTAATAGATCTTTCCAAACCTCTTGCCATACTAGACTGCGACCCGAGCACTTGCGTGAATATGTCTATGTCACTAGGGGAGGATTCCCTAGAAGCCGACTGCATATCCATCATTTTTTCCTGCAATTTTAAAGGTAATGATCGTTAATAAGTAACGTATTAAAAGAAATAAAAATAAAAAAATCAATTATTCACATGTTACAAAATTTATTTAACAAAATTAACACTACTTATATAATTATTTGCAACGACAGGATCCATCTACTCACTATGCTCATTAGTGTGAGCAGCATGATAGACATGAATGAGAGAAAAGTTTTCAAGATCATCACGTTTCTAACAAAGCGACATACGCAATTTTAAAAAGATAATGTTAGTACTTAAATAAAAGAATATCAGAAAAATAAATGAATTATATAATTTTTTAATTATAATTTTTCAGTAAGATGGTGGAATGACCTTGAACCGGCACGTTGGTGGACAGTCAGAGCAGATCTATTCTGTGCATTTGTAGAACTCAAGTGCTACTAAATGTATTAAGAATGTAAATTGTAATATATATATATATATATAATATATAGAACAAATATGAATGTAAATAATTAAAAGATATAAATGTAAAATACCTAATAATTTGGTGATGCAAAAAGATCACAACATTTTCTCCAATCATCTAACTTCATCTGCTGAAAAGGAGATTGTGCAGCCTCTTCCAACGTCTCAAACTTATTGAAATGGTCATGACATCGTCCCTTGTGACGTCGGAATAGTATAGCCATCAATTCATTCACAGTTCTAAAATCCTCGGTACGGCCAAAATTGAGGTCGAATTCATCCTAACAAGTGAATCATGTCAAAAATATGATATACTAATCTAGGTGAAAAAAAATGTACTCTCAAAGTAAACTCACCAGCACACAACTTCGAATGTGCTCCTTAATCTCATTCGCAACATCTCGCCATGAGCGCACATAAAATGGAGTATAAGCTCGAACTACTCTGCCAATATAGGAGGAAAGCGTTGCACTATCATCCACTCCTCCAGTGGAATTAGCATGAATGGTGATCTTGAGTTTTTCGTGCCTTCCACTTTTCTCAAGAGAGATGTCAAGTGTATAGCCACAACCGCGACGTACAGATGCATCAACTACATGATAATAGATAGTATAATTATAGTTATATAGTTATTGAGACAAAAATATTAACTATATAATTAATTATCAACGACAATATTTCCTTATTGGTAGGTGTCGACTGACTGTTATTCTCTCATTTGTTAACTTGATATTCAAGAGCGGATTCCTGGAGTGGGGAGTCCTCAATGGGTTTCGGAGTTGGACTTGGCGGAGGCACATTTCTTCATTGTCGTTTTGGCAGCATTCTTAAAAAGATCTAATAATATCAAAGAAAATTAATTAGAAGAAATTATGAAAATTGAAGATATTTTATAGTCACCTATATGAATAAAATATTTAGTACTTTTATTCTTCATCTTTAGATGTATTTTCCATGCTTGTTTCAGAATCTCCCTCAATAACATCTTCATCATCATCGTGCACCTCTTCTTCATCCTCCTTATCCACCTCCTAGCCGGATTCCGATTCGTCTTCATCTACTGACACTTCTTCTTCTTCCTCCTCCTCACTTACTTGAATTGAATGATCATTTAATACAGACGGGTCGAGATGGATGGGTGGGACATCATCTCTACACAATGGGAGCAACTCGAGTGCACCGAGGTCAACAAACAAGTTAATACCCTCTCCATCTTCCTGGTATGTGTCCACAATAGGAGTGTCATCTTCAACTCCACTATTCTCGTGCTCTGCACTAGTTCCTGCTTCATATATATTTCAAGGGATAAATTTTTGTACGACTCGCCAAATTATCTCTCCACTATCTTCATCAGTACTTTTCATTGGATCAATCAAGTAATAGACTTGAGTAGCTTGACAAGCCAATACGAATGGATCATCTTCGTACCATTTAGATGCAGTATTGACACTCGTAAATTGATTATCCCTATGTATCGAAACTCAACCACCGCCTAGATCTCACCAATCACATTTAAAGACATATGTTACAAACCCACCCAGATATTTCAATCCGATAATATCACGTTTGACACCATAATAGTCAATATCATCTGTTCCATGACTCCCTTCGACCAATACACCAGAATTTTTAGTCTTTCTATTATGTTCACAGTCCAGAGTATGAAATCTATAACCTCGAATCGTGCATGCAGTGTATCGAAGTGCTTTATTTGTGGGACCACGGGCCAGTGCATATAATTCAGAAGAAATTGATCCAGGATCACGAGCACGTTGTTCCAAAATCTAACAATGGAAATAATATATAATATTTAGGAGTTACCCAAAGTTAAAAGTTTCAAAATATAACATATATATAATTTTAGTTCATACACGTTCTTCAAACCATCCTGGAAATTCTTCCTCGTGTCTTGCCTCTATATTTTCTATGCCTTCTGTCCTAAGTTTGTCCATGTGCTCACTGTTATAGATAAATGCAAAAGATGTATATTTTGAGCACAACAGTTATAGTTAAACTAGAAAAAAACTTGAATTATACAAACTATGGAACGACATACCTGAGATAATCATTAATATCCCAGCAATTATTTAGCACATACCATCGAACTTTACCCAACTCTCCATCAATTAAATCGTAACCTGTTTGTGCACCCAAGGTTCGTACATTCTGGGAAAACACTGATAGCTCACGAGGAGGCAGAGCAGCAAGATCAGCATGTCGCTCTTGACGATTAAATTGTGTCTCAACACCACGAAGATATAGAAAGCAAAATGTTAACCATTCATCGTGTATATAAGTCTCTGCTATTGAACCATCAGCTCTGGCTTTATTCCCAACAATGGGCTTTAGTCGACCCAAATATCTTTCAACTTGATACATCCAACGAAACTGAACCGGTCCGTCCAACAGTACCTCTCGTGGTAAATGTATTGCTAAATGGACCATGACATCAAAAAATGATGATGGAAAGATCTGCTCAAATTTACATAGTATAGTAGCAATATCTTCTTCCAATTTCTGCAACACATCTCGATTTACTACCCTAGCACACAAATTCTTAAAAAACATACAGAGTTCGGATATGGCGACACATACATTAGATGTCAGCTTCCCACGAATTCCCATAGGCAATAACTTCTGCAAAAATACGTGACAGTCATGACTTTTCAATCCACTGATATTCCAATCATTAGGACTCACGCATCTACCAATATTTGAAGCATAACCATTTAACAACTTTCACTCCTTGCAACCATTTACAGAAGTCCATCCTCTCTCCTCCCTCGTCATTGTAAAACATGCATGTGGCATGACTACCCCATTGCCTTACACCCGCAAATGTAGATTATGTTTAATTCTCATTCTCTCAAGATCTTTCCTTGTCTTGATCGTGTCCTTAGTGTTTTTGTTAATGTTCATCAATGTACCTAGTATATTATCACAAATATTCTTCTCTATGTGCATTACATCCAAACTCTGTCGCAACATGTAGGAAGACCAATACGGCAAGTAAAAAAAAATACTGCACTTTGTCCAATTCAATTCTATTGTGCCTCGTTTTCTCTTGTTCTTTCTATAATAATTTAATTGTTATTATATATATTAGGACATTGTTAATTGATACCTACGTAATTTTAATTCTTATTATATAATTGTTATTATAATTATTATATATAATTTCTTCAAAGGTTATAATAAGTAATTATTAATTATAGTTATTATATGTATATATGTATATATTATACTTTATATATAGTTAAGTTATATATATTTTTTTCTTTTTTTAAAATTAAGTTTTATACTCATCTTATTCCTAATGTATCATTTTAATTGTTATTCTTAATTGAGTGAGTTATTTATACTTAATAAGTAATTATTAATTATAATTATTGTATGTATGTATATATTATACTTTATATATAGTTAAGTTATATACTTTTTTTCTTTTTTTAAGCAAAATTAAGTTTTATACTATACTTATAATTTGAATAATAATCATATTCTAACTAAATTAGCATGAATATGTTATATATATTTATTAAGTTAAATATTAAGTCTCATATTAAATGTATATTAAATGTTTTTAATCTTTACTTAAATCTAACCATATAAACATATTCAATAAAAATTTACAAACAATAATCACAATATTCCAAATCCATATCACAACAACAATAACAATATTCCCACAACAATATTCTACACATATTAATTCATCAATGAATACAATAAACTCACAAACTATACAAACAATAATCACTCATATTTCAAGAGTAAGCATAAAATTACAACATGTATCAACTGGATATATTTCTAACGATGTAAACATATTCAAACAAAATTCAATATAAAAAATTACAATATTTCAAATACATATCACAACATATTCACAATATTCCCAGACAAATATAATAAGATTCAAGGAAATACAAAAGAAAAATGTATTTTCCTTACCAAAACTCAACTCAAAAATCACACTAAAACTCTCTCACTCTAACGCTCTCTCTCTAAACCACGTCCCTCTCTCACTGAACACTCTCTCACTGCTATCTCTGTTACGCGCACGGGAGAAGCAGAAATGAGCCGCTGCTTCCCATGCGGGTATTCATTAAGTCTTAAAATTTTTAGATGACACGCTCGAACGTTCGTATATGACTCATCCTTTGCATACCAGAAAACGAGGGAGAGAATGAGCCACTCAGGACACTGCTCGTATCGGGGCTCGTACTGTTATGGTAGAGCGAGAGGTCTTGATTAATGACTTCAAAAAACTCATATGGGAGCAGACGAACCTAAGAGATGTTTTCCTTAGTAGAGGTTGGGGAAATATCTGCACATTGAGGAGGAAGGTATACCCCTCAATGGTTCAGAAGGCCTATATGAGGATGTGTGACATGTCTCAGGACGCATCCTCTCACACAGTGACTATGCGTGGTGTTTCCATTGAGATTTCACCAAATGTCATTTTCGAGCACCTCAGCATTCGTCGAGGAGTTGAGACATCTGCACACGCTACACCCCTTGAGGATGTAGGCACTTTTGCATCATCTACTGGCCGCCCATTTGAGCCAGCATCAGCCAGAGATGCAGACCCGTTAGAGGCCGAGGATGATGATCGAGATATTTCTACATCCTTACCGGGAGGGATCGCATGCAGATCGAGAGGAAGAACGCATTCAACCAGAACCATCTGCTACCTTTCTTCTGCATGTTTCACCTTATTGTTGCAACAAACGTGGATCCTATGGCACATAAAACCACATTTAGTCGGCTTCGGGCACAATTTTTTATACGAGTGGCACGTGGAGATCCTATAGATTTGTCACTACACATCTTTGAGAGGATCCGTTACGAGGCGAGCATCGTCTCCACAGATAATCTCCCATACGATGTCCTGATCAGCCGGCTATTACTTGCGTGAGGAGTGCCAACCCAGCCAGAGGAGCGGGTTAAAGATCAGATGAGCCTCCTCGACATGACCACTCATCGATGTAGCATTGGACAGGCGAGGGAACGTCAGCCACCCCTGTAGAGGATCTAGTTCCTTTGACGCATCTTGAGCCAGGTCAAGTGGGGAGTAGTAGTCAGCAGACGCCGAGTACATTTGCAGGAGATGCGCGGCCTGCTTGGGTTGATGCAATGATCTCACAGTTGACTGCACATATCAATTGATCGCTCGCGGCTATATCGGCATCTGTGGCCGAGCTCACCCATCGTGTAACTATCCTCAACGACAAGGTTGATACCTTGACTGAGGAGGTACGGAGTTCGACTTTCGCGGACAACGCTATCATCTGAGTGTTGTTTACTAAATTCTATCATATTTTGTATTTTACTTTTAATATTTGTAAAGAAAAATATTGTATGAATATTTCTATCGTTTTTTAATTTCAATTCTCAATCTTCTTTAATGTAATATTTTTCAATTTTAATACTAAATCACTGCACTTCAAATATATATAAACATAAATATATATTTATATATTACAAATTGTGTATATATAAATATATACAAGTCAATTTTTTAGATTTGTTCACAAATTATGTACTATAAAAACCACATAATTTTTAAATTAGAGTCGTATTTAATTTTTCACATTCGAACGTTAATTACTATCGTTCGAACGTTGGCGCCAAAACATTTCACTTTCACACATACGTAGCCACAAAGTTCGAACGTATATGTGACGTTTGAACGTAAATTTCTCATACTTGGAACGGGTAAAAATCTCATATGTCTTTAGTGACGGTTTCCAGCAACTGTCACAGAAAATGCCTTTTAGTGACGGTTTGTGAACTGTCACAATTTTCCAACCGTCACTAAAAAGTAATTGTGTTGTAGTGATTCCTCCGCCATAAGTGAGGATTTTTTTAATAAATTTGGGACGGGGCCACTATTGGACATGTGGCTATCGGCTCTTCTAGAAAAAAAAAATGGGGGAAGGATAATATTAACAAAAGGATCTAAATACTTAGAGAAAATAAAATAAAATAGAAAATGAGATGAAGAGAGAATGGGGGAAAGATAATTTGAAAGTTGTTCGGCAGGTCATGTTTGGCGGCGCAAGGAGGCTCATGAGAACCTCCTGGCTATAATGCCCAATGATCGCGATAGTGTTATATATATTATATATATATATATATATATATATATGTAACACTCACAATGAAATAAGGATTGTAAATGGTGTTTGAGCTCACTTAGAGGGTGAGGATCCTCCTTAGAACTTGGGAGAGAAATTTAGACGAAGGGAGAAAGAAACCTCAGATGATATTTTCTTCTAGAATAATCGATAAAAAAGCTATTACACGTTTTCTCTACCTTATAGTCCCACTCATGCTAACGGTTTTGACAGAGCCTTCAACCAATCAGAGAAGTGTCTGAATAACAAACATAAAAAAGGGTAAAACAGTAAATGACAATAAAAGTGTGCCGTTTAAGGCCTAAGTGTATTTAATGGGCTAGAGCCCTTCAGTCTGCTTCCTTCTCGTCTGGCCCAAGCTCCCCGTGTCCCTGGTTCACGACTAGCCCAGCCCCTTAACCCGATGCGTGTGACAAGGCCCCCCTTCTTAGAACACCTTGCCCACAAGGTGTGGGTAGGTTTTCTTCACTTCATGGAAGGGCTCCCACGATGCATCCTCACGACTCTGTCCCTGCCAACGAATTAGCAAGTCTACGATCGCCTGGTTCCCTGCCTTCCGCATTCTTCTGGCCAACACTTCAGCTGGTTCAGGTTTAATCACGCCGTTGACATCCACAGGAGGTAAGTTTGGAACTACCGTCGCTTGCTGCCCTAACTTTCTCTTAAGTTGGGATATATGAAATACCGGGTGGATGGACGATGAAGGTGGAAGATTCAGTTTGTAGGCTACTTCACCGATCCTCTGCACTACCTGATAAGGCCCGAAGAACCTGGGAGAAAGCTTCAAACTTTGCCTCTGCACCAACGACATCTGCCGATACGGTTGAAGCCGAAGGTAAACCCATTCTCCCACTTCAAAATGTTGTTCCTTTCTTTTCAAATCTGCATACTTTTTCATCCGGTTCTGTGCTCTGTCCAAGTTGTGCTTGAGTAGTTGTAAAATTTTCTCCCTTGATCTAAGATCCTCGTCCACAGCCTCTAGCTTTGTAGTTCCCGGGATGTATTGGATGAGTTTGGGTGGAATGTACCCGTAGAGGGCCTCGAAAGGAGTGGTACGGGTAGAAGCATGGTGATTGGTATTATACCACCATTCGGCTAGTGGAACCCATTGTGCCCATGTTTTCGGTTGGTCCCCCACAAAACACCTGAGGTAGTTTTCTAGGCATTTGTTGACGGCCTCTGTCTAGCCGTCAGTTTGAGGGTGATACGAGGTGCTGAAGGCTAGTTGGATGCCTTGGATCTTGAAGAGTTCCTGTCAAAACGTACTTGTAAAAATACTCCCTCTGTCTGAAACAATGGATTGGGGCATCCCATGTAGTTTAAAGACATGCTTAACAAACAATTGTGCCACTGTCTTGGCAGAAAATGGGTGTTTCAGAGGAACGAAATGGGAGTACTTAGTGAGTCTATCCACCACCACCCACACACTGTTGAAACCCTGTGAGCTTGGTAATCCTTCCACAAAATCCATGGTTATGTGGACCCATGGTTGTGAGGGAATTGGAAGGGGTTGCAAAAGTCCACTGGGCTTGGACTGATCAACCTTAACCTTTTGACAAACCTCACACTCCCTTATAAACTTCTTAAGATCATTTCTGAGCCCGGGCCAATAAAATTCCCTCTTTATCCTCTGCAGAGCCTTGTCATAATCCGAATGTCCCCCCAAGGGCCCACTATGGAGTGTTTGCAATATCTTCAGTCTAGAATCCCCATGGTTGGCCACGCATAACCTCTGCTTGTAATAAAGCAGGCCTTCCCTTGCTGTAAAATTCATAGGTAGTTGCTTTTTCTGGTTTAAACTCAGTAGGTTTTGAGTGAAGGGGTCCTTAATATACCCCTCCTTAATTTCTTCCCACCATTCAGCCGTAGGTCCTGATAAGGCAGAAATGCTGACTTCTAGTTCCTGTTTAATGCCCTCATCCCTCCTAGACAATGCATCCGCCACCCTATTTTCAGTCCCCTTCTTGTATTCTACTTTTATATCATATCCCAAAAGTTTTGAGACCCATTTCTGTTGCATCGGAGTCCCGATCTTCTGTTCTAGGAGGAACTTAAGACTTTGGTGATCTGTTTTAACAGTAAAAATCTGTCAAATTAAGTAAGGTCTCCACTTCTGAACAGCAGCCACCAAAGCATACAACTCCTTTTCATAGGTTGACCAAGCCAAAATTCTGCCCTTAAGGGCTTGACTAAAATACGCAATGGGTCGGTTCCTTTGCATCAATACAGCTCCAATGGCCTGTCCCGAGGCATCACACTCAATAACAAAAGGTAGTGTGAAATTTGGTAGGGCCAGTACAGGGGGTCTGGTCACTGCTGTTTTTAGCTTAATAAAAGCCTCTTTTGCTTCTGTTGTCCAGCAAAACTGATTTTTCTTCAACAAGCTAGTTAGGGGACCAGCAATACCACCATATCCCTTTATAAATCTTCTATAATAGCCCGTAAGGCCAAGGAAACCCCTCAATGCCTTAAGTGTAGTAGGAAAAGGCCATTCTTCCATGGCTCTGATTTTTTCAGGATCTGCCTTCACCCCTTCTGCTGAAATCAGGTGCCCTAAATAAGCCACTTCAGAACAAGAAAAACAACACTTTGATGGGTTAGCAAATAAACTATGCCCTCTTAAAATCCTTAGGGTTAGCTGTAGGTGCTGCACATGTTCTTCCGCTGTCTTACTATAAACTAGGATATCATCAAAAAACACAAGGATGAATTTCCTTAAATATGGCCTGAATATGTCATTCATGAGACTTTGGAATGTAGAGGGAGCATAAGTTAACCCAAAGGGCATAACTAAAAATTCGTAATGGCCCTCATGTGTCCTAAAGGCCGTTTTAGGAATGTCTTCTTCTCTTACTCTGATCTGGTGATATCCAGATCGTAAGTCCAGCTTTGAGAAAACCCGGGCCCCACACAACTCATCCAGCAACTCCTCTACTACTGGTATAGGGAATTTATCCTTTACAGTGGCTTTATTGAGTGCCCTATAATCGACACACATCCTCCATGAACCATTTGCCTTCCTCACAAGTAAAACAGGGGATGAATAAGGGCTTTGGGAGGGCTGAATCATCCCATTACTAAGCAATTCCCTAATAATCCTTTCTATCTCCTCTTTTTGAAAATAGGGATATCTGTATGGTCTGACCGACACTGGTGTGGTGTTTGGTAGTAGGGTAATAGCGTGGTCCTGAGTCCTGTTAGGTGGCAGTCCTTGTGGTTCCCCAAAAACATCATCAAATTGATTTAATAAGTCCTGTATTTGCTCAGGGACTTTTTCTTGTTTTGAAACTGTCACATTCTCCAATAGCTGCAATAATAATCCCCTTTTTTCCAATTTATGATGTTTATTTAATCCCCCCAACTCAATGTTGTTTGTAGGGCTTAAACCCCTCAATTTGATTGACTTACCATTCTGCTGGAATTCCATGGTAAGCTCAGCAAAGTTCCATAGTATTGGCCCTAATTCCCTTTGCCATTGCACCCCTAACACCATGTCACAACCCGCCAATACCAACACTTGAACTTCTGTGGAAAAGCTATTTCCCTGCACTCGGAACCTCATTTCAGCACATCTTCCTGCACTAGTGAGCATCTCCCCATTAGCTACTCTCACATTAACCCTTTCCTCCTCTTTCACTACCAAATTCCCTTTTTTCACTACTAAGGGGTCTAGGAAATTATGGGTACTCCCTGAGTCAACAAGTATTATCACCTCCTGGTCTCCCACTCTACCTCTCAATCTCATTGTTTTCGGGTTTTGGGATCCTAACAAGGCATGTTGGGAAATTTCTGGTTGTGTATCAGATGTTGGGCTCTCTAAGGGTTCTTCTTCCCCCATTTCCTTCCCCGAGTCCTCCTTTATCTCCTCAATAAGGAATAGTTTTGGATTGGAGCATTTGTGGGTTGGGTTCCATTTTGAATCACAGTAATAACATAATCCTTTATCCCTGCGATCCTTCATTTGGGTTTGGTTTATTTTTTGGACAGGAACTAGAGCTTTGGAAGGTCCTTTTGGTGTTGTGGATGGGCTATGATAAGGGTATTTTTGGGCTGTGGTTTCGGGTAAGGGCAAGATCCCTTTGGAATTTTTTCTTATGGCTCCCAGTAGCTCCTCCTGTATTCTTGCTAAGCCATAGGCAGTGAGCAATTTATCAGGTTTGAACATTTTAACCGATAACCTTATATCATCCCTCAAGCCACTCAAAAAGCAACTGAGTTTGTAAGTTTCAGATAGGCCCCCCAACCTATTAGATAAGGCTTCAAATTTGGATTTATATTCCTCAACAGTTCCTACCTGCTTCAAACGGGTCAATAATTCCATGGGATCATCATATGAACTAGGGCCAAACCTAGTTAGTAAGGCTTGAGTAAATCCCTCCCAATGGTCCAAACCACCCGATTCTTCTAAATCCTAAAACCAGATGAGAGCTTGCCCTTCCATGTGAAATGAGGCTAGTCTCAACTTGTGTTGTGGTAAAGTATTGTAAAAATTAAAGTAGTGGTTGGCCTTATAAAGCCAGCTAGTAGGGTCCTCCCCCTTAAAACTTGGAAAATCAATACGTACTGACCTTGGTATCATTTGTCCTCCAGGTTCTTGATGATTCTCACGGCGGTGGTGGTGGTTTGAAGACTCCGGGTGACCAGAGTTGTGTGATAACTTTTGCAGCTCCACATTCATTGCTGTTAGTTTCTGCATAATGGCATCAGATTGGCGCTTCAACGTCAACATCTCGGTTTCTACTGTCTTAAACTGAGAATCAGTGGATTTGTTGAGGTTCATCAGACCTTCTTGCAATTGACTCAACCGTGTACCATCTGCCATTTGTTTTTGTACGCACAGAGAGATCGAAATCTCTGATACCAGATTGTAACACTCACAATGAAATAAGGATTGTAAATGGTGTTTGAGCTCACTTAGAGGGTGAGGATCCTCCTTAGAACTTGGGAGAGAAATTTAGACGAAGGGAGAAAGAAACCTCAGATGATATTTTCTTCTAGAATAATCGATAAAAAAGCTATTATACGTTTTCTCTGCCTTATAGTCCTACTCATGCTAACGGTTTTGACAGAGCCTTCAACCAATCAGAGAAGTGTCTGAATAACAAACATAAAAAAGGGTAAAACAGTAAATGACAATAAAAGTGTGCCGTTTAAGGCCTAAGTGTATTTAATGGGCTAGAGCCCTTCAGTCTACTTCCTTCTCGTCTGGCCCAAGCTCCCCGTGTCCCTGGTTCACGACTAGCCCAGCCCCTTAACCCGATGCGTGTGACAATATATATATATATATATATATATATAAACCGAGAGAAGGAAGAAAGGATTCTAAAATCTCCGAATTCCATTTCTGGATTCTTTGCACCGGCTGATCCATCAAATAATACATTCCCCTTGGCCTACATAGATATCCAGGAAGAACTCCGGAGGGGTATTTATGATAGCAACTATATTGCTATTCACTCGCATGAAATTAATGGGGAGAAATGGATTGGCTATGATGATGCATTGTGCATCTCTGGAAAGGCCGTTAGGAAGGCAATTGACGCTAAATTGGGCGCCGACGTCGTCAACTGGACTCTTTCTCGTTCAGGTAATTAGCTTAATGAATTGCAATCGTATCCTACATATATATTAATTAATAATTAATATGCGCTTAGAAATTTCCAAGCCAGAAGCAAAAAATCAAAACTAAATTAGCGGCCGATTTCCAAGTTGGTGATGCATGCATGAGTGTAGTTAATTCTTGAGTTTGACTAATTACATCCAGCGGATAAAAAATTATCACTATATATATATGCGCTAATGGTATGTAAATGAATGAATAATATGAATTGAGATGAATCAATGAATAGATCTCATGATTCATTCTTTTTTTTTTAATATATTACATGATATCTAGTAATTTTGTCTTGACCAGATATAGTATTAGAGCAGCATGGCATCAGTACACTCAAGCCTTCAAATGTGGACGTAGCTGTTCGTGGCAATATGGATGATTCTGATATGCGGCCACACTCTTCATCACATGGAATTACCGCTTGTAATAAATCTGTAGTTAAATTACTAGATGGTCCTCATTCCAGTTGAGTTGTAATGTATCATTTTGTAATTTTAGAAGTAGTTATCCTTAGCTGTACAGGGCTGGTACAATGCTGTAAAGATTCCTTAGTTTGTTGGTCTATTTTTAGTATAAAGCAACATCTCTGTGCAAAGCATTACCATCAATCGAATGCAGTAGCAACTTTTCATCCTTTTCCCTCTGCTCTCTTTTGCTTTTTCTTGCTATTCTTACATATAGCCATATTGTAACGCCCCAAACCCGGATGGTCTGGAGACTTACTACCTGTCTCTTAAAAACTTATTTTCCAACACAACTAAAATGAAACTCAAATCTTTAATAGCAACACGCAATATCAAGAGTTCTAAATAACTACCTTGAAAACTCCACAAAGTCATTACTGCAGCTAAAATAAACTAAGGAGTCCGAACTCTCTCGGTAGTCATAACAACCCAACCAATAATTTCATAAATCTTACTGAAACTCAAGATATTAATAAAACTCAAAGACATTAAAACTAAGAACACCAGAAGTCCTTCTTCTACCCACATCTCCTCAGCTTAAACACAAACAACAATCTAATCCAGATCCTCATTTGGACTCTTCACGTCATCTGAAAAATATTATAATGATAGGGGGTGAGTTATCAACAACTCAGTAAGCAGAAATCATATGCTAGCGTGTAAATATGAGCATTTACAAAGTAGAGCATGCAGAACAAAATATTTTCCAGAGTTATCATGCAGAACATAACATATTTTCAAAAGTAACAGAGCGATAGTTTTAAGACAAGTAAAACCCATAGTGCTTTGGCATAACATAAACTGAGTATCATCATCAGATCAAAACAGAGCATCAAACAGAGCAGAGACCATGTTTCACCCCCGTGGTAGGGTTGTGCTAACCCCAGTGGCCAAACCAGGCAGAGACAGAGGTGAAATCTTTCTTTTATTCTTCTCGGAGCCCCGAGTGTGCATACAGGAAAGACCACAATAAAACCACTTTGTTTCCAAAGTGGGTGCACTCAGAGACAGAGAAGTTGGTACCAACCCAAACAGAGCTGAGCACAACACAGCAGAGACAGAGTCAGATATGAAAACCAGTACACCATGCCAAAGGTTTTCAGATGTTATATCAAAATAATACAGAGTACCAAAACAGAATCAGACAGTTTACACACGCTGAACACAAAAGCCAGAACGTCTTTCTAAATAAATACACAACTTTTCATATTCTCAATATCGCTCTTTTTCCAGATTTCAGAAACCACATGACAGAATTTAAGCTCATGTCTACACAATGCATGTCAGAACATATTTTTCTCTTTTTCGTACTGATTTCATGAGTATGCAAATAAACGACCGAGGTTGGTTTTGTTTTTTCCAAGTTCTCATTTCACCACAAAAATATGCAAAGTTTTCAGAAAATCAACCTCAGTCTCAATAATTCGTGTAAGGCCTAGCATAGGAACCCCGCTTACCTAACTCCTGCAGCGCATTATCTATCACTTGAATACAGTCTCTATCCGTCTCGTCACATATTCATAAAAATAATATAAACTAAATATTAAAGTCCAACAACACAAAATTGGTCTTAGACAACTTAAAACCCAAATAATTCAACAAGTTTAATCCAACTCCAACAACCAAATAACAATCTGGACAGCCCACACTTCGACCCAAAATATTCTATATCAATCTCAGTATTGTCCAATACAAGCATCAAGACCATTGCCAATTCAAATTCCAATAACTCACACTTATTCCAACAGTTCGCAGTCCCAAACAATTACTAACAATTTAACCAACACTAAACAAAGCACACTTCTTCCTATTCACAACTCCATAACATAAATATAAACTAATACCTCCAAAAATTAAACTGCACTCGACAAAGAAAAATTAAATTCCCCTCTAAATATTCTCTCAACCACCAATCCAACCGACCCCCCCTTACTCCTCAGACTCAGTCCGGCACAACCAACAAATTCACAGTAAATATGAATTAGCGCAGAAATACATTTAAATCTCAAAACTTCTTTGGGAAAAATACTTACAATGCTATAATATAATTTTTGAAAGATCACGGAGGTGCTAGAAGCGGCAACACAGCAACAAAACAGTGTCAAATGCACTGTGGCCGTGGGTCTCAAAAACCCACTTTTGAACGGGTGCAAACGAAGACCCGAGATTGATAGGGTAGGGCTTAGGGATGTCGGTGAAGCTAATGGTGGTGGTGGTTGGCCGTGGGTGGCGGTGCAATAGGCGGTTGAAGTGCAAAAACACCCAAAACGAAAGTATTGATGGTGGGGCTTCACCGGTGACAGATCGGAGGTGGGGTTGTGTCCTTTGGGTTGCTAGAAGGTCGAAGATGATGTGGTGAAGAGATGGTGGCCGGAGGTGGCACGACGGCGGCGCAGTGGTGCAAGGAATGCCGCGGCTTCAATGGGCTTGTGGTGGCTAACGGCGGCAGAAGGGAGGCTGAGATTGGAGGGGGGAGGTCGCCAGCGGGTGGGGGAGCGGCTGGGATGGGCGGTGTCGCGCATGGCGGCGCGACGGCGGCGGGTTGAGGGCAAATGGCGGACGCACGGGAGAGAGAAAGAGAGAGAAAGAGAGAGAGGCGCGGGAGGGAGAAGAAATAAGGAGAAAAAGGAGAAAAAGGAGAAAAAAAAAAGAAAAGAAGAAAAGAAAAAGAAAAGGAAAAGGAAAAGAAAAATATAGAGAAAAGAAATGAGGTACAATCCTCAAAACTTGGGTCACGAAAATGATCCAACGGAAACGATTTTAAAACAGCTAGTGAAATAAAATAATTCAAACGCAGCGATTAAAATGAAAATAAATAATTAAACCCAATAATAAGATAATTTGATTTGAGAAGAAATTTAAACGAATAAAAATAATTAATTTTAGAAAAAGCACTTCAAAAATAATTTTCGTAAACTAAAAATCATAAAAATAACACAACTAAAAATCCAACAATTTTAAGACAAAGGAATAAATTTTAAATTAATAACAAAAAAATCTTTCAATTAAAAATACACTAAAATACGGGGTGTTACACATATAGCTTGGCTGACAAATTCCATTACATATTGTTTGAATTTTCTAGTACAGTTCGCATGCAATGAATATATATATGCTAGCTTTCTTTTCTGCAAATTTTAATTATTTTCTATTTTCTAATAAACTTTCGGTCTTTTGATCATCGATCATGTCCGCGTAGCCTTCGAGTCCTGGCCCCTAGGGCTAATCGATCCGTAATCATGAAGAATAATGAACAGCATGGCCAACAATCAGATATGGTGTGTTTGCTATATATATGTGTGTCGTGTTTGTGTGTGCTTGTATGATCAATATTAAGGCCAATGATATCAGATATATATACAGATGATCATGTTCTGTTACAATTATATGTAACATATCAGCAATAAGGCCAGAGATATGCTGTGTCGTGTGTAATATATGTTGTAGAACCTTGTATGATAAATGTTGTGTATTATAAAAGAAGGTACTTCCTTCAGTACTATTTATGAGTTTGGCCAAGTACTACGAAACATATATCACTACAAAATAAAGGCTTTCCTAGCAACGACCTAGGTTGCCACAATAGATCTTATTCAACGAATTTATTTTGCTACATGATGTTGGTTGCAGCGACAAAATTCACCGCAGTAGGTCTATATTGCGTTGATTTTCAATGGTATAAATATATTGCAGGGATAATTGTAACACCTCGTATTTTAGTGTATTTTTATTGAATGAATTATTTTTATTGATTCAAAAATTTATTCTCTTGTTTTAAAATTGTCGAATTTTTAGTGGGTTTATTTCTATGATTTTAAATTTTGTGAAAATTATTTTGAAGTACTTTCTTAATATTAATTATTGTTAAGCATTTAAATTACTTTTCATATTTAATTAACTTATTATTGGATTTAATTATTTTAATTTCACTTTATCATTACGTTTGAATTATTTTATTTTACTTGTTTTGAAATCGTTTCCGTTGGATCATTTTTGTGACCCAAGATATGAGGACTGGACCTCATTTCTTTTCCTCCATTTTCTCTTTCCTCTCTTTTTCTTTCTTCATTTCTTTTCTTTTCTTCTTTTTCTTCCTTCTCCCCTCTGCTTCCCGCGCGACGCAGTCTCCCTCCCTCTCTCTCCCATGCGCTTCTCCCTCTCCACCCAGCCACCGCTGCGCACCGCCATGCGTGACACCGCCCCTCCCATCAGCTTCCCCACCAGCCGGCGACCACCTCCCTCCATTTCCAGCTCCTCCATCACCACCGATAGCCCCCACGCCAAACACCAAGCCGCAGCACCTCTTGTGTTCGCGCACCGCCATCGTGCCACCTCCGGGCACAATTTCTTCACCACTTCATCCTCGACCTCCTAGCAACCCAATGGACCCAACCCCAGCTCCGATCTGTCACCCATTGCGCCTCCACCGACGGCCAACTACCACCACCACTAGCTTCACTGACATCCCTAGGCCCTACCCTATCAATCTTGGGTCTTCGTTTGCACCCGTTCAAAAGTGGGTCTTTGAGACCCACGGCCACAGTGCATTTGGCATTGTTCTGTAGCTGTGTTGCCACTTCTTGCAGCTCTGTGATCCTTAGGAAATTATTATATAGCGCTGTAAGTATTTTCCAAAGAACTATTGCGATTTAAATGTATTTTTGCACTAACTCATTATACTGTGATTTGGTTGGTTTTGCCAGACTGAGTCCGAGGAGTACGGGGGTCGGTTGGATTAGTGGATGAAGTATGATTGTGTTTTTGGGCTGTGTTGAATTGTTGGTTGGGATTTGTGTTGTTCATGTACATTGCATAATTGCACGAATGATCATATTTGTAAAGGAAACTGGGTTTTCGTGTATTACATTCATGTTCATGTGTTTATTGAAAACTAGGTTTTCATGTGAAAGGATATTTGGGTGCGTTTGTATCATGACCCCAAGCCTAGATGGGACATTATCTCGATGGAGCTCCTCTGGTCACTCGGGAGCGTAATATACTGAGTGACGTCCCCTAGATTGTCTCCAGGCGACAATAGGATCGGACGAGATGGTCTCGTGCCGACTCCGTGGTCCTTCTGCTTGCAGGGACTAGAGGACGCTTGGCCACCTACGCGCTGGGCGCGGAACTGGGCGTCACTCGTTGCGTAGAGGCTGCTTAGCCACTTACGCACCGAGCGCGAAACTGGTTATCGCTACGAAGCCAGGGTGTGCGGATGATCCCTAGGGGAGATATGGTGCATACGGTAAAATGGACTATTTTCTAGAAAAATAGTGTGTGTTGGATATGTATTTTGTGTGATTCATTTTCTGGAAAAATGTGTTGTGGATATAATTGGGCCAACTGGAATTTTGGCATGTGTTGGAAAATATTCATTTTCAGGGAAAATGATATTTTGGGCATAATGCATATTTCATCATATGCATGCATTATTGTTGGTGGCATTAATGCATTTTTATCTCGTGGTTGTTTGGATTTTACTTACCTGCGGTATCGTTTTATAGTAATGTAGATTTCGATGCAGATGACGCTGAGGGTGAGCCTGAGAATTCGGCTTCGCCCTAGGAGTGATTTGGGATCACTCGTATCTGTATTTGGGACTTATATTATTTTTATTTTGGATGACTGTATAACTACTTTTTAAACTCTTACTGACGTTTAGATTGTGTTTAAACTCTAGTACTTAGGTTACTAAATCTGCTACGTTGTTATTGTACACTGTTGCATGTACCCACACTTGACACTATCGTTGGGATGAGTGACCGTGTTGTCATCATCCTGGCATCTCGATCCCCAAGTTTCCGTACATGGAGTTGGGGGTGCCACAGGTGGTATCAGAGCAGTTCGGCTCTGGGTAAAACCACATGTCCCTTAGGTGAGGTACCAGAAATTTTAAAAGTTGTAATTGAAATTATTTAATTTAAAGTATGTGGTTTTCATGGATTTATTTATTTTATAATATATTACTTGTTTGTTTATTTATTTTATTGTTTTATTGTATGGTAGGTTATTTTATTTGTTTTAATTATTTATTGTGAACTACTTCATTGGTTTTATTCATTTTGTCGTATGTTATTTTAATTATGGAATTTTTATTTTATTTTGTTTTATTTAGTTTTGTTTTGTTTGGAGTTGAAAGGTGGGTTAAGGGTTGTGCTATGACAGGAAAATGGTACGACTGTGAATGTCATTGTTAGGCTTGAATATTTGGTGTAGTCGGCCTGAACTCTTGGTGATTGGTTGTTTTTAATATCGAGGCTCAAATGACATGGTCTGGGTGGACTCTTGGGAGGAGGAACTCAAGTTGCTGCTAAGGAGGGGAATAATTTTAAATCGCTTAGGATAATTGAGGTTTTAGGTTCCGTAGAATTTATGTAATGAGTCTTTGGGGTAGGAGGTTGTAAGTTCAATGAACTTCAAGGCTAGATTTATGAGAAGTTCATCTAAGATTTGAGGCCCCATAGTTTTTAGGAAATAAGTTTATGGGATTTAAGGTGGTAGGTTTAACAAACAATTAAGGGATTACTTAGATTAGAAGTTTTCGATCTTACCGACCTTGGAAAGCAATTTGGTAACATTTAAGGTTTTAGAATCTACAAGTTTTATAAGGTGAATGTTTTAGATTTAAGGTTATCGATCTTGAAGATTTCGGAAAATGATTTTTATTTGGTTTAAGGTTTTAGAATTGCAGAGTTGAAGAGCTGAAGTAAAATAGGATTGATGAGAGTTGAGTTACTGATATGAGAGTTTTCAGGAGAGAATTTCTTTGGAGATGGAAGGTGATGATCTGATTCATGCATTTTCGGGGGATTGAAGATGTTGATCTAGTTCGGAAGATGATTGTTTTAGCTCGATGTTTCAGTGGCAGGTTGAGGATTAATCCATATCAATTTTAAGGATAATATATGGTATGGATTCAGGAAATAATTCTTGTTGATTTCGAGGATATAGGTCTAGATGATGGAAATGGTAATGATGGGCCATTTGCACGTTTGGAGCATATTATTTTTTGGGCTAAGGGTGCATGTGATCAATACGTAATAGTGGTGAGTGTTTATGGATTTCGGAGAGTTCATATCCGAGTCTCATTTTTGGCTTGGAAGAAGTGGCTTGGGTAGCTGTTGAAGAGGAGTAAATATAATCGTACTAATCCAAGAGACTTTGGCTTGGAGTTTTTTTTTTTTTTTTTGTGAGTTGATCGAAGTGTATAGTCGAAGCGAGTTACTCAATGGAATCATGGTTGGCAATAATTATTGTGATTATCTTCAAGAATTAATTGTGACTTGAGGTTACTTAGGAATTTAAATTTTGAGGTTATACTTTCCTTTGGAGATTGAGCATCCAGTTGGTTTAATGAAGGACATTGTTATATAACTTGAAGAGAGATTGATGGGTCGTCCTGTATGGTATATGATAAGATCTTGGAAGTTGAAGTTTAGGCATCAGTGGTGGATAATATGATCAAGTATGTGGGTTAATATGCGCCTTCCACTTAGATTTTCTAACTGGTCCAAACAATTAATATCGTCAAGAACCAAAAGAATCTTTTTATGGTGAAGTTTCTCTTATATCAAATTGATTCCTCGATCAGCAAGATTGACCTTAAAATCTGGATCAGGTCCTAGGATATCAGAAAGAATTTTCTCTTGCAGTTGGATGAGACAGCCCCTTTCTGGTTTTGAGTTTTCTCTAACATTTGCAAGAAAACAACTCCCTTCAAACTGATCAACAATGAGGTTATACATCTCTTTTGCAATAGTTGTCTTACCGGCCAATTCCCCCAATACCAAAGATCCCTATCATGCGTGTCTCATTAATCATCTCAATACGTAAAAGCATATTAATATCTTTTACACGAGACTCTGACCCAACCGGATAATTGGCAACATGCAAGCATATACGATTTGGTAGCATGCTTGAGACCTCTTGAACAATCTTCTGGATAAATTCATATTCATTCCTACCAATGCAAAAAGATTAAAAGAAAATTCATAAATTTGACTTCCTCTTCTTTAAAGATATGGGGACATGATTTATTCACATGAATTTTATTCAGATGTAATAAATGACATTATTGGTAGGGTACGAAGAAGTTACAAATTTCATATCCGTATCGACCTGAATCCCAATCCTCCTATGGGTTGACCACAAGTCAAGTACGTACTAAATGCAGTCTTAATTTGTATTGGTGGTAGGGATTGGACTAACAACTGTCTTTGAAATAGTGCATGGTAGGGATTCCAATCTCTTATCAAACTCAATACTTAAAAAAAGGAATAAGAAATGTAACTTTAAAATGGTGGAGAAGCAAAGTCATTGTATGTTGTCATTAATCTTTGTTCCATGTTTTCTTTAATCATTGTAGTAATTTTTTTTTCAGTAATTGGCTTTTAATTTATGTGTTAATAAAATATAGGAAAATAATATTTTCCACCACAAAATTACCACCATTTTTAATTTATACCATAAACTTAAAAAAGTATTGATTTGCATTCTAAAGTGCAGGTGAAATTTCTTCACCTCTTCTAAGTTCATCATCTATGTAAGTACTGTTATTCCCTTTCGACACAAAACTTCATAGAGATGATCAGTAAAATTATAGCGGGTATCCTCACCTCGAAAGCTTAAGAATACCTCGTAATTCCATTGAGAGTAGTGCAAGGAAGAGGAATTGGAGGAGAATGAGAGGAAAGGACTCCTGGTGACGCGATGGGAGAAATCATTTGACATGTAAAGTATAATTAGCTGCAGATCATGGATCGTGGAATGGAGCTCCTTCTATAAGTGGACACAGCGTTGCACGAAGGAGGAACTTCTTGGCAACTTCCGCGCGTGTTGCATCTTATGGAAAGTAGAAGAACGCGTGACATCAGTACAAGAAAACGCATGCCTTGCCAGCGTTGGTCAAAGAATCGCTGCCAAACTTCTTCGGTACCCTTGGTGGCTCTCTTCTAGTCGGGTCAATCATTCATTCATTATTATTATTATTATTTTATCTATTTAATGGTATATAAGACATTTTAAATTTAAGAGAAATATTATTCTTCCTTTAATTTTTAATCTTTTCTAATCATATATGTTTCTAGTTAAATGAATAATCTTAAATGCATTACATCAACATGTATGACATTAAATGATAAAATTTAATTAAAAAATAAGTGTTTTTTCTAGATCAGAATTAAATTCTTTTACAGCAAAAAGAAAAAAATTATAGTCCAAGTAAAAATCTAAGAATAATAAATTTTACAAACTAAAATATATAATTTTTTGTTGTATATGAAATTGTATAATTACTTTTATTTTATTTGTAATTTAATAAAATTTTAATATATCATATTTAGAAAGAATAGCATGATATCTTATTGTGAAATTCAAAAATAATCTCTTACTTTTTTTAAATTTTGAGCTCCAAGATTTCGAAATAGCCTCTTACTAAAAAAGCGAGACCTCACTATGTACGCCTCTTTTAAAGAAGAAAAACTCTACTTGCAACCGGCATTGTGCAATCGGCGCAAAGTCCTGATGTAAGCTGTCCACGTGTTTTAATGAAATGGCCATGTTTCACTACTATTTGTTTCACTGCAGATTGGTGTTTGACGGGAGGGAGATACAAGTGCTGACAGTAATATCCTATTGATGAAACAAATTTCACAAGTTCCCAAACAAGGTTGTGAGGGGATTTTTCCCGCCACATGGAATTTTCTAGGCCTAGCCAATTGGGGGGCACTCACCAGAAGACAAAAGATGAGAGAATGAGAGGGGACAAGAACGGATTAAGGCATGAAAGTGTCAAAAGGCAGGGGAAAGCAATGTCAGGATAGGAAAATGAGAGATTTGACATAAAGCAAGGAAAAACAAGGGGTCAGGAGAGAAAACTATAGAAGTGACTTATAGCAAATGGGGGGCACGCAAGCAAAGGGTCAGATAAAAGGTAAGAAAAACCTACGGATTATGGATTCTTTTTTGGCTTGGGACGACTTCGGCTTCTTGGGACTTCTTCTTCAGCCAGAGAACTCCAGAGAGAACTTTTTCTCCAGTAAATAGCTATACAGTTTCATTTGTACAGTAAAAAATGAGAGGCTATGAGAGACTGTAAACAAGTTTATTATAATGGAATTTCTCCTCCCCAAGCCCCCGTGGACGTAGGCGTAGTGCCGAACTACTTAAAACTGTGTGCTCGTCTCTCTTTATCTTATGCATTTAAATATTGTTTATCGCCATAGATGTTCGAACCGACACTGTACAGTCACACTAGATCACTACCGGGGGCTCCAAACAACAACAAGCGAGGCCCAACTCTAAAGACCCGAGTTGCCGGGGCCAGCCCCAAAGGCATGCAAAACATAACGTTAATAAAGGCATTGTCTGTGGGATCATAATAGATCTTGAGTGTTCTTCTCATGACTGTGACAACTTGTTCTAGGCAACTCGGAAGTCAAAAACGAAGTTTTTCTTCATGTTCACCGTCAAAGATTTTTTTATATACCGGAAATGGAAGAAGGGTAGTTTCTCGACGCGTTAAATAATCTCCAATGGAGCCGATGAGACTCTTCTAGATAAGTATCTTCAGTCTTTTCACTTTTATCTTTATGAAAAACACTACTGCAAGAAAGGGGCGATTAAAAGCACATTGCATTTGAATATTTTGTATACATCCAACATGTAGGGCTGGGGACCCAAACTCCACGGCCACGTGAACTTAAATGCACACTGGGCGCATACATGCATAGTGGGCAAAAACTATGCACTTAAGTGCACAGTACCCGCATGGACTTCATTTTCTGATTGTGGATGGCATGTACAGTGTGGGTTACGCAAGGCAACATAATGAATGGCTCACGGCAGCCCACCACGAGCTTGTAGGACCAGTGGGCAGCCACTGTTAGGTCTGTCGGCGCCCTCTGTCCTCGACGATTGGGACACCCTAAGCCGACAAATGCCACACGAACTCCACAATCGTACACGGAGCTCACAGCAATGGCAAACAACTGGTAGTGCCACAGCCCCGCTGTGGCATGGCTCGGGAGCAGAATCGGTGGTCACCTGTGTAATAACGGCGCCGTTTGTCCCCATAGGGTGTTGTGAAACGATGAAAATAAAGTGAATGTAAACACATGAAAAATAAGCAATCACACACGACACAGTATTTACGTGGTTCGGCAAATTGCCTACGTCCACGGGAGCTGCAGAGGATTTTTATTTCTTGAGGAATCACAGTACAATAGTGTAGGACGGCTACTGTTCACTCAGCGATAGTACAAGACAAAACAAAATACTATTTTATATGTTGTATGGCAGAAACCCTAATTTAGCAGAATTAATGATGTTCGCTCGAGCGACGTGTCGAGCCCGCGTCGAGCGAACTTGTGCAAGCCGTGAGTCGAGCGGCTCCTCAAGTGAAGCTCTCTGACTTCCTTCCGCTCGAGCGGTCATCGACCAAACCTCTTTGTCCCGCAATTGCTCGAGCGGTCTGTCGAGCTTCCTTCAAGCGAAGCTCTCTGTCTTCCCTCCGCTCGAGCGGTCATCGAGCGAACCTCTCTTACTTACAATTGCTCGAGTGGTCTGTCGAGCTTCCTTCGAGCTAAACTCTCTGTCTTGTATTCACTCTAGCCACTAGACGCTTCGCTCGAGCGGCGTGAACCAGACTCCACATACTCAACAATTCTCCCACTTGGAGACTGGTACACCCACATTGTCGCCCTCTGCCTCAAACATGATATCCTCCACCTCTGCAACTCACAGCTCTTGTCTTCATGCTAGAAGACCAACTGAAGTTGCGCACAACTTCAGTTTCTCAAGTGTAACACCCTTTGTCAACATATCAGCAGGGTTCTTACTTCCACAAATTTTCTCAAGTAGCAATTGTCCATCATCCAACAATGATCGTATAAAGTGATACCTGATCTGAATGTGTTTAGTCCTGGAATGAAATGCTGGATTCTTGGCGAGGAATATGACACTCTGACTGTCACTGTAGAGAGTGCCATTCTGATTCTTTTTACCCAATTCCTCCAAGAAGCCCTGTATCCAAACCATCTCTTTTGCAGCTTCTGAAACTGCAATATACTCAGCTTCTGTAGTAGATAAAGAAACTGTCTTCTGTAGATTAGAACCCCATGAAACTGCAGTACCACCCAGAGTGTAAACAAACCATGTGGTACTTTTTCTGCTATCAATATCTCCAGCTAAATCAGCATCAACATAGCCTTGCACCTCTAAGCCCTCTCCTGAGAAACACAAGCACATTTTTTAGGAGCCTTTTAAGTACCTCAAAATCCATTTCACTGCTTCCCAATGTTGTTTTCCAGGATTACTCATGTATCTACTCACAACTCCCACTACATGGGCAATATCTGGTCTAGTGCAAACCATAGCATACATAAGTGACCCAATAGTTGAGGCATAAGGAACCTTACTCATATAGTCTTGTTCCTCCTCTGACTTTGGTGCCTGATCCTTGCTGAGTCTGAAGTGACTTCCTAAGGGTGTGCCAACTGACTTGGCCTTGTCCATACTGAACCGGTTGAGTACCTTTTTCACATACTCAGCCTGTGAAAGTCTCAACGTGCCTCTGACTCTGTGTCTAACAATTCTCCTACCAAGGATTTGCTTTGCAGCTCCCAAATCTTTCATTGCAAAATGCTCTGACATCTGCTTTTTCAGACTATTGATCTCATCAATACTAGCCCCTGCAATGAGCATGTCATCCACATATAGCAGCAAAATGATGTAAGAATTGTCAAACTATCTAACATAGAAACAATGATCTGCCTGACATCTGATGTACCCTGCACTGCACATGAAACTATCAAATTTCTTGTACCACTGTCTGGGAGCTTGTTTCAGGCCATACAAGCTCTTCTTTAGTCTGCAAACTGAACCTTCCTTTCCCTGTACCACAAACCCCTTAGGTTGGTGCATGTAGATGTCTTCTTCAAGATCTCCATGAAGAAAAGCTGTCTTCACATCTAACTGCTCAAGAAATAGATCTTCAGTAGCAACCATAGCCAAAACTAGCCTGATAGTTGTGATCTTTACCACAGGAGAAAAGATCTCAGAATAGTCAATGCCCTGTTTCTGTTGGAAGCCTTTTACAACAAGTCTGGCCTTGTACCTCTTACTGCCATCATGCTCAGTTTTCACCCGGTACACCCACTTGTTGTGTAATGCCTTCTTCCCTGATGGAAGTTTTGTCAACTCCCATGTCTGATTCCCTAACAGGGAATCCATCTCATCCTTCATGGCCAACTCCCACTTGCTAGAATTTTCATCTTGCAAGGTTTCTTGGTAACTTTGTGGTTCTCCACCATCTGTCAACAATATATAATTCAAGGAAGGTGAGAAACGCTGTGGAGGACGAATAGTCCTAACTGACTTGCGAACTGCAGCTATTGGAGTGGACGGCTCTGGATCTGACTGCGGAATAATGGGAGTGGGTGTGCTGGACCCACTCTCCCCGTCACTCACATCTCTGCACTGCACTGTGACCTCTAGTAGATCATCCAAACTCACAAACTCAGACTCCTGAGGAGCTGCTTCAGCAACTGTACTGGACTTGTCTTTGTACACAATCTTCTTATAATCTTCCGACCCTGATCATCCCAGAAACGATAGCCAAATGCCTCGTCTCCATAGCCAATGAAATAACATTTCCTTGACTTAGCCTCAAGCTTATTACGAGCATCATAATCAATAAGAACATAAGAAAGACAGCCAAATATTTTAAGATGAGAAAATTTGACCTCTTTCCCACTCCAAGTCTCCTCAGGCAATCCACAATCCAAAGGAACTGATGGTCCTCTGTTTATAAAGTATACTGCAGTGCTAACTGCATCTATCCAGAAAGTAGGTGGTAGCCCAGCTTGCAGCCTCATGCTTCTAGCACGCTCATTTATGGTTCTGTTCATACGTTCAGCAACTCCATTTTGCTGTGGTGTCCCAGGAATGGTCTTCTCCATTCTGATTCCCTGAGCTGCACAATACTCCTTGAACCCGCCATCAATATACTCACCACCATTATCAGACCTCAAACATTTCAACTTCAAATCTATTTCAGTCTCAACCATGACTTTCCAATTTTTGAACACACTAAATACATCAGATTTATGTTTCAGAAAATAAACCCATACCTTCCTGCTGTGATCATCAATAAATGTAACATAGTAGCGAGAACCTCCAAGAGATGCCACTGGGGAAGGTCCCCACACATCAGTGTGCACAAGATCTAGTCTCTCTGACTTCAGTGTTCTACCACTCTTCAAGAAACTGACTTTCTTCTGTTTCCCCATAATACAGCTCTCACACATACTGAGATCAACTGACTTCAGTTCTGGTAACTTGCCTCTAGACAAAAGTTCCTTCATGCCCTTCTGACTCATATGGCCAAGCCTGCAATGCCACAGGTCTGTTGTGCTCTCTACAACGGTAGTGGCAATAGTGTTGTTCAAACCAGTAGTCATATAGAGTGTACCAGTTTTCTTACCCCGAGCCAGTACCAGTGCCCCTTTGGTGACCTTCCAGGTGCTATTTGAGAACACCACTGAGTGGCCACAATCATCAAGCTGCCCAACAGAAATTAGGTTCTTCTTTAACTCAGGAATGTGTCTGACCTTTTGCAAGGTCCATTTGTTCTTGTTAGGGAGTACGATGTCGATGTCTCCCATTCCAATTACATTCAAAGCTTCTCCATCAGCCAAATACACCTTTCCAAAGTCACTCGCAACATAGTTTTGCATTATCTCCCGGTGGGAAGATGTATGCAAAGATGCCCTTGAATCAAGTATCCAGTCATCAACTGGACTATGAACTGCAAGCAATAGTGCATCCTGTAATTCTTCAGTTACCACATTAGCACTATCATTCTCTGTCTTCTTGGGATTTCTGCAATTCTTCTTTATGTGGCCAGCTTTGCCACAATTCCAACAAATTGCCTGCTGGCCAGGTCTCAACTTGCTCTTGCTACTATTCTTTGATTTTGATCTGCCTCTGTATGAGTTCCTGTCTTGTGCTCTTCCTCGAGAGTCAACATTTAGTGCTGAACTCAAACTTGAGGTCTCGCCTGAATCTCTCCTGCGTACCTCCTCAGTCAAAATCAAATCACGGATGTCATCATATTTCAATTTTGACTTACCAGCAGAATTGCTAACAGCCATCCTCATGGCTTCCCAACTATTTGGCAGTGACGCCAATAGTATCAATGCACATATCCCATCATCAAATTCAATTTCAACAGACGACAATTGATTTGTGATAGTATTGAAATCATTCAGATGTTGTGCAACAGACGTACCATCCGACATCTTTAAATTAAATAACTTCTTCATAAGATATACCTTATTATTTGCTGATGACTTTTCATACATACCTGATAAAGCCGCTATGAGATCTGCAATCGTATTCTCCTTGATGACGTTGTGTGCAACGGATCTCGACAGGGTTAAACGAATAACCCCCAGGACCTGTCGATTCAACAGAGTCCAATCAGCAACTGACATGCTGTCCGGCTTCTTCCCCAACAATGGAAGATGGAGTTTCTTCCCATAGAGGTAATCCTCTATCTGCATCCTCCAATACCCATAATCCGTGCCATCAAACTTCTCGATCCCCAATACTCTCACTTCTTCTCCAGCCATCGTTTTTCTCAGACCCGAACCTGGCTCTGATACCAATTGTTGTGAAAACGATGACAATAAAGTGAATGTAAACACACGAAAAATAAGCAATCACACACGACACCGTATTTACGTGGTTCGGCAAATTGCCTACGTCCACGGGAGTTGCAGAGGATTTTTATTTCTTGAGGAATCACAATACAATAGTGTAGGACGGCTACTGTTCACTCAGCGACAGTACAAGACAAAACAAAACACTATTTTATATGTTGTACGGCGGAAACCCTAATTCAGCAGAATTAATGATGTTCGCTCGAGCGACGTGTCGAGCCCGCGTCGAGCCAACTTGTTTGAGCCATGAGTCGAGCGGCTCCTCAAGCGAAGCTCTCTGACTTCCCTCCGCTCTAGCCGTGAGTCGAGCGGTCATCGAGCGAACCTCTCTGTCCCGCAATTGCTCGAGCGGTCTGTCAAGCTTCCTTTAAGCGAAGCTCTCTGTCTTCCCTCCGCTCGAGCCGTGAGTCAAGCGGTCATCTAGCGAACCTCTCTAACTTACAATTGCTCGAGCGGTCTGTCGAGCTTCCTTCGAGCGAAGCTCTCTGTCTTGTATTCGCTTGAGCGGCTAGACGCTTCGCTCGAGCGGCGTGAACCAGACTCCACATACTCAACATAGGGATGGTCTGCGACCACCCCTCACGGCGGGGACCTCGCCATGCCCGCGACCAGACGCAGCCAAATTTCTCATCGGCCTAGTCGCACCATGGCACGATGGGGGTGCTTGCGGCCTCCATGTGGACCGCTGGCATTTTCTGTCCCCTCTTGAACAGCCTCCTCTCCACGGCCCTACAGCAGCGGGCAAAACCACTCCTCAGCCACACGAACATGACAGCTCATTGCGGCATCCCTCTCCTCGCCCACGGCCAACCTTCACGGCATCCTCCCCCTCGGCCCACCACTCAGCGGCCTTGCATCTCGGTCCACCACTTAGCAGCCTAGCATCACGACCACTGAACTCCAAAGCCTTAATAAACTCTCCACGGCCACAGACTCTCAACGGGCAGGGACTCATCAGCAGCACCGCCACAACCCTTGAAGTGTCATGCCTCAACCAGCTCCTCCTCGGATACTCTTCCTTTGCCAGCAACTCCACAGTTCAAGTGCTCTTCCTCCTCTAGCCACACAACTCACTCCTCGGCCATGCACGTCGGGTGGAACTCTTCAGCCAGCACACTCGGCCAGCTCCTTGATCCTGTGTTTGTCGACTAGGGCATGTGATCTCTTTCTCAACAACCTACAGCTTGGTCATACACAACGGGTAGAGCCCCTCAACTAAGGACAACACGGTCATGCATGGCCAGCACGTGGCCCACCAGCTTACTCGACAGATAGCATCACGACAATACATGATCAGGAGGAAATGAACAAATAAGAAGACGAATGACTTCCCCAACAAAAAAACAACAAAAGACAAAAAAAGAAAAGAACAGAGAAATAACAAACAGCAGCGAAAAATTCAAGCAATGGATTTAAATAATTTAAATTAATTATTTAAATTAATTTAAATATTAGTTCTCTTGTTTTAAAATTTATTGGATTTCTCGCTAGTTTATTTTATGATTTTTTTTAAGTTGTGAAAATTATTTTGTTATGCTTTATTAATATTAATTATTATTTTGCATTTAAATTTCTCTTAATTTAAATTAGTTGTTTGTGGGTTTTAAAATTATTGTGTTGTTGGATTTAATTATTTTATTTTACTTAGTCACTGTGTTTAAATTAATTTTATTTAAACTGTTGTTTGGAAATAATTTTCGTTGGATCAATTTTGTGATCGAAGTTGTGAGGATTAGACCTCATTCATTTCCCTCCATTTTTCTTTTTTCTCTTTCTTTTTTCTCTTTCCTCTTTTTCTTCTTTCTTTTTCTTTCTTTTTCTTCCGGAACCATTGCTTCCTCCCGCGCGCGATGTCCCTCTCTCCCTCTCCCCGTGCGCCACCGTTCGGCGACACCGCCCCTCTCCTTCCCTTCCCCACCGGCCGGCGACCACCCCCCTTCAATCCCAACCCCTTTCGCACCGCCGTGAGTCCCCACGCACGGCTTGAAGCCGCAGCCTTCTCTTCGCTCCAGCGCCACCGTCGTGCCACCTCCAGCCACCATTTCTTCACCACTTCGTCCTTCACCTCCTAACAACCTAATGCACCAATTCTCAGCCCCGATCTACCGCCGGTGAAGCACATTTATCAACATTTCCGTTTTGGGCATTTTAGCCTTCAACCACCCTATACGCCGCCACCCACGGCCAACCACCACCACCATTAGCTTCACCGACATCCCTAAGCCCTTCCCTAGCAATCTCGAGTCTTGGTTTATCCCCGTTCAAAAGTGAGTTTTTGAGACCCACAGTTCATTTTGCACTATTCCATTGTTGTGCTGCCACTTCTAACAACTCCGTGATCTTTCAAAATTATATTATAGCATTGTAAGTATTTTCCGAAAGAACTTTTGAGATTTAAATGTATTTTGCGCTAACTCATTTATTGTGAATTGGTTGGTTGTGTCGGACTGAGTTCGATGAGTAAGGGGGTCGGTTAGATTGGATGATGGAGTTGTTGGTGTGATTGGTTTATACTGTGAGATTTTTTGGCTGTTTCAGATTTAAATATGGGTGTGTTTGAGTTTGACATTGGTTATGGTGGATATTGATGATTTTAGGAAGTGATGATATATTTTGGGATTATGAAGGTTTAAGTTTTGAGGAATTAAAATAGCCTATTTTAGAAGCTTAGGCTTAAATATCGAAATACGTTATTGATTGAAAACTTATGAAAATTATGTGATTATTTTTATAGGTGACGATTTATAGTCGACTCGACATTTTTGAGGAAAATTCTGAAAAGTTAAGAAGTCCAAGTAAGCGGGGTTCCTATGCTAGACTTTGTATAAAATAAAATAAAATGAGGTTGCTTTGAAAATATGCATGTTTGTTTTGAAAAGACATCAGAAAACAACATCAGATATGTGTTCTGCATATGCATGAAAGCTGTATAAGAGAGTATTTTTGTCATGACTGGTGTAGACATTAGCTAATTTTCTGTATTCTATTTCTGATCATGCAAAAAGGAGCGAATATGAAAGTCTAAAAGTTTTGTTGTGAATAAATGAAGATGTTTTCATTATGTTTATTTCGAACATGTGAGATTATCTGATGCTATTCAGTATTTGGTTTTGATGTGATGTGGCATCTGAAAACCTTGGCATGAGATTCTGATTCTGTATTTTGATTAAAGTCTGAATCTGATGTTTTGCTCGGTTTCCGTTACGGCCCAACCACATGTTATAATAGTGGATACGGCCCAACCACGGGTAATAATAGTGGATACGGCCCAACCACGGGTTATAATAGTGGATACGGCCCTGCCACGGGTATAATGGTTATTTATAACCCTACCACGGGGGTTAAACATGGTATCTGTCCCGATGTTATGCTCCGATACGATGAAGATGAGATCTCAGATTTTCGACATATCAAAGGATTTTGAATAAGAATTTATTTGAAAGCTTCGCTCTGAAATTTTTGGTAACATGCTTTGATAATGCATTCTGAAAGTAAATATTTTGTACTGTTTTCTGAATTCTAAAAATGCTCATGTTTACATACTAGTATATGTTCTCTGCTTACTGAGTTGTTGATAATTCACCCCCCTTATCTCCAATATTTTCAGATGATTTTTGGATATTTCAACTGAGGATCCGGACTATGAAGAATTGGGTGAGATGACTTAAAAATAGTGGATTAAGAATATAAAGCTTTCGATGAGTATTGGTATTTTTTATAATTATATTGTTGAAATGTGAGTTTAAGTAACATGTAAAGAACCTGGTAATTTTTGGGGTTACTGTATTGAGGATTTTATATACGAGTATGTGTAGTTAATTAAATTTGAAGTGTTTTTGTTTGATTTAGAGCTTTTGGAAGTATATTAGCAATGTTGAAGTTGATTATCAGGTAACATGAGTTAACTATCCGGACCCTCGGGGTCGGGGTGTTACAGGACAGATGACAAAAAAAAAAATGAGAAAGAAAAAGAAAAAGAAGAAAAAAACATATGGAAGCGGAAATACAAATGAGGAGCTAAATACAAACAGGCAAAAATCAATTGTGGCAGCTAAATGCTCCGGTTTATCTCCTTCAAAACTTGTGTGAATTCTATTTTACTAACGCAAATATTTTTTGTGGTGTGAAAATCAACTATTTTCAATCGGTAAAGTCAACTCCACTAAACAGGAACTTCATCAACAACTTACCTCCCCGCGAGGCAAAGAGGGAAAGGTAGGCCTAAAAGGTTGCCTTATCCCTCTCGCAGAGGAGTGTGGGTCGGTCCTTGGCCACTTGAAGACAAAACTTTACCTTCCTCATAAGCGTCAACGGGTGGAAGCGAGTCCAGTAACAAACTGCCCGAACAAGTTACCTCGCCATCAAGGATGATAGGCGAGCAGGCAGCTCAGCCTCCTCATCCAAGAGAGCGAGACCAACCCCAACCCCCATCATGGTGAAGGAGCGGATCAGAGGGAAATGCATGCCTTAAAGGTTGCCTTATCCTTCCTATGGCGAAGTGCAGGTTAGTCCTCAACTACCCGATGGAAAAAGTTTTTTCAACTCGTGAGCGTCAATGGGTGTAAGCGGGTTCAGTAACAAAACCGCCCGAAGCATTTAACTCCCTGCAGGATACCATAAGGAAATGTAGGCCTAAAAGGTTGCCTTATACCTCCCACAGTGGAGAGTGGGATCATTTTCATGGCTACCCAAATAACTTACCCCGAGCCTCGCTACGATGAAGTGTGGGATCAGCACCAGCCAGACCCAAATTACCCTTTTTCCTATGGTGTCAACGGGTGTGAGCGGGTCCAATAACAAACTGCCTGAACGACTTTCCTCACTGCGGGATATAAAGGGAAAGGTAGGCCTAAAATGTTGTCTTATCCCTCCCGCAATGGAGAACTGGTTTAGCCCTGAGGTTGCTAGAATACTTACCCCAACCCCAACGTGGAGAAGAAGCGCACCAGCCACATTACTGTCCGAATTACCTCCTCGGGGGAGAAAGAGGCGGTTTGGCAGAAGACTTTCCGTCCACTCCCTAACGGAGAGCAAGCCAAGTCTACGGACCGCCTGTAAAATGAAGAGAAAGACACGGACATCATCAATAGAATCTACATCAACGGGATAAGTTATTTGGGGCAAAAGGGAAAGGTAGGCCTTAAATGTTACCTTATCCCTCTTGCGGGTCGGCCCTTGGCCATCCAAAGACAAAAAAAAAAAAAAAATAGCAACAAAGTCTTCATCAATGGAATCTTCAACAAAAGAATATTCAACAACAAGATCTCCATCAACATAATGTTTCATCAACGAAATCTCCATCAACAGGATCTCTACCAACAAATTCTTCATTAACAGAATCTTCAACAAAAGAATCTTCAACAATAGGATCTCCATCAGCATAATCTTCATCAACGAAATCTCCATCAACAGGATTTCCACCAACAAAATCTTCATCAGCGATCTCCATCAACAAAATATTCATTAACGGTATCTTCAAGAAAATAATTTTCAACAACAAGATCTCCATCAACATAATATTTATCGGCGAATTCTCCATCAAGAGGATCTCCACCGGCAAAATCTCCATCTACAAAATATTCATCAGCAGAATCTCCATCAACATAATCTTCATCAGCAAAATCTCCACCAACGAAATCTCCATCAGCCGAATCTCCATCAACAGAATATTCAACAACAAAATCTCCATGAAAGGAATCTTCGCAAACAGAAACTAACACTTTGACAATGCAGGAAACAAGAGCAAAAGGAAAAGCCGGCTAAATGAAAAGAAAAGCGAAAGGGAAAAGAGGCTAAAGGACATAGGAGCAAAAGGGAAAAGCGGCTAAAGGAAACAGGAGTGAAAGGGAAAAAGGGCTAAGGAAATAGGAGCGAAAGGAAAAAACGGTTGAGGAAATAGGTGTGAAAGGGAAAATGGCTAAGAAATAAGAGCGAAAGGAACGAAACTAAAGGAAATAGGAGTGGGATAGAAAGCCAGATAAGTAAATAGGAAATAGAAAAGGCATGAAGACTCGGCAGACAAATAGGAAAGGGAAAGGCAGCTACAAAAAATAGGAGGTAAAGGAAAAATCCGCTAAAGGAAATAGGAAAGGAAAAAAAAGGTTAAACGAAATCGGTGGGACAAAGCGACGACATGAAGGCTCGGCGGGGTAGAACCCCACCTAAAGACCGACAGGCGAAAAAACAGACGGCCCAGCTAAATGAGGCGAGGCAAATGGAAAATAGGCTAAAAAATTCTCATCGGACAGGTCCGATTGGAATTGGCTAGGTAACTGTGAAGGGATTTTTCCTTGGCCTATCCAATTGGGGGGGACTCACCAAAAGAAAAAATATCAGAGAGGGAGAAGGGACAAGAAGGGACTAAGGCATGGAAGTGTCAGGAGGCAGGGGAAAGCAATGTCAGGATAGGAAAATGGGGGATTTGACAAAAAAAGCAAGGGGTCAGGAGAGAAAAGTATGAAAGTGACTTAAAGAAAATGTGGGGTACGCAAGCAAAGGGTCAAATAAAAGGTAAGGGAAACCTATGAATTGCGGATTCTTTTTTGGCTTGGGACGACTTCGGCTTCTTGGGACTTCTTTTTAAGCTAGAGTGCTCCAGATGGAACTTTTCCTCCAGCAAAAAGCTCTAAAGCTTCAATTGTACAGTGGGAAATGAAAGGCTATGAGAGACTATAAACAAGCTTATTATAGTGGAATCTCTCCTTCCCAAGCCCCCGTGCACGTAGGCCTAGTGTCGAACCACGTATAACTGTGTGTTAATTTCTCTTTATAGTTTCCATTTAAATGTTGTTCATCATCATAGATGTACGAACCGACACTGTACAACCGCACCAAATCATTGCCGAGGGCTCCAAATAACACCGAACAAGGCCCAACTCCGAAGACCCGAGTTGTCGGGGCCTGGTCCAAAGGTGTACGAAACACGACGTTAGCAAGGGTCATTTACAGAGGGGACTGACACTCGTTTCGAAACCATCTTCCTCTGGTCTTGGTGATTCGAAGCTCAAGACCAAATAACAAATTCTAACCTCCAAATAGCTACAAAGCAATGAGAATTGGAAACACCCCCAGAAGAATTGCTAAAAATGAAGAATTAAAAAATAAAAAATCTTTGAGAATCAAATAGTTTTGTGGAGAAAAAGTATTGAAAAATAAATCCCAAACCAAAAAAAAAATCAATAGGAATAAATCACCCTCCCTGTAGGAATGAGAAAGCTTTTTGACAAAAAAACATAAAAATGGAGCAAATTAGAATATTCAAATGGAAGATCTATGAATGAAGTGAGATGAGATGAGTTGAGATCGTTTGTGAATAGTTGTGAGATTTATGAGTTGAGATGGTTTTTGGAAATCTTGTGTATTTGGATTGGCAGTGAGATGAGATGATTTTAAGTTGTTAATTTAAAGGAGATAGATGTGGGTCCCACAAATGATTGCATAGTATTTATAATGATTTTTTATTTATTTATAAATATATTTATAAAGAAGTAATAATAATTTTTTAAATTACATACCCATTTTTTTATAATATAACTCATAATAATATTATAAGATGACAATATTTTTATAAAATCAAATTATATAAAAAATATTATTAACTCAAATTTTTAACATAAAATATAAAAATATAAAAATATTTTTCACTCAAAATATTTATATCAAATTTTTATAAAATCTTGAGTTAATAATAAAAAATATTAATATTTTTATTTAACTTTAATTTGATTTTATATCAAATTTTTATTTAACGAAATCGGCACTGTGATCACGAAGGGAGACTTTCTTTTTCATCTGGAGATGGGTTTTCTCTTTCATCTGTAAAATCAAAATCAGACTAAAAAGTAAAAAGCATAACATCATTTTTGTCGTTAGTGAACCCATGTAAAAACATCTCTGAAAATGAATTAATTGTTGTTTGGATTGAAGATGAGTTTACCGTACGAGATGAGTTGAGATAACAGGAAAGAGCCGAATGAAAGGAAAACTTTAAAACAAGAAAGAAATCCAATGGGTAATTTTATGGCATTCAGGATTGATCCATTTGCTGAAGCTCAAAGAGAGAGAAGGAGAAGGTTGGCTGCGGAGCTGTAGAGATGAAAATAAACTTTGTATGGGTTTGCGAACTGAGGGAGGGAAAGAGGAGATATACTTGGGGTCATTGCAGATTGGTTTGTGACCTGAGAGAATTGAAGGAGGGAGAGAGGAGATTTGCTCGGGTACTGGAATTTGAACTCTTCTTCAGTAAAACAAAATAGTAGTAAAATGCTGCCCTTTTTTCTTATTTTCACTGACACACGCCACATCAGATGTCGATTGCACGGCGACTCCACCAACGATTGTACATAGCAATTATCATAAATTATATACGTAGAAACACTACTGGCATCTATGTTGTATGGCTTGAATTCAAATGGCTGGCCAGGGAAGACAAATGGGCATTAATCCAGTAGTGCTTAATTGTCTCACTGTGTACGTAAGACGAAAAATACTACTTCAAGTAACTAGAAAAGGATATATATATTTGATAAAAGAACAGACTTAATTTTAAGTGAAGAACTAAACTGTGCTGTAATAGAATTTTTATTTTTAAGTTAATTTATGATAAAAAGATATTAATATATATATTATGTTTAAAGCATATGATCAATTAAATTTTCATATTTAAGATTAAACTTTTGTTTTATAAATTATAATATCATTATTTTATATATAATTATAATTTATATTATTATATATAAAAATTATATATAATATTAAGAAAATAATTTAAAATATATATTATATGGAGCCGGTCTGGTCCAGGCCTAAAAAGCCTAGAACTGGAACTGGAACCGGACCGATTCTGGCCGGTTTTACCATTGCGGAAACCGGTTCCAAACTGTTCCAAAACCGGACCAGTTTTTCAGTCTTCTAATTTATTTTTTTACACCCCTAAATATTAATATAAAATGACAAAATCAGAATTAAATTATTTTCTTTCAATATATATAAAGTTCTAGAATGTGTTTTTGGTTTTTATTATTAATTACTGAGTTTTTTAATTATTATTATTATTTTACCTTTTGTCTCATTGACTATATATATTTTGTTAGAAATATGTAGTTGCATGCATTATATATATATATATATATATATATATATATATATATATATATATTGTGTGTGTGTGTGAAAAAGGAAATATCAGAAGAAAAGATTGTCATCGGACTTAATTGGCATAATTAATTTATTAATTAATATTGGAGTTAAAACAAGCTCCTAATATTTCTGCCTTTTCAGAACAGTAATAGAGGCATTTGATATACATATATATATATATCTAACCAATGCATGGAACTTCCTCGTTATATTTGTTATAATTTCTATAGGAATATCCTGATATTTTTATTTGGTTTGACGGTATAAACTTTTCAGAAGTTTAAACTTTTAGTGCTGCTAGAGTGCCGTCCAGCAGTGACCATTGGGCATACCCCCAGGCAAAACTCACTGTTTTAATTTTTTGCATTTTTTTATTCATATTTTTTTAACACTTTGAAACATTTTTAAAAAATATAAAATAAAATATCAATACACTAATAGTCACTTTCTTAATCAATAAATAAAAGAAAAAAATTAAATACATGAGCAGTCAAAATAAGAGGGCAAAATGGATGGGCAAAGTAGTATTATTCTTAACCTTTTGGAACAAGTGATGTTTTCACATACTATCAGAGCATAGATCTTGAGTCCGAACCTTGACTCTACGCTCTACCCTATTTAATTAAATATTTCATGTGTTGGGTCATACATTGAGGAAGAGTCTGATTCACACATGGGGGAGTATTAAGATATAAAAATAAAATAATAAAATCTATATATTTTTATAAATTAAAATTTTTAAGACAAGTAGTAATTTCACATATTGTACGTAACTAAACTACTTAGATATTTCTCCTCGTGTGTAAAGTTGGAAATTGAGTCCTCTGTGAAGAAAACAATTCAATTTGTCTTTTTTTTTTTCCTGATAGTGATCTCATTGGGCCAAAGACAGAGAATTCGGTGCCTAGTTCACGACGTGTTAGACATCTTAGGGCTTGCTCCGGCTCAGTGGGTGCTGAAAGTTTGGAGAATTTTGATGTCTTGCTGTGTTTTGTGGCGACGAGTACTGGAACCCGTGGGCGATGAATACCGAGACCTAACAGCCCGTGAGTTTCTGTCCCTTCATGGGTTTAAGCATTTGGAGGGAAATCTTGGTAGTTTTGGAGCCCGTCGAGCATTGGTTGATTTAGAGCATAAGTATTCACATGTGAAGGATTGGACTAATAAATCTTTCCTTATTACTGGCTCTGGTTGGGAATTTCCCACTGATGAAGCTCTTAATCAGGAATTTTCTATTAGGACATGCTCATCTCCTGTTCTCGATGGAGATGACTTCGAAGTAATTATCTCCCCACTTGAGGAGGCCCACGTTAGGTTGGTGGAGTCCAGGGCTTAGGCTCATCCCAAATTATGCTTTTCGGATGTGCTTTTGACCCTCGATAATATTGAAAAGTTCTTGATGGTCCCCAATCGGGCCCATGTATTTGGTCGTGAGTTTTTGGGTGCTCCCCCGCCCCGCCGACAGGCGATTTGAGAAGGAAGAAATGTCCTAGCGTAGGTGGGAAGAAACAAAGAAATGTTAACAAAGCTCGTATCTCGCCTCGTTCATATGAGTCTATTTCATCCAAAAGTGGTTCTTTACTTCCCAATGCGCCGAGCAGAGGTATAAATCTTGTCCCTCGGGAAAAACAGAGTGGCTCAACACTTATGGTTGATGGTAATGTTGAGTTGAGTTCTTCTCGGCAGTTGCCGAGTAAAGCCACCCCTCGGGCAGGTGGCAGCACCAAGTTGGTCGTTTCTCGAGGGGAAACGAGTGTTATGGCCTCCTTTGTGGGTCCACCAACTCTTGATTTGAATGACGTCATGTCCTTGGCCAAAGAAGATCTCGAAGACATAATCGCCGCCGCGGCCATCGACGACTCAAGCTGAAGATTTCCAGCATCATGGTGATAATTCTTCAGTGGAAGAGGATATTCTTGTTTTGAGTCACGACCTCCTTACAACACCTCCTTCTACTTCTGCGAGCTTCGCGCCTTTTGAAGCTTCTATGCCTCCACTGATTTTGCCCCCGCCAGTCATTTATGTGCCCTCTGATGTTCCTTTAGAACTTCCCCGGTTGGAACAAGGCGAGGAGGGGAGTGTTGAAGAGTTAGCTGTAGTGTCTAGTTCCCCCTTTCCTCGACAACTTCGGGTGGGGTTACTCCTGACTTGCCCTTCAGGTTTCCAACCCTCTCCCTCATCAGTGGCAGTAGGGTTTCGATTTCTTCGCCACAATTCAATGTTTCTCCCCGAGGAAGTGGCGAGCCATCTTTGACAGCTCCTAAGGAGATTCTTGGGATTGATTAGGCTGTGCCCCGCCAAAACAAAGCTGGGGCGAGGGAGGAAGCCGAAACTGCTCAGGTCCTCCTGTTGATCCCCCTGTCAGCGCTCCCTAGTTTGTTGCTATTGAAGTTGCTTTCCCTTAGGAGGATTTGGCTACTGCCTCCTCACCAGCCATCAACCCGAAGAGTTCCTCAAGTTCTCATATGCTAATTTCTCTGACGTCCCTACATACTCGCCGAGCGGAGGTCATCAATACTTTTGTTCAACAATTTCATGGTGTCTTTGCACTAGTAATCTCTTCGTACTCATTCTCCTTTTACTTAGTGTTTTGATCATTAGTTCTAAAACATATATTAAATGCATTCTTTTTTTTTAGGGAGTTGATCCCCTTGTCGCTGACTTGGCGGATGACAGGCTACACTTGGAGGATGAGAAGAACCAATTGGCCAATGAGTTGGCCTAGCTTGAGGCTCGTTCCCATTCATCCGATGGCGAGTTGGTCACCCTTCGTGCCCAAGTTGCTTCACTCCAAAAGGATTTGGCAATTTCAGCTGCCGATGATGACCACTATCTTCACGAGGTAGTAGCAATCGGGAAAGAGCGAGATGATCTTGCCACTTGCCTAAATCAAACTGAGGGAGTTGTGCAAGAAAGGAACAACTTGGTTGCCCAGGTAGAGGCTTTGAAGAAGGAATGAGATGAGTTGGCTGTTCGGGCGGAGCTTGCCTTGAAAGACTGGGATGGCTTGGCCGCCAGCTTTGATCGTGCAAAGGTGGAGATTGAAGCACTAACTAAGTCCAAATCCGACTATGCTTCTTTTATGGCCTCTCTCGGAGACGAACAGTGGGAGCTACTCATAAAGCTGGGGGCGGGCGAAGGGATGAAAGCTGAGGCTAAGAAAAAATTGGCTGAGGTGAAGGGCCTTCTCAAAAATAGCGACCATCAATATCTTCAGCTTGATGAAGTCGTTAAGTCTGCCAAGAAAAAAATTACCATCCTGGAACAAAAATTCGCCAAGTTGGCCCCTACCTTGGAGAGTTCTCGGAGCGACCTTAATCGGGTTCTCACCCAGTTGATTGCCCCCCCCACACCCCAAGATTCGATTACGAGCCTGAGGTATAGTCTTCAAGGTGGGTTTCAAACAGCTCCGTGAGCTTCTTCTTCAGGAACCCTCAACGAATTTGCACACCCTGGAGTAGAAGTCTATTTGGGCTAGTGAGGTTACCCTTCATTTCTATGACTCCCTCAGTCGAGTTGAGATGCCTGATGCTTTTCCTCGACCATCCTAACATTTGTATGGTTTGAAGTTCTCGCATCCCTATCGGGGTTTGTTTTTTATTTTGGTTTTGAAGCCTTGAACATAACAGAACTTCGTAAGCCATTCTGAGGCTATTGAATTTTGTGAGCCATTTTGAGGCCTTTGAACTTTGTTTGCTGGTTGTAAAGTATTTCTTGTTGTTTCTTGGTGACCTGCATCACGACATCAACGTATGTAATTCAAACCTTAGGTATTAGGCTTGCGTCGCATGTTGGCGAGAAGGTGTTCCCTCGACCGTTTTAACCTTTTAAGGACTAGGCTAGTGGGAAGGTTCCTCTACCACATCACCTTTTGGCAAGAAGGTGTTAACGGGAGATTTTCTCAACCATTTTAACCTTTCAGTATTTGGTTCGTGGGAGAGTTGCTCGACCACGTTGCCTGTTGGCGAAAAGGTGTTAACAGGAGATTCCCTTGACCGTTTTAGCCTTTTAAGGATTAGGCTAGTGGGAGAGTTCCTCGACCACATTACCTTTTTGCAAGAAGGTGTTAATGGGAGATTTCCTCAACCGTTTTAACCTTTCAATATTTGGTTCGTGTGAGAGCTCCTCAACCACGTCATCTGTTGGTGAGAAGGTGTTAACAGAAGATTCCCTTGACTGTTTTAAACTTTTAAGAATTAGGCTAGTGGGAGAGTTCCTTGACCACATTACCTTTTAGCGAGAAGGTGATAACGGGAGATTTCCTCGACCGTTTTAACATTTCAGTATTTGGTTCGTGGGAGAGTTTCTCGACTATGTCGCCTGTTGGCGAGAAGGTGTTAACAGGAGATTTCCTCAACCGCTTTAACCTTTTAAGAATTAGGCTAGTGGGAGAATTCCTCGACCATATTACCTTTTGGCGAGAAGGTGTTAGCGGGAGATTTCCTCGACCATTTTGTCCTCTCAGTATTTGGTTCATGGGAGAGTTCCTCGACCACTTCGCTTGTTGGTGAGAAGGTGTTAATGGGAAATTCCCTCAACCGTTTTAACCTTTTAAGAATTAGGCTTGTGGGAGAGTTCCTCGACTACATTACCTTTTGGCGAGAAGGTGTTAACGGGAGATTTCCTCAACCGTTTTGACCTTTCAGTATTTGGTTCGTGGGAGAGTTCCTCGACCACGTGACCTATTGGTGAGAAGGTGTTAACAAGAGATTTCCTCGACCATTTTAACCTTTAAGTTTTTAGGCTAGTGGGAGAGTTCCTCAACCACGTCGCCTTTTGTAGAGGAAATCCCTTATTTTTGGTTGTTATTGGAATTAATAAGTAAATCAATGAAACATGAATTTTTAGAATGTCGCCATTTATTATTAGAAATAAACAAATAAATCGATGAATCAGAAGTTTTACATAGCTTTTCCTAGGGCGTAATATTTTCGTAGGTGCTCTGCGTTCCATGGATGGGGCAGTGCATGCCCCGTGGCGTCTTTGAGATGGTAAGTCCCCAGCCTATGGCATGCAGCTATGGCAAAAGGGCCTTCCCATCGAGGGCCCAACTTTCCTTCTTCTCCCATGGTGAAGTTGGTCTCTTTTAGTACTAAATCGCCAATATTGAAAGACCTAGGTCTCACTTTTTTTTTTAAATTCTACTCTGCCTTCCTTTTAGAAGCTGCAACTTTGGCTTCTGCATCCATCCTTATTTCCTCCAACAAATCTAATTTTTCTTCCAGTCTCACCACATTTGTTTTAGGGTCAAAGTTTTCTCTTCTGTGGCTTCGTAACCCCACTTCTACAGGAATCATGGCCTTGCTCATGTAAGCTAGAGCGAAAGTTATTTCTCCCGTTGAGGTTTTTGGTTAGTTCTGTAAGCCCACTAAGGTTTATGGGAGTTCATCGGCCCACACTCCCTTTATGTCGCCAATCTTCTTCTTCAATATTCCTACGATGGTTTTATTTGTTGCTTCGACTTGCCCGTTCGCCTCAGGATAACCTGGGGAAGAGTGCTTGACTTTGATTCCTAGCTCCGCACACCATTGGCGATAATGTTCGGAATCGAACTGTCTTCCATTATCAGAAATGATACACTGAGGTATCTCGAACCTGCATACTATTGCCTTCCACAAGAACTTTGTCACACTTTGGGCAGTTATGGTAGCCATCGCCTCAACCTCAGCCCACTTTGTAAAGTAATCGACGACTACGATAATGAACTTGGTTCCTCCTTTGCTGGGGGGCATAGGTCCTACCAAGTCTATTCCCCATTAGGCGAACGACCATTGGACATTATGGATCGCAGCTCTTCAATAGGTGCACCTGGGATTGGTGCATGAATCTGGCACTGGACACACTTTTTCGCTAACTCCTTCGAATCTTTGAGTGTGTTTGGCTAATAGTATCCTGCCCTTACAATCTTTTCAACGAGTGATCGTCCTTCTGAATGACTCCTGCAAATCCACTCGTGTACTCCCTTCATGATGTACTCTGGTTCCTCCTTTGTTATACATCGCAATAATGGGTTTGAAAAACCCCACCTGTAAAGCACCCCGTCAACTATGGTAAACCTGGTCGCCCTGCTTTTTATCTTTTGTCGCCTCCTCCTGAGATGGGGGAAGATCACCCGTCTCCAGATACTTTTTTATATCATTAGCCCATCCTTGCGTACTTTCTCCTATCTGCAAACTTTCTTCTCCTACTATTGGACTAGCCATCGTTCGTAAATCAACCTTCCATGGTAACGCTTCTTCTTGCTTTGCTGAGGCCATACGTGCCAATCGGTTAGCTTTGAAATTGTCTCCTCGAGGTATCTTCTCGATTCAAAAGTATTTGAGGCCTTTACACTGCTCCTGGATTGGTGAAGGTATTTTATTAGCTTGGATCCCCTCACTAAATACTCCTCAATAATTTGCCTGACTATTACATGTCAATTGGCTTTCAGCTCGACTTCCTCGCCTCCTGGTACCCACGTTATTGCCACACCGGTGAGTGCTGCTTCATATTCAGCTTCGTTGTTTGTTACTTTGAACTCTAATCATACTGCATCTTCCCCCTCACTCATTACTATGTACACACCGACTCCTCCCCATGCTCGGTACGCTGATCTATCCACATATACTTGCCATGGATTCTTCTTAGGGGGTTTATGGATTTCTTCTCTGAAATTTGAAAATTCTGCTACAAAATCGGCTAAGATCTGTCCCTTCATGATACTTTTCAGTATGTAGCAGATGTCATACTCACTCAGCTCAATTGACCATTTGACCAGTTGTCCTGAGGTGTCTAGTTCCGACAACACTTTTTGTAGAGGCATTGAGGCTATCACTTTTATCGGATGGGCTTGGAAATAAGCCCGTAATTGCCTTGCGGCTATTATTACGTTGAAGGCGACCAACTCAACCTTTGGATATCTGGCCTCTGCTCCTCTCAAGGCCCTGCTTACATAATACACCGGCTTTTGCTACTTCCCCTCCTCTCTCACCAATGCAGCAGACATTGCGTCTGGAGTCACTACTTAGTACAACGATAATGGATCTCTTGGCTTGGTGTGACTGAGCAATGGCAGCTTAAGCAAATATTCCTTTAACTGGGTAAATGTTTTCTCACACTTGGCATCCCAATCTCGTGCTTTCTTAAGCACCTGAAAGAAAGGAAGACATTTATCCATTGATCGGGATACAAACCTATTAAGAGCTGCGATCTTGCCTGCTAGTTTCTGTACTTCGTTCAAGTTTGTGGGCGATTTCATCTCTATTATTGCTCTAAGTTTCTCGGGATTTGCTTCGATTCCTCTCTTTGACACCATAAAACTGAGAGTTTTTCCCGACTGCACTTCGTATGCACACTTCGTTGGGTTGAGCTTCATTTGGTACCGATGTAAAACCTGAAAAGCCTCCCTAAGGTCTTCCACATGTTGGTCAAACTCCATGCTCTTCACTATTAGATCATCAACATACACTTCCATGTTTCTTCCGATCTGGCCTTTAAACATTTTGTTCACTAACCTCTGGTAAGTTGCCCCTACGTTCTTCAAGCCGAAGGGCATCACCTTATAGAAGTATAATTCTTGGTCAGTTATAAAAGTGGTTTTCTCTTGATCAGCCTCCTTCATCTTGATTTGGTTGTATCCTGAATAGGGATCCATAAAACTTAACATTTTATGGCCTGCTATTGCGTCTACTATTAGATTTATCCGCGGTAATGGAAAACTGTCTTTTGGGCTAGATTTGTTGAGATCGGTGAAATTTACGCACATTTGCCATTTCCTATTGGACTTGTTCACCTGTACCACATTGGACAGCCACTCTGGATACTGTGCTTCTTTGATGAACCTAACTACTAATAACTGATCCACCTCCTCCGCGATTGCTTTGTACTTCTCAGTGCATAAGTTTCTCTTCTTTTGCTTTACTGGGCGCACCTTTGGGTCTACGTTCAACTTGTGTTCGATGACCTCTTCGCCTATCCCAGGCATATCTTTATGACTCCATGCGAATACGTCTTTATGGTCTAGAAGGAAATCTATTAGTTGTTGTCTCTCCTCCTGTGCCAATTTAGCCCCGATCTTCACATAGTTCTCGGGATGATTCTGCTCAAGAGTGATCAACTCTAGAGGCTCATCTGCCTCCCCATGATTTAGAGCATCTTCATCTCTAGTCTCTAGCTCTGTCATCATTACTTGGGGTCCTGGAGGGAGGACTGCATGTTCTTCAGTATCCACAACAGTGACCTCTCCTTGACCCTTTCTGAGTTCTTGCACGTAATATTCTCTGGCTAAGACCTACTCTCCGCTCACCTCACCTATCCCAGCTCTCGTCGGGAGCTTCATCTTTAGATGATAGGTCAAGGTGATAGCCCTTAAAGCATTCAATGTGGGTTGCCCAATGATCGCATTATATGCTGACCAAGTTCTCACTACTAAAATCTTAGTCATCGCTGTGGCGACATAAGGGCCTGCGCTTACAGATATGTGTAATGTGATGGACCCCATCGATTGTACTGCTTCTCGAGTGAACCCTTTCAATTAATATCCTCCTGGTGGTAAAATTTTCTACTAGCATTGTTACGACCAAAGCATCATCTTGCAGAAATACAACCCCTCAACAATCCTAGCCACCAAAAGATATTGTTGGGACACGTGTACTCAGGGCTGTTTGACGGGTCTCTTTACATTATGTACTTCTTCATATCTTGCCCATCTTGCATAGGCCTTCTTGAGGAAGTTGGGCCACCTCCTGCATATTCACCGACAATTGTGTGTATTTCGCCCAAAGGTGGGTTTCTGCTGTTTTCATCCGTTCTCATTCTTCGGTCCCGAGGTTCATTTGACCTCCTCTCTCCTCTTGTGATTCCCATCGCCTAGGGCTCTTACTTTTTCTTTTTCTTTTTTGTGCACAAATTTTCGTTCATTCGTATGCAGTGGGGGCGGGGTGATGTTCTAGGCATTCAAGCATTCCAACTTGCCACTGCCCCTCATCTTTTCTACTTTTCATTTCAAGTTGTAGCAGTCCTCGGTTTTGTGTCCCCTTGTTTTGTGATAAGTGCAGTACTTCTCGATTCGTCTCTCGTTATCATTGATTGGTTCTTCTTCCTTTGTTTTGTCGGAGTAGTGCACATAGCCACCATTATTCCTTCTTAAATTACTATCTCGCCTTAACTCATGTTGGTCTCTTTTCGCCTTTTGACCTCCATCTCTATCTTTCCTCTGTTCTCCTTTCAATTCTCGTTCACTCATTCTCTTTGGTTGGGTGGTCAAGGCGATCAGGGTGTCTTCAGCATTAACAAAATCATCAGCCCTATCCATGAACTCTCGTAAAGTGGAAGGGGTTTTTCTGGCCAACTCGGCCATAAAAGGGCTCCTTGGCCAAATACCTCCGAGCAACGTAGGAGCATAATTTTCTCGTCTTGATCATCGGCTGTCATCTTCTCTTTGTTGAAGCATGTCAAATACACTTTCAAACTTTCATCCTCTCGTTGTTTGACAGTTAATCGGTGAGCCTCCTGCGCCTTCTACTCGCCATGAACTGGGTCAAGAACTGCCAGCCCAGCTCTTCAAAACTTTCTATGGAATTTGGTTGTAGTGCACCAAACCATCCTCTTGTCAATCCCTTTAGAGTTAAAGGGAAAGTTCTGCACGCAATTTCCCTCGGGACTCCGTGAAGCGTCATATAGGCTTTGAAAGTCTCAAGGTGCTCCATGAGATCTTTTGTGCCATCATACAGGACAATCGATGGGACTTTATACTTTGCGGTTAGAGGCATCGTCATAATTTCTGCAAAGAATGGTAGATTTGTGCTGGACAGCAACTAATCGACCGAAGAGGACATTCCTATCTTTTTTGCCATCTCCTCATATTTATCCATTACGCTACGTACGTTGTGGTGCAGTTTTTTCGCTTCCTCGTTCTCTTGATGGCCTTTGCCCACACTGTTTGCCTCTATTTTGATCCTATCAGCCTAACTAGTGTGGCATCCTCTCCTGACAGCCCGTTTCATGACTTGAGAGTCTCGTTTTCCTTACGCAGTGAGTCCACCTCTGTGGAAAGTTTCTTTATTATCTCCTCCATGTTTTATGACGTTTCTCCCTGATCTCTAGTTGCCTAAGACTGAGTGGTGATGGGCATGTGAAAAGCACGTTAACGTTGATGATCTTTTATTTTTATCCCTTTGTGTGAAATAGTTATTTGATTTCTTGTTCTTGTTTGTGCCTACAGGTTGTGAGGCTTATGGTGGTTGGTTGTTGTTCAAGTTTGTTCCTACCCTCGAGGGTTTACCCTTTTAAGTAGCCATAAACTCTTTTAAGTAGAGATTGTATTACTCTTTTAAGTAGCCATAAACTCAACTTCTGTTGTTAACTATTTTTACACAAGACTTTGCTTATTCATGAGAACATAACACATGATGTCTTAGTTGCCTTATACTACTAGGTTTCACATGTCTCTCTCTAATGCCTTGAACATGCAGTTGTTTATTTGCATTGCTTTGCTTTTTTTTGAACTGCTTCTGAACACTTTGCAGAGATCTTACGAGTTGTTAACTTCTTATGGAGGTTACCTAGTCTATCTCTCTTTTCATTTAAACTTCTTGCTGGAATTGCAAGCCATTGGAGTGCCCCCTCCTACCCACAGGGAAATAGGAAGTTTTTCTTTTCTAGTATTAACCATGCAAAATTACTATGGAAATAGCCACTTATTACTAGTTTTACTCGTTAAGTTGCATTGGCTACAAATGATTCTTAGCTTACAAACATGTGAAACATAGGAGGTAATTATGGATGTTCGTTGCCTTCCTTTTATGATACTAATATGCTTTTAGTTTCCAGTTTGCTTCCAGATATATGTAATGGTGGAGCCTAAAAGGTGGAGAGAAATGAGATGCACATTCCTTTCCACTCTAGTTTTTATTTGTGTAGCTTTATTCATAGGAAGAAGTGCATTTGTAGTCACAGATTATAAAAAGGTAGCATACTGGTTCATTTAGTTTGATCTCTTGGCTTAGAGGTATCTTATAGCTGAAATTAGGTCTAAGACTTTGAACTACAGTTTTGCCAACTTGTTGGCCGAAGAATGGTGCCTTTTTTAATGAGGTTTTTGGGGTTGTGGCATTTTGATGAGGATTGAGTTCATTTGATGTGGTTATTTTTCGCCTTGTATTTTGTCCTTCCTCTTGTTGATTGGGTGTTTTATTGTAGTAAGATCTTTCTAAAACAAGTGGGGTTGTAAATGTAGAATTTTCTTAAAATTTCTAAAATGGTAGCAAGCTTGAAGTTTGGGTTATCAAAATTTATTTAATATGCACTTTCAATATACAAGGACATAAGGTAAAGTGACCAAATACCATCTTAAAGAACAAATATATATGCAAACACCCTACTTCGTAAAAGATCTCCTCAAAATATAATTTATGCTTTTACAAGTTTTTTTTTATTATTTACGAGCGTTTACATTGGAATGTGGCGTTTACATTACAAGTTTTTTTAATAAGGCTTCATATTGGACCAAAAAAAAAAAGAGTAATTTTACATACACCCGTGAAGTGCGTAAACGCTGCGTAATCGTTTTGAAAAATAGTGGGGTCCACTATTAAAAAATTAATTTTTTTCATGTAGGTCTAATGTTTTATTCGCTTTTTTCAAATCGATTACACGGCGTTTACGTACTTCACAGTTGTATGTAGAATTACTCAAAAAACAAATTACCCATTTTTTACCCAATCAGAATGTGGCGGGTCGAGTCAGTTTGGTCCTTGCTGTCAGGTCAAGTTGGTCCTAGAATCTTTCTTGGCTGAATCGGGTTGCAAGCCTAATGATAAACATTGGAATGTCGACTATCACTATCCTCCATGAAACAAAATGAAGAGCAACTTCCTTAATTACTTTCAAGCGAATGGAACTGGTGCTTTGATTTTCGTTTCGGTCGGAATGGCAAGAATTGGTCGTGCCAGAACAGTAACCAAGACGGCCTAGGTGGATATTCCATACAGGTTAAAGATCTTTAGAAAAAAAACACCTAACTATTGCAATGATCCCCGGAAAAATAAATAGCATGTAGAAATTGAGTTCCCTCTTGTTATTTCAATTGCGTATATATAAGGAATAGTAGTACTGCCACTAAGTCTTCCCATGACTTGTACTGGCATGGGTGGATAAGGACGACGGTGGATTTGGGCCCCTACCCTTGTTGGTAACCGGTGCCGGGGGAGGACTTGGTTTGGCTCTGCTAGTTAGTCTTCTTGCTTCCATATCTGCAAAAATATAATATTTAAATGAACAACATGTACTTAATCCACATCTTTAAATTCAAGTTAGTAGATCAAGGAAAAGCTTAGAACAAATACCAGAACAAATACCCACTAGGTTTTGCAACCAAGTTCTGAATTACAATGAGCTATATTTTTTTTTATTTTTTTTATTTTTTAAGGAATAGCTGGTAGCCACCCTCATAGCAGCCTCGTCCCAAGTTTATTAATGAACCCTCACATATGGCAGAGGAAAATCATAGTTACAATTCATTCACTTCAGGGTTTACATAAAATCAAGGAATAATACCAAAAGCCAACAAAATTAACAATACTTACAATGAAAAAGGGAACAAAAATAATTACAGCCGTAAATAAGGAAGTCCCCAAAAATCCGCACGTAATAAGCCTTGAAGATTTCCCCTGCCAAGGTCAAAACCTGTAAAATACTTACACCGATTATAAGCACCTTCTTTAGCAAGATAATTCGCAACCATATTGGCTTCTTTGAAAATATGATGAATGGAGCAATTTAATTCAAAAATCAAACTTTTTATATCATCCCAATAGTTCCACAAATACCATAAGTTGCATTTACCAGCCTCGATCCCTTCAGCCACATTGTTGGAAACCTGCCCATAGTGAGCTACAAATCCATCAATCACTCGACCACAATGATCTCTAATAACCACTCCTCCACCCGCAAATCTATCATCCTATGGGGGCCCCTATGGTTTCGCATTTGTTATATGCTAATGATATCCTGATTTTCCTTAATGAAGAGAAGCGATCTTTGCATCGACTTGGCTCTACGTTGGCCTATTATGAACGTTGGTCTAGGCAGCGCATTAGTAGAGAAAAATCTGCCATTTTTACTTTGGCCGCTATTAGTATTGCTTGGAGGCGAGGATTGGTACGTTTAACTGGTTTTGCGAAAGGAGAATTTCCTACGACTTACCTGGGGGTGTCGTTGGTGCAAGGTCGCCTTAAAGGTTGTCACCTTGATCAGTTGCTAGTAAAAATAAGGGCAAAGGTTGCGGGCTGGAAAGCCAAGTTGTTGTCACAAGGGGGGCACTTGATCTTGCTTCAACATGTCCTAACTAGTATGCCATCTCACCTTATGGTTGGTTGGATGTTCCGCAAATTGTGGTAAAAAAAAATAAATTCCATTTTCTCTACTTTCTTTTGGGGGGAGCAAAATGGAAAAGCTAAGGCTATGTGGTGTGCTTCGTCTAGGATTAGTAAGCCTACCCAAGAGGGCGGTTTGGGTCTGAGAGATTTCTCAGAGCTTCAACGAGCGCTTCATATGAAGATGGCTTGCGTCTTCTGTCAACGGAGTCTTTGTGGTCTTGCTTTCTGCTATCAAAGTATGGTAGAGGGCAACATGTGTCTCTGTTGGAGGTGCGAAGGAATAGCTCAAGACTTTGGAAGTCCATTATGTCTATTCTTCCTGATGTGTGTGCGGCGTCTAAAACGAGAGTAAAGAATGGTTTGGCCTCCTTTTGGTTTGGCAGATAGTTAGCGGATGAACCATTGTCTCACATGGTAGATAGGGTCTCGACGTCGTCCCTGTTAATCAAGGATGTGTGGGTTGGTGATAGCTGGAACTATGAGATGCATGAACAATTAGTTGGTGCGGAATTAACAGAGGCAGTGACTAGAACGGTTTCTGCTGGTAGGTCTGGGCAAGATGTACTGGTGTGGAAACCTGCTCAAGACGATAGGTTCACTACAGCAATTGCATGGGATTTTATTAGTGTGAGAGTGGACCATTTCGCATGGATGGATTGGATCTGGAACAACCTTCTGCCGAAGAGGATCTCGGTTTGTATATGGCGAGTTCGATTTAAATTCCTCTCAGTTGATGACAAGGTGCAGGCCTGTGGAATTGAAATGGCATCCAACTGTGACTGTTGTTCTTCACCTAAGAAGGAAACGATGGATCATGTGCTGGCGACAGGTTAGATTGCGAAGAAAGTATGGCGTCTTGCTTCTTTGGCGCTAGGAGTCTCTTGTATGCATGCTAATAGTTGGTGGCACCGAGTGGAGGTATGGTTTAATTGTGCAATGAAAGGCACCAAACGGGGCGTGTTTATTGGTCTTCTACCCAGTATAATTACGTGGTGCTCATGGAAAAGGTGTTGCAAAGCCCTGATGGAAGGCGTCCAAGAAAATCCCATAGGTGTTTGGATGTCCATTCGGTTTTGGCTAGGCATTTTGGTGAATGACTTGGCTGACTTAAAGATATCTCAGGTTGATTACCAAATGTTGAGTGCAATGGACATCCCGATTCATGTTCGTGCAGTGCAAAAAATTCTAACGATTGCGTGGTTTAAACCTCCTTGTGGTTGGTGGAAACTAAATGTGGATGGCAGTTGTCGTGGGAATCCAAGAAACTATGGTGGGGGTGTAGTGCTGCGGGATCATAAGGGACATATTAAGCTGGTTTCTCTGCACCATATGGCTTCGGAACCAACAATGAGGCTGAGTTACGACCGTTGTTGCAAGGAGTTAGATTGTGTAAATCTATGGCCCGTACACACGTTATAATGGAATGTGACTCTAAGATCGTGGTCGAGTGGTTGAAAAAGAGATGTTGTAGTTTGTGGTATCTTTGGGATTACTGGGATGATATTATCCAGGAATTAGATGGCTTGCACTATCAGGTGATTCATCAATTCAGATAAGGGAATCAAGCGGTTGACTACCTAGCACGGAAAGGTGAAGAGGGACTTACTTGGAGCTTTTGTCCAAGTGGTGGTCTCCCAAGAGAGCTGAGGGGTATTCTTAGATTGGAGGCACTGGGTTTACCGTCAATAAGGAAGTCTAGAAGTTGAGAGCTCGTGTTGCTACAGAGCTTTTCGATGGGGTGTTAGTTAGGTTTGCTGGGTTTTATTTCTTTTTTGGTTTTGGGTGATTCATAGGCTTTTTCTTGTTTGTTGGAATTGTCTTGTTGTTTGGGATGTTTTATATATTCCATGTGTCCCATGGTGTTCCTCCGCCACAAGTGAGGGATTTTAATAAAATTGGGAAGGGGTCACTCTTGGACATGTGACCCCATCTCTTTCTTTTTACAAAAAAAGGATATGATTCCAATGCAATTCTTGTGGCGCCTCATTCTTCGGTAAAGAGCCTGGCGATGATCCATAATACAAGGGATGCCAGCTGGTCGGCAACACCTCAATGTTACTAAAGAGTGAATGCTAATTGTACCAAATGTCTAAACTGGTAAAAGGTTCACCCATTAATAATAATAATAATATCCCCATGTTACTATATATTGTTTCCCAAATAATATTATACAGCACCATCTGTTTACCACTCCTCAGGGTCCTAACCCTCCGATGATTCTCCTCATCCTGACTACATTCCTCCTCGATTCACCAGCTTTCTCTTTCTAGCCTTGCCATTTCTAGTCGTCCTTCCAGGAAATGATAGGTTACTTCTAGAGTTATGGCTACCTTTCGTGCTATCCTCTTCTCTCACACCATTATGACAGTTTGAGAGTTCTAGATATTGTAACTAAAAAGATAGTTTGAAGGCTCATTTATAGATGCGCTCTTGCTTTCGATTTGACTATTCTACCCTAATTTAGTGCACTCCAAATCAGTTATTGCAGTGCAAATAAATCGGAAAACTGCTCCCTTGTAACCCGTTCACTTCCCCAAGTAAACTCCTTATTTCTTGTGCTTCCCCATTGCACCTTCACCAAGGGTATGGTATTAGACTGTAACACCCGGAACCAAAAATTTGTATAGTTGGACATTAGATTGTTTATAAATTTTAGTTTATTTATTGGAGCTTGGTATTTTAAGTTTTTATTTTACAAACTGGAGTAGTGATTTTATTTTATTTTATTTTCTTCACACGTTATGTTTTCCCGCATGTTTCTTATTTTTATTTTCCTTCTTTTCCGGTCCTTATCTCTTTTCCCGTAAGTTTATTTTTTTTATCTCTTTTCGTTCACGTCGTGCATGCTCACACGATCATCTCCATCCGCTCACGCGTCTACTTCTCTAGGGTTTTATTTTTCTTGTTCCTCCGTATTCGAAGATGCTTTCGCCGCTGCCCTCCTATGCGAAACCTTAGTCCAGTATATATATTTTTTTTTCTTCTTCTTCTTCTTCCTCCTCAGCCTCCACTCCCTCGGTTGCTTGCACTCCCATACCGAGAGTCATCCCACATAAGCCAGCTCTCCGTCGTCCCTTTTACCGCCACAAGTGCACCCCTCGTGAGCCTCAGATCAGTTGACCCATCTTCACCGTGCACCGACCAGAATTCACGCTGCCCTCCCAAACGAAATCAACGCAACCGTGCATGCTTTGCATCTCCATGAATCACAACTCCACCTCGCCGTGCATCACCTCTTCTTGGCCATCACTGGAGCCCAGCTTCTTCGCCGTACTCGTCCTGCACCACCACCAGAGTACCTCAAACAACCATCTACAGAGTGAGTCAAAACTCCTCTGTTTTGAGTCCAAAAAACAAAGCATTGGTTGCTCCCACAAGCACGGCAGTTTCGGGCGTCTCCTCCGCGGCACAAAGGGAACCTGTAATCCAGCACCTCAGCCACGCCTCGCCGTGCCACCGACGATAGCCACCCCAGACCGTCGCAAGCCTCGCTGCCCCACGGTGAGTTTTCGTCCCCTTTCATGCCGAGCTTTCTCTCCGCCCTCTCTCGCTCACCTCTCCCTCTCTTTGTCTCGTGCCCAGCACTGCTCGACGGAAGCTTCGCCGCGCTCCTGCTCTTCTGCCGCACCACTGCAGTCCCTCCAGCCAGCCCGTCGCGCCTCGGTTTCCCTTGGGTAGTTTCCGCCGTGCATGTTTTCAATTACGTAGGTTTTATTTTAGTTTGTCTTCAAATTGCCGTAATGCCCTTCACTTCTTATATTTTGGGTTTTTATTTTTTATTCTGTATTAGTAAACTATTATTTATTTATGATTACCGAAAACTATTTTTTAATATGTTATTAAGTGAAGATTTTTGTTAAGAGTAAATAATATTGTTGTATTGTTATTTCTACATTTTAGATATATTTTAGTCTTTTTAATAATAGTTATGGTTTATTTTAAAATATTTTGGGATAATTATATTACTTAGTATTAAGCTTCATAGGTTGTTTTCATTAATAAATAGGTCTAGATTTTAAATGTGTTAGTCATAGTATTAATTTGGCATTGACGATTTTAGAAAGTGATGATTGGTAATTTTAGGTTTTGAGGAATTAAATAGGTTATTTTATAAGCTTAAGATTAAATATCGAAATACGTGATTAATTGGAAATTTATGAGAATTACGTGATTATTTTATAGGTGACGATTAATTATTGTCCGACGTTTGAGGAATTTCAAAAAAAAAAACTAAGAAGTTCAGGTAAGCGAGGTTCCTATGCTAGACTTTGCATTTAAAATAAAATGAGCTGAGGTTATTTTTGGAAAATAGACATGTTTTGTTATGAAAAGAAATTTGAACTGCCTCAGTTATTTGTTCTGCATTACTTATGAGATTCTGTTTAAGAAGAAATTATTTTCTGTCATGACTGGTGTAGATATGAGCTTATTTCTGACATTCTGTTTCTGAACTCTGAAAATAGAGCGAATATGAAATTTGTGCATAAATTATGTTGTGATGTGATTTTTGTTCTGTTCTGAAGATTTTCTGTACTCTGATATGATCTGATGTGATTTCTGAAAACCTCTGGCATAACATTCTGTTTCTGTTTCTGTTCCGTTCTGACCTTACCACGGGTGTAAAACTGTGGCCTCTGTTCGGGTTGGTACCAACTTTTCTGTTTCTGGTGCACCCACTTTGAAAACAAAGTGGTTTTCTGCGTGGTCTTTCCTATGTGCACACTCAGGGCTCTGAGAATGAATAAGGGGAAGATTCACATTCTGTTTCTGCTCGGTTAGCTACCGGGGTTTGCACAACCCTACCACGGGGGTTAAACATGGTATTTGTTCTTATTTGATAAGATAAGATATGATGTTTCAGTTTATGCTATGCCAAAGGGATTTTTTATTATGAATATTTTCGAACTATCGCTCTGACATTTTTGATAACATGTTCTGACGCTGCATTTTGAAACATTATTCTGATTCTACATTCTGAAATGAAATATTTTGTTCTGCATTCTGATTTTTGTAAATGCTCATGTTTACACACTAGTATATGTCCTCTGCTTACTGAGTTGTTGATAACTCACCCCTTATCTCCATATATTTTTCAGATAATTTTGATGATTCAGCTGGAGAACAAGAGTAGAAAGTTTAGCAAGGTGTGATGATCGTAGTGGAATAAGTGCCTGAGGGTACAAATGCTTATTTGAGAGTCGTAGTTAGTAGACTGATTATTTTTTGGGTATTTGATTTGATGAGTTGAGGATGTTTTCGAGCTTTTGGAGAATTTTTAATTTATGTTATTGGGGATTTCTTTATCGTCGCCATGGAGGAATTTAGATTTTTGGTTTGATTAAGTGTATTAATATTTTATGGAATTTTCTGGAGTTTATAGTTGTGTTATTTAAGTTAATTTTAAGTATTAAGAGCTAACTCTCCGGACCTCCAGGAACGGGGTATTACATAGACCTTAGTCTATGTTCCTTCTATCTACAATTCATATTGGTCTTTCCTCATAGGTGAGATTCAATTGCAATGGAACCAGATTTGTATTAATCAATTGTGGTTGCTGGTTCCTGAAACTTTTCCTTAATAAGAAAACGTGAAACATGTTATGGATCCCTTCGTATTCATCTGGTAACGCCACCGCTATTGGGCCTACCTTCTCTAATATATGATAGAGTCCAATATATCTTGGGATTAGCTTCCCTCTTAGACTGAGCCTTTTTACTTTTTTCATGGGTGACACCCTGAGATATACCTAATCAAATTTTTCAAAGGTTAATTCCCTCTTCCTAACATTGGCATAGCTTTTTTGCCTACTTTGAGTCATTGCCATCCTTTCTCTTATGAGCTTAACTTGCTCTCTCATCTTATACACAATTTCTAGCCCAATTACCTAAACCTTCCCAAATTCTTCCCAACATAAAGGCGATCTACATCTCCTTCCGTACAAAGCCTCATAAGGGACTATCTGAATAGTCTACTAATAACTATTGTTGTTGGCAAACTTAATCAGTGAGACGTTGCTTTCCCATGAGCCTCTCAATACGCATGCCCTCAACATGTCCTCTAGCATCTAGATTGTCCTTTCCGACTGTTCCTCAGTTTGTGGATGGCACACACAACTGAATCTCAACTTTGTGTCCATCACTGCTTGTAGGCTCTTCCAAAAATGAGAAGTGAGTCTTGGGTCTCAGTCTAACACTATGGTCTTAGGCAATTCATGAAACCTAACTATTTCATTAACATACAGCCAAGCTAGCCTACCCAAAGTGTCCGTTGTAGTAACCAATAGAAAATAGGCGCTATTAGTCAGTCTATCTATGATTAACCAAATCACAATCTTACAACTAGGGGTTTGGGGTAATCCGACCACAAAGTCCATAGTTATGTCTTCCTACTTCTACTCTAGAATGGGTAAGGGCTGAAAATTTCTAGTTGGTCTCTGATGCTCAGCCATCACTCGCCACACGTGGCACACTTCTCGATGAAGTGGGCGATATCTTGCTTATTTTCTTCCCCCAAAAGTTCTTTTTGAGATCTCAATACATCTTGGTGCTCCTCGTATATATTGAATATGGCAAAGTATGGGCTCCGACTAGTATTCTCTCCATAATCTCATAATTCACCGACACCACTCTTTGTCCTTTGTATAGCAAGATTTCATTCTCACCCAAGCTAAAGTGTAGAGGCCCTTTCCCTCTTCGGATTCTTCACTATAACTCGCCTTTTTTTGTGGACCATCTTGCTCTGGAACTACCAGCCTCTTCAACTCTTCGTTCTCACCCAAGTACGGTTAGCACAGTCCTTGCTCGTCAGTCACAGGGTGAAAGGTCCTTTATCACCTCGTAATAGGATATGTTTGCCAAACATTCTACGTATTAATGCTTGCCCTACTTTGGACTAGCTGCACTTTGCTTGCTCGCTGCCTCATCTTACATAGCATCTTACCAGAGGGTAGGGGTCTCTTCCCTTGCTTCTACTCGATCCTCACAATTGTACGTATCAATTAAGCATGGGGCTCACATTACCTTTAATGGTGTATCATTGATTGCACATAATATATGGTACATACTATATGACACCCTTGACCCCCCACGTGTGATTTGGTGGAAGTCGTGACACCGGGATGATGACCACATGGATCATACACCCGATCACATGGTGCAAGTGTGTACAAACATGCAAAATGTGTACAGTACAAATATCGCAATGGAAAAATATAAGGTAATAAAAACTAAGTACCAAAAAATTTAACAATAATACAACCCGAAATAAAGTCCTCCAAAAGGTTAATACAATCATCCGGCAGAAATAAAGGAAAGGAAACCAAAGGTCCAACAACAAATCATGCGAAAAGTCCCGCCGTCACTCCTCAGGTGGGGCTGGTCCCTCCTGCTCATATCCCTCCCCTACATCAAAGTCTACAATTCCATGAAACGGAACCGTAGGTAGGAATACCACAATGAGATTTAGCAATCTCATTAAATAAATCAGCAGAGAGACATCCAAGAGATTAAAGGATGAAATTATACAACAAACAAATCACAACAGCCATGGAAGCAATAACCCCAAAATTGCTCGTTTTTACAACCATCCCCAAAATACATTTATTAGAACCACTCACGCCAAAAAATTTTTTTTTAAAATAATATTATTATTTATGCTCATATTTTTTTAAAACCTCCCATTTTATTCAAAACCTCACCAAAGGCAGAGGAATACCATCCTTACATCAACAACAACCAGTCAATGAAAACAATACAGACACTGTACACTCAAACTAAAGAAAAACAATCAAAACAAGTAAATTAAATTCTTATACTAGGAAGTGGTGCTACGAAGTGTTGCATCAATTTCAGGAAGGAAATAAAGCAGCAAACCTGCTTGCACGATGGGGTGAAGCTGGATTGGTTTGCAGGTTGGGGGCGGATGAGAGTTTGCCGAGTTTTCTGTTTTCTTTTTTTAAGATGTGTAGTATTTGTTTCATTTGTGGGTTTGTATTTGTTGGTTCTTTGTTCCACGATTTTTCCTCCACCTAAGTGAGGAATTATTAATAAAGGATAAGAGGTGTCGTCCTCTTCTGTTAAAAAAAAATTCTTATACTAGGCAAGCCGATTTTGTCCAACCGAATGATGCCCCTCAACAACCTGGGCAGCATCTCCCCATCCTCCTATCTGCATGTCAATCCCTCTTCACCTCGACGTGCCAAAAAATCCTCAGTTTGGTTTCCTTCTCTGTATTGGTGTCTTATAGTGAAGTGGACACCTTGAAGCTCCTTAATCAACTCCTCCCAAAACTCTCAAAGATAGCAAACCATACAACTCCCAGGAAGTACCCAGTCCACCACTAATTTGGAATCACACTCAATTTCCAAAATTGAAGAAACCCAAAGCCTTACATAAACAAAGCCTTCTTTGAGGGCACGAAGTTCAGCCTCATTGTTAGTCCGCTATCCAAAGTTTGTGGAAAAAACTCCTTTTACATTCCCATGGATATCCCTGATCACACCTCCACCCCCACACGATCCCGGGTTACCCCTACAACTACCATCAACATTCAGTTTCACAAATCCATGCAATGGTTTGCACCATGCTACAAGACATGGTCTGCATCGATTGATAGGTAACAACGGAATATCCAAAAATCTGAGAACCTACTCATCCAATGCCGAAAGAGAACCAAATTCAATGCACTCCTCCAACAACTTCCTCAGCCAAAGTTTTAAAGAGTGCCACACCCCTTCAACCGACTCAAGAGTCCCTACCATGCGGGCCTTGCAATGATGCTGCCATAATCGCCAAGTGATGAGGCTCGACAACAAGTCAATAAGCACACCTCTTTGCAACCACCTCTTCACAAGAGAGAACCACTGACCACACAACCCCACCAGGTCCCAACAGTCATGCATGGAATACCCATCACAACAGCTGCCATCTCCCGTACTCGTCTTGAAATCTCACCCGAACAGAGAACATGTTCAAGTGTCTCTATTTTCTAGCAGTACAACAATCGCATCTTGATGCCAACTACACTCCACAATTTTGCACTCTTGAATCCACCGATAGACAATGAAACCGAGCCTTCCACATATATAAGAAAATTTTCTTCAGCAGTACCTTATTCCAGATCCACTCCATACCTAGAATTTTCCCTACTTATAAGCGAATTACATCCCATGCACTAGCTAAAGAAAACTCACCATCAGAAGTCGACTTCCAGATAATGACATCCTCCCCCTCTTTCTCAGCTGATAAAGAACATAAAATGTCCCCCATCATATCTGTCCCAACCAAATCCTCCAATACATTTAGATCCCAATTTGAACCAGCCCAACATTTTGTTATTTGAAGTAAAGGGTTGGAGACCTCTTGAACTCGCAAACAAAGTGGCCCATTAGCAAGCCACCAATCATACCAGAAAGACGCCCTTCCCTCTCTAATTCTCCAACAAATATTTTGGCATACATCTGGAACAACCATCATCTCATATTTCCAAAACCTTGAGCATGTCGTTGTGTTCTTTGCAAGCAAAAGATGGCAACGTCTAACATATTTCGCTTTAAAGAAGCGAGTCCACAAATTATCCATAGCCAAGATTCTCCAAGCAAATTTCATGTGAAAAAGAATGTTGAACATCCACAAAATCCCTTAGACCCAAACCCCCCTCCAACGTTGGCTTGCATAGCTTGGACCATGAATATCATTCTTTTTTTTTTTCTTTGCCTTCCCATTTATATCTCCCCATAAAAAAATAGATAAAATAGAATTCAATTTCTTCAAGGTCACCATTGGCACGTTAAGAACTGCTAGCAAATGGGTAGCCATATAAGATAGCACATGCTTCAATAGAATCAACTGACCCCCTTGTGATAAAATTTTGACTTCCATCTCGCCACCTTATCACGATACTAAAGGAACCCCCTTGTTAACAAGCGGTTCAAGTGATCTAGCTGTAAGTCGACCAGATACCAGAAATAAGCCTTCCACAAATCCCGAATTCCTCCACAATTCACGCCTTCTCGGTAAACTAATATGTTTAGAAGAATAAAGTGCTGATTTTTCCTTGTTAATTATTTGGTCCCACCAGTTCTCATATATCTCCAAAGTCTTCATCAACATTCGTAAAGACCATGCATCACCATTAGCGAACACCCAAAGATCATCCACATAAAGTAGATGTGAAACCAAAGGCTCCCCCACCGGATGATAGAACTTTCCAATACACCCTTCCTCAAACTTCCTTCTTAGGAGACGAGATAAAATTTCCTCCATCACAATAAACAAATAAGGCGAAAGGGGTCTGCTTGATGCAAACCTCTAGAAGGTTGAAAGAAACCTTTATACGTTCCATTCAACATTACCGAAAACCAAGGAAATTTCACGCACTCTGCAACCAACATGCAAAATTTATTAGCAAAACCAAAACTAGCAAGAACTTCTAAAAGGAAATTCCAATGAAATCTTTCATACGCCTTCGCCATATCTATCTTCATCATAATATTTTTGCCTTGATTTTTTTTATGTAACGACTGAACCATCTCCTAAGCAAGAGTAATATTTTCAAAAATACTATGCCCGGGAATGAATGCTCCTTGTTCCTACGAAATCAACTTAGGCAACAACTTTGTCATCCTTTTAACCAAAATCTTTGAAAAGATTTTACAAGCCACAGAACAAAGGCTTATGTGTCTAAATTTATCAAAGCATTTTGGATCCAGCACCTTCGGAATATAGACAATGTAAGAGGACGAGTAAAGCCTTGGTAATGCCACTCCATTAAAAAAATCTCTTGCATAATAAAGTTAAACATATCACATCAATTTAATTTTATTGGAGTATCATGATATTCTTTGGTTAATGGAGTAAGGACTCTTTAAAATTTAATTTTGGTAACACATCAATTGATATGACTTGATGTGATATGTGTGTCATGATATTCTTTGGTTAATGGAATAAGGACTCCTTAATCATCAATTGATATGATTATGCTATGCAATTCTTTAATTTTGTCTAAAAACTTTGAACAAGTCACATCAATTTACGAATATGATTTTTTTTTTTATAAACTTAACCCTTTAGAAATAATAAAAATAAAAATAAAACCATGTATAAGAAAGTAAGAATATCATGATATCTTATTGGGAAATCTCGAAATAGTCCCTTAGGTTTTTAAAATTTCTACTTTATTTGTTTTTTGGAAAAAACTCTTAGAAAACTCAACATTAAGTCCCATTTTTTCCAAAAAAACAAATAATTAACTCTTAGACAACTCATCATGACATTATTTCTTGAAAGAAAAAGAAAATAAAAGAAAAGGAAGTCAAAATTCTCGTCAATTTAAACACTTAAATGTTAGGTCTGTGCCAAAGCTCGATGAAGATGTAAATACCATAGATTTACTATTGGGAAGTAGCACATTAAAGATTAGAGAAGTGCTATAACTGCAAAGAGATCCTACAAAAGTAAACTCATAAACTGACATGGATTTGGGTATTATGTTAGATCTACTTTACAATAAAAGTACATTTATAATCTAACGTATCACGTCAAGTTACAACAGTTTGTGAGTTTATTTTTACTTGATCTCTTTGCAGCTAAAGCATTTCTCTAAAAATTAATTCAGGATCAGATTTAAAAAAAAAAAAAACATTAATTCATGTCATAATTCATGTTAATTTTGGGCAAGACCCTTTAATTGTGGGATTCTTACAAACTCAACATTAGAATGCACTTGTTTGTACAAATCACCAATTAGTAATTGATTACTTGGCATGAATATAATAGAGCAACAAGCACATTGACCTTGTTAATACATAAAGGATGTGCAATCAACAGGCAACACATTATGATTGTAACAGACACAAAAACATGCTTAAATAGCATGCTCAAAATGAGTACAGTACAGTATAGTACAAAGATAATAAAAAGTTAGCAGGTAGAAATAGAATGTGAATCAAAGCCCTGTAGGATCAATCATCTGCTGGTTATGGTACATTTTCCTTGAAGGCACTATGTAGATCTTGGAGTTGAATCTCTGTGTTCTTGAGTCTAGATGCAATATCTTCAAGTTGTCTCCGCACTGGAGCAACATGTGCATCCATCCTACAATCCATCTCCGATAACAGAGTTTCCATCCAGGAAGGTCGTGCCACCTGTCTAGATGAGCTTTCACCAGCCTCTTGTGAAGTTGGCCAAGACCAAGTAGTTTGTTTCTGAGCAAATGGTGGCATAATGTGCAATCCTAAGAAAGATTGAAAAATTAAACTTTTATCCTAAGTAACTTGAAACTTGCTCACAAACATATATGCATACTTGAATAGAGTAATCAATAACTCAAACAAGAGTGCTTTATTTTGAGAAAACATTTCTCGGTATCTTTTGAGTTTAAACTTGTCCTGTAAAACTATGAAGGCTGGAGATTGGATTTCCCCCTAGGATTTGAAGACTGTTCTCAAGAGAAAATATACTTGGTTTCTAAGTCATCGTTGGTAAGCGACTGAGATTAACACACGACACATGAATCACTTAGACTCATGACTTAAACCTGAGCTATTAGTTTCTTGTATAGGAAATCTGCCAACACAAAGTATGGTCACATATAGTCCTAACAACCCCCATCTTGTGTTTTTAACTTTGGAACATAATAAGAATTGCAGGTTCCTTAGTGATGAAAACTAGCAAGTGTGTTTTAGTGTTAGGAGTGAGATTTGAAAGTAAATCTAGAACAAAGCAAGCATTTGGGTGATGAATGAAGAAAAGATGGTAGGTTGATCAATGGTATGAGTGATTTGATTAGTTTGGTAGGGACTCACCGAGTTGAGTATCCTCTAAGTTCGAATTTGCGATATCCAAGGTTGTAGTACGCATCTTCTGTTGTGGATAATATTCAGATTCCAAGTTGCAATCATATTCATAGAACACATCTGAATGATCTTTAGCATTATCTGCATGCTTATGCACCAACTGGACTCCACAACATTTAAGGGATAATGAGCTTGAAATGCAAGTAAACTTAACATTTAGACTTTTCCCTTTTAGCTGGAAAGGTTCTAGAACAGAGTACTCCAACCATATATGATCTAAACCCCATGAGTGAAGTATCCTTTCTTTACAAAGCTTTCTTACGCCGTTACAGGTGATGTCAACATTAAGAAGATGAAGGGGAGTTTCTGTAGAGATCACAAAAATAGGTCCAACAATAGCATACAAAACAATTCCTATAATCTCACCCTCATATAGAAGCCCATCAATATCTATTTCACATGATCGAGTATTTGAAGCCTCCTTGCAATGGTTTAACCAGTTAGGAATCATACTTCCTGGAAATATAATGCCTCCAAAATAGTCATTAAGATGTCCCTATTAAATAAATATATTTCAAACATGTCACATAAAACGAAAGCAAAAAAAGAAAAGAAAGAAATGTCAAAGACACAGAGAGGGGGAAGGGGTGGGGGCGGTGATGGCAAAAGAGATACCTCATCTAATAAAGGATTTACCACATGAATCCCTATATTCACAAACATTTTATAGCATCCGAACAATTCAATCCATCGAAGTGCCCTTAAGTTGCAAGTATTGAATTGAAACTTTCTTGATACTTCGGGAAACCTTTCCAATGAGATGCATCCATTAGCATACACCTCTTCTATATTGGGTGGAAGCTCTAGAATTTCTTGAAGTTTCCTGCAGTTCTCCAACCTAAGTTGTTTTAATCCATTAACTCTTTTGATGGATGTTGGAAGACTAACAATATCACTACTCGATAGATCTAATTCTTCCAAAGTTGAAAAGCAATTTAGTACCAAAAGGAAATCTGATTTTGATAAGGGGCCAATTTCATAATTCAAATGTGGTAATGAGAGATATTCTACACTTGATGATGAAATTTCATATTCCTTAGCAGACACAACAGAGTGCATGTTGCATTTTCCTTTCCCCTTCACCTTCTTTGGAATCTTATGAAGACCTGAACAATCTCCTAATGAAAGAATCTTTAGCTGTTGCAACTGAAGAATGTTATTTGGGAGATGCATAAGGTCTTGGCAACCTTCTATATGTAAATCCTGAAGCCCAGTGAGATACCCAATAGATGAAGACATTTCTTTTATAGCAGTGTAGGCAAAGTTAATGAATTTTAAAGATTCCATTGTACAATCAAACTCAGGGAAGTTTTGAAGGCTTATGCAACCTTCAAGGTAAAGTGTCTTTAAAGATTTCAACTTGAGCCTTCTGGGAAAAATCCTAAGGCTATTGCATTGATAGAGACTCAAAGAAACAAGATTATCAAGCAATCCAACTGAATGATGAACTTCAACTAAATTTGAGCAATTATCAAGAGTCAACTCCTTTAAATTTGGGTTCCTTGAAAGATCTGGAATGCTTGTTAGAAATTGACACTCAGAGAAATCCATAACTGTCAAGTTTTGAAAATTCTGTCAAGAAAAAAAACCAAAACAAAAATATAAGAATATATTAGTTTGAAGGAAATTTAAAACATTGTGTAAAGAAATAAATATTGAAAATTAGAATTGTACCTTCAATCCTTCTCCAAGCTCCTTGATGAGACTTTTATGCATTCTAAAAGCAATGAGTTTCTTTCCATGGAAATTGGAAGGTAGAGAATGTAGAGGATATTCAGGCCAATCAAGCACTCTTAGCTCATTAGAGAGATAAGTAGGTCCTCTTGAGAAGCGTGCATTACGGTTTATAAATAATCTAAGCTTTTTCATCTTCATGAACACCTCAGGATTCAAGTATATCTTGTCTTGTTCAGGCAAATCTATCAATATGCCTTCAATTTCATTTGTTCCCTAGCAAGAGCAAAGAATGCCTAAGTGTGCCAACAAAAGCAAAGAATGAAGTTCTACATAGTTCAACAATTGCAAAAATTATGTATTTTTTCTTATCAGAACACCATATGTATACATCACTATTTAAATTTGTAAAAATTTATAACGAAGAAACTTAAACTTCATTCATCTAAAAAAAACCCCTAATAGGTTTGATATGGCTAATGTTTCAATGTCCCTTTGTATTCTAATTCCATTTTCTTCTAAAACTTAAGCTTAAGCTTTCAAATGTATACAGTTTGATAAGACTAATGTTTCTGTGTCCCTTTGTATTTCTAATTCCATTTTCTTTTAAAACAAAACCCCTAATAGGTTCATTAGAAAAAAAAGACAAATAAAAAAACTAAAGCACATTTTATAGTGAATCTTACCGTATTTTCTTCAAGTACATAACGAACATCTTCATGAAACCATAACCTACTACGTCTGCCAGGCACTCTTGGTGACTCTTGTTGAACAACTTCTCTACCCATATCTTGTAACAAGTCATGCATGGTCAATATGTCATACTTATTAATACTTATGAGGCATTTGTCGATTAGCTTTTCGATACCATCATTTGGAAAGAAGCCACAACTATCCAATATTTTAGTGACATATCTTGCATCCTCTCCTTTGAAAAAACATGCAATATCAAGGAAAATATTTCTCTCATTTGACTCTAATCCATCATAACTTATTCTTAATTTTTCTTGAATATTTCCCTCTGGAATTCTTTTGTATTTTTCCAATACACTTTTCCAATAAGATATATCTCTACCATATAGATCCGAGCCCACCACTATTAAAGCGAGAGGAAGACCATCAGCATAGCTTAGTGCATCTTTTGTGAGTTCCACAAAATTGTCATTGGGTTTGTCACTTTTGAAGGCATTCTGGCAAAAGAGTCGAAGAGCTTCATTTTGATCCAATTCCTTCATGTTATATGTCAAATATATATCATGCATAGCTAGTAGATGTTTGTCCCTTGTTGTTATGATGATTCGACTTCCTAAACCAAACCAATCACATCTTTCACATAATTTTTCCAATTGTTCTGGCTGATCGACATCATCAAGAACTAAAAGAATCTTTTTACAACAAAGTCTTTCTTTTATCAAATTGATTCCTCGGTCAACATTGCCAACCTTCAAACTTGAGTCTCCTAGGTTCTTTGAAAGAACTGTCTCTTGCAATTGGATGAGACCGCCCTCTCGTTTTGAAGTTTCTCTAACATTTGCAAGAAAACAAGTACCTTCAAACTGATCAGCAATAAGATTATAGATAGCTTTGGCGATAGTTGTCTTACCAATTCCACCAACCCCGAAGATACCTATCATGCGTGTGTCATTCATCTCAATACCTAAAAGCATATTGATATCTTCTATACGAGACTCTATTCCCACTGGATATTTGGCAACATGTAAGTATGCACGATTTGCTATTCTTGAGACCTCTTGAACAATCTTGTGGATAAATTTAGATTCGTTCCTACCAATACAAAAGATTAAGAGAAATATTTGATGATCAGCTTTGTTCCTCACATGAAAAACATAAGAAGATGAACTTGGAACACTTGTAATTATCTCTCTTTTGATAAATGACAAGGGTATAGTACGAAGAAAGTAAAATGATATCCTTCCCTCCCTAGGTCACAATCCTTTTATGTGGCCACAAGTCCTCCCTAAATTAGATTTTTCACAATCTTTACATTTTTTATTAAGCTTCTTAACTCATTTTGATTCATTGTCGAACTCAATTTTGGCTTGCACGTTTTTATATATTGCTGTAAAATTAAGAAGATGTGTAAAGATATATGTAAATCTCCCAAAGCACAATTCATGCTGTCGTAAAAGATGTATTGGGATCAAATATAAAGAAAATAATTGGTGAAGAGACAATAGTGGTTAGAAGTACCCGTTCCTTCCTAAATGCCACCCGGACACATTGGCCACTTCTTTTAGGGCTGCCTTCCACCTCTGCAATTTCTCATCATCCTTGAACCTCTCTTCATGTTTAGCGAATGCTTCTCCAAAACTCTTTCTTTGATGTCGTACTATCGATGGATGCACTTTGTAAAATATTGGTAAAACCATTTGCTGCTTTACTTCCTTACATTCTACGATTTTCATCAGCTCATCTAAACACCACGTGGATGATGCATAGTTTTTAGAAAATATAATGATTGAAATCCTTGACTCTTCAATAGCCTTGGCAAGTGCTGGTGAAATCTCTTTTCCTCGTCTAAGCTCATCATCGATGTAAGTGTTAATTCCCTTTAGATGCAAAGCGTTATATAGATGTGCAGTGAAATTATTGCGGGTGTCTTCACCTCGAAAGCTTAAAAATACATCGTAACTCCATTGATGGGTGGAAGAGGAAGAGGGAGAGATTCCATCGAAGGCCATGAAAGTAGTCATTGCACATGTAAGGTTGAGTTCTACTTGCTAGATGTAGTTGGAGAATAACTCTTACTTAGAAATTAGGAGATCTCGATCTGGTCGAAACCGCGTTGCATCATTAAAAAAAACGAAAACGCACAAGTTGGTCAGATGCATTGGTGAAAGAATGATTGATGAGCAACTTCTTCACAGCCTATTGTTTTGAAAACTAGTTAATTGAAGTCAAACGTGATCATGCATGCCAGCTTCGTTTGAAAAAAGAACGTGTTGGTCAAAAGAAGGATGAGTAATATCTTTGGCAACTTCCTTTGCAGTATCTAATTGAATATATATATATATATATATATATATATATATATGAAATTAATTAGGATGCATTACACATGATCAGCTCCTCTATATATGCAGCTATCACAGCTCCTGCCTTTTCAAAGCAGAAAACTAAGCATTGATCAATGGGATTATGGGACCCAAAAAAATTGGTCTTTTAAAGCGGCTAGTTGGAATTTTCTATTTTAAAAGTCAAGCTAAACTTTTGGTGCATGCATATTTTCATATTCTACTTCAATTTTCTTTTCCCTCACTTTGCAAATCATTTTTCCAAAAAAAAAAAAAAAGGAGAATTAATACAAAATCTTGACTTAATTAAACATGCAAATAAATTTAGAACAACGTATATTGTTAACGTCGTGTTTTGTACGTCTTTGGGTCAGGTTCCAGCAATTCAGATCTTCTGAATTAGGCCTATGAAAATAGAGAAGAAAGACACTGGGAGATGGTGACCTTGGGGCCGGGAAGTCTCCAATGCGAAAGTTAGTAAAATATTTTGGAAGTTTGTAAATAATGAGAGAGTTTTCGGATCACAGAGTTTTCTCATACTTGGAAATTGGAGTCTGGGGGGACAGATCATGCCTGCCCCCATGGAGTCCAGTAAAGAGAGCATGTACACCACAGGGACAGGCATGATCTATCCCCCTCCCCCCCCCCCAGGCTCCCATTATAAATAGCAATTTCTAGGTACGTACGAGAAAGCTCTATGATTTCTAAACTCTCTCATTATTTACAAATTTTCAAAATATTTTACTAACTTTGGCATCTGAGATTCCCCGACCCCAAGGTCACCCTCTCCTAGTGTCTTTCTTCTCTATTTTCACAAGCCTAGTTCTGAAGACCTGAGTAGTTGGAACCTGACCCAAAAGGCGTACGAAACACGACGTTAACAATATAAATGGTTCCAAATTTCTTTGCTCGTTTAGTTAAGTCAAGATTTTGTAAGAATTCTCTTTTTTTCTTTTTGGAAAAATAATTCGCAGAGTGAGGGAAAAGAAAATTGAAGTAGATATGAAAATATCCATGCACCAAAAGTTTAGGTTGACTTTTTAAAATGAAAATTCCAACTGGCCGCTTTAAAAGACCTTTTTTTTTTTTTTTTTTTTGGGTCCCATAATCCCATTGATGAATGCTTAGTTTTCTGTTCTGAAAAGGCAGGAGCTGTGAAAGCTGCATATATAGAGGAGCTGATGATCATGTGTAATGCATTCTAATTAATTTCATATATATATATAAATATATATCTGTGTATATAATATATTCAATTAGATACTGCGAAGTTTGTTGCCAAAGATATTACTCATCCTTCGATCTTTAGACTAACACGTTCTTTTTTCAAACGAAGCTGGCATGCATGATCACGTTTGACTTCAATTAACTAGTTTTCAAAAGAATAGGTTGTGAAGAAGTTGCTCATCAATCATTCTTTCACCAATGCATCTAACCAACTTGCGTGTTTTCGTTTTTTTTAATGATGCAACGCGGTTTCGACCAGATCAAGATCTCCTAATTTCTAAGTAAGAGTCGTTCTCCAACTACATCTAGCAAGTAGAACTCAACCTTACATGTGCAATGACTACTTTCATGGCCTTCAATTTTCTTTTCCCTCACTTTGCCAATTATTTTTCCGACAAAAAGGGAGACTTCATACAAAATCTTGACTTAATTAAACAAGCAAAGAAATTTAGAACCATGTATATTGTTAACGTCATGTTTCGTACACCTTTAGGTTAGGTTCCAGCAACTCATGTCTTCAGAACTAGGCCTGTGAAAATCGAGAAGAAAGACATTGGGAATGGGTGACCTTGAAGCCGAGGAGTCTCCGATGCCAAAGTTAGTAGAGTATTTTGGAAGTTTGTAAATAATGAGAGAGTCTAGGGATTAGAGAGTTTTCTCATACTAGGAAATTGCTATTTATACCAGGAGCCTGGGGGGGACAGATCATGCCTATCCCCATGGAGTCCATACTCTCTTTACTGTTCCTTTTGTAACAGTTCTTTAATGCAGCGTGTTTTTACGACGGCATCATTAATGTGGCGTGTAGCTCAGGTAGTGGTGTCATTAAAGCAGCGTGGTTCCCCAATTTGCCTTACCCTGCCGGTATTCTTGGTGGTCCGTCGATTTCACTTTGTCAGAGGATCAAGGGTCCCCATTACTTCCTGCTCGTTTATGGGGACGGGTACTCAAGGGTTCGACGATGCAGTATGCTCCCACATGGGGGTTGCGTTCCAGGGGAGTCTACCCGTGGGCCGAGTCAAGGAATCTATTTGTTCTGGGCTGGGCCTTTGTTTATTATGCCCTTAGTTGCTTCTCACAGGCCCGTTGAGAAATGGGGAAAAAATCTCTTACAGTTATCCCATCAATTCTCATCGGACTCGTACGGTGGGAATTTTTTAATTTTAAACTCGCCTTGATGTCAAGATCGGGGGTTGCCCCGATGACGTGTATTTGGCTCCAAAGTCTGAGGTGGCCTCCTGTCGCTTGGCATCCCTAGTAACATTTCCCTTTATGTCCTTGTTGGCACGTCTCTCAATATTATGCTTGTATTTGATGGCATCTTTTCAATTGTGTCAGTTGGGGACGTCAGGCGGCTCTTCGCCTTCACGTCGCTTCGTGGTACGTGTTTTCTGGGATTCATAGCGTCTCGTACTCCTTCCTCCTGCCACGGGGTGTGGGAGATTAACCGTTGCCTTCTTCCTTTATAAGTGCAATTAGATCATGGTCTTGTCTCCTTTCTCCATATCGTAATCTTCTCGCCCTTCTTTTCTTCTAACTCCCATCATTTTCCCTTATACTCATTTCTCCTTTCTCTATTACTTTCTTCCCTCTCGTCAATGGCCCCTGAGAAATCCATCCAACCCACAACCTCCAGTGGGGGAGACACACCAAAAGTTGGCGACGCTGGATCGTCTTTCTTGGGCAGTACTTGCCACTCAAGCATCCAAGCTGCGATGCTGGCATCTTTGGTCCTTACCTACCAGGTCTCGGAAATAGAGATCTTCAAGGTCCCGTGTCCACGCAACGGTGCGGTCGATGCCAAGGGTCACTCTTCCAGAGTTGCTCTCTTTCCTTCCATGTTTACATGTGGCTTGATCCTCGACTGTCAACACTCATGCGAGCAAACTCTATAAAAAAATCTTCACCCCTTGTGCATACTCCATATAGTCTCACCCAAGTCTATCTCTCAATAGCATCCAACTCTTATCCATTGTATTTCTGTTACCCATCGGTTGTCTATCAAAAAAATCTAATTCATGGGATATACACTATCAAAAGTCTATTCATACTTGTTTACCATCTATTTTATAAGGTAGTTGGTCATATCTCATTCGAGATACTATCATCTATATCGCATATATACTCAGTCCAAAACTCTAATGTTAGTAAAAATTTCGCATTTCCCTATAATTCTTTAAGTATGCTAATCACGATAAGTAGTCGACCCTATTCATGAGCCGAGAAACTTATGGACCACATACCCGGAAACACTGCACTAAAATTTTGTTTGACTAATACAAGAGTTTAAATTGAATATATCTACCATATAGATGATAGAATCTCAAAGTGTCCACTTTGGACAATTCAAGGATTGTACCCAAACATTCCTTAAGTGTATTTTAAGTATTTTAATTATTAAGTGTATTTTAAGTATCTTAATTATTATGTATTTTAATATTAAGTGTATTTTAAATATTTTAATTACTAGGTGTATTTTAAGTATCTTGATTATTATGTATTTTAATGGTAAGTGTATTTTAAGTATTTTAATTATTTAATGTATTTTAAGTATCATAATTATTAAGTATTGTTATTTATTTGTTATCCAATAATTGTAATTTAGTAATTAAATTGTTTTTGGTGTTTAACGTTCGAACATGGAGAACCGTTCGAAATGTGATATTGTGATTGAACGGTACTAACCCAGAATACGAGCCAGAGAGGTAAACACAATCGCAAAACACAATCAGTCATCTCAAAAATCAATTCACAAGGAAGATAAATACACAAATACTTAGATTCGATGTTAAAAACTATAAGTTATGAAATCTAGACATACCTTGAGCTGTGCAAACTGAAATAACTCAATTAGCACCTGCAAAATGGTGTTTAACCAAATATTATCACTATAATGAAGAAAATGAGTTAATCTATATTGAAATCTAACAAAAAAACATACCTTGAATCAATATAGTGGTAATGTTTATAGATTTCGTGGAGAGAATGAAGGATTATGTAGAGAAAAATGGAGGATTGTGGAGAAAATGAGTGTTTTCCACATTGGTTGAAGAAGTGAGAAAATGAGAGAAGTGCGGCAGGCTGAGGGGTTTTGAAGGTTGCGTAGGTTTTAAAACTTGTTACAGCAACATTTTTCGTTGTAATAAGTTGTCTACATATTGAAACGGTGCCATTCTAATTAATAAACCACTTATTACAGTAGAATAAGTTGTCACTTGGGTCGTCGTATACCGTTCGAACGACAAGTTTTGGCATTCGAACATGAAAATTCAATGAGCACCAAAATTTTTCCGCTTACAAAAATTTCGCAGAAGTGTTCGAACGGGTAAAAATGGCGTTCGCACGATTTTCTATGTTTCATACACTTTCACGGGAGACAATCTGCCACTATTTTGTGGGCGTGAAAAATTCTACAAACTGTTCGAATGCTCTTCTTTATGTAAATTATTGTTCAATCATGTTACGTGTGGTCGAACGGTGTTATTGAACGTTTGAACATACTACAAATTGAAATAACTATGAGTATTAGTATTTGTTTAAGTATATAGCATAAGTATAATAACTATGAGTATTACTACTAGTTACTATACCATATTAGTTATATATAATTACTATAGTTATATATTAGTTAGTATACTATATTAGTTATATATACTATAGTTATATCTACTATAGAAATAATATAATATAGTTATACTATTGTTACTATAGTTATTATTATAATTTACAATATAATTAATATAGTTACTATTAGAAATTATGATAACTATTATTATAGTATGTCATTCAAATTTAAACAGCAAGATAAAAATAGTATAATAGTTACTATCAGAGCCATTAGCTATTATATTGGTGTTTATTGTTGTTATAATTTCTGTTGGTTTTATGGAATATTATTTTGCTCATAGTGCTGGTTATCGAGAGTTATATGATTTAATATGTACAGATTATAATACAAGACTTGAATTAAAAGTAATGATGGATGATATAAAAGATCTAAAGAGAAAAAAATAATTAATGAAACAAGATTATACATTAATAATGACTAAATATCACTTCATAAAAGACAAGCGGTAATAGAGGAATGGGAAAATCATTGCGAATTCTTAAGAAAAGAGATTAAAAGTATAAAATACCGTCTAAGTATTCTTGCTTTATAAAAAAGAAAATCATTGATACATATTTTTAACAAAGATAAGCTATAGAAAAAGCAAATGAAGTATATTGAGAAACTTGTGTTGGTAAGCCATGAAAACCCGTTGCTTAACCCGTTTATGATGGAGAGCTTTAAGGATGGTCCTGGTAGTGTTCCTCAAGATCTGAATCTACTTATTTATCTTTGAATATAGGAAATATTTGCCTTAAAAACTTGTTTCAATGAATTCTTTATTTAAATCCAACAAATCCACCACTAGTATTCTCATAGAACCTAATAATATCAATCAAAAAGATTATAGTATAATAGATATAGAAAAAAATCGACAAGATTGGACAATTCCTAATGTTCCAAAAAATCAAATATACAAACAATCCGTTTTTTCTTCTAAATTATCATTTCTTACTAATTATACTATTAAAACAGTAGAAAAAACCATTAGTTTAAATAATGATTATGAATCCTTACAAGTATTAACAAAAGAAGCTATTAAACATCATAAAGAACATAAAATCACTCACTAGAAACGGATTAAATACCTTAGTATTCCTCTGTCTAAGAGATGGGAAATACTATAATTTTCATGATTCAGTACTTGGCATGGTAGAATCAAGCTTGTTCCAAGGCCCAGTTTATTTTAATTGTTATCCTAATTACTCTCTTTAATTATTTGATATTAATATCCTACTTTAACATTAAATATTAAAACAAGCGGTTATCATATGATGAAAGGATCACATCATTTAACAATAGTATATAAGATCCATTATAAACTGATGAAAATAACATTAGAGCCACAAGCTCTTATTACCAGTCCAAAAGAATATACATTATTATTACAATATAGTACACAAAATTTTAGTGTACAAATTCTTAAACAAATTAATTGGAATCAAATTACTCCCCCTAATGAATGACAATTAGAAAATATCACTCCATTATTAATTGTTATCCTAATTACTCTCTTTAATTATTTGATATTAATATCCTACTTTAACATTAAATATTAAAACAAGCGGTTATCATATGATGAAAGGATCACATCATTTAACAATAGTATATAAGATCCATTATAAACTGATGAAAATAACATTAGAGCCACAAGCTCTTATTACCAGTCCAAAAGAATATACATTATTATTACAATATAGTACACAAAATTTTAGTGTACAAATTCTTAAACAAATTAATTGGAATCAAATTACTCCCCCTAATGAATGACAATTAGAAAATATCACTCCATTACCTAAAATAGAAAACAATTCTAAAGATGATCTAGAATACATAGATAAAAAATGGATGGAACCGTCCAAATTGTTTTTCAACCTTTTAGAAGATCGCCTTCACTTCATTCTTCTCCAGTACCTTTTAGTTATCATTCACCCAGATCTATTCTTACTTCAATTTCTCGGAATAGATCTTAAAATTTTGACACCAGATCCCAGAATCTAGACACACAGATCAGACGAGTTATTCCTGAAAATATTATTGATACACCAATATATACTGTTAATCATCCAGATATAGCATCCACCTCTCATAATCCCGAACAAGTAAAAGAACTTTCTTCTCTAACATATTCACAAATAGTTGGAGATGATGCTCAAATATACACTTTGAGTAAAGAAGAATTTCAAATTAATAAAGAATATCTCAAACAAGATTATATGAAAAAATAAAATAATCAGAAAAGATTAGTATTTTTCTCAACTTTTACAAAAATAGAGAGAGATTATATTCAAGAAAAATATTATGAGTACTTAGAAAGAATACAAATTAATATACCTTTCTTTACATGGTTTGAGATCTATAAATCAAACCAATTATCAACCATAAACAGAACTACTAACCAATGGATTAAAGAAGAAAATAATCAAATCGTTTATGAAAAATACACCATTGTGAAGCCATTAAGTACAATCAAAGTACTCAAATATTAGTTTCATCAATAAAAAAATATATTACTACAACAAAAAGTAAAAACACTGATAATATAATCCAACAATTAGAGAGAATTGAAACCTAACTATCTCCTATTAATTCTATTATTAAAGAAGCAAAAGAAACCCCTTTATTTTTTCCCCATGAAATCTCATCTCATATAAAAACTATTTTTTCTTAAAACAAAAATGATTTATTAGAACAAATTTGTAATAAATTAGAAAAATTAAATATTACTAATATCACATCTATTTCAAAACAACATCATATTAATGTATTAAGTAAGACAGACTTGCCTGCATTATCTGATTATGAAATTAGTAATATTGAAAACTAATTTAAAATCTAGATTTAAAAATAAATAAGATTAGAGGAGATCATGTTAATAGTTTTTCGGCAAAGGATTCTAAACATCATGTTTCTATTACTTGTAATTGGTATCCGAGGCCTACTCCATTGGATATGCAATTCAGAGAAAGAGAACATATAGTAAGATCTGCTTTTTCACCAGATGTATTATATGAATGGAATATAGATGGATTATCCGAACATGAAATATTAAATCATTTCCAAAAAATGATTATGGTTGCTAATGTTTATAAAATTAATAGAAAAATTGATCATCAAGTAGCTCATATTACTCATATTATTGTTACAGGTTTTACTAGCCAATTAAAAGGCTGGTGGGATCATTATCTTTCACATTAACAAAGAATAAAAATATTAACCCAATGTAAACATGATGAAAATATGCAAATCATTAAAACAGAAGATGGTCAACCATTAGAAGACGTTATTAATACTTTAATATTTGTATTAACCAAGCATTTTGTTGGTGATCATATTCAATTTAAAGAAAGAACTAGTGACTTATTAATTAATTTAATATGTCCTCAATTATCTGATTTTCGTTGTATAAAGATATATTTTCAACTAAAGTTATGATCATAAATGACTGCCAATAATTTTACTGGAAGGAAAAGTTCATAGCCGGACTTTCATATTATTTCGCCCAAAAGGTACGAGAATCATTAGTAAAACCTGATTGTACTATTGATTTTCTTAATCTCACATATGGTGGTATGATAACTACTATTAATAGAACTGGTTTAATTATGTGTAATGATCTAATATTAGAAAAGTAAATGGATAAAGAAAAAAAATTTGCTAAGAAAAAATTAGGTACATTGTGTAAACAGTTTGGTTATACTCAATTATTAGCTCCTTGAAGAAGACATAAAAAAGGAAAAAGAATTTATAAAAATTATTTCAACAAAAAACGAAAATATAAAAGACCTTATAAAAAAAATAAAAGATAAACAAATATATAATAAACCAATACAAAATACAAAAATATTATAATAAAAAAATAAATTGTTTGTTATAAATGTGGAAGAATTGGACATTACAAGTCAAATTGTAAGGTCAAACAACAGATTAATGAATTAGATATATCTAAAACATTAAAAGAAAAATTATTAAACATCTTTAAAATACATTCAAGTGAGGAAGAGGAAGCTCTTCAGAAGGAGAAGAAATCTATCAATTAAAAGAATAAAACTTTTTAGAACAATCTTCTGATAGTGAATCAGAAGAAGATGAGGTACATGTATGTAATTACTTAAATAAGAATAATTGTATTTGTAATAAAACCATTAATGTTGTAACACCCCGTATTTTAGTGTATTTTTATTGAATGAATTATTTTTATGGATTCAAAAATTTATTCTCTTATTTTAAAATTATTGGATTTTAATTAGGTTATTTTTAGGATTTTAATTTAGAAAATTATGATTTTATGTGAGTATTTTTGGGTGCGTGTGTATCACGACCCCAAGCCGAGATGGGGCATTATCTCGGTGGAGCTCCTCTAGTTACTCGGGAGCGGAATAAACTGAGTAACGTCCCCTGGATTGTCGCTGGGCGACAATGGGATCGGACGAGAGATTCGTGCCGACTCCGTGGTCCTTCTGCTGGCGGAGACTAGAGGATACTTGGCTACGTACGTGCTGGGCGCGGAACTGGGCATCGCACGTTGCGTAGTGGGATTTTTATGTGCTTTCTTAATATTTATTTATTGTTATGCATTTAAATTTCTTTTAATATTTAATTAATTATTGTGGGATTTAATTATTTCAATTTCACTTTACCATTACGTTTAAATTATTTTATTTAACTTATGGTTTTGAAATCGTTTCCGTTGGATCATTTTTGTGACCCAAGTTATGAGGATTGGATCTCATTTCTTTCCCTACATTTTTTCTTTTCCTCTTTTCTTTTCCTTTTCCTTTTCTTTTTCTTCTTCTCTTTTCTTTTTCTTTTTCTTCTTCTTTCCCTCCCTTCCCGCGCGAGCTCTCTCTCTCCTTCTCTCCGTCCGAACCTTCCCTCCCCCAGCCCGCCGCCGTCCGCCTGCAGTGGTCGACACCGCCCAGCTCCCCAGCCTCCCCAGCTGCCGACGAACACTTCCCTCCAATCTCAGCCTCCCTTGTGCCGCCGTTAGCCACCACGAAGCCATTGAAGCTGCGGCACTCTTTCCACCGTTGCGCCGCTGTCGCGCCACCACCGGCCACCATCTCTTCACCACTTTATCCCCGACCTCCCAGCTACCCAATGGACCCAACCCCAGCTCCGATCCGTCACCGGTGAAGCCCCACCAAGTCCATTTTCGATTTGTACATTTTTGGCCTAAAATCACCCCTTGCGCCGCCACCCACGGCAAACCACCACCACCATTGGCTTCACCGACCTCTCTAGACCCTACCCTACCATTTTTGGGTCTTCGTTTGTCTCCGTTGAAAAGTTGGTATTTGTGACCCACGGCCAGAGTGTATTTTACATTGTGGTGTTGCTCAGACTTCGCCTTTTTCAACTTCGTAATCCTCCGGAAATTACTATATTGCACTGTAAGTACTTCTCCAAAGAATTCTTGTGAATTTAATGTATTTTTGCACTAACGCATTTCACTGTATTTAATCTACTGTTTGGTTTTGCCGGACTGAGTCCGAGGAGTACGTGAGTCAGATGGTTTGGTGATTTGAGTTGTTTGATTGGATTTGATGGGACTATTTATTGATAGACGTTGGATTGGTGTTGGTACATGTACATCTCATTATTTCATGCATGATCATGTTTGTAAAGAAAACTGGGTTTTCGTATAGTGCATTCATGCTCATGTGTGATTTGGAAAGTTATGATTTTATGTGAGAATATTTTTGGGTGCGTGTGTATCACGACCCCAAGCTGAGATGGGACATTATCTCGGTGGAGCTCCTCTGGTTACTCGAGAGCGGAATAAACTGAGTAACGTCCACTGGATTGTCGCCGGGGACAATGGGATCGGACGAGAGATTTGTGCCAACTCCGTGGTCCTTCTGCTGGCGGGGACTAGAGGATTCTTGGCTACGTACGCGCTGGGCGCAGAACTGGGCATCGCTCGTTGCGTAGTGGGTGCTTGGCTACATACGCGCTGGGCGCGGAACCGAGCATCGCTACGAAGCCAGGACGTGCGGATGGTCCCTAGGGGAGGCCATGGTGCATAGGTTAATAATGGATTAATTGGCTATTTTCTAGGAAAATAGTGTGCGTGGATTTTGTGTAAATCATTTTCTGGGAAAATGTTTTACGGATATTTGGGCCAATGAGATTTTGGCGTGTGTTGGAAAATTATCATTTTCAGGGAAAATAATGTTTTGAGGAAAAATGCATATTTCATCATATGCATGCATGTTGGTCGCATTAAATGCATTTTATTTCCTGAGGATTATTTGGGTCATACTTACCTGCAGTACCATTCTGTGGTAACGCAGATGAGGAGGAGGAGGGCGAGCCTGAGGAGACGACTCCGCCCGAGGAGTGATCTGGGATCACTGGCTTTATTATTTTGTTTTGCTTATTGTATTTTGGGACATATGTTAAACTTTATTTTGGGATGACTGTATAACTGTTTTTAAACAGCTACTGATATTTAAATTGTATTTTAAATTCTGGTACTTAGTTGACTATCCGCTGCATTATTTTATTTGTACACCGTTGCATGTACACACACTGGCACTTCGTTGGGATGTGTGACCGTTTGTCACCATTCTGGTGTCTCGATCCCCGTGTATTTATAAAAGGGGGATTGGAGGCGCCACAAATGTACTCTCAAAACATGAAGATATTATATTAGAATTAATTGACAAAATTAATGATCCATAAGAAAGAAAAGATTATTTGGTAAAATTAAAAGATACTCTTACTAATCAAACCACTTCAACACCTTATAATTTTTCAGAAATAATATACTACAAAAAAATGGCCATTTGCTGGCATTTATACTAATGGCGTTTATGTAAATGTCAGTAAAAGTAGTGATTTGCCGACATATTGTTTATGCGCCGATAATTAGCGGCACATATGCCTATACGCCGGTACTTAAATATACATTTGTCAGCATTTGCATAAACGTCGACAAATTAGAGATGATTTAGCAGTATTTATTAGGGGTGCTACCCGCATGGTGCGGGGTGGGGGCACCCCCTCCCCGCCCACCGCCCCGCACCATGCGGGTGTTGGGGGTTTTTCCCCCGCCCCGATGCCGGGGGGCGGGGAAAAAACCCCCATCCCCCCTGCCCCCCGCCATTATGTTAAAAAAAAAAATTGGTCTAAAAATATTTTTTTAGACTAAAATTATAATATAATTTAAATAATAAATTAAAATTTATAAATATAAAAAAATGTAAACTCATTAGAGTTAGATTTTGGATTGATTTGGCCTCCTAGGCCAATCTTTATATAAGAGGTCAAGGCAATACAATAGTCCAATGTTTTGAATACCGTACCGGATGGCGTACCGGTCAAGGCACTGGAACGAAATATTTCGGTACCAGTACCGTTTCGTGTACCGTTTCGGGATAGTCGATATATGAATAAATTATATATATAAATATATATAACAATTATATTCTAAAATAATAGTTTATATATGAATAAATTATATATAAATACATACATATATATAAATTATAAATAGTCTAGTCTAAATTGGGGGTCAAAAAATGAACTTGTAGTTTGAAAAAAAAAAAAAAAAAAAAATGAAGGCCGAAATATCGGCCGGTACAGGCCGAAATTTAGGCCGATACAGGCCGAAATTTAGGCCGAAACGGCCGGTATTTAAGCCGGTACGAAATACAGGTAGTATCTATACCGGCCTAATGGCCGGTACGGCAAATATCGGCCGTACCGGCCGGTACGAAACGATTTTTAAAACATTGCAATAGTCATCCTTAAGCAATGGGAGACTTATAGTCATTCTTAAGCAATGTGAGACTTACTACTAAGTCCCACATTGCTTAAGGATGACTATTGTATTGCATTGGCCTCCTATATAAATATTGGCCTAGGAGGTCAAAACAATCCAATGACTTGAATATAATTTTAAATCTTTTATAAATTGTGTATATCTATATACAATATATTTATTTAATATATATAAATAAATTTTTTTTTTAATGTGGGGCGGGGCGGAGTGGGTTAGCCCGCCCGCCCATGCGGGGGCGCCCCGCTGCCCACCCCTAGTATTTATATTAGTGGTTCTTATAGATATGCCAAAAAATAAAAATTTATCAACGTTTCATTTTTACGCCGGTAATTAAATATACATTTGTCAGCATTTGCGTAAACGTCTATAAAGTAGAGCGGATTTAGCGGCATTTATATTAGCAGTGCTTATAGATATGCCAAAAAAATCGAAATTTAATGACGTTTTACGCCGGTAATTAAATATACATTTGTCAGCATTTGCATAAACGTCAATAAAGTAGAGCGGATTTAGCATCGTTTATATTAGCAACGCTTATAGATATGCCGAAAACATAGAAACTTATCACCGTTTCATTTTTATGCAGGTAATTAAATATACATTTATCGGCGTTTGCATAAATGTTAATAAAGTAGAGAGAATTAAGCGGCGTTTATATTATAGACACTTATAGATATGTCGAAAAAATAAAAATTTATCGACGTCTCATTTGTCATGCCGATAATTAAATATATATTTGTCTGCATTTGCATAAACGTCAATAAAGTAGAGCGGATTTAGCATCGTTTATATTAGCAACGCTTATAGATATGCCGAAAACATAGAAACTTATCACCGTTTCATTTTTATGCGGGTAATTAAATATACATTTATCGGCGTTTGCATAAATGTTAATAAAGTAGAGAGAATTAAGCGGCGTTTATATTATAGACGCTTATAGATATGCCGAAAAAATAAAAATTTATCGACGTCTCATTTGTCATGCCGATAATTAAATATATATTTGTCTGCATTTACATAAACGTCAATAAAGTAAAGAACACCAAACCGCGATCTATAATTTTTTTTTTTTAGGTTATTATATATGGGATATCTATTTGATATTTATTTGGTAAATTTCGAATAGGTCACGGGCTCAAAAATTTTATTACGACGGGGCTCGAAAAATTTACAAGACGAGATTTGGTTAGTTTAGAATTTGAGTTGATACCCATTAATATTTATTAAATGCTTGATTCAGAAAATTTCAAACAAGCGGAATAGATTATGGATTATGCTAACCAGACCAACCCACTTGTTAATTCTACACAATATTCATAGACGTAGGCCCAAACACTTAGAAATGGCTCAAAAAGCCCAAGCCGTGGGAACCAAGAATCGGACTCCACGCCATGTACGTCTCCACGTTCATGCATGTACGTCTCTTCCGTTTGTTTCTCTAGGGTTTTTATCGAGCCTTTTTTTTTTTTTATTCTATTCGTTACACACACATGACCCTCCCGTAAATCACCTTCAACCTAAGAACCACCTGCCGCCGCCTGAGTTGCAGTGAGCTGCCAAGCACTGCCCAAGCCCCACGTCGAGCTAGCCACCCTCTTCTGCGAACGGAGTGTGCACCGCAGCCACTGTCCAGCCGTAAAACAGAGTGTACGTGCACCGCGGCCTCTGCCCAGCGTTGCACCGCGGCCTCTTCCCACGTCCAAACTCTAGCCCAGTTGCACTGCGGCCTCTACCTAGGACCACCGTAGACCCACGCCACCGGCCCAGCACCGCCCAACACCACCCCAGCACCGCCCAACACTCCTCTGTTTCCCTCACCAAAAACAGAGTGTGCATTGCACACCGTGAGACACAAACCAGCCACCCCACGCCGCCAGCCACCTGCACAGAGATCACCGCCGGTCACCTTCAAGCCACCCCCAAGCCGCCGTGTTCCTCTCGGTAAGCCACGGTCTCCTCTCCGTCTCTCTCTCTCTTTCTCCCACCACGTTTATCTCTCTCTCTCTCTCATCACTCTCTTTCTCTCTCACCCCCACAGTGCGCTGCCGCCGCTCCCAGCAGCGCCGCCGTCGAAATTCACCTGCCACCGCTCGTGCTCCTTGCGGGAAGCCTCTGCCGCGCAACCTCATGTGCTACGTACAGGAAATGCTAATTTATTTTTTTTTTTTTAACTTAGTGATTAAAGAATTATTTTTTAATGATATTGTGAATTATTTTTTAAAATATTTAAATATATTAAAAAATTGAATGAAAATAAATCAGAAAAAATAAGAAAACATTTTTTATCTTTTCGAGACATCCTCGGGCTACATCCCTCGGGAGATGTAGTACTACCTTTCAAATAAAAAGTCTTGTTTTCGTAAAGCATGATACATAAACAAAAAATGCATGATATTACATTTATGCTCAGTGAATTATAAGCCGCATAATCGTTCCCAACGTGTGGTTTTGGTTGGGCTTCATTTAATGATGGGCCTTGTTCATTTTGATTGAGCTTGATGCTAAGAACAACTTATCATTTATGTGGGCCTTTGCCGTTGTGATGCGCACACTTTTCTTGAGATGCAGTGATTCATTTGCAATAATTCCCTTCGATATAAATAGTATATATTGTAGGTCTTGTAGCTAGATCAGTTGCAGTTATTAATTTTGACAATCTCAATTCACTTTCTTTTTTCTTAACAGGTCCATATTAATCTTAATATAACTTTATTTCTTAGCTTCCCAACTACACTATCATTTGACTCAATAGCAATATGGACAAAACCAGTTGGATGACAATGCGTCGAAATATGAAAGAATATGTTGATGGTGTTAATGAGTTTTTAAAGTTTGCAAGTGACAACATGGGTATTGATGGGCTAATCTGTTGCCCATGTAAAAAGTGTTGTTTGTCTAAGTATTTCAAGGTCGATATGGTGCACGACCACTTGATTTATTATGGAATTTGTCAGGGTTACACAGTTTGGCACGCTCATGGTGAGAAGGTAAATTCGATGCCTAATGTTGGTACTAATACCCCCATCAATGATGAGCAAAGCCAAGAAGGACCTAGTGAGATGCATACAATGTTGCAAGATGTTTTTCCTATGTTTGTACCTGGAGTAGTTGGAGGTGGGTTTGAAATGGGTGTGGAAGCTGAAGTGGTAGATGAAAATTCTCAAGGTCCCAATGAGGGTGTTCAAAAGTTTTATAACATGTTGAAAGATGTTGATGAGCCATTATATGAAGGGTGTACAAAACATAGTAGGTTTAGCACTATTGTATGTTTGTGGAATATGAAATGTTTAGGCGGATGGAGTAATAATATCTTTGCAGAGCTTCTTGAATTTCTAAATGAGTTACTTCCATCGGGAGCATCGTTACCTAAAAATACATATGAGGCTAAAAAGTACATGAGTGACTTAGAGCTTGAATGCGTAAAAATCCCAGTATGTCCTAACGGTTGTATGTTACTTTGGAAGAATAATGAAATTAGAGAAACATGTATGTTTTGCCAAACTTCAAAATGGAAGCAAAATACTGATATAGATGGAAGGAATAAAAGAAGCCCAGCAAACCAGAATGTCATGGGCGAGTGCGTGGTTTAGGTTTTGGGCAAACCACAAAAAGGGGGTGCAGCACGCATTCAACATCTACATCAACATCTAATAACATTAGCCAAATTGCCGAGATGCAATCGGCGATGGAGATGATGCAGAACGAGTTAAATGTGTTAAAAAACATGTTTTATGGCTACATTCCAGCACAGGTTACTAAAAAAAGTAGTTTCATATGAACTAGGTTCAGTTTTATTTATTATAAGTAATTTTATGCATTTATCTTTGATATCATCATTGAATATTGTATGCAGATTGAAGGGAGAAATCCTTTGGAAGGAATATCTCCAAATGAACTTCAGAAATTACTCGCACCAAATCAATCAGGTGATTTTTATGTTTTGCAACATAACTAAGAGAAAACATTGCCTGCAATTAACATGTCAACTTTATTGCTGATCTGGATTATTTTATATGATATAAATGAGTTTGTGCTATGAATTACTTATTGAATGTATGCATATTATTTTGTAGGTACCATTCATAATGAGAATGGAGAAAATAGGAATGACGATGTAGAGGACCACAATGAAAATGAAGAAGAAGTGGAAGAGGATGATGATGATAACGAGGGAGATGACATGGCTGATGATGATGGATATGATTGATTTCTAAAAGTTTTCAATTGTCGTTTATTGAATTTTTGCATTTGAATTCTTTACTGATTTAAACTATGTTATTGACAAGTGTTTAGATCTTCTCAGCTACTCTCTCATCAAGACAGTGCATCACCTTTTTTCTTTTTTTCTCTCTCTTTTTTTACAATTTTTCCTTAGTCATTACTATTTTCCACATGTTTCTCTCAAATTTAAAACTATTCCCGCTTAATCCAAAACAATAAAATAATCATGTAGCCCAAAACCCTATTAAAAGTGAGTTAGTCGGAACAATAAAAGATTGTTGATTGTTGATTAAAGGCTGGCTTACGTGAAGGGGAAAAAAAACAAGAAGCACATATCTCGCTACACTCACACACGAAAAAGGTAAAAATGAACTTTAACTAAAGTAAGAAATAAGAATAATCCCGTAAAAATGAAGATGATCAATTCCTTTAAAATTTACATTTAAAGTTAAAAATGAGTGCATACCTCGTTGGTAAAGATGATTTACAAATGTAATTGTGTAGTACGTATAAGTTACAAAATTATTTTATAAATTATACTACAATATGAAAGTCGATAGATATAGGAAATTAAGTAATGTGTGTGTGTATATATATATATATATATATATATCTATATATGGTATTAGAGTATTGGTATTTGAATGCTTTGACATCACACACAATCTACATAGCATAATTTGATTTGTAAGAATCAAATTTTAAATTTATTTTCTAAATCAAGTTATGTCATATAGATGGTTATGTGGTATAAATGCTTTCAAATATAATTTTCTTATTGTATTATCAATAAGAGTAAAGTATCAAGTTAATAGTTAAATTATGGTTATAAAATGAATAGTATTAAACTTATAAACTCTAATCGATATAGTTCACGTTGCTTGAAATTGAAAATTATTGTGTATATGCTATAATTAAAGGAAACAGATGCTATGCCGCCTGAGTTTGCCATTCTAATTTGAATACTAATATATTTATTATTTTTTTTAAAAAAATCCTAATAGTTAAGGAAGTAACTATTAGTGAATTGATGTATTTTAAAAAAACATTTTAAATATATTTAAAAAAAGAAAAAATTCAAAAAGCGCAAAAGCACAAGGAACACGCCAAGCGATACACGCTGGGCAGCATAGTAACACTATCCATAATTGGGATATGGTTTTGGAACTACTAATTAATTATAGTATAAGCAATTAAGTATCATGATCTAACTATTAATTATAATTACTCTAAGACATAAACTAGTATATATATTGGTATAAGTTATTTTTAAGTATGTCATTAAAGAACATTTAGCAATTACTCTATGATATACACTAGCGCATAATATATTATGACATAATTACTAACGCATCTACAAGCTGTATAGTTGAACATAGGTTATATACTTCAATATAAGTATATGCTATACATATATATATGATTACTATATAAATTAATTCTATAGAGTTAATACCTACTTTAGATTTGAAGAACCGATACTGCATCGGTTACATCCCTAAATCGATACTTCCGATTTTATCCGTTTCAGTCCCGTTCAGTTTTATTTTTGTAGTTTTAGTATAGTATTAGTGGATTATATAGTGATATAGTATTAGTATAACTATTAATACTACAGTGATTTGTATAGTTATTTATATTTAGTGGATTACTAAGAGTATTAATTAGTATTAGTATATATATAATATATAATAATATCATATAGTGATATAGTATTTGATTATGTATGTTAGTGATAATGTGCTAGTGATAATATGTTAGTGTCTAACTTATTTATATATAAGAATAAATATTTTAGTGATAATACGCTTGGCTACATATACGTTTGTGGAATATGATGATTACATATATATATATATACTTTTTATATGAATGTACATAATCAAATGAATAGAAATGTATTTATCAAAAAGAATATATATTATAATTTATTATGCTATAAAACTTATTTATCCTTAATATATATATAATTTATATTAATGACATATGATCAAATGTTCAACTTTAAGATTAAAAAATTATATTAAATGTTATATTAAGATTTATAAGATTAATTTTATGTTATATTAAATATTATATTAATTTTATATTATTATTATTATTATTATTTATGAATACTAGGATTTTAAAATTTAATATTATATTAATTAAAATTTAGTATATAATATAAATTATATATAAAAATTCTGTATAATATAAAAAATCATATAAAACATATTTTATATAATATGATAAACTAATATATATATATATATATATGAACCGGTCTGGTGTTTGAAAATGGAAAAGCGAAATTAGACCGTTTTGACCGGTTTTGAAAAAAATGAAACCAATACCGGGCCGAACCGATTTTGAATCAGATTGAATCCATTGGTTCGGTCTGATTCACCAGTTTACCGGTTTCTTTTTTCCTACCTAGACCCAATAAAAAGTTAAAAAGAAAATAAAAATTTAAAAACTCATTATTCTATTTTATATATTTTTTTCAACCATTTTCTCATGTTTTGCAAAGTTTTTATCATGAGTGTTTTTTATTGGTGTTGATCAAATATACTTTTTGTGGTCCATCAGACACAAAAAGATTACACAAAAATCATTTTAAAAATTGATGTGGTTTTATGTGGTCTGTCAGATATACTTTACAATCTAATGAATCACATCAATTTATAAAAATACTCTTATATAATCCTTTTGTGATTAGAGTATTTTTTTATTATAAGTTTTTCATATTTTACAGATAAATGTTTGAAATATATATATTAAAAAAAAATAAGTGCGACATATTTTAGTTTTAAAAGTTGGCAGCAAGTTGGCAACTAGCGCTAATTTTCATTAGCTAATTTTCACCTTGGCGCCGAATACTGGCTCCAAACAAAATCTTCAAAGGTGGGGGGCGTGCGGCAGTAGTGGAGATGGGAAGGCTGTTGGGCGGTTCAAGCACTACGAGCATAAATACAGCGGTGTAGAACAGCCAAGAATGGCGCCGTCCAATGTTCTTCTAAAACCCAAGAAGCACCGACGAAGAACTTTGAAGAAGTGAAAAGCTTCGTCAATGGCGTACTTGCTCTCCGTAATTTTCTTTTCGCCTCTATGTAATCCATGAATCCAACATCAGGTAAAAAAGTTAATACTCTTTAGTACCGAAGCACTCTTTCAAAAGTTCCTCTCTCAGACCCCTGTTTGGTTGCTGAGAAAATGTCAGGAAAGAAAACTTTCGAGTCTTCAAGGAAAAAATAAAAGAAAGGACAAACTTTTCAATGTCTTCGAGAGGTAAAAGGCCTGCTTGCCTGAAAAAGAATTCAGCCAAGTTACAGCTACATTACTATGCTGGGTTGGGTTTTTTTTTTTCCCTTGAAACCGATGTCAAACAAACATACTTGGAATTTTTCCTTTTTATTTTCTTCAAATTTTCTCGGGAACCGAACTGGTGGAAAGAATGAGAACCGACTCATTCGGATGGTGTATTTATTTCTGGGCTCTTTTCTAATGCTTATTTTAGCACCCATTGGATTGATAATTGTGGTCGCTGCCCACGTCAAATTTCTCTACACTCCGTGATCACGTTTGTTTTACAGAGTACTTTTTCTTTTTTTTGGGTGAAGTTTTATTCATGGTTTTACTCCACCTATATATATATATATACTAGAGGAAAAAAAATATCATGTACTTAGTTGTGTGTCCTTTATACAATAGGAATACGATATTTTTTTGGCTGCAAACTATCATATTTAACAAAGAAAGAAAATGAAAGAATACCAAAACTTATGCTCCAACTCAAAGGAAAACGACAAAGATTTCACTGCTGTTGAAGCCATTACTGTATGGCAGAACGAAGAACATGGTTTGTGACAAGATTGCAGTGTTCAAGCTTCAGATTTGTCATTGGTGAAGTATCACGCCTCGGAAAATGGGGCAAATATAATATGTAGGAGGACTGCAACGTTCCTCAGAACCTATTCTGAATGAGGATGAACCTCCACATGAAATTCTTATAGGTTCAAGTACCCTCCAGACACGAGTATGTATTCGATACAAGGAGTAAAAGAATTCCTCTGTTTCTGTATTAATAAAAAGTTCTCACTTACATGGAACCTTAATCTGATTGATCATCATATCTTCAAATTGACCAAGGTTTAAACTTTTACAGTTTTTACAATTTTACCTTGCAACTTAGCAAAGTCTCTCCTCTATTTTTTTATTGTTTTTTCTTAATGAAACCCCCAGGACCCCTGCCTCCAGCTTCACTTTCTCCCAGGCGCTCCCAGTCCGTCCTCTCTTTTCTCCAAACGTGTATATGAGAGATTATTTAGCTTCGAGGATGGGAAAGACAGCAGCATGTGAGGGCAGGACGCTTGGCCTCAAGATCTCCATTCAGGCTGCAGTTACGTGCAACCTGCTTTGCTACGGGTACGGGTCCTGCTACGGGTATTGCTCTGGTTGCTCTGCTGTATTATTTTGGATTTTTGTGATTTGGTTGTGGTCCTGCTACGGGTCCCTGTGCTGCCGTCCTCTGTGTTGTAGTATATTGTTGTGGTGCTGCACTCTTGTGTTGCAGTTTGTGGTGTAGCAGATGCTGGATTATCGGTGCTGCCTTCTTGTGGTGCTTCACCATCCTTAACATGGATTTATATATATACTGCCTCCATGTTTGGCTTTGTGAATATTCTTTTAAATTGGTCTTCACAACATTTTTTTCAGTGATATTGATGAGTACTCATCATGATGTAGTACCGGTTTCTTTTATAGATAGCACATAGGTCCTACTTCTGCAGCATATAAACTTGGGGAGTTTTAATGCATTATTGCTCTAGGGCTGGATTGCCTAACTTGAGCATGATCTCGTGGAAGATGTGGGACGGGTTGCATATTCTTTGTTGATGGGTGTAAGCACAAATATAAATAATAAGTGACGTGTGGATTTTATCTCCTTGATGCTGGAGGATTTGAGTCAGATGATGCTGAGTTGTCAGACTGCACGTTGATTGCACTGAAATACTTAGAGGTGGCAGATCAGCGCAAAGAGGACAGGAAATCATGATCTTTCTTTGATTGGAGCAGTTTTAGTCACGTTTCGATATTTTGGCTATAATTTTGGTCACGAGTATCAAAATCGCGCATATGACCCCAATTCGAAAAGCTCTTTTCGGCGCATACGTCATGGGCACCTATGTTGGGACCCCATGTCAAATTGCCCCTAAAGTAGCCACCCATGCCCTAGCCATGGTGTGGAGAGATCCCGTGGCTAGCCCTCACCCAAGCTTTGGTGCGTGGGGAACCCACCATGGGGAACCTAACACACGGGCTGGAGAGGTTAGTGGGCAGCAGCCCACACGCACAGCCTTGCATGCGCTGCCCACACGCACAGCCTTGCATGCACTGCCCACACGCACAGCCAGGCATGCAACACAGCCCACACGCATGCGCAGCCATGCAGGCCACCCAGCGCGCAGGCGCGACCATGAAGGCCACTCAGCGCGCAGGCACAGCCATGCAGGCTGCCTAGCACGCATGCACATCCAAGCAGGCCAACCCGTGCAGGCTAGCGAGGTTAGTGTGCCAAGGTCAGCGCGCACAGCCAGGCGCGCGGCACAACACGCACGCGCAGGCCAACCCGCGCGCGCAACCAGGCACACAACAAGGGCCATGCGCATGGCATGGGGCGCGACAGCACGCCGCGCGTGCACACGCCATTCAGTGCGCAGGCCCCTGCGCACGCTAAGGAGCCGCAAGGCCCTGGGCGCGCCCAGGTGCCACAGGGCCATGCGCACACCCTTGTGCAGCATGGCCAACCCTGCCAGCCCAGTCAGCCCAGTCTGGCTAACCAGCGCCCACAGCCCCAGTCCAGAACCATGGCCTGCCAACCACACTCCAACGAGGTTAGTGGCATGCCCCCAGGCATGCCACCCAGCGCATGGCCCCAGCCATGCCTTGCAGCGCGCCACACAAGACCACCCGCGCATGGCCCAGCCATGCTTTGAAGCCCACCACGCAGCAACAGGCAGCACCATGCAACACCATGGGCCATGCATGGCGCGGCTAAGGATTGGTCCATGATCATCCACTTCAAGTTACCACTTACTTTAATTAAGTTATTTTTATTTTATGAAAGGGACCCAATGGGGGTTTCCAATTTGTTTTCCATATAAATAGAACCTTATGTGTTAGACCTAATATCTTTTGGCAAAAACTCTAGAAAGAGAGCATTGAGAGATCATCAATCGGTGCAAGAGCACTTGGGCAAGTTGGGGTGCAATCCGTGAATCCCCACTTGATTTATCATTTCGGTGCTTAGCACTTGGGCAAGTTGGGGTGCAATTCGTGAATCCCCACTTGATTTATCTATCTTGTAACTCATCATTTCTTGAGCAATCCGTGAATCAAGACTTGATTGTGTGACTTTATTTTGTCTATTCAAGTGCAAAAGTGTTCGTCACAAGCTCTTGGTAGTTTATCATCGTTCATCTTTGTTCATCATCATTTTTCATTGTTCATCATAGTTCATCGTGTTCTTCACTATCCATCTTTGTTCATCAAAGTGTTCCATCATTGTCACTCATTCAATCCATATATCCTCTTGCATTCGGCCAAACCAAGTGTTAGTCACTTTCCAAAAGTGACCCTAACCCTTTGGACAACCCTAGCCGCCCATCATATCCCAAAGTAGTAAACCCTCACTTTACTTTATTGTTCCCTTTCCTTCATTAGGTAACCCTAGCCGCCCACCTTCTTTCCCACTTGAGACTACCCTAGTCGTCCACCATCCATTCCCACTAGGTAAACAATCATCTACTTTATTGTCCCCCATACTACTTATGGTAACCTAACATTACTACTTTTGGTAACCTCATATTACCACTAATAGTAACCCTAGCCGCCCACTACCTCTCTCCAAGTGGTAAATCAACTTTCTCCTTTATTGTCTCCCTTACCATTTGTAGTAACCCTAGCCACCCCCTCACATTCCATTTCAGCCAAACCCTAGTTCACTCATTACCATTTCCACTTTAGGTAAACCCTAAACATCACTTGACTTCACCAATTCGGACAAACCTCACATACACTAGTGTCGAGCTTCCCCATCCATTCCCAAGCCGTGCACTACCTTTATTCATTCCATACAACCTAACACTCATACTAGCCTACACATTCAACCTCACATTGCATGATGATCACATTGACCACTATTGGACCCAAATCAAACAAGAGAGGAACTCAGACTCGGTCACAACAAGGCTAACTTTGGATTGGCAAGGCAAGTGTTGGAGGACTAGACTCGGGGTCTCTAACAACCTAGCTATGCTCGGTGTGCATTATTTTTGAAGTCAAACTTCACTGTTTTTCCTTGCGATATCCTATTTTTAGTTAATTGTTTCCTTTTATGGTAATATTTCATTTACTATTTTGGAAGTGATTCTAAACTCAATTTGGGCCAAATTTTTGACAGGTTACTTCTTTATTTACGTATTTAATTTTGACATGATTATTGAAAGTTTGCTATTTTTGCTAAAATTTCAATGTAGTCGATTTTCAGTTATTACAGCCCGGATTGTGGGTTGATTTCGTCACTTTTGAATATTGATAATTGAATTGAACATCAGAGATGTTTTCTCTGTGTTTTTGGGTGATTTTTTTGTTTTCTTTTCAGTGAATTATCTATTGAAACTAGCTTGCAGAGTAATTGCTATTCTGTCCGGCGTCAGTTGGCATTAGAGCTTTAGCATCTTTCTTGGGTTGATTCTCATCAGTTTTCATGGCTAGTGGTCGTGGTCGTCGTGGGTAGGTTCCGAGTGAGGAAGTCTTGCACCATGATTGTAGCATTCAGGATGTGATAATTGAAGATTTGTAGAGACAAGTTGTAGAGTTAACCTGTAGTTTGACGATGCAGGATTTCGACGATTGTGAGATGGAAGATCACGATTTTGAGCCTAGTTTCGAAAACCCATATCACCAGCGTCCTTTATATCGGGAGCACCATGGTCGGGAGGAGCGTCATGGGGACCTCAGCTTCCGAGTGGATCTACCCGAGCTTTGTGGTACATTACAGGTTGAAGGGTTTATTGATTGGTTGCATGAGGTAGAGTGGATTTTTTACTATAAGGAGGTTCCTGATCGTGTCAAAGTGAAACTGGTCGCCATCAAACTTAAAGGTAGAGCATCTGTGTGGTGAGAGCAGTTGAGGCGATCACGAGATAAGCATGGCAAGGCTAAGATTACTAATTGGGAAAAGATGAAGAAGAAGATGAAGGGTCACTTCCTTCCCTTTGGCTATACTCAATCTCTGTTCCAGTGACTCCACTCGTTGAGGTAGGGCATGAGAATAGTTGATGATTACACTGAAGAATTTTATCAATTGATAGCCCGTAATGATCTATCTGAGACAAAAGAGCAGTTGATGGCGCGATATTTGGGAGGATTGTTGAAGTCCCTATAGGATGTTCTCAGCCTTCACTTGCTGTGGATAGTTTCTGAAGCATACCAGCGTGCACTCGTTGCAGAGAAACAACAGAGCAGGAGGTCAGTGATCAGAAGTGATCAAAACAGTCTAGCAATTTGCCCTCAAGAACCTCGTCCCACCTAGCAGCTACTGCAGGGTCAGGGTTCTAATTCTAATATTAGATGTTTCAAGTGTGGTTAACAGGGGCATAGAGTGACTGAATGCAGGAAGCTTGTTAATCAAAAGGGCAAAACTCTTCTGATTGAGGAAGATGTGAAAGGAGAAATTGAGGTGAATGGAGAGCTTGTGTACGATGATGATGAGGATGGAGACGTATTGTATGGTGATGGCCATGAGAACTTGGTTGTTCGTAAGAGTCTACTAACTCCCAAGAGTGATTCAGTGGACGATTGGTTGAGAACCAATATTTTCCACACGACCTGCACTGTTGCAGATAAAGTCTGCAAGATGATCATTGATAGTGGCAGTTGTGAGAACGTGGTTTATGAAGAAGTTGTCCAGAAATTACAATTGAAGACAGATCGTCATCCCAAGCCATACAAATTGTCGTGGCTGAATAAAGGCAGTGAGGTAACAGTAGATAGGCGTGCCTAGTGTCTTTTTCAATCGGCAGAAAATATTTTGATAATGCTTGGTGTGATGTTGTATCTATGGATACTTGTCATGTATTGTTAGGCAGACTTTGGCAGTATGATCGCAGTGGTGTTCACGATGGGCGGAAGAATACATATTTCCTTAGTATCAAGGAAAAGAAAATCGTGTTGACTCCTCGTCGGGAAGGAACCACTCCTACCCTAGGGGCCAATAATACTAATCTTCTCTCTATGTTCAGGTTCTTAGAAGAGATTGAGCGGGAAGTTGTGATTTATGCCCTACTGCCTTGTGGGAATAGTGCAGCAGACGTGAGTCCAGATTTACCAGCAAAGGTGCAGCAGCTGCTAGCAGAGTTTTCTGACCTGATGCCAGAAGACCTTCCTCCTGGGCTACCGCCTATGAGGGATATTCAGCATCAGATTGACCTTGTCTCGAGATCGAGTTTACCAAACTGACCTGCATATTGCCTTAGTCCCAAGGAAGCTAAAGAGTTGCAACGTCAAGTGGTGGAGTTATTAGAGAGGGGCTACATTCGTGAGAGCATGAGCCCATGTGTAGTCATTGCCCTGCTGGTACCAAAGAAAGATGGTTCCTGGCGTATGTGTGTTGACAGTCGAGCGATCAATCGAGTCACAGTGATGTACAGGTTTCCCATTCCACGCCTAGATGACATGTTGGATCAACTGCCCGGTTCTAAGGTCTTCTAAAAAACTGACCTTAAAAGCGAATACCACCAGATCAGAATAAGACCCGGAGATGAGTGGAAGACGGCGTTTAAGACGCAACAGGGGTTGTATGAATGGATGGTCATGCCTTTTGGGCTGTCCAACACGCCCAGTACATTCATGAGGTTTATGCATCAGGTTCTACGGCCTTTTATGGGGAGATTCGTTGTAATTTATTTCGACGATATCCTCATCTATAGTTCGACGTGGGCGTCACACTTTGATCATCTCCGAGTTGTTCTTGACATGTTGAGAACGGAGCACCTGTTTGTCAATTAGAAGAAGTGTTCTTTCTTTACTAATTCTGTAACTCTCCTTGGTTTTGTTGTATCTACTGATGGTGTTCATGCAGATCAGTCAAAGATAGATGCAGTCTTGGGGTGACCCAAACCTAAGACATTGCACGATGTTAGGAGTTTTCATGGATTGGCGTCCCTCTACCGCTGGTTCATCAGAAACTTCAGAATTCTGATTGCTCCTATCACATAGTGCCTCAAGGGATGTGATTTCCAGTGGTCTGAGGAGGTAGAGGCCAGTTTTCAACTTGTTAAGCAGAAGATGACAGAGGCGCCAGTTTTAACACTTCCAGATTTTGACAAAGTGTTTGAAGTCAATTGTGATGCATCTGGGATTGGCATTGGCGGTGTTTTGAGTCAGGAGGGACGACCCATAGCCTTTTTCAGTGAGAAGTTGTCAGGGGCAAAGAAGAATTATTCTACTTATGACTTGGAGTTATATGCCATAGTTCAGTCCCTGAAACATTGGCGTCACTACCTGGTGCAGCGGGAGTTCATTCTTATTACAGTTGTGCATCCCAGATTGTTCACTAGGGCAGCAGATTATTGGTGAACTTCACAGCGAGGGTCATTTTGGGTGAGATAAAACGTTGGCCCTTGTTTCCTCTACTTACTATTGGCCCAAACTAACCAGTGATGTGGCTCATTATGTGGAGCGATGTTATGTGTGTCAGCGATCCAAGGGGGTTCTCACCAATGCAGGCCTGTACACCCCTTTGCCTATTCCTAGGGCTCCTTGGTTCGATGTCAGTATGGATTTTGTGCTAGGTTTACCCCAGACCCATCGGTCCATGGATTCTATTTTGGTTGTGGTTGACAGATTTTCCAAGATGGCCCATTTTGTAGCTTGCAGGAAAATAATGGATGCTGCTCGAATCGCTCATCTTTACTTCAAGGAGATTGTTCGTTTACATGGTGTTTCCCAGTCAATCACTTCAGATCGTGACACCAAGTTCATGACCCATTTATGGAAGAGCTTATGGGAGAAACTGGGGACAAAGTTAAACTTTAGCAATGCCTACCATCCCCAGACAGATGGTCAGATCGAGGTTGTGAACCGGAGTTTGGGCAATCTTTTGAGGAGTTTGGCTGGAACTAAGCCAAAGCAATGAGATTTGGCTTTTCCCCAAGCAGAATTCGCCTATAACAGATCCAAGAACAGAACCACACGACTAAGTCCATTTGAGATTGTCTATGGTCAGAACTCGTCCGGTGTGCTGGACTTAGCCCCCATTCCACGTGTGGGTCGTTTGAATCACGAGGCAGATGAGATGGCAGAACATCTTAAAGGCACCCATGATCAAGTGAAGCTGGTCATTCACGAGAGCAATTCCAAGTACAAGGTTCAAGCAGATAATCATCGTCGCCAAGTACTTTTTTATGTTGGTGATTTTGTTTGGGCAGTATTAACTCGTGATCATTTTCCTGTTGGAGAGTATAATAAGTTTAAAGAGCGGAAGATTGGACCTTGTGAGATCCTATAGAAGATCAATGATAATGCCTACAGGTTACACCTCCCCAGCCATTTGAAGGCTTCTGATGTATTTAATGTGAAACACTTGAGCTCTTGTTTTGTGGACCCTGATGAAGCTACTGTGAACTCGAGGACGAGTTCTTTCCAACTCGAGGTGACTAATGCAGGAGGATCTGAGTCAAATGATGCTGAGTTGTCAGATTGCGCGTTGATTGCGCTGAAATACCTAGAGGTGGCAGATCAGCACAAAGAGGGCAGGAAATCGTGATCTTTCCTTGATTGGGGCAGTTTTAGGCACGTTTCGGTATTTTGGCCATAACTTTGGCTACGGGTAACACTATCTACAAAACACAAGTACCAAAAAAATTTACCAACGTTTGTATACGTCAGTAAAATAAAAAATGATTACTAACATTTGTAAGCGTCAGCAACACAGTCCACAAAACGTCAGGTGCAACAAATATTAACGACACTTGTAGACGCCAGTGAAAAAAAATGTTGGGGAGGAATTGGTCGATTGCCAGCATTTGAAAACGTCAGCAACATAATAAACAAAACTTCGGTAACCACAAATGGGATGGTGGCGTTTACATAAATGCCGGCAAATAATATTCCTGACCCTTAAGTGCTGGCGCTTGGGTTGTGTCAGTAAACAAACGCCGGTAAAAGCATTATCGGGGTTTGTAGTGGTAAGTAGATTTAAAACAGAAAAATAAAAAATTACATTACAATACCTACAACAAGAAATTAATGAAATAAAACAAGAAGTTAGAAATTTGAAAGTATCTAATCTTAGATTAGAAGTTTTAAATGAACAATTACTACAAGAAATTATATCATTAAAAATAGATAAAAACATAAATACTCTTCATGATAAAGAATAAGGAGAATGTTCAACAATAATTATTAAAGACGAAACATATAATTTTATTAATATCCTTGATAGGATAAATTTTCACAAATGATATACTGAAGTAAGAGTCTTTATTAACCAACAATTTTCTTTTACTACAATTGCCCTATTAGACACAGGAGCAGATTTAAATTGTATACAAGAGGGATTACATGAAGATTTTACGCTCCAAGAATGACGCTCCAAGAATGACGTTGACAATGCGTTCGCTTGAAAGCTCTTCTTGAGCCTTCATCCGCTGCTAGGGTCCCAGAGTCACGTAAAGCTGCATGGCAGCAGCTGAAAATGCAGGCAGAAGATTGTTTGTGGATCTCGTTTCGACGGTGCCCCAGCCTCTTCTCAAGTTGTCTACGTCACACCGAGTGTCAAAAATTAAGGATGGGGAATTGTTCTTTTAGTTCTCAAAGGAGGAAATATATCGTTTGGCAGAACCCTTTATGTTTTCTGTCATCTTGAAATTTTTTCGGAACCGTCCTTTGGATGCCATTCGGGCTTTTATTCGAAATCACTGGAGTCTTGATGGCACTTTTGTTGTTTCTACTATGGGGCGTCCTAGGAATGTTTTTATACGAATGTCTTCGGAGGAAGATTGCATGAAGGCACCGTCACGGGAAGCTTGCGACGTGGATGGGATTTCATACCGTGCAGTCCATTGGACACCAGAATTTAAGGAAGAAGAATAGCCATCAATTGTTCCGGTTTGGATCGTATTGCCAGGTTTGCCCCCTAATTGTTACCATGAATCTTTTCTTAAAATTCTGACAGCCCCGATAGGTAGATTTATTAGGCGTGATAATCTCACTCGTTGTGCGACTCGCACCGATGGTGCCCGTATATGTGTGGAGATGGATGCTACAAAAGAGCCTCTATCTCATTTTTGGATTGGGACTCCGGTGATGGTGTCTAGCCGTAAGCAAGAAATTGTATATGAAACTCTGTTCGCGTTCTGTTCTAAATGTAAAATTCAGGGGCATAATGTGCGGACTTGTAGGGCTGAGAAAAAGAAGCCTCAAAACAAAGTTTGGGTTCGACAACAAGAAGTTGTGGTGGAAGAACAAGAACCTGTTGTTGAAGAATTGAAAGAACCTGTTATTGAAGAACTTGTTGTTGATGGACAAATGCCTGTGGTTGAAGAACCGAAAGATACAACATCTCCTTTGGTTACTGCAGATAAAGAAGTAGCAGAAAATATAGTCCCCATTGTCAATGATAATAAATTAGATGAAAATTACATATTTACAGTGAATTTTCGTTAAATTTGACGTTGTTGGTAGACAGAAGGGGGGATTGAGAAGTTGTGAAAGTTCGAGTATCCACTTTGATGCAATTATTAGTTTCAGAGATACATTGTGAATTGAGTGAAAGTTCGAAGGGGCAAAGTGTAATTAACCCTAAGTAGTATAAGTATAGTACATATAAGTATAATTATTATAAGTTATGATAACTATATTCATATAAGTTATATAATAATATAACACTAAGTATAGTTACTAGTTACTATTATAAATTATGATAACTATACTTATTATAAGTTATTTAATAAGGTAACACAAAGTATAGTTACTAGTTACTATTATAAGTTATGATAACTGTACTTATTATAAGTTATATAAAATAAGGTAACACTAAGTATAGTATATAGTTACCATTAGAAGTATAGTATAAGTATTATATACAATTACTAAATAGCCATTATAAGTTATGATAACTATACTCATATAAGTGATATAATAATATAACATTAAATATAGGTACTAGTTACGTACTATTATAGCTATTAGTAACTATGGTAATACTTAAGTTAGTAGTTATCTATATAGTAACGTTAGTAGTTATCTATACAGTTACTATACTTATATATAATTACTATATAAGTTAATATAATTACTATAGTTATATAATATATATTATACTATATACTAATATGTAATAATATAGTGCATATACGTTCGAACGGTACAATAGAGTGTTCGACCACGAATTCAAAGGGCAAATGTTCAAACAAGACTGTACTATAAGAGCACCCAGCATCGCGAACAACTCATTTCTGCTCAAAACCAAAAATCATTCAAACAATAGTTGTATTGACACCGTTTCACCGCCGTATCACCACTGCATCACCGTCACTGTCGACCAAGAGTAGCACCATCCAAGAGGTACCTTTTTTATTTTGTATTTTTGTGATTTTGTTGTTATTTTTCAGTATTGTTTAGAATTTATATAAAACTCATTCTAAGTTTAGATTTAGTACTCTAGGGCTGCAAAACACAAGGCCTAAATATTTCTATGGATATTTCAGCCTTGTGTGTGTTTTTTTGTTGAGAAACGGAAGGAATCGCTGTTTCAATCGCCATTGAGTCGACTTAGCCATTGCTAAGCTCGATCCAGTTACCGTCAAACGTGTTTATACCATTCGAACAGTTAGAAGCCAAAAGTCATTCTTGAGAACGGTGTCTATACTGTTCGATTGCCATAGGACAAATAGGGGCCCACACTACTTACCCCGTGACAAGGACCAGAAAAAATATTGGCCTGCACGTGAGGGAGGGTGTTGAGTAATAATCTCATATCGCCTGTGGACAAAGTCTTGGGCATGTTTATAAAAAATGATCAATCATTTCTTGTAGAACCGGTATTATGAGATGAGTTAGGCCCATGAATTTCTTTAGTTCTGATTACAAATACCCAAGCCAACAAAGAGAAAAACACAAGCAAAATTGTCAAGAATAGAAAATCATGGCGAGTATCTATTAATGAAAGGATCTTGCCCTCTGGATCAAACAACATAAATTTGTATTTTGTTGCAATTCAAGGCATAAATGTCAATTCATGAGTATGATCACAAAGGCTTTGGCCCAATAAAATTATCCCAAAGAAAATCCACTAACCGTAATATCGAGAAAACATTCCGGTCATCCAAGACAACCATATCCTCATTTTCTTTGCTTTCTTATTACGTATTCTTTTCCCTTGTACCAAAACATTCTGTTTTTCTGCCAAGGAATTACAAAGATTAAAGTAAAAGGGGCAAAGAAAAACCGAAAAAGTGAGAAACTTATACGATTACTCTAATAAAGTTTACTACTGTTTTGTGAATTAATATAGTTGAGTTAAACCTGCATGATACTATAATCAATAAGGGTCACAGATAAAAATTCTGTCGAAATAGAGAAATTCCATTATTTTTAAACTTGAAAATGAAATAAATAGAATTTAAACAATGCAATCAATTAAGCATACCCATGATTCATTTTCTTCAAACTCCAGATCTACTGACTTACTAATTGATATATCCTCCTCGGAAATTCTATGTCAAGAAATATGCAAACATTTTGGAAGACATCTAATTGAGTTATTTCATCAAACAGGTTGTTCTCACTTATTCACAATCAATGGGAAAAACTCATTAGATTGGCTTACTCTCAATTTCATTACGAATCTAGCACACTCTTGCAACCACACTCTTTTAATTAAATCTCTATAGGAATGAAGACATTAAATGTATTAGTTCCAAAATGCATACTCCCATGCATGGTGAAGACTAAGCATGCAATTTTCTTTTTATCGGTGTTGAAAACTAAAATAGCATTAAAACCATAACCTTGACAAACGTTGCAAAGTCCAAACATTGTGTACCTGCCCAAGATAATGTTTGTAGAGTCCACAAAATAAAATAAAATGAGTCAAAAACAGCACTTGCTTGCACTTTTATGGTATGGTGTGCGTTCAAGTGAGAAAGAAATGACAGAGACGATGCGAGAAAGGGAGAGAGTGTAACACCCCGGTCCCGGAGGTCTGGAGCGTTAGCTCTTATAACTTAAAACTCACAATTCATCAATATATTTATAGACTCCAAAATATAACGTCATCAGAATACTACAAAATCTCTAAATAAAATCCTCAACTTCTCAGAAATCTTCTATGAGTAATCCACTATGCTTAAATAATCATCTCACCGATGCTTCAAAATCCTGATCCTTAGCTGGACTATTTCCAAAAATCATCTGAAAATAATTGGAGATAAGGGGTGAGTTATCAACAACTAAGTAAGCAGAGAACATATACTAGTGTATAAACATGAGCATTTTCACAGAGTTCAGAATGCAGAAACAAAACATTTCAATATCAATATGCAAATCTCAAAAATACATATTATCAGAAAATCAGAGCGACTTTTCAAACATTTCATATTCGGAAACCAACGTTTCATATTCAAAGATTCCTTTGGCACAACATGACTGAACATCTTCGTCTTATCATATCATATCAGAGCATCATATCAGAACGGAGACCATGTTTAACCCCCGTGGTAGGGTTGTGCGTCCTGCGGAAAGCCAAGCAGAACATAAATTACCGTGTTACCAAAGCGATTGCACTCAGAACAGAAAACCACTATTATATCCCGTGGCGGGCCAGAGGTCACTATTATCTCCCGTGACAGGGCCAGAGGTCACTATTGTATCCCGTGATAGGGCCAGAGGTCATTATTATCTCCCATGACAGGGCCAGAGGTCACTATTATGTCCCGTGATAGGGCCACATATCAGAGCAAAACAGAATCAGAATCACCATATCCGAGTCAGAATCAGAGCCAAAATCAGAGTCAGAACAGAATCAGAAAGTCATGCCAAAGGTTTTTCAGATGCCACATCGTAACAGAGTACAGAACAGAACAGAACAGAATCAGATCACAAAACATATTTTATGCACAAAATTTCATATTCGCTCTCTTTTTCAAAGTTCAGAAACAGAATGTAAAAAATAAGCTCATGTCTACACCAGTCATGACAGAAAATACATTTTTCTTAAACAGAATCTCATGAGTAATGCAGAACAATTATCTGAGGTTGTTTTCAAATTTCTTTTCATAACAAAACATGCACATTTTCCAAAAAGGACCTCAGTTCATTTTATTTTAATGCAAAGTCTAGCATACGAACCCCGCTTACCTGGACATCTTAGCTTTTCAGAATTTTCCTCAAAATGTCGAACAATAATTAATCGTCACATATAAAATAATCACATAATTATCGTAAATTTCCAATCAAACATGTATCTCAATATTTAAACCTGAACTACTAAAATAACCTATTTTCTTAAACTTCTAAAATTATCCTAACCCTTAAAAATATTATCCCTTTCTAATTTCGTCAATAGCCACTAAAACGAATTCATACCTAAGAGAGTAATCGAATAATTATTATGATAAAAGAATACCGGTGTTTTTTTAAAAATTTATCGAATTTTTCTCGTTGGATTTATTTTATAATTTTTTTCTTCAAGTTGTGAAATTTATTTTGATGTGCTTGGTGATATTAATTAATATTTGTTTTTAAATTTGCTTCTTTTGCTTTAATGAATAATTTTATTGTTGGACTTTAATTGTTATTGTTTTATTTATTTCTTTCTTCTTTTTTTTTCTCTCCCACACACGACACTACACGGTGCACGTCTATCTCTTTTCTTTCTCTAGGGTTTTTCTTAGCACCCGTTTAATATTACACTTTCATCCAAACGTTCGAAACTGCCTTGTATCCTCGCTGCATCCAGCCTCCAGAGATCATCATCGTGCAGCCCTCCTAGTTCGACGTCAACTTCCATCTCCACGCACGTAATACTGACGCCCAGTAAACAACCTTCACCAAGGCTCAAACCTCACCGTGCGCCATCACCCTCCTTCACGGCCTCAGTTGCTGCCACCAGCGTCCACCCATTCAAGAACAAACCGAGCACACCTCCTCCTTTCCACAACCCAACCGTGGTGGGCCCATAACCCACAGGTCACAGTTTGAATTATGCATACTATAAACCTTGGAGGTTTAGATATCTGTGGGTTTAGGAAGAAATTTCAGATTTGAGGTGTAGAAATTCTAAGACTAAGAGATGATGAAATTTGTATTTAAGGTTTTAGAATCTGTTAGGCTTTGAGGCATATATTCTAGGAAATTTGAGGTATTAAAGTTTGTAAATTCCAAGAACCGACCTTCATGACGTTTAAGGTCTTAGATCCATTCGGTTTTTAATAGAATGTAGAAAATGATTTTGATAAGATTTAAGGGTTAGATTTTATAGGTGTAAATAAGCTTGATCAAAAGCCAAGTTTGAAGTTCCGTAGACTCTGATATATGTGGTCTTGAAATTTTGGACTTTAGGAAATAAATTTTTGAATTGGGGTTTAGAATTCTACAAACTACATGAAATAGATTATTGATTCGTGATTTATAGCTTAAGTAGTAGTTATATTTTCGCGCAATTATTACTTTATTTTTTTTTCTTCCTTTGAAGCGTTAAACCATGGATGAGTCTTCCAGGATGGCTGCTCGATGTCATGTTCAAAATCTTGGAGGCTTAAATGCAGGAAATGAAGAGGACGGATGCACCATAGAGCAGTTCAATCAGATGCACCCTCCCACTTTTGATGGTCGGGGCGACCCTACCTTAGCTGAGGATTGGATCCAGGACATTGAGGAGATACTCCGTGTCTTAAATTGTACTGACAAACAGAAAGTATTGTACTCTGCCTTCAAGCTGACCGGTGAGGCTAAACGATGGTGGATATCAGAGAGAACCATCAGGGAAGCTGATGGGAGGGGAGTGGTTAGCTGGCTCCACTTCAAGCAGATTTTCTTTGATCGTTTCTTCCCAAGATCGATTAGAGACGCTAGGGCCAAGGACTTTGCCAACTTAGTGCAAGGTACTATGACGGTGCACCAGTATGCGGCCAGATTTATTGAACTATCACGCTTTGCCTTATATCTTATACCCGATGAGGAGAAGAAGACCCGAAAATTTGAGGAGGGACTAAATAACCATATTTATGAGCGAGTGGTTGCCCTTCAGATCCAGAACTTCTCAGAATTAATAGATAAGGCCACAATAGTCGAGCGAGGCCTCAAGAGAAGTGTTGAACTTCAAGAGCAGAGGAAGGGGCCGACGCCTTTAGGGTTTCCCTCGAACGAGAATCAAGGACCATGGAAGAGGATGAAGCAAGTGAACAACCCAAGCCAGAGACAGGTGCAGGGCAATCAACGGAATAACTCCTGCAAGTCATGCAACGTAGTACACTTTGGGGTTTGCAGAAGGAGAACTGGACGGTGTTTTCGATGTGGGAAGCACAACCACCTTGTCAGAGATTGTCCAAAGCAACTAGATGGGAGCATGAACCCTAACCCGCCTCAGAGGACTGATTTCACAGCCCGAGGCAAGTTTAAACACAAAGCAGTGTAGGCTTGAATCCAACTCCATGTAGAGTGCGCAGCGAAAGCGTGATTAACCCTTTGGAGGTAGTAGCAGTTAGCTAAGCAAATTTCGAGGACGAAATTTTTTTAAGGGGGAGAGGATGTAATACCCCGTATTTTTTTTAGCGTTTTTATTTATTTTATGTGGAAGATTTTTTTTTTCATATTAATTTAAATATTATTGTTCTTGTTTTAAAAATTTATCGAATTTTTCTCGTTGGATTTATTTTATAATTTTTTTCTTCAAGTTGTGAAATTTATTTTGATGTACTTGGTGATATTAATTAATATTTGTTTTTAAATTTGCTTCTTTTGCTTTAATGAATAATTTTATTGTTGGACTTTAATTGTTATTGTTTTATTTATTTATTTCTTCTTTTTTTTTCTCTTTCACACACGACACTACACGGTGCACGTCTATCTCTTTTCTTTCTCTAGGGTTTTTCTTAGCACCCGTTTAATATTACACTTTCATCCAGACGTTCGAAACTGCCTTGTATCCTTGCTGCATCCAGCCTCCAGAGATCATCATCGTGCAGCCCTCCTAGTTCGACGTCAACTTCCATCTCCACGCACGTAATACTGACGCCCAGTAAACAACCTTCACCAAGGCTCAAACCTCACCGTGCGCCATCACCCTCTTTCACGACCTCAGTTGCTGCCACCAGCGTCCACCCACTCAAGAACAAACCGAGCACACCTCCTCCTTTCCACAACCCAACCGTGGAGGGTGCACCCCTGCAGAAACCGTAAGTCAAGTCTTTGGGTGATAGCCCCACCGCCAGCCCGTTGGCAAACCGTGAACCCTGCGTAGCCCCGCCGTTGCCTCTGTGTTAGGACCTTCCTTAGCGCCGTCCCTGCACCACCACCGTGGCACCCCTTCTCAGCCACCGTAGAACAACTCCCACTGCCCAGCCACCCTACCTCCTCCACAGTCAAGCAACACCAAAGAAACCTTTGTTTTTGTCTCCGAAGACAGAGCAATTTTTTTTTTCTTTTCTGCTTCCAGCTGTTCGACGTAAACCAGCCGAGCGACGCCGCCGCATTGAGTGTATCCTTGGGCGCTGCACTCCATCCAAGTTCATCGCTCACCTCTCGGTAAGCTACCCCCGAACTCAACTATCCTCTCCGTTCGCTCTCCCTTATCTCTCCCTCACACTCTCTCTCTCTTTCTCAGTATTATTTCACGTCGTCGACCACCTTGTACCGCCCCAAACCGCTATCGCGAGGTCCCCTCTGGTGAGCAAGGAGCTGCTGCACGTTGCACGTATACCTTCCCTCTCGGTAAGGTTTCGAAATAAGATAGTATTTTCAGCCGTGCGTAGGAAGAAGAATAATTTTGAGTTTTATTACAGTTTTGCCCTTTGTATGATGTTTTCTGATGTGGTTACGTGTTTTAGTTTAAGGGGTTTATGTTTTAATGGACTTGGTTTATTGATTGGGCTTGTTTTTTTTTTATTATATATAAGGATAAAAAAAAAGATGATTATATTGTTAATTTGAACTATTTAGTTTTCAATGGAACTCATGTTGGCCTTATTTTTTTGGGATTTTCTTTTAAGTAGCTATAGTATTCTTGTAATATATAATACGTTAGGGGTACTTTAGTATTTTTAAAAAAACACTGGTATTCTTTTATCATAATAATTATTCGATTACTCTCTTAGGTATGAATTTGTTTTAGTGGCTATTGACGAAATTAGAAAGGGATAATATTTTTAAGGGTTAGGATAATTTTAGAAGTTTAAGAAAATAGGTTATTTTAGTAGTTCAGGTTTAAATATTGAGATACATGTTTGATCGGAAATTTACGATAATTACGTGATTATTTTATAAGTGACGATTAATTAATGTTCGACATTTTGAGGAAAATTCTGAAAAGCTAAGATGTCCAGGTAAGCGGGGTTCTTATGCTAGACTTTGCATTAAAATAAAATGAACTGAGGTCCTTTTTGGAAAATGTGCATGTTTTGTTATGAAAAGAAATCTGAAAACAACCTCAGATAATTGTTCTGCATTACTCATGAGATTATGTTTAAGAAAAATGTATTTTCCGTCATGACTGGTGTAGACATGAGCTTATTTTTGACATTCTGTTTCTGAACTTTGAAAAAGAGAGCGAATATGAAATTTTGTGCATAAAATATGTTTTGTGATCTGATTCTGTTCTGTTCTGTACTCTGTTACGATGTGGCATCTGAAAAACCTTTGGCATGACTTTCTGATTCTGTTCTGACTCTGATTTTGGCTCTGATTCTGACTCGGATATGGTGATTCTGATTCTGTTTTGCTCTGATATGTGGCCCTGTCACGAGACATAATAGTGACCTCTGGCCCTGTCATGGGAGATAATAATAACCTCTGGCCCTGTCACGGGATACAATAGTGACCTCTGGCCCTGTCACGGGAGATAACAGTGACCTCTGGCCTGCCACGGGATATAATAGTTGTTTTCTGTTCTGAGTGCAATCGCTTTGGTAACACGGTAATTTATGTTCTGCTTGGCTTTCCGCAGGATGCACAACCCTACCACGGGGGTTAAACATGGTCTCCGTTCTGATATGATGCTCTGATATGATATGATAAGACGAAGATGTTCAGCCATGTTGTACCAAAGGAATCTTTGAATATGAAACGTTGGTTTCCGAATATGAAATGTTTGAAAAGTCGCTCTGATTTTCTGATAATATGTATTTTTGAGATTTGCATATTGATATTGAAATGTTTTGTTTTTGCATTCTGAACTCTGTGAAAATGCTCATGTTTATACACTAGTATATGTTCTCTGCTTACTGAGTTGTTGATAACTCACCCCTTATCTCCAATTATTTTCAGATGATTTTTGGAAATAGTCCAGCTAAGGATCATGATTTTGAAGCATCGGTGAGATGATTATTTAAGCATAGTGGATTACTCATAGAAGATTTCTGAGGAGTTGAGGATTTTATTAAGAGATTTTGTAGTATTCTGATGACGTTATATTTTGGAGTCTATAAATATATTGATGAATTGTGAGTTTTAAGTTATAAGAGCTAACGCTCCAGACCTCCGGAACATTTGTAACGCCCCAATGGAAGACCCAAACCACATGGCCTATACTCCAAAAGGACTAATCAATGATACAATTGGAGCCCCACTAGAACCTTATAAAGAGCAAGAACTTCTACTTCCCAAGCAATGTGGGATCCCATACACCACCTACCCTTATCCATATCATATGGGGTATCACAATCTACCCCCCTTAAATTCCCGACGTCCTCATCGGGCCTGTCCATTGTAGGTGGCACGGCTCAAGTCCCACATTTCTGGTTAGGATAGGCTCTGATACCATTTGTAACGCCCCAATGGAAGGCCCAAACCACATGGCCTATACTCTAAAAGGACTAGTCAATGATACGATTGGAGCCCCATTGAAATCTTATAAAGAGCAAGAACTTCTCCTTCCCAAGCAATGTGGGATCCCATACACCACCTACCCTTATCCATATCATATGGGGTATCACAATCTATCCCCATTTGAAGGAGAAGTTCTTGCTCTTTATAAGATTTCAATGGGGCTCCAATTGTATCATTGACTAGTTCTTTTAGAGTATAGGCCATGTGGTTTGGGCCTTCCATTGGGGCGTTACAAATGGTATCAGAGCTTATCCTAACCAGAAATGTGGGACTTGAGCCGTGCCACCTACAATGGACAGGCCCGACTAGGACGTCGGGAATTTAAGGGGGGTAGATTGTGATACCCCATATGATATGGCTAAGGGTAGGTGGTGTATGGGATCCCACATTGCTTGGGAATGAGAAGTTCTTGCTCTTTATAAGATTTCAATGGGGCTCCAATTGTATCATTGACTAGTCCTTTTAGAGTATAGGCCATGTGGACGCCCCGTTCCCAGAGGTCCGGAGAGTTAGCTCTTAATACTTAAAATTAACTTAAATAACACAACTATAAACTCCAAAAAAATCCCATAAAATATTAATACACTTAATCAAACAAAAAATCTAAGTTCCTCCATGGCGACAATAAAGAAATCCCCAATAACATAAATTAGAAATTTTCCAAAAACTCGAACACATCCTTAACTCATCGAATCAAATACCCGAAAAATAAATTAGCTTACTAACTACGACTCTCAAATAAGTATTTGTACTCTCAGACACTTATTCCACTACGATCATCACACCTTGCTAAACTTTCTACTCTTGTTCTCCAGCTGAATCATCAAAATTATCTGAAAAAAAATATGGAGATAATGGGTGAGTTATCAACAAGTCAGTAAGCAGAGGACATATACTAGTGTGTAAACATGAGCATTTACAGAAATCAGAATGCAGAACAAAATATTTTCTTTCAGAATGCAGAATCAGAATAATGTTTTCAAAATGCAGCGTCAGAACATGTTATCAAAAATGTCGGAGCGATAGTTCGAAAATATTCATAATCAAAATCCCTTTGGCATAGCATAAACTGAAACATCATATCTTATCTTATCAAATCAGAACAAATACCATGTTTAACCCCCGTGGTAGGGTTGTGCAAACCCCGGTAGCTAACCGAGCAGAAACAGAATGTGAATCTTCCCCTTATTCATTCTCGGAGCCCCGAGTGTGCACATAGGAAAGACCACGCAGAAAACCACTTTGTTTCCAAAGTGGGTGCACCAGAAACAGAAAAGTTGGTACCAACCCGAACAGAGACCACAGTTTTACACCCGTGGTGAGGTCAGAACGGAATAGAAACAGAAACAGAATGTTACGCCAGAGGTTTTCAGAAATCACATCAGATCATATCAGAGTACAGAAAATCTTCAGAACATAACAAAAATCACATCACAACATAATTTATGCACAAATTTCATATTCGCTCTATTTTTCAGACTTCAGAAACAGAATGTCAGAAATAAGCTCATGTCTACACCAGTCATGACAGAAAATAATTTCTCCTTAAACAGAATCTCATGAGTAATGCAGAACAAATAACTGAGGCAGTTCAAATTTCTTTTCAACATCAAATATGTATATTTTCCAAAAATAACCTCAGCTCATTTTATTTTAAATGCAAAGTCTAGCATAGGAACCCCGCTTACCTGAACTTCTTAGCTTTTTCGAAATTCCTCAAAAACGTCGAACAATAATTAATCGTCACCTATAAAATAATCACGTAATTCTCATAAATTTTCAATTAATCACGTATTTCGATATTTAATTTTAAGCTTATAAAATAATCTATTTAATTCCTCAAAACCTAAAATTACCAATCATCACTTTCTAAAATCGTCAAAGCTAATTTAATACTATGACTAAATTTACTAATGAAAACAACTTATGAAACTAAATACTAAGTAATATAATTATCCCAAAATATTTTAAAATAAACCGTACTATTATTAAAAAGACTAAAATATATTTAAAATGTAGAAATAACAATACAACAATATTATTTACTCTTAACATAAATCTTCACTTAATAACATATTAAAAATAGTTTTCGGTAATCATAAATAAATAATAGTTTACTAATACAGAATAAAAATAAAAGCCCAAAATATAAGCAGTGAAGGGCATTACGGCAATTTGAAGACAAACCAAAATAAAACCTACGTTAACTGAAAACATGCACGACGGAAACTACCCAAGGGAAACCGAGGCGCGACGGGCTGGCTGGAGGGACTGCAGTGGTGCGGCAGAAGAGCAGGAGGAGCGCGGCGAAACTTCCGTCGAGCAACGCTGGGCATGAGACAAAGAGAGGGAGAGGTGAGCGAGAGAGGGTGGAGAGAAAGGAGGGAGTAACCGAGGGAGGTACTCACCGTGAGGGTGCTACGACTGGGGTGGCCAGAGGGTGTTCGTGCCCTTAACCGCGCGGGTGGCGATGGCCTGGAGTGGCTGGAGCCGTGCGGTGCAGCGTAGTGGTCAGTGCGTGGGACTCTGTTTCGGGAGGCCAAAAGCAGGGGAAAAAAGTTGTTGAGTCTTCCGTGAGAGGGGTGGCTCGCGGTGGTGGCCTTCGTGAGGTGGAAACACCACGCGGTGGAGCTCTCGGTGGAGGGTGAGTTGCAGTGATTTATGGTGGTTGGACAACTGTGTTTTTCGGATGTCACAACTGGTGGAAGCCAAGGCGTGAAACAGAGGCTTCACGGGCGCTGGTGGCAGCTTTGCGTGACTGGGCAGTGGGCTCGGTGGTTTCGTGTGGGTACAGCGCGGACGGTGCTTGGCGGCGTTGCGGCACGCGGATGAGCTTCGGGGTGCTGCACGACTCGGGGTGCGAGGAACCGAGGGGATGGAGGCTGAGGAGGAAAAAAAAACTGGCTATGGTTCCGCGTGGGAAGGCAGCGGCGCGAGTTCTCTTCGTATGAATATAAATAGACGATTGAGCAAGAAAAGAAAACCCTAGATGAAAAAATCAAACGAACGCGGGATGTGCATGAGGGACGTGTGTGTGCATGCACGACATGAACGAAAAGAGAAACAAAAAAAATAAACTTACGGGTAAAGAGATAGGGACCAGAAAAGAAGGAAAAAAAAAAAAACATGCGGGAAAACAAAAACGTGTCAAGAAAATAAAATAAAATAAAATCACTACTCCAGTTTGTAAAAATAAAAACTTAAAAATACCAAGCTCCAATAAATAAATAAAAAATAAACAATCTAAAGTCCAACTACACAAATTTTTGGTTCCGGGTGTTACATTCTTCCCCCCTTAAAAAATTTCGTCCTCGAAATTTGCTAGTACCACAAACAAGGCTTAAATATTTATCCGCTACAACCATGTCAAACCTAATTAATATTCTGCAATTGTCGAACCTAATATTTCAAATTCTAACCGTCCCATATTGTCGATCATATTCTCCCATAATTTCTCTAGCCATACACATTCGTATACACTGCCTTTTAAAGTCTAGAATTTAAACCTCAATAACACAATTGAATACCCAAAAAATAATTTTTTTTAAAAAAAAAAAAAATCTCCACCCAATATAAAGCCTCAATAACTGACGAAATAACTCTCAAACTATCATATTACTTACCAAACCACGCTTCCGCTGCTCACTCTATCAACTTATAGTCCTAAAAACATCGAATCACATACTTCGGAAAAGAACTAAACCCCGCATTTACAACTAATCTAGCAGAGAATTCTTAAAACAATATAGTATAATCAAAAGTTTCAAGCTTAAGTCCTGAATAACCTCGATTCCCAAATTTCAAATCCTTAGAAAATTTACTCTCAACCAAACTTTAATATTCCAAGCTACCCTATAAGAACAGTTCCATACAAGCATAACTAATCTCGACTAAATTAAAAAGAGTTCAAGGAGAAACTAGAGTGAGGTACCTGTGATCTCATTGTTGTCATTCTCAGCATCTTCAGATGTTAGTGCGAAAACTCGGGCCGGTCCCATTATGCGTTGATTATTACCTTGACTCGCTTGTTGGGAACCTGGACGTGGGTTAGGCTTCTTGTTGTCTGTCAGCAGCAAAGGGCATTCCCTGATAAGATGTCCGGTCTTACCGCATCGAAAACATGCCCCCATTTCCCTTCTGCACTCTCCAGTATGTGCACGATTACAAAACTTACAGAGGCTGTTCGATTGATTTACTTGCACTTGCTTTTGCCCCGAGCTGCTCCCGTCATTTCTCTTTTTCCATTGCCCTTGATCCATTGCAGATTGAGACCCCTGTGGCGCAGTCCTCTTCCTCTGTTCCAGTAGTGTTGCGCTTCTTTGCAGGCTCCTCTCGAATACTGTGGCCTTATTCACCAACTCTGAGAAGTTCCGAATTTGAAAGCCCACAATTCTTTCATAAATCTTTTCATTCAGCCCTTGCTCAAACTTACGAGCCTTCTTCTCTTCATCAGGGATCAAATATGCAGCAAAGCGTGATAACTCAATAAATCTAGCTGCGTACTGGTGTACTGTCATAGCTCCCTGTACCAAATTAGCGAACTCCATAGCCTTGTCGTCTTGAACTGAGGTTGGGAAAAAGCGTTCCAGAAATATCTGCTTGAAGTGTAGCCAACGGACTATTTCTGTCCCTTCCGCTTCTCTGATGGTTCTTTCAGAAATCCACTATCTCTTTGCTTCTCCAGTTAGTTTGAAGGCAGAGTATAGTACCTTCTGTTCATCCATGCAGTTTATAACGCGGAGTATCTCCTCAATATCTTGGATCCAGTCTTCTGCTAAGGTTGCGTCGCCCCGACCATCGAAGGTGGGAGGATGCATTCGATTAAACTGCATCGGTGAGATGATTATTTAAGCATAGTGGATTACTCATAGAAGATTTCTGAGAAGTTGAGGATTTTATTAAGAGATTTTGTAGTATTCTGATGACGTTATATTTTGGAGTCTATAAATATATTGATGAATTGTGAGTTTTAAGTTATAAGAGCTAATGCTCCAGACCTCCGAGACCGGGGCGTTACAAATGGTATCAGAGACTATCCCAACCAGAAATGTGGGACTTGAGCCGTGCCACCTACAATGGACAGGCCCGATGAGGACGTCGAGAATTTAAGGGGGGTAGATTGTGATACCCCATATGATATGGATAAGGGTAGGTGGTGTATGAGATCCCACATTGCTTGGGAAGGAGAAGTTCTTGCTCTTTATAAGGTTCTAGTGGGGCTCCAATTGTATCATTGACTAGTCCTTTTGGAGTATAGGCCATGTAGTTTGGGCCTTCCATTGGGGCGTTACAGAGAGTGCGAGAAAGATAAAAAAAACAATAGTATTCATTTAATTATCCTGTTTTACGTTCACCATTGTACCGCTTGGCCATTTGTTTTTAACAATCTTGACAAACTTTGCAAATAAACTATAAAGCAAGTTCACCATTGCACCGCTTGTTGTAAATATGTTGAATCATTGCACCTCTTGACTCTTTGCAAATAAACAGTTTGCAACTTTTCTGGTTCATTGCACCATTTGACCCTTTGCGAATAAATGGTTTGCTAGTTTGTAAGATGTGCTGATAAATTATGGATTGTTAAGCCGATCTTTGTGGGCTGAATCCCAAGTTAGCAACTTTAAACTTTAACTTTTATATAATTAAATAAATTAATAATCATAACTAGATGAAACTTGAAGTCTAATTAGTTTTTAGCAATTGGGAGTGATGTGTTGGTTTTGCTAATTTGGATTGCAATATACAAAACTCTGATAATTTGAAGATGTAAAATATATATTTTCCCTAAAAGTAGCTTTATAATTTAAAATGCAAAATGAAAAATGGGCAATAACTTGTGGATAAAGGTGAGACCGAGAAGGGAAAAGATAAAGAGAGTTGAGAGAGAGAGAGAGAGAGAGAGAGAGAGAGAGAAGAAAAATTTGAGAGGGTGAGATTGAGAGAAATGAGAGGGATCGAGATTGAGAGAGTGGGGAGGTGTAGTGGGGGCGGGCGGGCAGGGACGGTTCTTGGCTTGGGCATTGGCATTGGGAAGATGGCTCTCATGCATTTATAGGATCGATGGGAAGGCCTTCATGGGCAGAACAGGCTTCGGCCTTAGTCGGTGGAGATGGGTGTTGGCCAGGGACGACAATGGAGGTCAGAGCTCAACCAACGGGCTGGCTTCAAAGCATGCAAGGGTCTGAGAGAAACTGTTGGTCATAGTGAGAGAAGGAAGACGGCAGGGAGGAGAAAAGAGGGTAAGGAAATAAGGTTTTGTGATGGGTAAAAAAATGACGTCATTTTGTCAATGGGCAAGGTGTTTTTCCTCGGGGCTGACCACATTTAAATAGCAAAATGAAAAATAGATAGCAATTTTGTAAAACCCGGCTCTTTGCTTCCCTCACGTACGTGCTTAACGCCTCTAAGTTTCCGTCACACTTAACACCATCTTTCTTTTTTTCTCCATGCACGTTTCCTGCACTTTGTTTTAAGAAGTCTGTTTTCCATTTATAGCCTATATATATAGTAAGTATTCTCAACCCTAGACTAAGTGCCGCTCGGTTCCCTCTTCAAAGAAGACTATTGTTTCTCTACAAAAACACCAAACCGAAGCCTCGGTCTGCAACAATAAACCGCCACCCGCAGAGCCATTTTCGTGCAGCAAATCCACCATACACAGTCTCGCCGGTACCTCAATCAGTCGGAGTCCTTCCCCCAGCTGTGTGCCCCGTCCCTCCGAGTACCACGTCCGGTTTCTCAGCTGACTGTTAAGATTTCCCTCCCCTGTTTTCACACCTAAAAATAGAGGAGTTTTCCCTCCATCCGTGTGCCGCCAACTTGGCAATCCTCACCGCCAGCCGTCGTCGCACCACCATCAGTCCACCGCGCGCCACCTCTGCCCCTCGGTAAGCCACAGACACTCCCTTGCCATATCTCCCCCTCCACCTCTTCTCTCACTTTTACCCACTCTCTCGGTTTCAGCTCTACCTCTCTCTCTCTGTGATCACGTTCACTCTCTCTCTCTCTTTCAGATTTCTTCTCTCTCCCTCTCTCTGTCGCGACCACTTCTCCCTCACGGTGAGCCTCGTCGCATCTCCACTTTTGGTTTCTTTTTCTTTCCTTTTGTTGAGTTTTATGTTTATATAGAAACAAGCAGGAACTTCACACTGTTTGAAAATATTAACATGTAGTTTTAAAATTTATGGTCATGATATTCCTAGTAACTACGAAACTTCCATCAGGCCTTTGGTCTTGACTTTTTCGTAAAACACCTCAAACTTGTTTTTAAGTGTTTCTACATGTTGATCCGTTTTCATATATATTGTTATGTGGATTTAGTTTAATGGATTTAGTTTTAATGGGCTTGGTTTATTGGTTGTGTTTTAATGAATGGGCTTGGTTTCCATTATACAAAAAAAAAAAAAATGATTATATGGTTAATTCGAGCTATTTAGTTTTCAATTGAACTCTTTTTTTTAAGTTGGCCTGATTTTATGGGATTTTAAATAGCCATAGTATTTTATTAATCAATAATACGACATCGGTATTAATTTATCATAATATTTATTCGATTTCTCTCTTCGGTACGGATTCATTTAAGTCGATATTGATGAATTTAGAAAGTAATAATATTTATAGTAAGAGAATTTTAAGTATTGAGGAATTAAAATAGGTTGTTTCAGAAGCTTAGGCTTAAATATCGAAATCCATGATTGATTGAAAACTTACGGAAATTACGTGAATAATTTTTATAGGTGATGATTGATAGTCGACTCGATATTTTGAGGAAAATTCTGAAAAGCTAAGTCGTTCAGGTAAGCGGGGTTCCTATGCTGTATTTGCATAAAAAGAAATAAACTGAGGTTGGTTTGTAAAAAAAAAAAAAAAAAAATGTGCATGTTGTTTTAAAAAGAAAAAGTGAAAAACAACCTCAGTATATGTTTTTGCATTCCCTCATGAGATACATATGAAATAGAAAAGAAATGTTTTTGACGTGAAATGTGTAGACATGAGCAATATTTGACATGTTTCTGAAATATGCAAAAGAGCGAATATGATATCATTGAAATTTTTATGCATGTGATATGAAATGATATGGATATGTTTTTTTTATCAAATAAAAAGGATATGAATATGTTTCGCACGTGTTTTGATATGATATGGATATGATAAAACTTTGGCATACTTATCTGTTCTGAATATGGTTCTGATATGATGATACTGTTCACGTGATATGGTTGGTACCACCATGATATGATATGAGTGCACCCACTTTGGAAACAAAGTGGTCTTTTTACGTGTTCTTTCCTGTGTGCACACTCGGGGCTCCGAGATTGAAAAAGGGGAAGTTCACCACATGATACTGCCTGGTTTGGCCACCGGGGATAGCACAACCCTACCACGGGGGTTAAACATGGTATATGATATGATACGATAAGATGAATATGTTCAGTTATGTTATGCCAAAGTGTTTTTGAATATGAAATGGATCCTCAAATATGAATTGTTGACTTGAGTATGAAATGTTTGAAAAGTCGCTCTGATTTTCTGATAACATGTTTTCTGAGATCTGCGTATAAAAATAAAAATGTTTTGTTTCTGCATATTGAACTTTTTGAAAAGGGCTCATGTTTACATGCTAGTATATGTTCTCTGCTTACTGAGTTGTTGATAACTCACCCCCTTATCTTCATATATTTTCAGATGGTATTGATTTCCCAGCTGGGGGTCAGGAATAGAATTGAAGCTGGCTAGATATGGAGGGAAGGATTGGGTACTTTAGAGTACCATTATTAGTAGATGGATTTAACTTGAGCGTTTAAAGTACTTCACGTTGTTTGGACCTATTGACACCTAAAGATGTATTGTTATATTTTGAGGTTATTGGGAGATTGTGGACCCCTTTTTGGTTTATGTTTTGTAATGATAACTTATGAAGTTTTATTATGGTTATTTGGAAAAATATGAATTGTGTGCTAAACATGAAGTCCTTGGAGTTTAAGTGCTTGGAGAGACAGGTTTGTTAGTGAAATGAGTTAACTCTCCGGACCCTCGGGTACGGGGCGTTACAGTTGGTATCAGAGCCAGGTTTGAGGTTCTGCAGACTATAGAGCGTAACATCATGGAGTATAGATAGGCTTTAAGAAATCATTTTCAGATTGGAGGCGATAGTGAAGTGAGTTATGAGGAAGAATATCATAGGTTTTCGAGGTCTTAAATTTTACAAACTTTAGGAATGACTTTGATGTGTAGGATTTTGTAGGTCTATGAGTTGAATTCATGTTGTTTATGGTTTGGTTTGACTTTGGAGACTTTTATTAAATAGATTGATGGCGTTAAAGTTTTAGACTTTGGAGTCTAATCATTACTACTGTTGCGTGTACTTCTTTTCTCTTTATTGCAGGATGCCACCTCGTCGTCGAGAACGAAGTATGTCGGACTTGAACGTGAACGAGAACGAAAGGGGAGCAAACCCGAGTGCTTCTGAGGTACTACGAGCAGCAGCTCATCAGTTAATAGACGATCTCGCGCAAAATCCCGTTGGTCGCCAACGCAACTCTAATGAAGGAGGTGGTAACATAGAACAGTTCAATCGGATGCACCCCCCTTCATTTGACGGCAAAGGCGAACCCACCTTAGCTGAAGATTGGGTGCAAGATATTGAGGAAATATTGCGGGTGTTAACCTGCACAGATGAACAAAAGGTGGCATATGCAACTTTCAAACTGACCGGTGAGGCAAAAAGATGGTGGATCTCAGAAAGAACCATCCGAGAAGCAGGGGGAACAGAAATAGTCAGTTGGCCGCATTTTAAGCAGATTTTTCTTGAGCGATTTTTCCCAAGCTCGGCTCGAGAGGACAAGGCAATGGAATTTGCCACTCTGGTGCAGGGATCCATGACGGTGCATCAATATGCAGCTAGATTCATTGAATTATCCCGTTTTGCTGCGTATCTGATTCCTGACGAAGAAAAGAAAGCGCGTAAATTCGAACAAGGGCTAAATGAAAAACTTTATGAACGAGTAGTGGGCTTCCAGATTCGAAATTTCTCAGAATTGGTAGATAAGGCCACAGTTTTTGAGCGAAGCCTTCAAAGGAGCGCTGCATTGCACGATCCGAAGAAGAGGACTATTTCTTCGGGACCTCATTCTGGTATGGACCAAGGAGCGTGGAAAAAGAGAAATGAAGGTAGTAGCTCGGGAAAAAGAATGGTTCAGGGCACCCAACAAGCATATCAATGTAGAACTTGCAACCGAGTACATACTGGAGTATGCAGGAAGGAAGCGGGACTATGCTACCGTTGCGGCAGATCGGGCCATTATCTCAGGGACTGCCCTCTACGGTTGGATAACAACAGGCCCCCACCACCACCTAGAATAGAAGGGACAGCGCGAGGCAACATGCAGCGTACTACTGCACCTGCAAGGGTTTTTGCTCTGACACCTGGTGAGGCTGAGGACAGGAATGATGTGATCACGGGTATGACTTCTTTGTTATGTTTTTTTTAAGATATTGATTTGTGGATTACGATTAAGACTTAAAAATTTTAGTTCATGAATGATGTTGATTATGACCACAGGTACTATTTCTTTGTTTTCTAAAAATGTCACTGTACTATTTGATTCGAGAGCGACACATTCGTTTGTTTCCATGACCTATGCTCGATTTTGCACCTTAGAAACTGAAGAGTTAAAGCCCAGGTTGGTGGTTGCGACCCCAACAGGAAATTCGGTAGTCTGTGACAAGTTCCTACCAGGGTGTCCTTTATCAATTGAGGGAAGATTGATGCCAGCAGATTTGATAGTGTTTAACATGTTTGGGTTTGATGTAATTTTGGGTATGGATTGGCTGGCTTGCTACCACGCCAGCATAGACTGTTTTAAAAAGGAAGTGATATTTAGGCCCCCAAAAGAAAGTGAATTTCGATTCTCAGGTTCAAAAGTGAGGATGCATCCACCCATCATATCTGCCGTTCAAGTTGGGAAATTGTTACAAGATGGTTGTCAGGGATTCTTAACCTGCGTGGTAGAAGTACCAAAAGAGGAGTTGAAGTTAGAACAGATACCTGTGGTAAGAGAATATCCAGAGGTTTTCCCAGAAGATTTACCTGGACTCCCGCCCGAGCGGGAAGTGGAGTTTACTATCGAACTAGCTCCAGGCACGGCATCCATTTCAAAAGCACCTTATCGAATGGCACCGTCGGAGTTAGTGGAACTCAAGGAACAATTGCAAGACCTGTTGGATAAGGGTTTTATCAGGCCCAGTGTATCACCTTGGGGAGCTCCAGTCCTCTTTGTGAAGAAGAAGGATGGATCGATGCGGATGTGTATTGACTACAGGGAACTTAATCGTGTGACCATAAAGAATAAGTACCCGCTACCCCGTATAGATGATCTGTTTGATCAGCTCCAAGGCGCTCAGGTATTTTCTAAGATTGATCTTCGATCGGGTTACCATCAATTGAAGATCAGAGCAGAGGACGTAGCTAAGACAGCATTTAGGACTCGTTATGGCCATTATGAGTTTTTGGTCATGCCTTTTGGCCTTACTAATGCCCCAGCAGTATTTATGGATTTGATGAACAGGGTGTTACATGAATTTTTGGATAAGTTTGTAGTTGTTTTTATTGATGATATATTGGTTTACTCCAAGGGCAAATCCGAACATGAGGAACATTTGAGGCTGGTACTTGGGACACTCAGAGATAGAAAGTTGTTTGCTAAATTGAAGAAGTGTGAATTTTGGCTTGATTCAATCGCATTTCTGGGGCATGTAGTTTCGAAAGATGGCATTTCAGTGGACCCGGGAAAAGTGGAAGCAGTGGTTAATTGGCCGACTCCAAAGAATGTGCATGAGGTTAGAAGTTTCTTGGGATTGGCGGGTTATTACCGTCGATTCATTGACAGTTTCGCCAAGATAGCAGTTCCTCTCACAGCACTCACCAAGAAAAATCATAAGTTTGAATGGACAACAAAGTGTGAAGAAAGCTTTCAAGTGTTGAAACGGAGATTAGTGACGGCTCCGGTATTAGCAGTTCCCATGGCTAGAGGGGGATTTGTAGTTTTTAGCGACGCGTCAAGGCTTGGGTTGGGATGCGTCCTGATGCAACATGGGAAGGTCATTGCATATGCCTCATGCCAACTGAAAACATACGAGCAGAATTATCCCACGCATGATCTGGAGCTGGCAGCAGTCATTTTTGCACTTAAAATTTGGAGACACTATCTGTATGGGGAAAAGTGTGAGATTTATACAGATCACAAGAGTTTGAAATATTTCTTCACCCAAAAAGAATTAAATATGAGGCAAAGGAGATGGCTTGAGTTGATCAAGGATTTTGACTGCACCATCAGTTATCACCCAGGCAAAGCTAATGTTGTAGCCGACGCCTTGAGTAGGAAGTCGGTGGGACCAGCAGTTGCAGCCCTTACCACTCAACATAGGTTGTTAATGGACCTAGAAAGAGCCGGTATTGAGGTTATCACTAGTGATACAAGTGCCTTCTTGGCCAATTTGATAGTTCAACCAACCTTATTAGATAGAATCAAAGCTGCTCAGAAGGTGGATTTAGGGTTGGTGAAATTAGTGGAAGAAGTCGGGAACGGGGACAGATCTGACTTTAACGTTTCCGAGGATGGAGTTTTAAGATTTAGAGGTAGATTATGCGTGCCAGCTAACGAAGAACTGAAAAGAGTAATTCTTGAAGAAGCACACCGTTCCTTATACACAGTTCACCCAGGAAGTACCAAGATGTATCGGGACTTGAGAGAGTCTTTTTGGTGGAATGGCATGAAAAGAGAAATTGCTAAATTTGTAGAACAATGCCTAACTTGCCAACAGGTGAAGGCGGAGCATCAGAGACCAGCCGGATTACTACAACCACTCCAGATCCCAGAGTGGAAGTGGGAGCATATCTCCATGGACTTTGTGACGGGCCTACCGAGGGCATTGAGTGGACAAGATGCTATATGGGTGATCGTGGATCGCCTAACAAAAACTGCTCATTTTGTGCCTATTAAAGTTTCTTATAAATTGGACAAACTAGCTGAGTTGTATGTGCGGGAGATAGTGAGGTTGCATGGGGTACCGGTATCCATTGTGTCAGATAGAGACCCTCGTTTCACTTCCAAGTTCTGGCAAAGCTTACAGGAAGCAATGGGTACTAAGTTAAATTTCAGTACTGCATTTCACCCTCAGACAGACGGACAGTCAGAAAGAACTATTCAAATCTTGGAGGACATGTTGAGGGCATGTGTGATGGATTTTAAGGGAACTTGGATGCATCATTTACCGTTGGTCGAGTTTGCTTATAATAATAGTTTCCAGGCTAGCATTGGAATGGCACCCTATGAGGTTTTGTATGGTAGGAGGTGTAGATCTCCATTGTATTGGGATGAAGTAGGTGAAAGGAAACTCCTGGGACCAGAGATTATTCAGCAGACTACAGAGAAGATAGATATCGTTCGGGCAAGAATGAAAGCAGCTCAAAGCCGACAAAAGAGTTATGCAGACAAGCGTCGCCGCCAATTGGAGTTTGAGGTAGGAGACAGAGTATTTTTGAGAATAGCACCTATGAAAGGAATTATGAGATTTGGAAAGAATGGCAAGTTGAGCCCAAGATATATTGGGCCATTTGAGATTCTTGACCGGATTGGGCCAGTGGCTTATAGAGTAGCACTTCCTCCAGCACTCGCGGGAGTGCATAATGTATTTCATATTTCCATGCTGAGGAAATATATTCCCGACCCGACGCATGTTATTGACTATGAACCACTTCAAATTCAGGACGATATGACTTATGCGGAAGAGCCAGTTCGGATTTTGGAAAGGAAAGAACAAGTACTACGGACTCGAACCATCCCTTTTGTTAAAGTGTTGTGGAAAAATCATGCTATTAGTGAAGCTTCTTGGGAATTGGAGAAAGAAATGCGAGGCAAGTACCCACGACTGTTTGATGGGAGTGTTGACAATACATATTAAATTCCGAGGACGGAATTTCTTTAAGGGGGGGAGGATGTAAAACCCGGCTCTTTGCTTCACTCACGTACGTGCTTAACGCCTCTAAGTTTCCGTCACACTTAACACCATCTTTCTTTTTTTCTCCATGCACGTTTCCTGCACTTTGTTTTAAGAAGTCTGTTTTCCATTTATAGCCTATATATATAGTAAGTATTCTCAACCCTAGACTAAGTGCCGCTCGGTTCCCTCTTCAAAGAAGACTATTGTTTCTCTACAAAAACACCAAACCGAAGCCTCGGTCTGCAACAATAAACCGCCACCCGCAGAGCCATTTTCGTGCAGCAAATCCACCACACACAGTCTCGCCGGTACCTCAATCAGTCGGAGTCCTTCCCCCAGCTGTGTGCCCCGTCCCTCCGAGTACCACGTCCGGTTTCTCAGCCGACTGTTAAGATTTCCCTCCCCTGTTTTCACACCTAAAAACAGAGGAGTTTTCCCTCCATCCGTGTGCCGCCAACTTGGCAATCCTCACCGCCAGCCGTCGTCGCACCACCATCAGTCCACCGCGCGCCACCTCTGCCCCTCGGTAAGCCACAGACACTCCCTTGCCATATCTCCCCCTCCACCTCTTCTCTCACTTTTACCCACTCTCTCGGTTTCAGCTCTACCTCTCTCTCTCTGTGATCACGTTCACTCTCTCTCTCTCTTTCAGATTTCTTCTCTCTCCCTCTCTCTGTCGCGACCACTTCTCCCTCACGGTGAGCCTCGTCGCATCTCCACTTTTGGTTTCTTTTTCTTTCCTTTTGTTGAGTTTTATGTTTATATAGAAACAAGCAGGAACTTCACACTGTTTGAAAATATTAACATGTAGTTTTAAAATTTATGGTCATGATATTCCTAGTAACTACGAAACTTCCATCAGGCCTTTGGTCTTGACTTTTTCGTAAAACACCTCAAACTTGTTTTTAAGTGTTTCTACATGTTGATCCGTTTTCATATATATTGTTATGTGGATTTAGTTTAATGGATTTAGTTTTAATGGGCTTGGTTTATTGGTTGTGTTTTAATGAATGGGCTTGGTTTCCATTATACAAAAAAAAAAAAAAATGATTATATGGTTAATTCGAGCTATTTAGTTTTCAATTGAACTCTTTTTTTTAAGTTGGCCTGATTTTATGGGATTTTAAATAGCCATAGTATTTTATTAATCAATAATACGACATCGGTATTAATTTATCATAATATTTATTCGATTTCTCTCTTCGGTACGGATTCATTTAAGTCGATATTGATGAATTTAGAAAGTAATAATATTTATAGTAAGAGAATTTTAAGTATTGAGGAATTAAAATAGGTTGTTTCAGAAGCTTAGGCTTAAATATCGAAATCCATGATTGATTGAAAACTTACGGAAATTACGTGAATAATTTTTATAGGTGATGATTGATAGTCGACTCGATATTTTGAGGAAAATTCTGAAAAGCTAAGTCGTTCAGGTAAGCGGGGTTCCTATGCTGTATTTGCATAAAAAGAAATGAACTGAGGTTGGTTTGTAAAAAAAAAAAAAAAAAATGTGCATGTTGTTTTAAAAAGAAAAAGTGAAAAACAACCTCAGTATATGTTTTTGCATTCCCTCATGAGATACATATGAAATAGAAAAGAAATGTTTTTGACATGAAATGTGTAGACATGAGCAATATTTGACATGTTTCTGAAATATGCAAAAGAGCGAATATGATATCATTGAAATTTTTATGCATGTGATATGAAATGATATGGATCTGTTTTTTTTATCAAATAAAAAGGATATGAATATGTTTCGCACGTGTTTTGATATGATATGGATATGATAAAACTTTGGCATACTTATCTGTTCTGAATATGGTTCTGATATGATGATACTGTTCACGTGATATGGTTGGTACCACCATGATATGATATGAGTGCACCCACTTTGGAAACAAAGTGGTCTTTTTACGTGTTCTTTCCTGTGTGCACACTCGGGGCTCCGAGATTGAAAAAGGGGAAGTTCACCACATGATACTGCCTGGTTTGGCCACCGGGGATAGCACAACCCTACCACGGGGGTTAAACATGGTATATGATATGATACGATAAGATGAATATGTTCAGTTATGTTATGCCAAAGTGTTTTTGAATATGAAATGGATCCTCAAATATGAATTGTTGACTTGAGTATGAAATGTTTGAAAAGTCGCTCTGATTTTCTGATAACATGTTTTCTGAGATCTGCGTATAAAAATAAAAATGTTTTGTTTCTGCATATTGAACTTTTTGAAAAGGGCTCATGTTTACATGCTAGTATATGTTCTCTGCTTACTGAGTTGTTGATAACTCACCCCCTTATCTTCATATATTTTCAGATGGTATTGATTTCCCAGCTGGGGGTCAGGAATAGAATTGAAGCTGGCTAGATATGGAGGGAAGGATTGGGTACTTTAGAGTACCATTATTAGTAGATGGATTTAACTTGAGCGTTTAAAGTACTTCACGTTGTTTGGACCTATTGACACCTAAAGATGTATTGTTATATTTTGAGGTTATTGGGAGATTGTGGACCCCTTTTTGGTTTATGTTTTGTAATGATAACTTATGAAGTTTTATTATGGTTATTTGGAAAAATATGAATTGTGTGCTAAACATGAAGTCCTTGGAGTTTAAGTGCTTGGAGAGACAGGTTTGTTAGTGAAATGAGTTAACTCTCCGGACCCTCGGGTACGGGGCGTTACAAATTTAGCGGGAAAATTGCAATTTCTCAAAGTTTATGAACTTAGAATAAACTATATATATCCATTATCATCCCTTCCAAGTGCAGCATATATATCATGCAGTGTAAAGAAAAAACACCCAACTATTACAATGATCCCCAGAAAAATAAATAGCATGTAGAAACTGAATTCCCCTCTTGCTATTTTAATTGTGTATATATAAGGAACCCTTACAATATTGATTATCACTCCGATCCCCCTCCAAATTAAGGAATAGTAATGCTACTATGTCTTCCCACTTTTACTGGCATGGGTGGAAAACGACGGTGGTGGATTTGGGTTCCTACCCTTGTTTGTAACCGGTGCCGGGGGAGGACTTGGCTTGGCTCTACCAAGTTTTCTTTCGTTCATATCTGCAAACATCCAATATCTAATCAAACAACATGTACTTATAAATGTATAGCACATCGATCTTTACAAGTTTGTAGATCGAGGAGGGTTATTCAAACCTGCAGAGATCTGATACGGATGCATGGCCAATATTGCTGCTGCGATTAATATGAAAAATGTTATGAAATGGAAGAAGGAATTCAGACCCATCGATCTCTGGTCGGAATAGAAACTCTTGACAACTTGCCGTGCGAGCTCGTCTTGATTGCCTATCCTCAGTTAATATAACTTAATGGATAGTGCTATATCATGTGCTGCACCTTTTTTTTTATTATTTTTTTGAAAAATATGTGCTGCACATTAAAGTCATCTCTTTCGTCGACTTTGAAAAAACTTTCCTACGAATAGTGCTATATGTGCTGCACAAGTCATCACTTTCGTCGACTTTGAAAAAACTTTTCTTACTTGTTTGGATAGTGAGATGAGATGAAATAGTTTTAGAATAGTTAAATAAAATATTATTAGAATATTATTTTTTAATATTATTATTGTTTTGAGAATTGAAAAACTTGAATTGTTTATTATTTTGTATGGAAATTTGATAAAGTTGTAATGATGAGATGAAATAAAATGAGATAGGTTGAGAGTGTTTCAGTATCTCCCTCCTTTAAAATAAAATTTGATTAGTTTATATTAGCCAATAACGACATATGCATGGTAAATATTAAAAAAGTCAGCATTAATCTTAAACAATGGTTTCATATTATATATGATTCCGAGAATGTTTTGTCTGAAACCGCGCCTACGATGGGCAATTTTGAAAGTTAGTTTGCTTGAGAACGCATGCCAAGAATCATGTTTATATAGTTAATTACATTAATGACCATGCAACATTATTAAGTAATACTGCAAGATTCATCAATTGTATCATATCATCTTTTCTCGAATTAAAAAAAAAATATATAAGGTTAAGAAATTGTATATATAGGATTCCTATGCAATTGTCTATATTCAAGCATGGGGACTCATTACCTTGATTTATATTAGTGTGAAATTCATAAACCCAACTCATCTTATAAAACTAGTTCTACAAGATAAGATTGTTCATTCCTTAATTATAAACATATCCATTAATACTTTGTCCACAGACAATGTGAGATTATTCAGCAACACCCTCCTTCACGTGCAGGTCAGTATTCATGATCATTGTCACGGGGTAAATAGTGTGGGCCCCTATTCGTCTTATGGCAAGTTCTGATACCATGAAGAAATTTATAGGCCTAACTCATCTCATAAAACCGGTTCTACAAAAGAAGATTATTCATTTTCTATAAACATGCTCAAGACTTTATCTACAAATAATGTGCATGGGATTATTTCTCAACAACTTGGTGGAAAAATCAAAATTAAATGGCTGCGTCTGGAATAAGAAAGTGAATGAGAAAACTAGAAAGGGAAAAAGCTGACTGCAGGCTCCTAAGCCCTAAGTTAATCAAATATCAACACGATCAGTCAATTAATGAAACCGCGTCAAAGAAGAAATCATCTTGCAATCAATTTTCTTTGAATATATATATATATATATATATATATATATATATATATAATTAAATAATTAATTATTCCAAGCTCGAAAGCGACCTTATTGTCAAAATTCTTGCAGTGTCTTTTACTTTTGTTAAGCATTAATATTTGACTTCACCTTCCTTCCAGTACTTCTTTGAATATATATATATATATATATATATATATATATATATATATAATTGAATAATTAATTATTCCAAGCTCAAAAGCGACCTTATTGTCAAAATTCTATATATATATTCAAAGAAGTACTGGAAGGAAGGTGAAGTCAAATATTAATGCTTAACAAAAGTAAAAGACACTGCAAGAATTTTGACAATAAGGTCGCTTTTGAGCTTGGAATAATTAATTATTCAATTATATATATATAAATAATTATATAATATATAAATATATATATATATATATATATATATATATATAATGCTAGATATAGTCCTAAAATATATAAATTATGCATATTCTCTTTGAAAAAAAAAACTCATATTTAAAAAATAGATTTTTTCATGTGAATTTTAAATTTACTGACATTTTTCAAATGGAGTGCATGAGATTTATATACTCTAGGAATATATATATATATATATATATATATATATATATATAAAGGAATCCCCTAATCAAGAATATATACTACAAATTATATTTTGTAATACTAGTTTTGAGACAGAATTGATTGAGTCCAGCCCATCGCTAATAATAAGTGAAGAGATAAGACAAGTTGTCTCAGACTTCTAGAAGGAAATAACTTCATATGGCAACTAGGATTCAATCACTCCAATGAAGGAAAATGGCCTATATATAAAGAGGAGATCTCAACAAATAGATAGAAACTTCCTATGTACAGGCTCCACTACGCACAATGACTCCATAGAATTTTCTCTCAAGAGAGGCATCGTCTTCAGTCTCCCGAAATCCTAAATTATATATTCTGTTGTATTGAGAGATACGTAAGGCTATAAGAGATTGTAAAATCATCCATTATAGCGAATTTGCCCACAAACAGCCCGTGAACATAGGCATTACGGCGATCCATATAAATCTTTGTGTCTCTCTTTATTTCTTTTTATTTGCTTATTTACTATTTACTTTCATGGATGAACGCGAATAACACCGTATCAAAGCCCAAATCACCATTGTAGGCCAGGGATAATTTTTTCCTCCGTTTCGACCTATTGTGCGATTTTAAACATTAACAAATAACAACTAGCATGTGAGAATTAAGTAGTGATAGATGAAAAAGCTTATACATTATTCATAATATGCCATTTAATTAAGGGAAAAGTGAAAACTACTTTTCGATAGGGAAGAACCAAAACTTTTTACTAGAGGAGGCCGAATATTGGCATTTGACTGATCTATAATAGAAAAATTTTACTCAACAGCCCTAAATCACAATCTTGTTGAGGGAAAAAAATAAAAAGATAAAAAAAAAAAGTCCACATAAATAGATACGTGGTGTAAGGCTGCTGAATGGAATAACTCTCTATAATATTATATGAAACCATGATCTTGAGCTATAAAGTAAAAAATAAAAGAATAAAGAATATATAGCGGCCTATATTTCTCAATTGAATTGTTGTACCTTTAATAGTTTGAGATACAACCATAATCTAATGAATCTAAATCTATTTAAAAATCTTAATTAGAGACACAAACAAGAGATTATTTCTTTCTTTTTTTTGAAAGGAAAACATTTACATTAATCATAAATCAACAAAGGTCAAGAATACAAGTGGGAACATTCCCCACATCAGCAGAAGAAATGGAATTTAACAAAGCATCCCCAGCAAGCGCATGAGCAGCTTTGTTGCATTCTCTTCTAAAATGTGAAACTGACGAATCCTCAAGAAAGCTCAACTGGCTCTTCACATCTTCAATAATCATACCTGTAGCTAACCAGTTTTCACTCCTCCTACTAATAGCTGTTATAACTTCTTTTAAATCCCTTTTTAGTATGATCCTTTTAATCTCCATCTGCAAGCCAAAACATGAAGCTTTAATTGCCCCAAGTGCCTCAGCCAGTAATGAATCAGGGAAAAGAGGCCTGAGTATCCTTGATGTTACCAAAGTCCTCCCATTCCAATCTTTGAGAACTAAGCCTATGCCAATCATGCACCATACCTGTCAACTGTTGCATCCCAATTGAGTTTATAGACATTCACAAGGGGGATTCCATGCAGTGATCACATTCTGCAGCAAACTTTGCTAATCTGATTCAATTGTCGAATAGACCCTAAATTCTTGCAGAGTATCCTTAGTAAGTTCAGCTACTGAATTGGGGCACCTGAACTCTTGCTGGAATAAAAATTGGTTCCACCTCATCCAAAAAGCAACCACTACAAATTCCTCCACGAGCTCCTTACCACCTGCTGCATCCAATTCCACCATGAGGCCCTAATAGTAGTTTTGAAAGAAGAACATTTTTGGAGTTGTCTTGAGCATTGGTGCCACACATCTTGAGAGGCAAGACAATTCCATATAGCATGAAGCACAAGACTCTTCTTCCTTAAAGTAGATAGGGCAAATGGGCTTATCTACTACCTTCTTCTTGTAAAGATTCTGGTAAGTTGGCAAACAATCATGACAGGCTCTCCAAAGGAACATCTTGTCTGCAAGTGGAATCTGTAATTGCCACATTCTTGACCAAAACCTTCCTGGATTTGTGCTACTTGAAGCCTGACCTCTCTCAACATCCATAATCATCTTACGCAAGTGACAGGCACTTCTCACAGAGAATGACCCTTGAGCTGATCCTATCCAAATTAACTTATTTGCACTATTATTGTAACTAATGGGAATCTACTTGATCAACCTTGCCTCTATGAGTGAGAACATTTCCTCCACCATACTAGTCTTCCACTGTCTTGTGGTTGGATCAATTAAGATACTGACAGTAGCCTTAGGACGCAAACTACTTATTGGACTATGAACTTTATAAGAAGACAGCCTTGGAATCCATTTATCCTTCCAGATTTTAATACATTCACCATTCTATACCCTCCATATGGTGCCATTATTCAATTGCTCTCTTGCATTCAAAATATTTCTCCAAATAAAAGAAGGTTTACTTCCCAATTTGGCCTAGAAGAAATCATCATGAGGGAAGTGTTTTGCATTTAGTACCTGAGATGCTAGAGCTTGAGGGTGATGCAACAGCTTCCATCCTTGTTTAGGCAACATTGCAAGATTAAAGCTGTGTAAATCCCTAAAGCCTAACCCACCTGCATCTTTAGACTATCCCATGGAATTCCAAGAGATCCAATGGATCTTCCTTTCATTCTCAGTCTAGCCCCACCAGAAATTCCTCATTACTTTGTTTATTTCTTTCAAAAGGGACCAAGGGAGCTTGAAGACTGTCATTCTATAGGTTGGCATTGCCTACATCATTGCTTTAAGAAATATTTCTTTTCTTGCTTGAGACAGAACCTTAACTCCATTGTTGTTCAATCTCTGTCTAACTCTATCCAAAATGATCTTGAAAGACTAAATATTGACCTTCCTATTAAGGCAGGAAGGCCAAGATATTTCTCATAAGGTTGACTTGACCTCACCCCACAATACTCAAATAATATCCCGATTCTCCTTTGAAGTGTTTCTACTAAACTGTTTGGAGGTTTTCTCTTTATTCAAACGTTGGCATGATGCACTTTCATATGTATTCAACAAGAAAAACATTCTACTCCATTCTAGGGAATTTGCTTTACAAAAAAGCAGATGATTGATATGTATTCTGCCGCTTGCAATAGGAACACCCGAGATTGCTTTGGTCCTTTCAGCTTGATTCAGAATTGAGCTCAAAACTTCTGCACAGAGGATGAAGAGGTAGGTATCTCCCTACCTAATCCCTCTAGTAGGCTTAAAGGGTTCCTGAGGTATTCCATTAAGTAAGATAAAATATGACACTGATTCCACACACTTCATCACAAGCCTGATCCATTCCTTAGTAAACCCCATTTTTATCATCACCTCTCTCAGAAAAACCCATTCAATTTTATCATACGCCTTGCTCATATCCAACTTCAATGCCATGTAACCCTTTCTTTCTTTCATTATGCTACTCATGGAGTGTAAGGCCTCAAAGGCCACTATGATATTATCTGATATTAATCTGCCTGGAACAAATGTAGATTGTGTAGGAGAAATAATGTCTTGTGGGATAAGCTTCAATATGTTTGCAATTGCTTTGGACACAATCTTATACAAGACATTGGATAGGCTTATAGGTCGAAAGTTAGACACTTTTGAGGGACAATTGATCCTAGGAATGAGTGCAATATGAGTAGCATTTATATCATCAATTAGGCCATCATAATTGAGAATGAAAAGGACAAGTTTACATACCTCTTGACCAATTAAGCTCCAATGGTTTTGATAGAAAGCTGGAGGGAAACCATTTGGCCCTAGAGAACTCAGCGAGTTCATGCTAAAGATAGCTTCTTCAACTTCCTGCCTTGTGAACTTTCTAAGAAGCTTGGAGTTCATGTCATCAGTAACCTTTATGTCTAAATGTTGTAAGCAAACTAGTATGTTATCAGGATAGGAAGTAGTAAATAGCTCCTTGAAAAAAGCCTAGCATTTTGCATTGATATCATCATTTGTCATTGCCACAACACCAGCCTCATTTGCTACCTTACTTATGAAATTCCTCATTTGCTCCATTTTGTGTCATCCTCCTCTAAAAGCTTATCTAATTCTTGTTTTGTGGTCCTAATTGCTTCTATCAAGTCTTCATTGTTAGCCTTTTGAAAATTAGACAACTGATTCATCTTAGCTTGGATCACCTTTTTAGAGTCACCAACTGCTGCTTTACTCCAAACTCTGAGCTTATCTTGGCATCTAATCAAGCCTGTTGTTGGCAATTCTAGTTTGTTCCTGGCCATTTATGGTCTTTTCCAAGCCTCTTCCACTACCTTCATGTGACACTCCTCCCAACTTTCCCAACAGGCCTCATATCTAAAAGGCCTCTCCCTTTTAACAAAAAACTGGCCCCCTAAGGAAATGGAAATGACTAAGGGTCTATGATCAGATTTGTGGGTAGCTTCTGATCTCACTAGGGTCTCAGAGAACATCTCAATCCATTTTGCATTGGCACAAGCCCTGTCCAACCTTTCCTTTGTGAAATGAGACCCTTGTCGATTATTGCACCAAGTGTACTTGTCTCCTTTGTAGCCAAGGTCACTCAAACCATTGTTAATTAAAGCTTGTCTGAAAGCTTCCATTTGAGAGTAAGGTCTGACCCCACCTCCAAACGTCTCTCCATTGTGCAAGATTTCATTGAAATCCCCTACACAAAACCATGGTAAGTTCTCCTCAGGTTTGACTGCTTGTAATAACTCCCAACTATTTTTCCTCTGTGAGGCCATTGGATGGCCATAGAAAACTGTCAAGATCCACTCCTCTCCTCCCCCTTGATTCATTTTGATAGAAATGTGAAATTGAGAGTAAGATGCCAATACCACATTAACTGCATCAGTCCACATGAAAGCCAGCCCACCACTAGCACCCATGTTGTCCACCACAAAACAATGTTGCATGCCTAGCTTATGTTTCACTTTCTCCACCTTATACTTGTTGCATTTAGTCTCAATTAAGAAAATAAGACTTGAAAACTTAGACTTCACCAAAATATGAAGTTCATGGACTGTTTGAGGGCTCCCATGCCCTCAGCAGTTTCAACTTGACACCCCTCATTGAAGGCACATTAAGTTTCTTCCTTTTATGAAGTTCAAGAAAACCTGATACATCTTGAGCAGTGTCAACCTCCCTCTTCAAAGGAGTTAAGACCTAACCCTTATTTCTTTCATCATAGTCACTATCAATCCGTTGCAAGTGATGTTCCCTTACCCTTATCCTCCATTTTGAATTCTTCTTAGCCAGAGATAACTGCTAAATTTTATGGGACATAAACTAGTTAAAAGAATTGACCTAAGAGGCTATCAAGGACCCAAGTGCCACTTTATGAGAATCTTCTTTATGGCCAGTAGATAACATAACCACATTAGCAGAATCACCTGAGGGCCCACTACACTTATCAGTGACATTCAATCTTGTAACAGCTTCTACCAATTTCCTCCCTTAGAATATTCCTTCTCAATCATCTTTCCACTAATTGAGGACCCTTCCTTAAAAACAACAGAAAATGAGATCTCTGCAATCTTATCCTCGAGGCTTTCTTTATATCGCAAGTCAACTTGCCTTTTCTGTAAAGGAACCTCTTTGGAAACCGAGCATTTTAGCTTAACAGAAGGATATTTCTGAGAATCAGGAAACTGATCAACATTGCCAAAAAGACCTTCCCCCTCTGCCTATTCCTGTTGCGGTGGCTCAAAATTCTAGCCACCACCCTCATACCTCTTGGTGGCAGTGCTGCCTGCCTTTGGTAGATTAACTCGAAGCCAAGGGCCACATTCATTGCTTCTTCCTCGAGGACCCATTGAGCAACCTCCATCCTTGTGTTTAATGACTCCACATTGAAAGCAAAAAAAAGGGGAGTCTTTCGTACTTTATTGGCAACTAGATCTGCTTATTATCAATCTTTAACATCCTACCTCGAGTCAAAGGCCTTGTGATATCCACCATCACTTTCATACATAAACTAACAATGCCATCAATGTCCATCTCTAGCACTTTTCCAATTCCAGAACCAATCTGCATTCCTTTGTCACGGGACATACTCACCAATGGCATATTGTGAACTTGGATCCAGAAAACCTCAGAAGAGAAGGCAATCTCTCTTGGTGCTATAGTCCCATCAAAATCCTCCATGCAAACCAAAAATCTATCAAACATCCAAGGTCTTCCTAGAAGGACCTTCAAGTACTTATCATGTTCACATTGAAATTCAACCAAGAACTTGTTAATTACCCATCTCCTTGAATTGAATCCATCCCACAATGTTCCAAACCTTAGACATAATGCATAGTTTCCCTTTGCCTACTCCTCTATCAACGGCAATTTTTGGAACATCCACTTCTTGTCGCTCTTGATCAGTTAACGAGAAGCCTTGCCACAACATCTCCAGTTCTGTCTCCATTGATCCCCACACCACTCTGGCCAAAGAGACTACCTTTACTTTCGCAAAGACAAAACCTCACCCTCTGGCAGGAGAGGACCAACCCTCTAGACGAGTGTTGGACCCACAACAATGGCCTATGGTTTATGCCAAGAAAAATTATTTCATACAATACGCTAGTGCGTTTTGTTTTTTTGATAGTTCATAAAAATAATCAAGTTGTCATGGGTTAAATAGGTTAGATTTTTTTAACATATATGGTAAGATGACTTTCTTTTTTTAATTTTAACAGGGCCAAACCTAATTTATTCTCAATTATATATAAATTTAACTATCAAAAAATGATTTTAATTAAAAATTTAAAAACCAAGGGATCGGTGGCCCACAGGGGCGGCCCCCTTGATTCGGTCTCTGAGCTTGTTGGTTTTGGTAATTTGGATTTCAAAATACAAAAACTCTGATAATTTGAAGGTGCAAAATATATATTTTTCCTAAAATTAGATTTATAATTTAAAATGCAAAATGAAAAATGGGCAATAATTTGTGGATAAAGGTGTCGCAAGTACTTCCTCGTTAAATCATAACCCTTCATTCAATATTTCCATTAACAATCATATATATGTAAATTGCAGCATATATATAACTATCGCGAAATGCATGTAAAGAAAAAACATGAGTACCTTAATATATATTTTACATTAATGATCCCCAGAAAAAGAAATAGTAGAAAATGAATTCCCTCTTTTTCTATTATTAATATTATTAAGGAAAAAAAAAGTAAACGCCTTACTATATATTGCAAACCCGCCCTTAAATTACTGCCCCTTTAAACTAAGGAATATTATGACTGCTACTAAGTCTTCCCACTTGTAGTGGCAGGCCGGGTGGAGGTCGGTGGCGGATTTGGGCTCGAACCCTTGTTTGGATATGGAGGAGGGGGAGGACTTGGCTGGGGTCTCCCACATAGTTTTCTCGCTTTCATATGATCTGCAAAATTCAATGTTTAATCAAACAAGTTAACAAGATGCAGTACTTATAAGTTTAAGTGTCACCCATGCAGCTTTCTACATCAATCATGTGTAGCACATCTTTAATTTCAGAGGTTACCAAGAAAAACTAATGGCATAATCTGTACACATGCTTGAGATTATTAAACATATATATATATATATATATATAAGGCTTCATCTTAAATGTTCAATTAACATATATAAGATCATGTATATATAAGTACTTGGGAAGCACGTACGAGCTTTTGCTCCTTTTAAATCACTTCATCCATTCTTCATAAATCTTAATAATTTTAAGTTTACAGTAATTTGAAAGATTATGTAGAGCTGTAAAGGTGAGAAATTATTTTCAGTAATTTCTTATTAACTAGATCTTAAGTTGTCTTATTTCGTCCATGTTTAACTAGCTAATTACAATTGAAGAATATTGCCATGCACGTTCATATTACTCTATAGTCAGCAGCGCAGATCAGGGATCTCTGACATGCTGAACCACAGTAATTGCTTTGATATGCAATTTATAATCCCTGTTTTTAAACCAGAAATAAAAATCTGCAACAACAAAGACCTACTACTTTTTGAAGTGGTGTTTGCACACAGAAATTAGTAATCTGCAGCTTGTTCCAGGTGCTTCATGATCATGCATGGACTAGTTTTCAAAGAAATGAACAACGTACAAAGAACAAAGAAATAAAAAAAAACTTGAACCCAGTTCTTCATATGTGGAAATTAGAGGATTCAAACCTGCAGAGATCTGATACGGATGCATGGCCAACAATGTTGCTGCCATTAATATGAAAAATGTTATGAAACGGAGGAAGGAGTGGAGACCCATGATCGATCTCTGCTCAGAGCTAGTTAAAACCTCGATACCTTGCCGTCTGTCTGTATGTCTGTCTTTGCCTAGCCCTCAAATTAATATATAGTGTTTGTTATGTGCTCCAAAACTCCTCAAAAGTCATCACTTTTCGACCATATATGCATAAATTATAGGCATATGCTAGCCTTTGTTTCTATCTATCTGTATAAGCTTTTAGTAGTTTTTTATAAAATGGCCATTCAGACATAGTGGTCAAGCTCTCTGATCAGCTTCCAACTTGGCTATATAATAAAACTCGAATATCTGTATTAAAATTTACGTTAAGACAAAGACATATATATATATATATGGCATATATACAGTTAATTAATAATTATAGACTCCACTGTATGTAATGCAGTCCATACCATCTACAGACAACATTTAATAATGTGAATTTACATACGCGCGGTGTCTATCTCTATTCAAATTGTAAAAAGTGTTTAGGTCAGAAAATTGCATAGATTCTAAATGCAATTTTATTTGTCATAACTAGTCATTAATTACCTAGACTATATATTGAATATTGAATATACTAGCTAATAAATAAATAAATAAATAAAACCTAGATGGTGATCGAAGTGGGGAAAAAGAAAAGGTAAGTGAGAAAACTAGCTAGAAAGTGCATGGAAAAGAGACATCCATGCTCCTATACAGTATATAAAACATGATTAGTTAAAGCAAAACCGGGTCAAAGAAGCAATCAAGCCATTGAATAAATATTTCAAGCTCAAAAGGGACCTTAATATTGTTAACATTCTTGCAGGCCAGTCAAGTCTTTTACTAATTTTAAGCAATATTAATTGAATTCTAGCTTTCTAGACGGCTCTTCCATTTCTTTAAAGAAATGGAAGAGCCGTCTAGAAAGTTGCAAACCAAGTTAAAGTCTTCTAGAAAGTTGTTCTAAATATATCTATAATATATCTAAACTACCACTTTTTTTTTTCCTTTTCTTTATAAGAAAACATTGCCATTGAACCAGAAGTATCAATACAAACGATGATTATCCACCCATATAACATATTGAATAAAATCAGGAGCAAACTCTTCCCGTACACTTAGATCTAGAAGATTCCAAGCATGCTTTGCCAGCTTGTGTGCCCCTTCATTGCCTAAACGACCAACATGTTGTATATATACTGCATTGGTGGAAGATTCTCATAATTTCTTGAATATCTTTAATAATATTTCCCAAGAGAGCATGGAAGCTCCTTTATCTTGAATGGCTTGGACCATTACTAAAGAGTCAATCACCAAGTTTGTAATTCCCAGTGGATACAAAGTTCCATACCTCTTAAGATTTCCAACAACTCTACTTCAATAGGCTCATTGACAACCATCTCCTTCTTGCTAGTTGCAAATAGCACCTCTCCCTTATCATCTCTAAGGATAGCACCAGTCCCCGAACTTTGTTGATCCTGAAATATATGCACCATACACATTAAGCTTTAGAAATCCAAGTGGAGGGGGTAGCCATGTTCCTTTATGTTCCTTGTCCACACACTTACTCACTTTGTGATCAGACCATAATGAAAGAGCATTTTGAACTGCAATAGCAGGCTGGACATCTTTATTTTCATAAAATTTCTGATTTTGACTATACCAGAACCCCCAAGTCATTAGGAAGAATTTCTCCACTACTTGATTACTGTTATATATTAGCATGGACATGTCTAACAAGATCACCAAAATCTAAAACATTTGCTGCAAGATGCACCCATAACTCTTGGCTCTCCCAACATTGTCACAGCCTGGGACATTTACATAAAACATGTAACACATCCTCTTCTCCATTTCCACAGAATATACATGAGTATTCCCTTAACACCTGCCTTTTCTTCAAGTTACATCTTGTAGAGAGACCATTATTACAAGCTCTCCATGCAAAGACCTTTATCTTGTTAGGAAGGTTTAGCTTCCATAGCACTTTCCACAAACGTTTGTGTTCTGCTGCATTAGAAGATTTTGCTTGTCTGATATCCTTCTCCAAAATTCTAAAAAATTTGTAAGCACTCTTCACACTATACTAACCACTCTTCTCTGGTTCCCCTATTAACTTATCTTGATTATCACCTAAACTGATTAAGATTCTGAAAATCTCTGCTGCAACAGTTGTTGGAAACAGCTGGTTTACCTTCTCAACATCCCACCATCGAGTATGCTTATCAATAAGGTATTCAACCTTTTGATTAACATCTAGCTCTACCTCATGAACACTATGTATCAGTTCTTTATGGTTAGGGACCCAGTAATTAATCCAGAGGCTTATCTCACTACCTTTCCCCACCCTCCATCTGCGGCCCATCTTCAGACTTTTCTTGGCTTCCCATATACCCCTCCATGCATACGAGGGGAAATAGCCCAATTTTGCATTCAGAAACTCTATATTGGGGAAATATTTAGCTTTGTAGATTTTATGCAATAGAGTGAACTCCTCATTCATGATCCTCTAGCCTTGTTTTGCAAGAAGGGCCACATTAAAGAGCATAAGGTCTTTAAAGCCCATGCCTCCATCTGTCTTAGAATCACATATTTTCCTCCAACTTACCCAATGTATTTTGTTCTCCTCATTCCTCTGTCCTCACCAGAACTTAGCCATCATTCTTTCTAAATCCTTACAAAAGCCATCTGGTGGTAACTGAAAGCAGCTCAATGTAAAATACCTTCTTTTGAGTAGTTAGAAATTGTGGTTAATTGGCAAAGAATTTAAATCTTTAGTACTTGAAAATTATTAAGAAATTGTGATTTAAGAATTTTATTTCTGGTAAAGTCCATATAATTAAGGGGGTGAATATTTCTGGTGATCATGATTTAGCACAAGTCAATTAAGATCTTGAGAAATGAATCTTGGTGATATATTTTCTGCCTCTAATTTCCTTTCTTGTGAAGAGCCAAATCAGCTCCTGTGTTCCTGCAAATTGGTATAGCTGGGGTTTATTAATAATGTTACTCATCATTCTCTCATCATTCCATGATGTGGCATTCGATAATTGGGGACTATTCATTATTTTTCACTTATGAACTTATCATCTAATGCCACATTATGGGATGATAAAAGGATGATGAGAAAATAGATAATGAATAAACTTTTTCTTATTCAAAACAGGTTGTATGGTAAAATTGCGAGTTGGACCTACATGAATAAGAATACTGAAGTTATTGCTCAGAAAAAGGAAGAGGAAGACTATAAGATCATGCCGACAATGCCATCGCAAAGATATTTGTGTACGAGGAGCTTACAACAGGAATTTAGTTTGACTTATAATTTTGAGTCACAGATGTAACTTCCTTATGAAATGAAATGATGTCTATTTCCTATATATAAAAAAAATTATTTAGATATGTAAGGCACTTTTGAGAAAGTAGCATGCATATTTATAATTGGAAAATGAAAACCTTACAACTATTTTACCATTATTTTACAACTTTATGAAATGGAATGTAGCAGAAATGATACTTTCGTTTGTTTACAGAAAGTATTTCATCTCATCTCATCTTATCTAATTATTACAACTTTTCCAACTTTCAATACAAAATAAAATAAACAATTCAACTTTTTCAAATCCCAAAATAAAAATAATATTAAAAAATATATTCTAACAATATTTTATTCAACTTTTTAACTTTAATCTCAATTCGTCTCATCTCATCTTCGAAAACAAACGATTAATAGAGTGGTATGATTTCATTAGTTGTTTTAAAATGAGTTGTTTAATAATTGTAAATAAGTTGTAGGTATATCATTACTCTTTATAATTATGGAAGTAGATGAGGTAGCTTGATCTTAAGTTTTAACCATCATTTTTTAGAGTACATGTCGAGTACACAATTGTACAAAAGACTTGTGGATCTCAACTTTCGGAAGCTTGATGCAGGAGGGTTAAGGTTTTGGACGCTGCTAGCGTGCCACCCAGGTTTGACCTCTGGGTGTGCCCTCTAGTGTATTTTATAACACTTTTTTTTTTTTTTTTTAAAAAAACATTTTTATTTTTATTTTTTAAATATATCAATATACTAATAATTACTTAAGCCTTAATCATTAGATAAAAAGAAATTTTAAAAAAATATATTAAATACATGAGCGATCAAATGAGGGGGCAAATCCATGGAGGCATACTATCATTTTTCTAAAGTTTTATCATCTTATCTTTTGCTATTTCGGTTTCCAATTTTATGATAATCACGAAGATCTTCAATTTTAATTGATTTTTTCTTTTTCTTAAAATTTTAAACCTTTTGTCTAGTTTTTGTTAGAGATCTCATGGAAATCTGACCATAGCATATCACGTGGTAAAAAAATGAAAAAACTTAAAAAATATTTAAAGCAAGAAAAATAAAAAGTTCTACTCATCAACCCTACACCACACACATGTTGAGGAGAAAATAAAAATAAAAATAAAAATAAAGATCCACATTAACCAGTTTGTTGTGTAGTTCTGTTGAGTAGAAAAGCTAAAAAAACATTTAAACGAAAAAACAAAACAAAAAAACTAGACGTGGCTACTGCCATCCTTCGGTTGCCCCAGATGGCTACCCGGGTTGGCCAATCCAATATATATGTTAAAAAGTAATGCTATATATAGTCGTAGAATGTATAAATGCTGTACAGTCGCTTTGAAAAAGAGTAGAGTCTATTATTAAAAAATTAATTTCTTTTTATGTAAGTCTCATAGTTATTTATTTTTTTTAAAGTGACTGCACGACACTTACACACTCACAATTACAAGTATTATTTCTTATATGTTAATAAGAGAGGCTAGAAACGGGATGTGGTGTCATGAGGGGATTTATACCCTCTAAATTTCTAATGGCCGGACGACACATCTAGTTTTAGAAAGGTTATAAAAGAACCCGCCTCGGCTAATCTCATACAATCCTCTCTTTCCTTCATTCAATGTCACTTTCTCTCTCCTCAAGCTGAAGTCTGCAGCAAGTTGACTGGCTGAGGGCCTTAATAGCTAGGGTGGGTCTGCACCCACCATTGGGGCCCCCACTGTGAGCTTTCTTTAGGCATTTCAAGTTTTTTTTTTTATCATTTTTTAATACTTGAAATATTTAAAAAAAATTATAATATTATTAAATAATATTTTCTTAATCAATTAAAAATAAAAAGAGAGATAGAGAAAAGAAAAGAGAAGAAAAGAAAAGAGAAGAGAAGAGAGCAGTAGCTTGTTAACGGTTCCCTAGCTTTTTCCTAATGGCTATTGGACTTGAATCTCTCTACCCTATATGTCTGACCACAACTATACGTCTTCTCAATATTTTGATGGGCCTTTCTAAGTCCACCCTGTTGTGGCCTTTACTGTATCGTAGGGTTAGTAATTGCGCCCAACAGTTTGAAAGATTTCATTGGAGCAATAGTATATGTCGGTAGTGTTAATATTTTTTATTTTTTTAAAAGTTTTTATTATATATATATATATTTTTAAATATATAAATAAATTTTTTTTTTAAAAAAATAACACACTGATACTCACTTTTTTAATTATTAAATAAAAAAATTAAAAAAAGTGTTAAAATAAAAAGACAAAGTAACATTTTTCTCTTCATAATATATGAGCAACGTGCAAGAAATGGGTATTTGCACGCACTCCGAGATGATGGGTCTATAACACGAATTTTTTTCTTCATTATTTACTGATTTGACAGATTTTTGTTTGTATTTGAGACGAATAGAACGTCGGAATAGTAGTTTTTGCAGCTGACTTCATAGATGTTGGATAAACAAATTTTTTAGGCGCTGAATATGGGCCGGAGGCTGGTTCACCAAAAAGCAAATAAACTTTTGCGATAGTTTTAGTCACTGTAAGAGGTCATTATTAACGTTTAAAAATAGAGCTACATATTAAAATGAGAGAAAGAGTCATTCTTATCCCACTGAGACTATTCAGACTATGATCAGTTATGTGGGAAGCCCTTAACGATAGACCAGTACGACTGTACAGTGTCGACACATGTGTCCATAGCGACGAGTAGTAAATAAATACAAGGAAAATAAAGAGATGGAGACACGCAGTTCGGTTTAGTATCTACGTCCACGGAATTTTGAGAAGGAAAAAATTCACTATAATATGATTGTTTTAGAGTCTCTCATGGTCTCTCATCTTCACTATACAATAGAAATATGAGCTCTGTTTCTGGTGAAGATATCATTGCTAACATCTCTGTTGTGAGGTTGAAGAAGCTAAAGAAGTTGAAGTCTCTTTTTTCTAAAAGTCATCTGAAAGCCCCATTTATCCTCTGCTCCTCCTTTACTTTATGTCCCATCCTTTAATATTTAGGTCACATCTCCACTTTTTTTTCCCTAACACCTTTCTCCTTCTCAACCTTTTATCCCCTCCTTTCTTCTTTCTTTCATTCCTCTTGAAGAGACCCTCCCCCTTAGGATGGGCCTAGAACTCATTATAGGCCTGAGATATTTTATCTCCTCTAGTTGTCCGCTATTCTTAACGTCAATTCAAAGGGGGAGTTGTCTGCACTTCAGTAGTGGAAAGAGTCGCAGGGCCGAGGAACTTATGGGTCGAGCATTCAAGAAGTTGTCTTTTGGCCAAGGAACATGCATCGATTGGTGTTCTTAAAGTTGTTCTTCTTCCTTTTTTCCATCGGGACATGCAAGAAGCAAGCATACATTTTGAGCTTGGATATGGTTGAGATGCTACTTGTGATGCTCATGCAAGGCGGGATGCTCGAATTCATGTTCGTGACAAGATGTATGGCTGGGACATGTACGTGCCAAGTCGAGATGCACTGGCGAGGAAAATGTAGTCAAGAAGTAGGTCACTGAGGAGGTGCTCGCTTGCCAGTGGGTGGCCGAGCAAGATCTCAGATGGCCATGAGAGATCTCGGGTTGAGATGGTGCTCCGTGTGCGCGGCAAGCTGCACGGTGGGAAGTTCGCTTGCTTGCTCGATCGAAGGGCTAGCTAGGTTGTGGGGTGTCCCGCCAACGACAGAGATCGCTGGTGGTCCTAGTGGAGGCCGGCATTGCCCACCAGCTAGCGGTGGCTGCAGTGGAGGTCCTCGTTGGGTGTGTGCTGGGCGCGTATGTTGCCTGCAGCTTTGACTATGTAAATACGTGCACGTGTTGCATGGGCGTTGCCTCCTTTGGGGGGGGGGGGGGGGGGCTGGTCGGGGACCATCCTGGTGGGGATAGAGGACACCAACTGTCTCGATGGTGGTTGTCGGTGGGTCCTCCAAGCTCACGGTGGACTGCCATGAGCGTCTCAGGTGCTCGGCAACATGTGCCCGTTAGGTGTGCCATGTTCTATCCCCGGTGGCAGGGGCCAGATGGTCGGAGATAGAAACTTTCGACGGCTCACGTGGTGGTTGCCGGTAGGTTCATTGAACTCACAGCGGGCTACCACAAGCCTCTCGTCGGGCTGCGGGGTGCACACACACCGTCCATGGTACTATGCATGCCATACACAGTTGAGATGTGATGCTCATGTAGGCACTGCACACTTAAGTGCATAGTGTTTGCTCGCTATATATGTGCATGCGCCCAGTATATTTTTGTGCACAATATTTATACTGTGCACTTAAATACACAGTGTACTTAAAAGTATATGGAGCAGTGGGTACTTACTTACAGCTCAAGTGGTCAGGGAGTTTGGGTTCCCTCCTCTATACGTTGCCTGCATGGAAAGCATTTAAGTGCAGAGAACTTAACCGCCTGGGCGAGGAAAGGTTTGCTCACCTATTCTTTTTTGCAAATAAAAGTAGAAAGACTGAGAATACTTATTTTGGAAACTTTTACATGCTCATTCAAAGATTATTTAGCATGTCAGAAAATCGTCATTCTCTCACTACCAATGTAGAAAGTAACTCGTATCCCACAGACAACGTCAATTGTTAACGCCTAAAAATAGCACAATAAGCCGAAAGGGAATAAATAGTCATTTCCGGCCCGCTAAGACTATTTGAGCTTCAATCGATGTTGTGGAGAGCCCCCAGTGCAGCTCTACGGTGTCCGTGCGTGAGTCCATGGCCGTGAGCAGTAAGTAAATATAGGGAAAATAAAGAGACGGAAACACACATATTTATGTAGTTCGGCGTAATGTCTACGTCCACGGAGATTTGGGGAGGGGAGAATCCACTATAATATAATTATTTTACAATCTCTCATGGCCTCTATCCTCGTTGTACAATGGAGATGTGAGCTCTATTTACTGGTAGAGATCTCATTGCTGGAGTCCCTATCGACTGTCGTGAGGTTGAAAAAGTAGATGAAATTAAAATCTATTTTTTCTAAAACTCATATAGAATCTCCATTTATCCTCTGCTCTTCGCTTATTTTTTGTCCCATCATTTATTTTTTATGTCACATCTCTACTTTTTTTCGTGATACCTTTCTCCTTCACAACTTTTTATATCTTCCTTCTTCTTTCTTTCTTCCCTCCCTCCTGAAGAGACCCTCCCCTTGGGCTCCTAGAAGCCATCATGGGCCTGGGATATTTAAACTCCTCCGATCATATTTGTTGTAGTGAATCTATGGTTAATAAAAGGGCCGAACTATTAGAATTTGAGATCTTAAAGCTTTCTTTATATGGTTTAACACTTTCGATATCGGTTAGACTTCTTCTTCTTACGGTGCAGACAACCAAAACAAAACTTACAAAAACTAGTTCATAGATCTGGTTTGAGGGGTGGGAGCTTCGGCTCCCTTCCTCCTCCTCCTCCTTCTCCTTCCATTCTCTTCTATTCTATGTAGTTTTTGTTTTGTATTTTTGTGTTTTTCAGGAGAAATAAGTGTGAATCGCCGATCTGGGTCTTCCCGCCGCCACAAGCTAGCACGCGCCCCGCCATGGTGATGCCGTGCCGCCGATCTTAAAGACCACAGAATACGGCACCGAACGGAGCGGCGAGTAGCCCGCACGCGCGGCTCGAAGTTTCGGCGTCGTTCGGCGCGTGGCCTCCACGCACCACCCGGGAGCCCTCTGCCAACACCACGTGCGGCGTTTCTGGAGTCTGTGAGGCCGGGACCTCCAAGGTCGACTGGCGGTTCCCTCCCTAGAGTGGCGCGTGTACTGCATGCGCCACAGCAGCCCCTGTGTTTTGTTTTGTTGCAGTGTTATTTTCTTTGTGTAATGTAGTCTCTAGGTTAAATAAAAATCCAAAAAAATTAGTACCTTCGGACTTTGGTCCGAATGGAGTATTAGTCCCCCCTCCGCGTTGACGGAGTTGTTGGGGTTTGGGATACCCTACCCTGCTTAGTCAGGGTATGGGGCTTTGTAATCTCTGTCGTAGACAGAGATGGTATTTTCTCTGAAGATTTAGGTCTTTAGAGATTTACTGTCTGGACTAGACCATGTCAGTCACAAAAGTGTACTGGGGAGTTATCAACGATTGTAATTGATTTGTTTTTCAAATCAACTTTGTAAGTCCTCTCTTAATGAAGGTTGACACCTGTTTACTCAAAAAAAAAAAACACTTTCGATATATATTGCTCATATTGGATAATGCTGTTTAAAGGCGTTGGTTTTAAGAATCGTAGCCCCTACGGTTTTTCTTCCTTTATGAAGTTTTCCTCAGCCACGAAGAGAGAAATACAAAAAATTTGGTTGTGAGTGTCTTTTGAAAAATGACACTTCGATGTTGTGTATTGAGAGAACAGAATAGTTGCCAAGTTTATTGCAATCTTTACAACTCCAAATCCCACACTACAGGGAATTATTATGCGCTTAGGATACACACATCACACATGAAACAAGAGCAAGTTCAAAACTTAGGCGGTGATCTAGTCCAAGATAACTATGAGTTTATTGAATAGGATTATTATTACTATATATGTTCAAATATATACTATAAGAAAACTGCTTATTTGTGACCAGTTATTTCTTGCTAAAATTTTGACAGTCTATATATTTTTGTTATAAATAATCATTCTTGTCGCAATTAACTCGTCATAAATACTCATTTTTTTGTAATATATATATATATATATATTACCATTTATTAAATACTCATTATAATTAATATATAAACTATAAGCTAGCTTGTCAAATTTACTTCTAATCTTAATCCATAAATATATTCAAACTTAATTTAAAACTTACGTCGTTGTAAATATAAATAATCCAATTAATAATTAGTTTTTGTGCCGACATGATGATCAATTGCTAATAGTAATAATTGGCTTGAGCCAGCAAAGATAGTCGAGTTATTAATTTAAATAACTATAGATTATTAAGCTCAATCCAAGCTGTTGATGATCATAAAGTCAAAAGAAAAAAAAAAATTTCGAGAGAGAAAAAAAATATTATGCATCAGCGACTATTAATTTTCACATTTCATATTTATAATTTTATATTTACTTTTTTTCATAAAATATGAGATGTAGAGTAATGAATAGTGACTGATGAAAATATTTTTTCTTCAAATAAAAGAAGTATTACAGTTATAAAATGATTTCATAAAAATAAATATACAAATAAATATAATTTTATATAATACGTGAAATCATCTATTTTATAATAAATATAGTTTTATAATTTAACTTTATCATATCAAATTAACTAAACTTGTGGAATTACTTTTGTTGGCTAAAGCATAATTTCTCTTTTTAGTAATCTATTAGCGACACCGACTGTATGAAATTCAAGGAATCAACACGTTCTCAGATATTGTACGTACAAACCCCAGAAGTACTACTTTGATCACTTCGATGGATGAAAAAAACATACAAAATTAACCATTTTTTTCAATTTTTCATAGGGACGTACGTTATAATTAAATATTTCATTAAACTATTATTAATGTTATGTGTATATATATACATATATTTTTATGAGTAATTATACATACAATCGTGAATTATACAACTACCGCGTAATCGTTTTGAAAATGAGTGGAATCTATTATTAAAATATTAATTTTTTTATGTGGGTTTCATATTTTATTCACTTTTTTCAAAACGATTACGTGACAGTTACATAATTCACAATTATAAATACCTTTTCTGTATTTTTATTGTTTCCTGGCAATGTTGCGATCCTACATTTGCTCTCTTGGGTTCCCTCTTCCTGTGACAATCTCCTTGTATCGACTCAGAGGAAACTTATATAGGGAAGCAAATTAATTAAAGGGCGGAGTACTTTTGGAAGCTAGTGTGGCCGTTGCGCGCTTACATTTATAAATTAGAAAAATGTTTTAACTCATAAACTGATGTGGTTTGATGTAGTACGTCAAATTGTAAAGTTATTTTAATATTAAATAGATCTAACGAATTTCATAAATTGTATTAATTTGTAAGTTTATTTAATTGTGTAATTTTTTTTATCTGCGGCAGTTCTGTCCTCGAAAACATTAGGCATAAATCTGACATGATGATATATATCCATCTTATAGTTCTAATAAATAGTTTGTAAGTGTTCTAATTAAATCTTAAGAAGTCGTTACTACTCTTAATCAAGCTGGCCGGTTAAAAAAATAGTACCCGGACTTAAAATTAATCTCTTCTTTAAAGTTCATTTATGATTTATGAATATCCTTAATTTGCGTCGTCTTCTTCTTACAATTCCAATAAAAAAAGAATACCAGTAATTAGTTAATTAATATATAAATATGTATATGTAAATAAAGAAATTCATGGGACTAACTCATCTCATAAAACCGATTCTATAAGAGAGGATTGCTTATTGCTTATAAATATGCCCAAGACCTTGTCCATAGCCAATGTGAGATTATTCCTCAACACCCTCCCTCACGTGCAGGCTAGTATTTTTTCTGGTCCTTGTCAAGGGATAAGTAGTGTGGACCCCTATTTGTTCTGTAGCAGACTCTGATACTATGAAGAAATTTATGAACCTAACTCATCTCATAAAACCGATTCTATAAGAATTGATTGTTTATTGCTTATAAACATGCCCAAGACATTGTCCACAACCAATGTGTGATTATTCATCAACAGTATATATGTGTGTATATATATAGAGAGAGAGAGAGAGAGAGAGAGTAGTGATTAGTTGAATTCCCCGCGTACAGCTCAACGCCGGGCATGCCTAAAAGCTCCATTCCTCTCGAAAGTGATGGAGGGCGGTGCATGCATGTGGGTGGGAACAAAGAAAGAGGAGTACTATATATATATAATATGCACACACACATATAAGCTACGTACGTACTTTCCATTACTTTTGAAGCATCTCATTGAATACTCCATACCGGCCAGTTGGCAACGTCAAACCCTAGATACATGCATGCCTTTTTAATTTCACTTCCAAGTCTAACGAAAAATTAAAGAATGCTATCACAAGAGCAATAACTTTAATTTGTTAATCCCACTCTCCTTTGTCCAAAAGCACAGCCTCATCTCCAATGGATCCACCACCTCTCCCACCCCTCCCTACCACCACCAACAATGCCACCACTCTACAAGTCTGCAACTACCCCGACTCGACTGGCTCCTCACCTCGCTCACGGAATGCTGAAACAAGCTGGATCGACGAGCCTCTCCCTCCTGTCCCGGGGGCCAAACTCCGCCTAATGTGCAGCTATGGTGGCCACATCATTCCTCGCCCCCATGACAAATCCCTCTGCTATGTTGGTGGTGAGACCCGAATTGTCGTTGTCGACCGTAACTCCTCTCTTTTAGACCTCTGCTCACGTCTCTCTTGCACCCTCATCGATGGCCGCCCCTTCACCCTCAAGTACCAGCTTCCCAATGAAGACCTTGATTCCCTCATATCTGTCACCACTGATGAGGATCTCGACAACATGATCGAAGAGTATGATCGTACAAACTCAATCTCTTCCTTGAAACCTACTTCGCGTCTACGTTTGTTCCTCTTCTTCTCCAAGCCTGAGACTGTCGCCTCCATGGGCTCGCTCCTCGACGATGCCAAATCTGAAACGTGGTTCGTTGATGCGCTTAACAACGCTGGGTTGATTCCTAGGGGTCTGTCTGATTCAGCTACCATGGGAATGGAATGCATGTTAAGTCTCGATAGGGTTCGCGGTAGTGATTCTTGCCCTGATCTGGAGGCTCGGGCAGCTGACAGTTTGGGTGATAACAAGCAAGTGAAGAATATCGTTCATGATGTGCATTCCATGCCTGAGTCAACTATGGCAGAGAATACTTCCTCGTATGGTTCATCTTCTTCGTCACCTTCAATGTCAAACTTGCCTCCTATTCGTGTTCGAGTCGAGAACAATGGGCCGGCTAGAGTGCTGCAGGAGCAGAAGGTTGGGATGGAGGAACAATTTGCACAGATGAGTTTTGCGCCAAGTGGGATGAAGCAAGATGATGCTTCTGGTCATTCTTCTCATGTTGTTCCTCCACCTGCTGCAGATATGGCTTCAACGTCTAATCCTATGGTTGTTTCTAATGAGATAGTGAATCAAGTTTTCTCTGACGATGAACGAGCGGATCAGAGGGTACCAGCTGTCGGGTTTCGAAAGCCTCCATTGCCGCTGCAACCTATGCATATGAAGGCTGGTGGAGGTTATAGTTTGCCTTCCCCAGATTCGATAGCCAGGTATTGCCCATTTCTTTCTTATTAACACTACTATCTCTTCATTGTGATGGTTAATTTCTCTTATTGCCTGTGTTTCAATGATAGAGCAATCAAATTGTGCTTAAATATTCATGTTCATTTTCCAGTTCATTTTATTTCTTGACTTATATGCATGTTCGAAAGATCAATTCACAAGCAAACATTTTAATGTGTTGATTTAATTATTTGAAGTTAATCTCAAAATAATGATAAAATTTTGATATGGCTGTTTTGATTGTTATAATATATCCAGCGATAGTAGCATTGCATCTGCAAGCTCCACATCGAAACATATGTACTATCAAGACCAAGGTCATGTTGCTACAAAAGACAGCAGAGCTCCTAATAGCCCAAGCACAAATAGTGACATTCCTGACTCATGTTCTCGAACCCAACTGCAGCAAGTTCAGGATCCTGTCTACACGTTGCCTCCCCAGTTGGATCAGCAGCAGCAATTTTTTCATGCCAGCACACATTACATTCCACACCCTGCCACAGGTCAGCAAGTTCCAATGTCAGCTTACTACCCATTGTATGCTCCATCTCAGCAGCAACTTCTTCATGCAAATGAGCAGCAACATGCTGTGTATGTGATGCCAAGTACTGCTGCTCAGGCCCAACAGTACAATACGTCTATGCATTCTGCCATATCTGACTCTACAATGGTTACTGCATATGCAGCTTATAAGGATGCAATCCCACCCATTTATCCCACGAAGACGGCTACCTCTGCCACGCCTGATCAAATGGTTGGGAGTGTTTATAGAACAACCTTGACATCAACTCCACAATTGGTTCAAGTCCCATCTAACCAGTTTCAGCAACAATACGTAGGATTTTCCCAGATGCAACATCCATCTCAGTCCATAGCTATTGCTTCATCAAATAATGCTAATTATGGTTTTGAATACACCAATTCGCCTAATGACCAAGTGTACTACACTCATCAACCTGCTCCATTGCCTACTCAATACCAAACTATGACTGCAGCAGCAGCTATAACATTATCAGATGCTTCAAAACAACTGCCTACAGACTGTGTGTAAAAAAGAAGAACCTCACAAACCCTTTAATTCGACTAGGCAAATGATAGAAAACCATAGCAATCTTGCACGTAGAGCTCAGGAAAACTTGGAGAGAGACTACTCACAGTAGTACTGCTGCATAAAAGAAAGAAAGAAGGGTGATCTTAAGTGATGGAGTTTAAATTTTTAATTTCGAAGGCGATGGATTTTGAATTGGAATTTGTTTTGTTTCTTTGGTGTGGGGACTTTGTGCTGCTTATATTTGGGACAGAGGAACAGATAATAAGGCAATACTGTGTCATCTCAAGCATATCTTCTTTCCTTGATCTCTATCATCTCTCTCTCTCTCTCTCTCTAATTTCCTGCATATTCTTATTCTCTTTGGACGTTGTAGAAAGCAAAATTTGTCACTTTCTATCTATCAATGCCATGCACAAATCAGCTTCCTTCCCCTCTCTGATTCATCTCGTCATGCCAACTCTACCAGTGTATATATATGAGCCTTGCATGCCGTCACATCATGTATACATGATTTATGGTAGATTGTACTTAGAGTGTGCATTCCGATCATATTTTTTTTGGGTCTGGTTTAGAATCCGAAAATTTGGGTGAATCCGGACGGTTATCTGCCGGAATCAGATTAGAGTATATACCTGGATATCTGTATCGTCGTTTTGTATAGAGAAAATAACGTCATTTTGTAATGATCCAAACAAAGAGACCCAAGCCTTCGTGTTTGGCCTTCCCAAATCCCAACTCTCTCTCTCTCTCTAAATTATATGATTAAAATGAACTCTAAATTATATGACTTAGTAAATTTATAAAATAAAAAATAAAGGACGCCTTTAATTTTATTCACAATATTCACTTTTAATAAAGGAATACCTTTTATAAAGAAGAGTTGGAATTACAAAAATTTCCAAAATCAACGTAGTACTGTTAGTAACAAAGTTAACCCATTACCTGTCTACTGAGATTTGAAAATGTCCGTTTCCTATTCGGATCTTTCCCTGACGCGGATCGCCACCAGATTATGCTTCTATCCCCACCCGAAAAGGCGAATGCCCAAACTTCATCGGGTCCCGCATTTGCTCCTCCCGCCTGCGAGGCCGACGTCTTTATACGGCGTTGCTTTGGAGAAGAGGACGAAGAGCGATTGGAAGCGGTCGATCTGTACCGCCGACGAATTACACTATGTCTCTGTTCCCAACTCCGATTGGACCCTCGCTCTCTGGCGCTACCTCCCTTCTCATCAGGTTTTCTCTCTCTCTTTTCCATTTTTTTCTTCTTGTATTTTGTGCTTGATTATGCTTTGTATGCGCATGTGTCTAACGCATTCAGGAACGTATTTGAATTCGTATAAGCGAATTCTTCGACTGTGAAATATAATTTGGCAATATATCTATACAGGCGCGGCCGAGGAATCACCCCCTGTTGCTGTTGTATGATAAAAGAAAAATTCAAGAACATGAGAAAAGTTTATGTATTTATTATTGTGTTGAAACTTAATATACAAGACTCTGTTTTTATACACACTTTGAACAGAGGCGGGAAAGTAAGATATACAGAGAAATAACTAACTAGCTAACTAACTCCTCTACTGTTAACTAATTATATTAATTACAATTTCTACGGTTAATACTTCCCCTCAAGATGGAGAGTGAATATCAATGATACCCATCTTGGACAACAAAACTGAAAATGAACTAAAAGCTAAAGGCTTAGTGAGCAAATCTGCAAGTTGATGAGCAGATGGAACATGTAGAGTGCGAATGAGCCCAGCTTGCAGTTGATCACGAACAAGATGGCAATCTAGTTCAATATGCTTTGTACGTTCATGAAACACAGGATTTGCTGCAATATGGAGTGCAGCTTTATTGTCACAAAAGAGCAATGCAGGTTTTGAATGTGGAGTACAAAGATCTTGAAGCAAGTTTTTAATCCATGTTAACTCACAAACAGCAGTAGCCATGGAGCGATATTCGGCCTCTGCAGAAGATCTTGATATGGTTTGTTGTTTCTTGGACTTCTAGGAGATAAGAGATTCTCCAAGAAAAACACAAAATCCAGTAATGGATCTTCTAGTATCAGGGCATGAAGCCAATCGGCATCAGCAAAAGCCTTAAGATGAGGAGTAGATGTTGCAGAAAAAAACAAACCCTGTCCAGGAGAAGCTTTGATGTACTGAAGGACTCGATGTGCTGCATGAAGATGAGGTTCACGAGGAGCTGCCAAGTACTGACTAAGAGCATGCACAGAAAATGTGATATCTGGATGTGTGAGTGTCAAATACAGCAGTCTTCCAATTAATCTTCTATATACAGATGGATCAGGAAGCAAAGAACCTTCAGATTTACTAAGTTTTAGGTGTTGTTCCATAGGTGAAGAAACGGGCTTAGCACCCAAGAAACCAGTATCTTCCAAAATATCCAATGCATATTTCCTTTGACATAAGGAAATTCCCTTGGCTGAACGAGCCACCTCTAATCCAAGAAAAAATTTTAAATGTCCAAGATCTTTGAGCTGAAACTCATTGTGCAACAATGTTTTGAAAGCACAAACAGATTCTTCATTGTTGCTGGCAATTAAGATGTCATCGACATACACTAACAATGCAATGAAAGAATCTCCTTGTAGTCTTGTAAAGAGGGAATAGTCAGATTTTGACTGAACAAAACCATGTTTGAGAAGACAAGAAGAAAATTTAGAAAACCATTGTCGAGAGGCTTGTTTCAAGCCATAGAGGGATTTTTTGCAATTTGCATACCCGAGACTCCCCCTTAGAACCAAATCCAGGTGGCAAAGACATGTACACTTCCTCATTGAGTTCGTCATGTAAGAAAACATTATTAACATCCAATTGAATTAGATACCAACCATTCATAGCAGCCAATGAAAGTAAGCATCTAACAGTTACCATTTTAGCAACTGGTGAGAAAGTTTCTAAGTAGTCCAAGCCTTCTTGTTGTGTATACCCTTTTGCAACTAGTCTAGCTTTGTATCTTTCAATAGTCCCATCAGATTTAAATTTGATACGATAAACCCACTTACATCCTATGACAGTCTTACCAGCAGGCAGATGAGTTAACACCCAAGTTTTATTTTTCTCCAATGCTAATATTTCAGCATCCATAGCCTCACGCCATTGAGGAATTTTAATGGCTTGGTGGAAGAATTTGGGTTCAGAATGAGTAGAAATGGATAAAACAAAATTTTTATGAAATGATGACAGTTTAGAATAAGAGAGATGATGAGAGATGTCGTATGGCTTACCTGAACCTTTGCTGTGAGAAGACTGATTAGGCATAGGCATGGAAGAAGAGACCATATGACAATGATAGTCATGCAAGTATCCAGGGATTTTTCTGGGTCGAGATGATTTTCTAAAAGTAGGTAAATGATCAATGGAAGGCTGCAGATTATTGGATGGTGGAATATCAACATAAGAGATTTGTGTTTGAGGATTAATGGGTTCAGCAAAAGATGAGTTATGAAAATCATGATCAGAAATATTGTGAGGTAAGACAACATTGGGAGATTGATTAAAGTAAGAAGATTTATGATCTGAAAAAGAATGAAAAGGAAAAATGTGTTCATGAAAATGAACATCACGAGATATAAAGATATCAAAGGTGTCTAAATCAAGAAGTTTGTAGCCTTTAATTCCGAAAGGATAACCAATGAACACACATCGTCTAGCTCGAGGATCAAACTTTGAACGATGAGAAGCCAATGTGGATGCAAAACAAAGACAACTAAATACACGTAAATGATTGTAAGAAGGTGTTTGGTTGAAGAGAAGTTCATGAGGAGTTTTATTATTCAATACAGGAGAAGGTAACCTGCTAATGAGATAGGCAGCTGTTAAAACACAGTCTCCCCAATAAGATAAAGGTAGATTGGACTGAAATCTGAGAGCACGAGCAATATTAAGCAAGTGTTGATGTTTACGTTCCACAACAGAATTTTGTTGAGGTGTTTCAACGCAACTGGTTTGATGAATAACACCCTTTGATGCATAAAATTCAGTCATGGCAAACTCAAGACCATTATCAGTACGAAATATTTTAATTTTTGTATTGAATTGAGTTTCTACCATATTAAAAAAGGACTGAATCAAAAGATGAGTGTGGGATTTAGATTTCATAAGAAATATCCAACAAGCCCGTGAGAAGTCATCAACAAAGGTCAGAAAATATCTATAACCTTCAATAGTTGGAGATGAAAAAGGTCCCCAAATGTCTGAATGAACCATTTGAAAGGGAAATTCTGAAACATTGGAACTGTGAGGAAATGGTAAACGTTTTTGCTTGGCAAGAGGACATACAATACAAGGATGATTTGTATTACATGTAGAAGTGATAGTTGGTACAACTTGAATATTCTGTAAGAAAGTTAAATTCTGGAAAGCAGGATGGCCTAAACGAAAGTGCCACAGTTCAACATTATTATTGATAACAAGAAAATGAAAAGAGGAATTTATTACAGGAAAAGCTGTAGCATATGTTCTATGAGAAGATTCTGGTCTTGCAATGACTTGTTGTAAGATGTATAGGCCATCTTGTTTCTTAGCTGTGCCAATCGTCTTCCAGCAAGTGGGGTCCTGGATATAGCAGAAACTAGATGAGAAAAGAAATATACATGAAAGTGTAGAAGTGAGCTTGCTCACGGAAATAAGATTGAAGTTGAAATTTGGAACACAAAGGACATCATGAAGAACAAGGGATTGAGTGAGATTTATAGTGCCCTTGTGTGAAACCAAAACATTCATGCCATTTGGCAAATGAACATAAGTGTTGGTGACTGAAACCATGGAAATAAAATACGAAGTGGATGAAACAATATGATCTGTAGCCCCGGTATCAAGAATCCAGGAACTAGTATTGAAAGACTGAACTGAAACTGATAGAATATTAGAAATGTTACCTGACATATGTTGAGAAGAAAAAGGATTAGAAATTACAGTAGCAACTTGAGGTGTTTGAGATGTGGAAGTAAGTGAATCAGAATTTAATTTTGAGTTGAGAAGAGCAAGGAGCTGAGTGCATTGTTTTGATGTAAATGGCAATTGAGGCATTGGTTCATATGGTGTTGGATCAACATTGGAAGATAAGACATGGTTGGCAACTGCAACTTTCTGTTTGGTGCGAAAACCAGGAGGATAGCCTTGGAGTTTATAGCATCTGTCAACAACATGGCCAAGAATTCCACAGTGAGAACAAAGAGGCCTGTCCTTCTTTACATATGGTTTAGTAAAACGTGATGGATCAGCCTTTGCTAGGAGAGTCGTGGGTCCAGCAGAAGAGAAATTTGAAGATCCTATTGTTCTTTGACTTTCTTCTTGTAGCACAAGAGAAAACACTTTGTTGATAGGTGGTAGTGGATCAATCAACAGAATTTGGCCACGTACATGCGAGAAACTATCATTTAATCCCATCAAGAATTGAAGGACACATTGCTGCTGTTGATATGAAATCAAAGTGTTTAAAGTACCAAAAGTACAATTAGGAAATGGACAATAGTTCTGGAGTTCATCCCAAAGTGCCTTTAGACGAGTGTAATAAACACTCACAGATGAGCTATCTTGACATAGGGAAGAAATAGCATGCTGTAGATGAAAACTCCGTGGGCCATTATGTTTACTGAAACGTTCTTTCAGGTCATGCCACATCTCAAACGCAGAACTGGCATAGATTACACTAGAAGCAATTTCTTTGGATATGGAGTTCAAGATCCAAGAAAGAATCATGCTATTGCAATGATTCCAAGCAGTGAATAATGGATCAGCAGAATCAGAGGGTGAAGAAATAGTACCATTGACAAATCCAACCTTGTTCTTAGCTGTTAACGCCATCATCATTGAGCGACTCCAGGTATGATAATTTTCTCCTGGAAGAGGCTGTGTAACGAGAATGGAACCGGGATTATCACCGTGGTGAAGAAAATAAGGACTGGAAATGTCCTCTCTGTAGAGAACAGCGGGAGCGGGAGAAACAGTGGGGGATTGAGAGGAAGAATCCGTCATTTTAAAAGTTAATCTGATACCATGATAAAAGAAAAACTCAAGAACATGAGAAAAGTTTCTGTATTTATTATTGTGTTGAAACGTAATACACGAGACTCTGTTTTTATACACACTTTGAACAGAGGCGGGAAAGTAACAAATACAGAGAAATAACTAACTAGCTAACTAACTCCTCTACTGTTAACTAATTATATTAATTACAATTTCTATGGTTAATAGGTTGGGACCAATGCTATTGGATATGAATCATATGATCTCTCTCCCGAGGTTAGTGTATTTTTTACTATTCATTTTCATCTGGTAAGGATTTTTGGGTTGGCTCTTGGTTTTTGAAAAGCGAAAAATTTTGAAAAAGACTACTCTGCCGTCCTTAATATACAGCTCAGTTTGACTGTATGTGATTTTTTTTCTTTTTTACTAAATAATGAAAGAAATAATTTTAAATGCATTGGTATATATATATATATATATATATATATATATTTAAAATATTTAAATATATTAAAAGATGTAAAAAAAATTAAAAAAATAAAAATCTAAAAAGTGGAGTGAGGTCAAACCGAGTGGGCTACTCTGGCCAGTAGAGTAGCTTGACTCAAAACTTTTTATGATTTTGAGCTTAAGGTTGTGTTTAGATGTTAAGTTGGGTTCAGTTGAGTTGAATTCTTTATGAATAGTAATGAGTTGAGTAGTAGAGAGAATTATGTCAGATCCATTTAAATTGAGTTTAAAATATGTTTGAATGTGAAAATGAATTTAATACTTTTTATGAAAAATTGAAAAAAGTTGTGAATTCCAAGTATAGAGATGTTTGAAGTTAAAAAATGTTGTAGATTCTACGTGTAAGAAAGTTTTGAGTTGTGATGAGTTTAGTAATTTGAGAATTGAACGTTTAGATGTTAGACTTAATTTAAAATTAGATTTAATTCATCTGATCTTTGGTAATCATTTATTAGAAAGTTTTTATTTATTTTTTAATAAGGAAACAGATAAATATTGTCTGATGGAGAACGAACTTAAATACACGGGGTGTTTATCACTATTAAATTGTAAAATGCAAGGAAGGATAGTGGAGATGGGATATGGATAGTGGAAACAGATAAATTGGATAATGTTCATTGTGCTTGCGGATTATTTGTTATTAATTTAAAAATTGATTCTTTTGTTTTAAATTTTCATATTTTAGTAGATTTATTTTTATGATTTTAAATTTGTGAAAATTAAATTTGACATGTTTCCTTAATATTAATAATTGTTAGAAATTAACAAAGATCAAATATAATAATCAAACGACGTAAATGTGCAAAGTAGAAAAATATTGAGATATAGAAAATGAAAATGGGAGTTTACCAATAGGGACAAGAGGATTCCTGACGCGCTTCTTCTCCTCGAAAAGTCCTTCCAAATTGGGCTCCACCGTGCCATCTTCTCCGATCAAATAACGTTACCGGTTACCAACGGCGTAGACCCAGAAAAAACCAACAGATTATTGAGTCGCAGGTATACAGAAATACAAATAATCTGCAAAATGGGCAATTATTATAGTAGGTAAAAACCGGTGGTTTTAGGACAGTTTAATGTTTAAGACACACTAGCACGGATCCACGAGATATGTCTAAGCAGTTGCGCACACGTGGTTTTATTTATTTTTTTCTCCTCGTTTGCCTACTGCATTTCCACTGCCCGAAATTCAAAAATTGTCATAAACTTGTGGTAGAAGTCTTTTTGTCCATTCACTCGCCTAAAACAAAGAAAGGGAGACATGGATTTTGGGCGAGCGAATGGGAGACATCTCAACCTAAGTTAATGTAATTTTTTTTTAAAAACCTTTTATTTCGGTTGTTGATTTTCTTGTACATCTGAACAGATGTTGATATATTTGAAGAAATCGTCTTTAGATCTTTTCCGGTTGATCTTTATTGTTTCTTTTTCTTTCACTAATGTTGTGCTTTCCTATTCAGTTCAAATCTTTAGCAAGCCGAGCTCGAACTCATTTTCCTCATACACTAGCCGAGTTCGAATGTTCTCATAAGCTCGACTTGAGTAGTGAACGAGCCGAGCTCGCACACTCCATGCTCGCTCAAACTTAGCTTGTTTACAGTCCTAAATTTATAGAGATTTATCTAAAAATGATAAAGTAATCAATGAAGTGTAGTAGTAATCAAGATAGAAAAAGATTAAGAAAGTTTAATGAATATATAAAAAAAATACAATGAGAATTGATGGAGAAAGAAACTAAAGATAAGAAATACGTACAAAAAGGCAATGAATACGTACAAAAAACTGCTTTGAAAATTCTGGGAGATATGGAAATAAAGGATGAATAAAAATGACATTTGGAGGGAAAAAAATTAGTGCCAGCCGAATGCACATTGCCGCCAACTTGATCATTTTAATGTTGATCTTGTCAACCTAGTGAACCCACTCTCTTAAAGAGAAAATTAAGGACTAACATGCGGTGCCTTTTTCCCTTGATTCGCATGGTTGGTTGTTATATATATAGAGAGAGAGAGAGAATGTAGGATTCTTGATCTGCCACTTTTTTAATCTGTTAACTCAATATATGATAAAATCTTGTGCCACTTTTTTCCTTTGTGCCATTCTTTTCTTTTCTTTTCTTTTTCTCATACATAATCTATGTTTACCTAAAATTTAGATATAAAGTTCACAATCATTCAGGCAAATATATCATTAGTTAATTAGGAATAAATATGAAGATGCCATTAAAAAACTAGCAAAGCAAGAAAAATAAAAAGACTAGAGTTTTCGTGTGTTTTTTGTAGAGATTGGATTATATGGTTTTAAAAGAATTCTCATCTACTATATATTAATATTTCTTTATAACTAAAAAAATATTAATATCAATATGTATAACCAAATACACTGGATGTATACAAGAGAAAAACCTAGCAAAGAAGATGAAATAGAAACAAGACTAGCTATATATTAATATAACAACGATATAAAGAATTAAGTGAATTCATATGTTGATAATAAGTCAACCATACTTGATAAGAAAATGTGCATATTAGGTTCAAAGGACTAGTGTGACACATCATGAAACTTGAATTATAGATCAACGTTAAAATTGTACATAGACTTTAAATTTTTTAATGGAGTTCGAGACATATTATAATTTAATAATTTCTTAATCAATATAAAAAATGATAATATGTCTCAACTTCATTCTAAAAGTTAAAGTGTATATATAATTTTTTATATTGATTAAAAAGATAATATGTGTCCAATTGAAAATTAAATGTGTGCGTATATTTTTTTTATATTGATTAAAAAGATAATATGTATCCAATTAAAAATGAAAAGTGTATATACATTTATTACGTATGCTTTTAACTTTTAGAATGAAGTTACATATTATCATTTTAATCAATTTTAAAAAAAGTGTATGCCCATTTTTATATTAATTAAAAAGATAATGTGTCCAATTAAAAATTATTTATGTAGGTATAGTTTTATATATTGATTAAAAGAATAATATGTCACACATATAAAATACTCTCAATAAAACTATTTTTTTTTTCAATAAGAGAGATGGTATCTCCAATTTTTTTGATAACCCTCTTTTATGGCGGAAGAATACATTTTACAAATGGGGGTAGAGCTTTGGGGGTTACATAAATCTCTAAACCAAAGCCCTTGCAAAATCCATATATTTTAATAGACTAATTCATATAGTAATTGAATAATAAACAAAAAAGTAAATCTATTGCATTACTTAACGTCTAAACTTTATTTTATAAGAGAGAATAAATACCTAAATTTGGTATACAATAAAGTATATTCACTATAACTCATTATCAATATTTGTATTACTCTGATTGACCAAGATTTATTCCTCTGTATAGAACTGATTATCAGAGTCTCCTTCCTCGTCGGTGTTGCTATTCATGTCCTCATTACTAAGATACTTATTAATAACTGTATTGTTGGCAAAATGAAAAATATCACATATTTGTTATAGGAAAAATAAAAAATAATTAAAATAATTAAGTGTGATGTGTGTGGATGATAATTAAATATAATTATTCTAAATTATTTATTGAGAGAAGATAGGGAGAGGGTAGCTGAGAGAGAAAAATTAGAGGGATTGAGAGAATGAAAAAAGTGACGATTCAAATCGGGAATTCGGGATATGGAAAGAGACTTTTAAATAGCAGTTTTTGTAATTAACCAAAACTATTAAAGCATGCTTGATGGACGGGATTAAAGCACAAAAGTATGAAAGCATGCTTGACCTACGGGACTAAAAATTATCTAAATTATCCATATTCTTGATCCTTCAAAGATATAAAATCAAATTATTACTTATATCTGTTAAAAAAAATCATAAAAAATATAAGATTTTATTTTTTTAAAAATTATAAATCAGGCTCTCAATTGATTAAAACTATTTTATATCGTGATAAAATATGGTTGAACTCATATCAGTAACTCTATTTCTAAATTAATATGAAACAAGAACAATAGGTCATTGAACACATAAATAAATGGGAAAAATCAATCTCAAATAACACTACTATATCATCATCAATAAAGTTTTATTCTCAAACTTAGTTGAAAACTTAACTAGACATATTGATAAAATTAAATTCTAAAATTTGAATGTAAATAAACATCAAAATAATATTTAAAAAAATATAAATAAATAAAAATTACATACCCATAGTTGTAGAACATCAATTTTTCCTTCTCAAATCCATAATTATCCTATGTAGCCTTATTTATTTTTTGGGAATCTCGTTCGGCGTATAGATAATAAATGTCATATATCCTCATTCGGTTTCAACAATATATTTTTAGTTGAGGGCCTGGAAGTTTTGGCTCCTCCCCTCTCACTTTCCTCTGTCCATATTTTCAATCTATTTATTTTTATTTGTTTTTTTTTTCAGATCTGATATAGGTGAGCACTCTCACGTGTTTTTGTGTGTTTTCAAATCTAGCTTTTGTTTCTCTTCTTCATTTTAGAGTTATTTATTCATCTTTTTCACTTCCGGAGAACCCTTTTTTTTCTTGTTTCTTTTTTCCCTTTGACCCGAGTGAGGTTGAGCCACTAGGACGGTCGCTACTGGGGCAGGTGCTGGTCGAGAGGGGTGGGGGATGCTACGACCAGTGGTCGAGCGGCCGGTGCTTGTGCGTAGGAGCCGCCTGTGTAGTGGAGGTCGGTGTCCGTGTGAGAGCTGGGTGCTCGTGTCGCTTGGACTTGTGATGCCACTACTTGCGGTGGGCGTGCCGTCTAGGCTCACTCTAGTGCTTGTGGTGGGTAGCGGTAGCAGTGAAGGGGACGGGTTAGGAAAAGAGCAATAAAGGGGGGGAGGCGGCAACGCAGAAACCATAGGAAGAAGAAGAAAAAAGAAAGAATGGAGAAAAAGAAAAAAGAAAAAAAGAAAAACTTAAGAAAGTGGAAGAGGGAGGCGGCGGGTTTGGATGAAATGAAACCCTGAGTCTCACTTGTAGTTTTTTATTGTGTTTTTGTTATTTATGTATCTGTTGGTAGTTTTTGTTTTTAGTTATTAATAATAAAAAAAAAGTTAAAAAAAAATAGGCTATTGGACTTGGTGTCCAGAAGAGCTCCGTACTCCTACTCATTGAGAAAACGGAGGGGGTTAGTGCTTCTCTTCTTTAGAAGATGGGTCGTTTAATTCTATTTTTACAGAACACTTTCTCTTTTAGGAGAAAGTTTTATAGAAGTTAAGACAATATCCGCTACAAAGGAATTTATGTGCGGGGTGCTCCAGAGCAGATGCGTAGTTTGGCTTGTAATTCAGATTTTTCCTGTATTAATAAGTCACAGTTGTAATTTCGATTCATTGAATGAAATGGAGTCTGTTTAAAAAAACATATTTTTAGTTATTAAAATTTAAAAGTACATTTCACATCATCAACAATAAACTTTTTTGTGGTGGGTAGTGTAAATCAAGGATTTGATATGAAATCAAATACTAGAAGCACGAAAACATAGGATGTAACGTCCCAAACCCGGGTGACCTGGAGAATTATTACCTGTCACTTAAAAACATGTTTCCCAACACAACTAAAAGAAATCTCCAGAAACTTTATTAGCAAAACTCAATCTCATATATTCTAAATAACCATCTTGAAAACTCCACAAAGTCATTACCGTAACAAAAATAAACTAATGAGTCCACAATCTTCCGATAGTCATAACAAACCAAACTAATAATTTTATAAGTCTTACTAAACCCAAGATATAATTAAATCTAAGAGACATTATAACTAAATGACATCAGAATTCATTCTTTTAACATTTTCTCCTCAGCTTAAACATGCTCACCAATCTAATCCAGGTCCTCAGTTGGACTCTCCACATCATGTGAAAAATATTATGAAGACAGGGGGTGAGTTATCAACAACTCAGTAAGTAGAGGACATATGCTAGCGTGCAAACATGAGCATTTACAAAGTATAGCATGTAGAACAAAATATTTTCCAGAGTTATCATGCAGAACAAAACATATTTTCAAAAGTAACAGAGCGATGATTTTAAGACAAGTAAAAACTCATAATACTTTGGCATAACATAAACTGAGCATCATCATCAAATCAAAACAGAACATCTTACAGAGCAGAGACCATGTTTCACCCCCGTGGTAGGGTTGTGCTATCTCCGGTAGTCAAACCGGGCAGAGACAGAGGTGAAATATTTCCCTTATTCTTCTCGGAGCCCCGAATGTGCACACAGGAAAGACCACAATAAAACCACTTTGTTTCTAAAGTGGGTGCACTCAGAGACAGAGAAGTTGGTACCAACCCAAACAGAGCAGAGCAGAAACAGAGTCAGATACAAAATCTATACACCATGCCAAAGGTTTTCAGATGCCATATCAAAACAAAACAGAGAACCAAAAATATTCAGATCATTCTCACAAACTGAAAACAAAAGTCAGAGTATCTTTTTAAATCAATGTACAATCTTTCAGATTTTTAATATCACTATTTTTCAGATTTCAAAGACAACATGACAAAATATAGCTCGTGTCTACACAATGTATGTCAGAAATATTTTCTCTTTTTTTCATACAAATTTCATAAGTATTGTAAATAAGCGATTGAGGTTGGTTTTTCCCAAGTTCTCATTTCGTCACAAAACATGCAAAGTTTTTAGAAAGTTAACCTTAGTCTAAACAATTCGTGTAAAGTTTAGTAAAGGAACCCCGCTTACCTGACTCCTACAACATATTATCTATGACTTGAATACGATCTCTATCAGTCTCGTCACCTATGCATAAAAATAATATATATAAACTAAGTATTAAAACCAACACAATTTTGATCTAAAAATTTAAGATCCAATTTCTAAACCATATTTCAGTAAATAAAACTCAACTCAAACAGTCATATAATCACTTGGACAGCTTACACTTCAACCCAAAATATCATATACCAATTTCAACATTGGCCTAAACACCCACTGAAATAATCCATCCTCAGAAACCATTCCAACACATGGTCTTCCAATTACACAAAAAAATTTCCAAAGAAAACCCACGAACTACACTATATGAAGAACATGACCCAGAAGTTTCATTGGAGTGAAATAAAATAATGACCCAGAAGTTTCATTGGAGTGAAATAAAATAATTGAAGTGAAAGTGTGTGTGTGGGTGAGAAAAACAGAGAAAGAGAATGGGTTACCAGTGCAAGATAGTGTCACCGGATGTGGCTTCGATGGTTACAAGGCTTCAGGAATAAACGATAAAGCAGCACAAAAACACACAGTAAAAGAAAAAGAAATCTGCATTGGAGAGGAAGAGAGAGTGCCGACAATGAGGGCCTTGAGTTTCGGAATCAAGGTGTAAAATGAGAGAGAGAGAGAGAGAGAGAGAGAGAGAGAGAGAGAGAGAGAGAGAGAGAGAGAGAGAGAGAGAGAGAGAGAGAGAGAGAGAGAGAGAGAGAGAGAGAGAGAGAGACGTGTTGGCTAAAGATCACCAAGTGGAAGAGGAAGAGGAGATGGGTCTGTTGAGAGAGCTAAAGCTTTGAGGAGAAAAACCAACCACAAGGGAAAAATGGAACTACCGAGAAGAGAGAATGGGAGTAGAGCAGTTTTCGATAAAAACAGAGGAGAAGAAAAGAAAATGGGGAAACCGTCAGGCATGAAACCAGGACTCATAAAAACAGAAACCAAAAGGAGGGAAAGAAAAGAATTGGGGGAGGATGGGTACTGGGTGAGTGAAAATCGACTGGAAGAAAAACAAAAGAAAAACCGAAAAGAGAAAGAGGGGGAGAAACTATCTGGAAGGAGACTGATGCAAATGAAAAACTCACCCAAAACGATGCCGTATCAAGCTCTCCATGAAAAGGCTGGGCCTTGATCGCGGGACCGGGCCTCACATCACTAAGTCTTACATAGGAAAAAGAATATTTAATTTCAATTTTTATTTAAAAAAAAAGAATATTTACAATTTGAGGTGCTGGGAGATCATGGAAAATTTATAATTTCTAGTTAAAAATAATACAGTACGTAAAATAAAATAAAGTAAAATAATTTAAAAAATATAGTTCAATATGGTGAAAGGTTGCATTGAAAACTGATGTTTATTTTTAAAAGGTTGCAATTTTTTTAATGAAAGAGAAATGTTTTTTTTTCCTTCTAATCAATGCAACAGAATTGTTATTTTAAAATATGTTTAATAGATATTTTTTTATACATAAAAGAGATGAAATAAAAGGCATGGCCAGTGTGGTTCATTTTCTTTCTTTCTTGCTGGGTTGGTTGGTTTGATTGATTGATTTCAGCTATAGTTTCATTTGATTATTCCATTGACTAATAGAGAGGATTAGAACTGTGGCCCCTACCATTAGCCACCCCCTCCCAAAAAAAAAAAGAAAAAAAAACTCCGTTCTCATCCACTCTATCTTGCTGCTCTTCCGAATAAATTCCTCCAGAATTTTCAACCCATTTTATATGGAAACACAAAGAATGCCAAAATTGACTGCTGCAATATATATATGTGCGCGCATGTGTTATGTGTGTGCATAGATAGTAATATTGAAAATTCATTAATCTGTATATTAATGAGTGTAAGATCATATCATTAAATTTAGGGGACAGGAACCCTTAATGCACAAAAACCATCTAAAATAGAAACAGGCTACCACAAATATTCTATATTCATCAAGATACACTAGGTAATGAGTTTTAACAATATGATGATAAGAAAACCAATTTGAATTGAATTCCTTACCTATCATTCACATGTCGGCAGAAGGAAAAAATCTAGACCCATATTCCTTATATATAAAGACTGGATGCTGCATGCAATCTTCTATCAATTTGTGGGAATTGCTTGAAATGAAATGAGATAAGTCAGTGAGGCTATACGTGATGATCAAATTGATGAGTAAGGAAGACCACAAATTGATGAGATTTACAGCATCAAGAATGAAATCTAGTTTACTTTAATAATGAAACAGGGGAGGAGAGAAGAGATTTAGTAAAATAAAGAATGACCAACGAAGTCGGGTTTGAATGCTCCAGCCGAGTATTCTTGATATGATTAAGGGCAGATTCTTGCCGTGAGACTACATCCAACTCGTGGATGCTGATACAGAGATGCTCAACGCGAAATGTTCTCCTCGATTGTAGCCCTAAAATCGATAACCCATAATAATCGATATGGGGATTGATCTTATGAAATGGGCGAAATCAAGAGTGGTTTGGGAAAAATACAAAGTCGATGGTCTGATCAAAACACTAAGATTTACCGCGGAAATCGTAGGAGTGAAAAAGAAACTGTTCCCACAGTCTGTAATTGTCCCATTTTACCAACACTACTATTCTATGGGTTTCATTTATTGCGGCGAGTATGTTTTGCCGCAATAGTGTTGTTTTTCCTTCGAATCCTACTCGTCGGTGGACATGTCATTGCAACAACTCTATTCACTTTCCACGAATAGAGTTTGTGTGATCAGACCACTATTTTCCACCATGCTTTGTCATGGGAAAGAAATTTGTGGGAAAAATTCATATTTCTTGTAGTGTTGGAACTCTAAAAGATGAGTTTTGGGGTTGAGGAGTCCTAGCCTATTAGAAGACATTAATAGTCATAATCTAAGCATTACCCAGGCTAGGAATATAATTAATGGGAAACAAATAATAGCCAACTAACTTCTTCTTGTCAATGTCGGGTATCTCACTTCGTTCAGCCTTCTCCACAATAACCTATATAGCACAAGAAAATCCATGTAAATAGTAGTTGAAGACAAAGATTAGGTGTAAGAGTTCTGCTAGATAGGCACGCACTTAAAAATGAGATACAGATTTCATACCGGTATTCTATCATGATACTTTTCCTTGATTCGAGCAGATTCTGCCTGCCTCCTTACCAAATGGGGATTTCTTACCAAGCCAACCCAGACAACACCGAAGACTAAAAGCAGAAGAAGACTAAACGCAGAAGACCAACATTTAGCTATAGCAAAGCAAATTTTAACATCATTTTAAAATTTTCTTCGTTAAAGATATACATTTAGCTACAGTTTTTATATCATCACCAAAGCTTTCGTCAATAAAAGTAATTTTTCTTGCAGTATATAGCAAAGCTGCAGCCCTCTCAAAATTGCTAGCAGTTCAATTTGTTGAAATCCCTGCCCAAGCAAGCAGTCCACAATGGCTGCTTGCTGCTCAGCACCCAACTACCTATTGAATGCAACAATAAATGCATTCATACATATAGACGATACTGATCCTCGCCTATAAATTGAAGCTCCATGCGAGAGTTTCAAACACACCCAAGGAGAAAAGAAAAGAGAGAGAGCCGAGAAAGCTCTGAAAGAAAAGAAGAGAGTTGAGTTGAGTGGAGTGTGATCCTCCTCCTCTGTAATATTTTCTTGTGTTCCACTATTTATTAGTGAAGCTCTTTTCAGTGGATGTAGGCAGTTGCCGAACCATGTTAAATTCTTAGTGTCACTGAGTGCATGAGTGTACTCTTTTATTACCGCTTTTATCCCTTCCGCTGTGTTGATTCCCCCAACACAATTTGCATTGGATCAATCACTTCATTTTCTTTGTTATTAGCTGTCATAAAGACTCTTGATCCCCAATGCCTATTCAGAGTTTTATTTCGAAATCTGTGTAGGAGGAGGTACGTCAAACTTTCCTTCTCATCATAGGAGTAGAGGAATTCAAACTTTTTTAACAACTACGTCCCCAAGATATAATATAAACATTACCTAGCAGTACTCCCCTTGATCCTCCAAGATGGCATAACCCCATTTTGGTGTGCTGTGGGATCTTGAGTAGAATAACCTCATCTTCCCGCATAGTCCATTTGAAAAAAAAAAGATAAATTTGAGATTTATATGAAAAATTATTATTTTAATGGTGTCTTTAACTTTTTTCAAAAAGAATATACGGAGACTGCACATTCCAAGACAAGTTGTATATTACATTACTCTCAGGGGAGGGAAAGTAGGATAGTAGGATAACTTGTTAAATTATAAGATGAAATAAATTTAAATAATTCAGGTGGTGGACCAATATTTGATGATCATGTGTTGCGAACCATGTTCTTTTTTTTTTTTTGTAATTATTATTATTATTATCTTTTAAATTACAAGATCATGAAATCAATTATTATTATTATTGTCAATGAACCAGATATGAATCTTTACCATCAGTCCAAACAAAGGAATTAAGCCCAAAGAACTTTGATAAGAGTACATTTCATTGATGCATCCAAATTTACAACATTATAAGAGCTAAATGAAATGAAATTGAAAAGCATAGGAAACATATAAATCCAACTACCAAACGGTTGATGTTTAAAGTCTCCTGTAGGGACCCTTCAAGTAAGATACATATTGGTTACTGAATTTGTTGAGAATAAAACCATCAATTTATGTTTGTTTCAGCATGATCATCAGCAATCTGATTTATTGCTGTAAATTTAGTTCAGTGGTGATCAAGCATGCTTCTCTGAGATCTTTATTCGCAGGGCTTTCCTAAACTTCAAGATGGGAGTCCTCACAATGTCTCCTCCATCAATCTTTTTCCACCTATATATAGCAAACAAAGAGAGAAAACAAAAGAGGGTATAAAAATTAAAACAAGTTTTGTCAAGCCGCCACCACAAAGGTGCTGGCAGTTGGCACTTCCATGAATATCAAGCACAAATCTGGTATATATTACCTGTATTTAGTCACCAAAACATGGAAGAAGAGGCAAAGTAACACCCTGCTATACTCTGCACCAGCACATTGCTTCATTCCCCCACCAAAAGGCATGAAATGCTTTGAGACCACATTTGCCTTGAGGTCCTATATATATATATATATGATATTGCAAATATAAAAAAGAAATTAGATAAATGGAAACAGTCAATGTTGTTCACTTTTATGTTGTTAAGTACAACTAATTCAAGCACCTTCCAACGCCATGGGTTGAAAGCAAGAGGATCCTCGAATGTCTCGGGGTTCAATTGAAGTGCAGATGTAACAGCCAGGATAGTCCATCCTGCTGGAATTGTATATCCTGCATAAGAAAATTTATCAACATTTCATTACACTTAAAATGTACTTTCTGATCAGATTCGATCGAATGCTGTACATATATATTGTTGTATGATCATGTTTACCATTCACTTGGAGATCCTTTTTTGCTCTTCGCATCAATCCAGGTGCCACACTTCCCAGCCTAAGAGTTTCATTTATAACCTGTAATTCCAGTCCAAAAAATTGGTAAATCATATGCTAATTTCCATTATATGATTATGGAATAAGAGTGTTCTGTAGAAGTACTGACATATAGTGTGTAAGTCATCGATTTGTATTCTTCCCATGTGATTGGGGAATCCGGGTTTGCTTTCCTTTTGAGAATTGCCTCATGCTCAGCCTGATTATTGAGAACTCAAATGTGAAAAACATGTATTTTGTTGTAAACATGGTTTTCAAAGTTTGTAAATGATATATAATCTGTCACGTACAGTCAAGTCCTCTAACACAGTTGGGTTCTCAGCGAGCAGCTTGAAAGCTAATGTTAGTGCCGATGAAAGTGAATCAAAACTGACAAAAAGCAGTCCAAACATTAGCTGAACCACAAAATCATCTGTTAGGAAGCTCTCAACTTTCATGTCTTCGATGAGATGATCAAGCACATCCCCATGATGCGTCTCTTCAGGCGAAGCGCGCCTTTTGTTTAGTACATCCAGCATAACGCTCAATGCCTTCTCATGGTCCTGAATGAGCTTAGAAGGTCAAATTATTGTCACATATGATATGTCATGATGAATTGTAGAGTGACTGTGTTTCAAAATTTTAATTACCTCTAAACATTTGTGGTATGCAGTACCGGGAATGTTTACTGGGAAGGAGAGAAGACCCTTTGAGAAGTTGATATACTTCTCGGGTAAGTCTACTGCAGACTCTTCAGGGTCATAACTAAACATCTGCTTTGCACCAAAATGAAGAGCCATCTGTTTTTTGTGACCAAAGTGAGATGTTTCAGTCATGGCTAAAGAACATGCATATTACATTTATATAAATAAAACCGTGCAATTTAGCATAGGAAGTAACGAGAAAGAAGTTTACAGCTGCAGCAGCGCGTTTCACTTCTATGGATTCCTGGCTTGACCAAGTCCGTAGTGTATCAGTAACCAGTTCTTCCAGCTGAGATAGCAACTTTGTTCTGAGACTCTCAGCACCAAAGTGGCCCAAAGCTAAATTTCTCATGTACTTGTGAATGTAGGCACCATCTGGCCTATTCTCACCTTGTTTAAAGACCTTTGCAAACAAATCCAAGTACCATGATTCAACCAACTTCCCTTCTTGCTGTAGGATGAAATGGTTGAATTCGGGGTCTGCCGAAACCACGACAGGCCGACCTGCAACACTGGTTCGGAACACTGGCCCATATCTGAACAATTTTGGTAACAAACAAAGGTCAGTTTTTTATCATGTAAGGCAGAACAACTAGAATGATTAATGGTGAAACTGCATTTACCTTTGCAATCTCTTTTTAATGAATGGTGAAACATCTAAGGAATAGCTTGGAATTATCAACTGAAGGGTCTCTCCAATGAGAGGGAGGCCCATGGAACCGGGAGGGAGGATTCCATCAATCTTGGGACTTCTGCTCCGCTTGAATATCCAGCGAGTAATGCAGATTAGAAGCAATGCTACCACACACAATCCCACAGTGGACATTGTTGATCAGTCTTTGTGAATCTATATATGTCAAACAAGTCAGAAACAATATGGAAACAATGATGCTGGTGGATGTAGATATAAGATCAGTGAGAACAAACTGCTTATGATCAAATGAAATGCAAGTGAAGATTCTTAAATAGACCAGAGAGGATTAAGATGGTGATTCATTCCTGGTTGACTCTGATAAAGCTTTGTGCAGTACATGAGATCACAAAAATAGGAATAAAAATCCTTGCCAACCATGACATGAATTCCCGGGAAAAAAACGAGATCGAGTATAACTGAAATAGAAACATCCAGAAAACCATATAGATCCTGCTTGGGAGCAATAGGTTAATTTAAAATTATTAATTGGAATATTCCTTTTGATTAGCATTGAATAGAACAACCATAGTTAAGTAAAAGACGAGAACGCGAATCCTCACTATTCTCTAAGACAAAATAAGATACCTTGAAAAATGTTATTATTTCTCCTACTTTATACCACTCATTATCATGTCTCGGATGTGTCAACGTGGCTACCTGACTTATTAAACACAAACATAAAAGAGTTGAAGAAATCTAAAATTTTAGTATTCTTCTTTTTGTATTTTCGAGAATCATTTTATTTTAAACTTAATTTAAAACACAAACACAAAATTTTGCTAGTGCTCATTTCTCAGTCTAGTACTAGTTCTATTTTTTTTTAAACTTAATTTTCATTTTTTTTCTTAGTTTTTGTAATATGGAAAATTTATTTTAAACTATTAAAACTTCTGGGTTTTTTTTTTTTTTTTTTTTTTTTTTTTTTTTTAAATTTTAAGTTTAAATTCTTAAAATTTCTATTTTTCTTTATCAAGGACATATATGCATGTGTCAAATTGTTTTATGGAGGTAGATTACCATATTGATAGTTTGAAGGAGTGATTATCAAAATTCATAGGTGATTAGATGATTGTAAATTGCGTAGTAGTTTAAGAGATGTATTGTCAGATGTTTCTTTGTTTTGGTTCTATTCTAGGTTCTAAACTCATGGTGGCAATACAAATAACAGGATCTGTTACGTTCAGTTTTGGTTCTAAATTCACGACCTATCTATAAATACAAATGCTGAGTAAGTAATATCCTGCATGTGTTGGGAGAACCTAGATATTTATTCCTTGCAATGAATTTACCACGACATTTCATATTACTTATGATATTAATTATGGAATTATATATAATTTTAGGGTGTGCAAGTCTTGTGTATTCCCTTTGAAAAATCGTGGGGGTATACTATTAAAAATAATAATTTTTTTATGTGGGTCTAAGATTTAACCATTTTTTTAAAGGGAGTGCAAAGAGTTTGCCTACCTTAAAACTACAAATATCATTTCTCTTAATTCAAAACTTAATCGGTTAAGGATTAATCTGAATGGTAAGTTTCGAAACCACCTATATAGGACTATCTGAGTGGTAAGTTTTAGATCGCGAAGTAGCATTATTCATTGTTGAAGACATATTTCACCACCAACTGATTACGACCTCAAACCTGCAATAAGGAAAAAAAGTGGCCCGGTGTGCCTAGTACACCTCCGATACCTAAGTTAGAAATACGAGTATATTGCTCGGCAATAGGGGATCTGAAATCGTACCTACTACCTTGGGCTGCTAGTGTTGGTCTCTTATATAGGGGTAGACTATTGTTGATAAGGATAGTTTATTTCCTACAAGTCTCGGGGTCCCAATTGCCATATTCTCGGGATATGATCGCATAAGGAATGTGCTGACATATTGGGGATTAATATCCCGAATACCTCATCATTTCCTTAGGGGTATATATCTTCTATCAGTGTTAATTACCATAGTAATCTTATTCGAAGGTGATACGATCTCGTGGTAACGAGCATACAGTGTTCCTGCAGGTTTCTTGACCCGTTCAACCCGTTATATGTTCTTTTTACTTTGTATCATGGGGCTCGTCTAATAGAAATTGAAATGACTCTCTAGTTACCCCACAAATTCCTGTCACGTTGGCGTGGGGGGAATTTAAAGATTATGAAACGTTCTTGCCTATCTCATCGTTTATTGCGATTGACCGTTCATGCTTTTGTGTCAGAGGGGGTTGCAATGGCCTCACATCTGCCCTTAAAACATCACTAGATCGTGGAATGTGCTCGTGGCAATCATGCTGTCAGATTGCCCATATTCTTCCTGAGGCATTTCAACTGTCGCATCCTTGGTTATAAGCCGTCCCCTCCTTTTCATTGTTAACTCTTTCACTTTCGCGTATTCCCCTTCCTTGGTTATAAGCAGTCTCCTCCTTTTCTTTGTCGAGACCCATTTTCTTTTCTCCAAAGTTCTTTGTTAGCTTCCATGGCTCGTCATCTTCTCGTCCTTCTTTTCGTTGCTCTCCCCCTCTAGAGTCCTCATCTGCCCAAAACGTGCTCGAAGGCTACGATTGGTCGTCGAGCCTAACTAAGACTGACCTTCGAAAGCTGAGGGATGCATATGGAATCCCAGATTTCATGATTCTCAAGGTTCCCCCTCAAGGGGTTGTAAGTGGGTTTTGCTAAGAAGGTGGCCCTCACGGTCTGTTCCCTCTCTCATGGGTTGTGGCTTCCTTTCTGTTGCCCGGTGCACGACATTCTCAACTACTTGAAGCTGGCGCCGACCCATCTCCTCTCTAATGCCTGGAGAATCCTCATGTGTTGTCGCGTCGCAAGGAGGATGGTTCTGGAACCTATTGGAGAGGGGAATCCTGACTTGACGGCCCCTAAGTTCTTGACTACCCACTCGGTCTGGGCGTTGGAGGGTAACATTCGCAGTTTTCGCTCTCGCCCTCGTTATCGCCTTGCACGTTTTGAGGGTCACAACTCGAACAGTTTTTCTTGGTTTCTGGGTAGGGATGGGAATTCCCAGGTAGGGATGCCGATAAGGCTGAATTTCCAATTTGCGCCATTTAGGAAAAAGTTCCTAACGACAAAGTCATGGCTGTTACACTTTCCCAACGGGAGCAAGCCCTTGTGGAGAGGGTTTATTCCTGGGTCAAGCACAATCAAGACTCTATTTGGACCGAGGCTTTACTGACAAGGGCATACATCGGAAAGTTCTTGGTGATGCCTAACCGCTCTTACATCAGTGGTCTTCGCCTACCGAAGGAGCCTAATGCTTCTCAAGACAAGAAGAGGCCCGCCGCGACCTTATTGGAGTAAGAAGGGAAATGGTCTCGTCGTGAGGCCAAGGGGGCGACTGAGTCTCAATCTCACGAGACTCATGTCCTAGAGGGTTCCCTGGACTCTGATGGCTTAGGCGATTTAATGGGGCAGACCTTTTCGGATCTGGCCATTGCCCTCGACTTTGAGTTCCCTTCATGGGGACTCAACTCTACTCAGTCGCCCGACTTTGCATTACCATCGACCCTGCCAGTCATCTTGAAGTTGGTCGATGAAGAGGATGCGGACATCGACTCTGCTTTTACTTGTGGCCTCGTGGATTCTACTACTGGCCATCGTGACGTGATCTCGATTGGGGGAGTCAAGACCAGGGCCTCGACTAATGAGCCTCAAGTCGGTCTTGACTTTCAATGGGTGGTAGGAGAAGGGGAGTCCATTTTGGGCTCCCTTCCTTCGACTATCTCTGGTGGCCCGGTATTTCCCTACAACTAGGAATTGAGCAGGAGCCGATTTTCGATTCCCTCTCTCCCTTAAGTGCTTCGGTGGGGATTAGGAGGGGCCTTCTTTGCCCATGTTACTAAGGGGGTTTCAGTCCTCCCAGTTCGGGCGGATGGCGACAAGATGGATTCCCCTCATGCTAATGGGTAAGGTTTAGTGTTGTCGTCGCCTACAATCAAGGCAGGGGCGAGGGCCCCCGAGGGTGATCCCAGCCCTTACCTCTTGGGGTTTTTTCATGGCATGGGGCCTCTTCCTCGATATAGGGAGTTGGCAACAGTCAGATTCCTTGTATTGACTTGGCAGTAGGGTTAAAATTGCCATCATAAATTTAGAACAAGATATGTAACGATGTCTTGTTGAAAATAATATTCATGGTGGCACACTTTGTAACCAAAATTCATATGAATTGTATGTTCCCCGTAGAGAACATACAATCTGTCTTAAAAAAGATCTTCTCTTTTGTCCACAGACCACTAAGATAGATAGATAGATATATTGTTTAATTGATTTTAATGAACCAAGGGTTCAAGCCTGAAGGATATATACTCGATATTCCTAGAGTTAGAATCCCATCCCCAATCACCACGCAAGAGCCAATAAGTACGAGAACAAGAAGCGTAGTTTTCTTGTATGCATTTCCCTCCAACCACCTGCTGGTTCTTGTAGCAAATGATTTATCATGGAAAACAAAGAGCAATCTTTATGTTTGCATGTGGACAGAGTAGCAAATAAATAGCAAATGTTCCACTTGAGGAGTATTAGTTAGAGGAGCTTATTGGTGACACATCAGCATCAAGTAGGGAAATACGTACGCCTATTAAGAGGAGATATTATATGCATTATTCCATGCCTCTACTGGAAGCACGCTATTAAATTGTTCAATTTATATCAAGGGAAACAGATGAGTTCAAATCTCGGTGTGAAAGACATTGTCCAAAAGTTGACCTGTATATTTTAACATCTTTCAAAATTTCTTTTGATTAATTTCCAGACCATAACTAAATGTTTGGGGCGCTATTGTGTTGGCTTCACTTGATAGACCGGATGAAGAGTCCTTCGTATGTATCACATGTGGTGTTTTCGAGTTGGTTGGCCAGGTTGACGTTCCCCGGTGCAGCATGTATATCTCTATGTGATAGTTGACCTATGTTGGGGACAAGCGAGTCAACTTGCACCATGTTGGTCTGGTGGGAGTGATTTTTCAATTTTGAACGATGGAGGGGCTCTCCCCCTGTTGGTCCATCAGGCAATGGAAGTCTATGTGAAAAATATTTATATGATAATTGTAAACAGTTATGTAATTGGTATGATGAGCTTTACATGCTTAAGAAGATGGTGATTCCTCACCTTGACGACATACATAAATATATATATATATATATATATATATATATATATATATATATATATAGTTCTGCACAAAAGGTGATTCATCGTCATGCTTATATAAATATGCTTTACCAAGAGGGTGATTCCTCACCATGTTTACGAATACATGTGCTTTTGTCTAAGAGGGTGATTTCTTGTCACGCACTAATACATGCATTCACCAATTTCATTGCATGAAACTATTTATTGCATAATCACGAGCACTTTTCTCATCAGAGGTCTTGTTATAGTTGTTTAACCTATCTATGGTTTCGGTTTCGGAACCATAGACTTTGATGCATAGGTAGATCCATGAGTGATATCCGAGGAGGCAGAGCCAAACCGGCCCGAGCAATAGGCGTGTAGACCTGATCCTGTTATAGAACCTATTCACTTACGGGAGCTGTATTTGTAATTATCAGTTACGCGACCATATGTGTTTGGTTGGTCTAATTTTAGGTGTATGAATCAAGAGAAATGATAGACTTACTACTATATAACAACTTGTTTATAACTATATAATAAAATAATATTACATTAACTTTTATTTTGACTTTTACTTTTGATTTGATGGGTTTAAATTTAGTAAAAAATATTATTATATTTAAAGTTCTTTATAAATTGTGAATAGGTTGTAAGCCTATCACTACTCATGAATCAAATAGCTAGACATGTGTATAATTATTTAAGAAATGAAGTGACTTGTGGATATTGTGAGAATGCATCTATGGTTTGTAGACTTCTAGTACTATAATGTTTACCTTTAGACTGTTTGGATTCAAGTTATTTGGTTGGTAAATCAATTAACTTAATTTATGAAAAGGTCTTCACATAGATATTCATAACCTGTCACGTGTTTCACAGACGGTCCAAGGAGTAACTATGAAAAGAAAGAAACAATTGCAATGTGCTCGTCCACTTTGTATTATTATCAGATGTCATACTTTGAAAGAAACAACTTGTTTATTATATGGCAAACTGGGATTAGTCTTCTAAATGGAAGGGATCAAATCTCTTTGTTAGTTTGTTCATGATTCAAATTGGTTTGAGAATGAGTGTTTTAGCTTGTTGGTTTGAAAGAGTTGGCATGTCAATTAACATTTCTCTAACATTCCAAGGTTTTCTCTTCTTTACATTACTGTACTCTATGATGTTGTTCAAGGTTTTTACGCATTCTTGGTCATGAGTCATGGCTAAAACAATTATAAAGTCTAAATTATGTAACTTAATAGTTTTTTTAAAAGAACAGGGGCGGTACCCACAATTTTATTCATAGCACTCACTTTCAGCAGAGGAATGCCTTATATAAGAAAAGCTTGAGGATTACAAAAATTCCAAAACCAAACTTTTAAGAAAAACCATATCCCTATATTGTGCTAATTAGAATCAAAATCTACACTTAAATAACAAAGTTAAAAGTTACAAAACCATTTAATGATAGTGCATAAATCGAGGTAATTATTTATGATAGTATGAACTATAGTGAATATAATTGAACAGGAGGAACTATTGAAAACAAATTCATGATATATATATATGATTGCAAAACAAATTCAGAAGCATAGAAATTATGATCCCTTGTATGGAGTCCATCATCCTTTGTCTCTCTCTCTTCCAAAAGAACATGCATCTCTTTAATTTTATTGTTTTGTTTTCCTTTTTCCTTCTAAATTCATGCCTCATTTTTCATCTTATATGAAAATCCATCACCATGCATCTCAAACTAACTTTATGACAATTGTTAATGCATTAAAATCGCACAACAGGCTGGAATGAGAAAAAGAGTCATTTCCGGCCCGCTATGATGATCGGGCCTTGAGCAGCATGGTTTGGAGCTTCTAGTGGAGATCCAGAGCAGCTATACGGTTTCCGTATATACATCCATAATAGTGAACATGAAATAAATACAATAAAAGTAAATAGAGAAGGAGATCCAGATTTACATAGTTCGATACTGGACCTACGTTCACGGGTTGTTTGGAGGGCAAATACACTATAATATGGGTATTTTACAGTCTTTCATTTCTCACTGTACAATGGGAGCTGAAGATCTATTTGCAAGAGGAGATATTCTCGTTGGAGCTCTCGTCGTGAGGTTGAAGAAACTGTCAAAGAAGAAGTCCCAGTCCCAGTCCTAGTTTGATCTCTTTTTATCCCTGGCCTTGGAAGTGGTGAGGGATGTCAATCTTTATTCCACTCATCGTTGGCGTTCCTGACTTGTTTTCTCTAATTTCTCATTTTTCTCTTCTTTCTCATTCATTTCTTCTTTTTCCTCTGACACTTTCTTTTCCCTTGTCCCCTATTTGTCCATTATTTCTCTCTCTCCCTTTGTCTTCTAGTGGGGGTCTTTTAATAGGCTAGGCTTGGTTATTTGGGTCGGGGATATTTTATCTCCCTTCAGTTACCCATGATTCTTAAGGTCGATTTGCTTTAAAAGAAGGCATTGAGAATCTTTAAGATAAAATATGTGACGGAGATAGTCCATTGAAATCCATTAAAGAAAAGGAAGGACTTGCTCGAGACCAAGGCTTGACCAACACCAAGACGAACAACAACCATTGCAGTTTGGACCCTGGCTACGAGCTCAACCAATGAATACAAATCTGTTTGACCATCGAAAGTATGGTGGCATACCTAGATACAACAACTAGAAAGGACAACAGGTTGAGGAGGAGAAGATTAAGAAGGATGGAGGAACTTATGGTGAGAATGTGATTAAGAAAACATAATCAGTTACTAAGGAGGAGGAACACTTGAGGGAGGGGAAAAACAATGAGCCTAACAATATAGCAAGTTTGACCTCAACAAATGAAACACCAAACACCTGGTGCCCAACCAAACAGGGACCCCCCCAACCCTGGTATACTCAACAAGGAAACTTGGATTAGTCATCTATCGGAATCAAAAAAGGGGGTGATCAACAATGAATTAGTCCACCTACAAAATGAACTCGTACATGATGTGTTTGAAGAAACCATCAACCAAATCGAATTAGACTCGGCCATCTCTGTATTACAAGGAATAAGCCACAAAACAGTTATTGCCCAAACCAATGTAAATGTCGAGGTATCTCCTACTGAGGGAAGCCCAGACAGAACCAGGAGGAGCATGGAACCCATGGTTATTCCTATGACTACATTACCTAGCAATAACCTTGAAACTATTGATGGGGACACTAAAACTGGCAAATGGAAAAGGAAGGCTAGAGGAAGGGCAATGTCAAGCAGGATCTTGATGGATGTCACAAATTCTAACCAAATGGTGGGGATCAAAAGGAAAGGGATGAGAAGTAACACAGAGCATGTCTCTAGCCCAAAGTAGTTCAAAATCTGTGAGGGTGACTTAGAGAACCAACTTGGTAAGGCAGAGGCTAGCCCTTAGCCCTGCCAAAATAAATGAGTCTCCTAATATGGAACTGCCGAGGGCTTGGGAACCCTCGGACAATTTGAATCCTTAGGAAACTGACTAAGGATAAGTGCCCACATTTAGTGTTCCTTGTGGAAACTAAATGCAACAAAAACCGAATGGAGGAGGTAAGAAGGTTCCTGAGATTTGATAGTTGCTTTGTCGTAGATAGTGTGGGATCAAGTGGCAGCATTTGCTTTGTTATGGAAAGAAGGTTGGAAGGTCAAAGTTACAAGTTACACTCGATGGCACATTAATGCTCAAATAAAGGATGAGGGAGGCAGCCCTAGTTGGCAATTTACTGGTTTCTATGGCCATCCAGATGCAATGAAAAGAAACAATAGTTGGGAATTGCTTAAGATCCTTAAACCATGCCCACCAATACCTTGGTTGTGTGCAGGTGATTTCAATGAAATCTTACACCAAAAGGAGAAGATGGGGGGAGCTAGGAGGCCCTACAAACAAATAGAAAATTTCAGGCAGGCCCTTGAACTATGTGGAATATGTGACATCCATTCACAAGGGCAGAAATTCACTTGGTCAAACAACAGGAGGGGTAGAGAATTCACAAAGGAGAGAATTGATAGGGCAATGGCCAATAAGGAATGGAATGAACTTTTTAACCAAGCTTACTACAATATTCTGGCAGCTGTCAAATCTGATCATTCCCCTTTACATATTAGTATGCAGCATATTGTGTATGGAAGGGGAAGGAGAAACAAGGTTTTTAGATATGAAGCAGCATGGGAACTAAAGGAGGATTGTGGAGGTGTTGTTAAAGAAGCATGAAACAAAGACCAAAGGGGGGACACACATGCAGGCAGGCTGAGATCCAAGCTTGACCATTGCAAAAGGGACCTATTGAACTAGAAAGAAAAGGCAACACATCAAGCACAAGGGGAACCTTTTCGCATCTTGACTACCATCAGCCAACTACAAGACAATGGTGATGGATCCCATATAGATTGAATGCAGACATTACAAAGAGAACTTGAAGTCTCACTAGCTGAAACTGAGATGAAATGGAGGGAGCGTGCAAAACAGCACTGGCTTAGAAATGGAGACAAGAATACACAATACTTCCATATGCAGGCCAACCAAAGAAGGAAAACTAACTCCATCAAATCCATTGCAGACAAAGATGGGAATGTAGCTCACGAACAGAATGACATTGGAGTTTTGTTTACAGGTTTCTTCTCCCCCCTTTTCTCTAATTCTTTGCCCAATAACTTTGAAGCTTGTTTACATGCTTTACATCCAAAAGTCACCACTGAGATGTCCACAAGAATCATGAAGCAATTTACAGTTGAGGAGGTTAAAGCAGCTGTCTTCCAAATAAATTCATTGGGCTCTCCTAGACTCGATGGCTTTCCTACTCAGTTTGATCAGAAACATTGGGAGGTGGTGGGTGAAGAGGTCTGTACTTTTGTACTCCAAATTCTTAACCATGGTCGCTCACTCAAAGAAGTGAATGACACGTTCATTGCCCTGATTCCCAAGGTTAAAAATCCTAAAAAGGTGGCTAAGTTCAGGCCTATAAGCCTTTGCAACGTCTTCTACAAGATAGTTTTCAAAACTTTTGGCAAATAGAATGAAATGTGTACTTCCTGCACTCATTTCTGTAAACCAAAGTGCATTTGTCCCCGAGAGATTAATATCGAAAAACACTCTAGTAGCATATGAGGTACTACATTCAATGCACTCAAGGATGAAAGGGAGGAAAGGATTCATGGCTCTTAAGTTAGACATGAGCAAGACGTACAATAAAGTTGAATGGAGTTTTGTGGAAGTTGTGATGAAGAAAATGGGTTTCCCCCAACATTAGGTCAACCTGATCCAAAATTGCTTAAATTCAGTCTCTTATTCAATTCTAGTTAATGGTGAGCCTCAACAAAGTTTCTGCCCAATTAGGGGAATCCGACAAGGGGATCCCCTTTCCCTTTACATTTTCATATTATGTGCTGAAGCCCTATCTACACTACTGAATCAAGCTGAAGAGAGGGGTGACTTAACCAGTGCACCATTGGGGAGAGGCCCCGCAAAGGTGAATCATCTATTTTTTGCAGATGATAGCCTCCTTTTTTGTCAAGCTACAACTGAGGAACTAAACAGACTGCTAATGATCTTGGAACTTTATGAACAAGCCTCAGGACAGGTGCTAAACAAGGACAAATCCTCAGTATTTTTCAGCAAGAATACAAAGCAAGAGACTCAAAACCAGATCCTACAACTTATTGCCATTAAATCAAATGGGACTTTTGAAAAATATTTAGGGTTACCTGCAATGGTGGGGAGAACAAAGATCGCAGCTTTTCATTTCGTCATAGATAGAACATGGGCTCGAGTTGTTAACTAGAAGACAAAGCACCTCTCAAATGCATGAAAAGAAATACTACTTAAAGCTGTACTCCAAGCCATCTCAACCTATGCAATGGTGATCTTCCTCCTGCCAACATCCATCACCAGGAAACTGAATCAACTCCTTAAAAAATTCTGGTGGGAGTACAATGAAGACACCTCAGAGATCCATTGGATAACATGGGAACAACTAAGCTCGGCTAAAGAGTTAGGGGGGTCTTGGATTTAGGGACTTTCGAAGCTTCAACCTAGTCATGCTCTCAAAGCAAAGTTGGAGGATTCTACAAGATCCATCCTCATTAGTCATAAGAGTTTTCAAGTAGAAGTATTTCTCTAAGGTGGGTCTGTTGGAGTCAAAATTGGGCTCGGGGAATTCTTATCCTTGGAGAAGCATCCATGCAGGTCTATCGTTGTTAAAAACAAGTTTAATATGGAGGGTGGAAAATGATAATAACATCAACATTTGGAGGGATAGGTGGATTTCAACACTCCCCTCTTTCCAGATCTCATCACCGAGAGACAATGATGTATGGTGTAAATCAGTGGGTGACATAATAGACCCCAACCTGAAATTATGGAGAGAATACCTCATGCAGGAGATGTTCTCAACCCAGGAAATTGAAGCCATCAGAACCATCCCCATTAGCTTAGGAGGAAGAGAAGATAGAATGACATGGCAATTCTCCAACAATGGACAGTATACAGTTAAAAGTGGTTACCACTACCAGAGGAGTGTGGAGTCAAGAATGGAGGGGGAAGCATCAAGAAATCATAGTGACAAAGATGTGGGAAGATGTAAAACCCGGCTCTTTGCTTCACTCACGTACGTGTTTAACGCCTCCCATTTCCATCACACAAATAACACCATCTTTTCTTTTTCTTCATGCACGTTTCCTTCACTTTGTTTTAAGAAGTCTGTTTTCTATTTATAGCCAATATATAGAGTAAGTCTTTCTCAACCCTAATTGCTCTTCCTTTGTTCTTTTCACGCCACAGCCTCCCAAGTAGTTTGGCCATCACCTTCACAGTCACACGGAAAAACACTTCTCAAGCCGTGCACCACCACCCTCTCCGTGTAAACCTTACCTGGGTTGCACCACCGAAAGGCAGAGCACCAGCCCAGCCAACGAATCGCCACTTTCCCCCGACCTAGCCCACGCGGAAGCTCAGCCTGTAGCCACCTCCCAACGCCTCCGTAGCTTCCATTGCTAGCCCCGAAAATCCTCTGCAGTCGCACTCCTTCGTGAGCTCCTCCGCGCCGTGCCCCACAAAAACTGCCAGCGAGGACTCCCCATCACACTGGTCCACTGCACGCCGCCTCAGTTTTTCCCACGGTAAGCTCACGCCATTCTTGTTGGGGATCAGTTTCTCTCGATCCCTCCCTCGTTCTCTCACTGTGTGTCTCTCTCACTCGTCTCTCTCTCTCTTGCTCTCGTAGCCAGTGATCGAGCGCCACCCCCGTTCGCCGTAGCCAGCAACCAGCTCCACACCGTCGTGCCCCCACCTCTCCATAAGTGTCTCAACTGCACTGTGTGGAGTTTTCTTTCCTGGCGTGTATATATATATATATGTGGGTTTATACGCAACTTACGTTAACTTAATAGTGGGAAATAGTATTTTTTTTTTCTTCTTATAGTACGCCTCCAAAGTTTTGTTCCGGGTGTTAGCTTAATTAAGTTTATGTTATGTACTTTAGTTTTGAAATCATGAGTATATTGTGTGGGTTGTAAAGTATGCTTTATTTAGGCGTAGACGTGTGGATTCATTTTGTTAAGTGGGTATTTTTAGGAGACTGATATTTTTATTGGAATGGTGAGTAAGTAGACTGATAAGTAACACTTAAAAGAATATTGTAAAATATCATCTTAAAAGAATATTTTTGTTTTATTATTATTTAAACAAAAGTATGAATTTCTAATTATAATGAATTTATTATAGTTATGTTACTTTGTATTATAAATTATAGTAAGATCTCTTTCGTAAATAAGTTAGAATTAAATGTTTAGTCGAAGTCAGATATTGATGAATTTAGAAAGTGATGTTGAGAATAATGAGAATTTTGAGATTGAGGAATTAAAAATGGACTATTTTATAAGTTGTAGGCTTGAATATCAAAATACGAGATTGATTGGAGACTTATGGAAATTTATGTGATTATCTTATAGGTGACGATTAATTTTGGTTCGGCATTATTGAAGAAATTTTCGAAAAGCTAAAAAGTCCAGGTAAGCGGGGTTCCTATGCTAGATTTGCATAAAAGGAAATGAACTGAGGTTGATTTGTAAAAATGTGCATGTTGTTTTAAAAAAGTAAAAGTGAAAAAAACCCCAGTATATGTTTTACATTCCCTCATGAGATACATATGAAAGAGAAAAGAAATGTTTTTGACATGAAATGTGTAGACATGAGCAATATTTGACATGTTTCTGAAATATGCAAAAGAGCGAATATGATATCATTGAAATTTTATGCATGTGATATGAAATGATTTGGATCTGTTTTTGATCAAATAGAAATGATATGAATATGTTTCGCACGTGTTTTGATATGATATGGATATGATAAAACTTTGGCATACTTATCTGTTCTGAATATGGTTCTGATATGATGATACTGTTCACGTGATATGGTTGGTACCACCATGATATGATATGAGTGCACCCACTTTGGAAACAAAGTGGTCTTTTTACGTGTTCTTTCCTGTATGCACACTCGGGGCTCCGAGATTGAAAAAGGGGAAGTTCACCACATGATACTACCTGGTTTGGCCACTGGGGATAGCAAAACCCTATCACGGGGGTTAAACATGGTATATGATATGATATGATAAGATGAATATGTTCAGTTATGTTATGCCAAAGCATTTTTGAATATGAAATGGATCCTCAAATATGAATGGTTGACTTGAGTATGAAATGCTTGAAAAGTCGCTCTGATTTTCTGATAACACGTTTTTTGAGATCTGCATATAAAAATAAAATGTTTTGTTTCTGCATATTGAACTTTCTGAAAAGGCTCATGTTTACATGCTAGTATTTGTTCTCTGCTTACTGAGTTGTTGATAACTCATCCCCTATCTCCATAATATGTTTCAGATAATTTTGATGCAACAGCTGGAAATCAGGAATAGGGAATACTTGCAAATTTTGTGGATCATAGAAGACTATGTGCCCTAGGGTACAATGACTATTGGAGAGTCCTTTGATGGTGTTGATATTTTATGTGGCTTTGGTATGTTAAGTATTGGATATTTTTAGTCCTTGTGGAAAAGTTTATCTATATCAATGAGACACCACTGTGGTTCCCTTATGTAGGAATATGAATATTTGTGTTGAACAAATAGGTTAATATGTAATGGAGTTTCTGGTTTATTTTAAAAGTATTATTTTGAAATGACTTTTAGGTGATATTAATTAACTCTCCAGACCCCCGGGGTCGGGACGTTACAGAAGAGGTTATGGAAGATGAAGGTTGCCCTGCTATAAAATTCTTTGTTTAGAGAGCCTGCAGTGAAGCCCTCCCCACTCGTGCCAACTTGAAGAGGAGGAAGTCATTGAAGATCCCCTTTGTCCAATATGTAGAATAGAACCTGAAACATCAGGCCATGCTCTATGGGGATGTTCAGTTGCAGGGGATGTTTGGAGTAAAGGGTGCATCAAGGTCCAGAAGATGTCATACCAAAATGATTTGTTCTTCAATATATGGATGTCTGTAGTGCAGCAACTGGATTGAAATGAATTGGAAGAGGTGGCTGTAACATTAAAGGGGATATGGACCAGAAGGAACTAGTTTATGCATGGTAAAGGTTTCAGGCATCCCACCAGCATATCCCAAACAACAAGAATTGAGGTGGTTTCTTTCCATGAGGCAAACCAGTCCCACCAACCTAATCTAATACAGAGTAATCAGAAAGAACTCAAGTGGGAAAACCAGCAGCAGGCCTCTTTAAAGCAAATTGGGATGCAGCTTTGAGTTTTAATACAGGTAGAATGGGGATGTGAGTAATCATTAGAGATCACAATGGTCGGGTTATACGTGCACTCAGGGCATCTCGGGTAATCACAGAAAATCCTTTTGTTGCTGAAGCTCAAGGTCTCCTTTTAGCAGCAGTCTTTTGCAAGGAAATTGGCTTGAAGCAGTTAATACTGGAAGGGGATTCGAAACAAGTCATTGATCTCCTACAAAAGGAGGGATCCAACTGGAGCAAAGGGGGAATGATGATTGAGGATGCAAGACAAATATTGAACACTTTCGGTCAATGGACAGGATCACATGCATGTAGAGAGGCTAATATGGCTGCACACTACCTAGCTAAATCAGCTCTCAATTTCTCTGTAGATCTATATGATATTGAAGAATGCCCGCTTTGCATTCAATCAATTGTAGCTACTGAGATGTTATAAGTTTGGTTTTTAATGAAATTAGTTTATTTAAAAAAAAAAAAAAACAATGCAGCCTGTACTGTATCCCTTCATATTTTAAAATGAGAATATTTATATATAGTGATATTATTTTTATAAATTATTAGGATCTTAGGATCCTTAACATGCAAATAAAACGAGGAGGTTATGGTTTAATAGCAACTGATTAGTAGAGGCTGCATTGGTGGTGTTTGGTTCTTATGTTTCATTATCATTACCGAACATTGCTTTGTCCGAAGTTGCTTGCTCTTATATTTCTAACAAAATATTTCTGTCAAAACCCTTTATCGATAAAATAAATATTTTAATCTTAAAAAGATTATATAAAAATAAATTTATTAATTTACGTACGTAATTTTATATAATCTGTCAAATTTATTTTATAAAAAAAAATATTTTACAATCTGACATATCACATTAAATTACGTCAACTTATGAATTTATTTTTATGTAATTATTTCACTTATCGATTTGGTTTGAACATGAATCTCTTCCCTTTATAAATCTTTTACAATTTGCAATGAAAGCATCAACCGTTTTACCGGTTGAGAATATTTCTGATGCTCTTAAGTGCACGTTATGGTATGTATGTATGTATGATGTTGTGAGATGATAAGATTACGTGGCATCTTTGAATTATCTGCAAATAATTATCCATTAGGGAGGAAATTGTGAATATTATTGTGGACGACCAAATGGATATGGATAAGCACGTGACAGATTGACTTTTGTCACATTTTAATGGACCCACCCCGAAACAGTTTCTAGTTCGTACCCATTTCCTGTCTACTCAGATTTTTGAAAATGTCCGTTTCCTATTCGGATCTTTCCCTGCCCCGGACCGCCACCTGATTATGCTTCTATCCCGACCGGAGAAGGCGAATGCCCGAACTTCATCGGGTCCCGCATTTTCTCCTCCCGCCGGTGAGGCCGACGTCGTTAGATGGCATCGCTTTGGAGAAGAGGAAGAAGAACGATTGGAAGCCCTCGATCTGTACCGCCGATGAATTACACTATGTCTCTGTTCCCAACTCCGATTGGACCCTCGCTCTCTGGCGCTACCTTCCTTCTCATAAGGTTCTCTCTCTCTCTTTTCCATTTTTTTCTTCTTGTATTTTGTGCTTGATTATGCTTTGTATGCGCATGTTTCTAACGCATTCAGGAACGTATTTGAATTCGTATAAGCGAATTCTTCGGCTGTGAAATATAATTTGGCTATATATCTATACAGGCGCTGCCGAGGAATCACCCCCTGTTGCTGTTGTCTGGGGTTGGGACCAATGCTATTGGATATGATCTCTCTCCTGAGGTTAGTCTATTTTTTACTATTCATTTTAATCTAGTAAGGATTTTTAGGTTGGCTCTTGGTTTTTTGAAAAGCAAAAAAGTATTTATGATTTTGAGCTTAAGAAGTTCCATCACCAGGTTGTAAGCCTAAATTACCTACCTGTTTCTATGATCTTTTATTTTATTTTTTCAAATATGCAGATGTACACTCAATTTATCGCACACAATATGAATCTATGTAGGAGCAGCATGCTTCTTTTCTTAGTTTTGTATTTCACTCAGAACTGAAGCAGCTTCTATATTTATTGGATAGCTTGTTTTCATATTTTGATGTCTTTTTAGGGCTTCCGTATTAGGGATTTGTGGTCTTAGATGACTATAAATCATTGATATCTAATCTCTCCATTATCGCAGTATGAGGTCTTAATGGTGATGTATGTAAATTGTTTGCAGTCCTCTTTTGCACGCTACATGTCTGGCCAAGGATTTGATACATGGATTCTTGAAGTTCGCGGTGCTGGGCTGAGCATGCGTGGAATGGACTTTGGGGAAATTAAGCAGCCTCTCAATGCCATGAGAGATTCCTCGGTTAAGCATGGAGTGGATGTTCTTCCTTCAGAAGGACATTCTACCTATGACTCTGGTGCTTTTGCTGATTCTGACATCACTTTTGTCAATGGGAAAAGTAAAAGGACTGTCTCTAAATCAAATGACGTGAATTTAGTTACCAAATTTAGGGAAACTTTCTTGCGTTTATCAGAGAAACTTTCAGATTTTTTAAATGAAGGTTAGTTAACAAAGTTTATATTAACTGATCCAATCAAAGTTTAGAATTTTTTAGTCTATCCTCATTATATGGACTTTATGATGGGACGGGACTAAGCTTGCATATTCTCTAGAAGCAGGACAAAACTCTGGTGTTGCCAGCCAATTTAGGGACTTGAGTCAATGGCTTGCAAATGTCATTGAAGAAAGTCAAGTGCCAGTTCCGACACAGTTTTTGGACTTCCAAGAGCGTTTTTCTACAACATTGGATGAATTACAGATACAACTGGACTTGATTGGAAACTACGATTGGGACTTTGATCACTACTTGGAAGAGGACGTGCCTGCTGTGGTGAGGTGACATTCCTTCAATGCAAATAATTCAGATCTTAGCATTTGCTTATAGGATAATTTCAGATCATTGTCTACCTTGAAATCTCATTTTTCTATCACCATTATACCTTATATTTATAAATAAAACCAGTTGAATGAGTGTCTGAATTTTTAGTTCCTGTCATCTTAGATGGAGTACATAAAGAATCATTGCAAACCAAAGGATGGAAAGTTACTTGCAATTGGTCACTCAATGGGGGGTATCTTGCTTTATGCTATGCTGTCTCGATGCTGTAAGTTGACAACTAAACTTGTCATTTTGTTCTGACGTTAGTTACCTACCTCGATTGCATGACTTTTATCTTTGAAAATTTTATTTAGTCTCTATCAATTCTGGCTTCAACTTCTGTACTTTTTTCTCATCCTGCTCTCTCTCCCTCTCTCTCTCTCTCTCATGCGCACACTCACTATATATAAGAGTACCCTTGCACATATATCTATTTAGTTTTTAAAGACAGCCATTGTTTTGTGTGATGCTAAGAGTCACAAGTGCAAGTCTGCCGGTATTTGCATGAGTCTGATTCAGGAATAGCTTATTTCTGTTTGGTTTTAGAGTAATTCTACCTACAACCGTGAAGTGCGTAAATGCCGCGTAATCGTTTTGAAAAAGAGTGGGGTCCACTATTAAAAAATTAATTTTTTTCATGTGGGTCCCATGTTTTATTCACTTTTTTCAAAGCGATTACGTGGTGGTTGCATAATTCACGGTTGCAAATATTTTTTCTCTTAGTTCTATTGAACTTTTTCTTACTTAAATAACATCATTAGTTGACGGCATTTATTATTGGACGGTGCTACTCCCACAGTGGGAGTCCACCGAAACCACCACCGAATAGGCAAAAACATTTTTGTCTTTTTTCTTTTTTTTCTTTTTTCAAATATTTTTCTAAATTCATTAATTTTTTTTTTAAACAAAATAAAAAATTATAAATTTATTTTAAAATAATTACTTAAAAATTAGGTAAAAAAATTAAAAAATAAAATAAAACAAATGTAATCGGTGGCCACCATCAGTGACCACCTTTATGTGGGAGAAGCATTTCCCTTTATTATTTGCTTATATACTTGCATGTTTCTGGTGTGAGTTTGTTTCTTTCATCTAGCAACTTTTTTGCAGTGTCACATCTTTAAAATTAAGTTATATGTGTCAAATCAGGTTTTGTTGAGAGACATATCAGCTCATAATTTTTTTTTTGTTTAAATAAAATATAAAGATTTTCAAATTTGGTTCTGCAGTGGCATACCGTTTCCTGACTACATTTTCTCTTGTATGTTAAAATGTGTTGTTTCATAAAAGGCTCTGAAGGAAGGAATTCTGGGTTGGCATCAGTTGCTACTTTGGCTTCTTCACTTGACTACACGTCTTCAAAATCATCACTCAAATTACTTTTGCCTCTGGCAAGTGATATGACAGGCTATTTGTTTTAAATACCTTGTTACTGTTTTGCTTGGAGTAATAGATCAATGTAAACCAAATACCACGAGAAGCTGATATTGGTTCGCTCTGTTACACAGGCAGACCCTGCAGAGGCTCTAAAAGTTCCTGTCATTCCAATTGGGGCATTGCTCTCTGCTGCCCATCCTCTTGCTTCTCGTCCTCCTTATGTTTTGTCTTGGTTAAATCCTCAAATTTCAGCTCAGGATATGATGCATCCAAAGTTGTTTGAAAAGCTTGTTTTGAACAACTTTTGTAAGTACAGTTTTGTATCTTCTACTGACAAATTACATAACTGCTCCGCATCAAAGTGCATTTTGAAATTTACTATGAATTTTCAGCACTTTTAAACTGTCCCCTTTTTTTAAGAAAAAAAAGAAGAAAATTGCGCACTATACAATCAAAACTGGTAAGCTACTGAGTTTTATCAATTTGCACCCATGCTTAAGATCTAAACGTTAACATTGATAAAAAGAGCATGCATCACAATCTTAATGGTCAGATCTTAACCAAGGATGCCATTTGCCAGAATTTGGTATTTTAGTGTGCAAAGTGAATGCCTTTTTTTTTTCAATAAAGTTATTGCGAAGTTTGGTAATTTATGGTGCATATTTCAAAATGGTGGTAGTATGCAGGTGCAAACTGTAATTTCTCCTTTGATATTTAATGTTTTCCTAGTTAGAAATGCCACTATGCTGAAATGTGATATTCGGCTGTTACATTGCCATGACATTATTACAGGATTCATGCTTTTAATTGTCAAAAGAATATTTAAACGATTGGTGAGGCATCTTCTTGTGAGACGAGTTTAGGTAGGTACTGTTGTTATAGTTCTTTCTAGGTAACAGCCATGATGTTATGCTTTATCATGGGCATTGAATGTCCGAAATGCAATTCTTGCAGTCAATTTAACATGATTGTTGGCATGATCCTTTCTCCCTGTTTTTCCTTTCTATGCCTGAGGGGAAATTGGTTTAACCCATGGGAGGGTAGGGCTCCATGAAGGGAGACGTCTAACCTGCCACTCTAACTTTCTGAACAAAGATATTGTCTTGTTGCAAAGAATACTTCAACTTTTGAGTATTTTCTGTTTGTTTGGTCCACATGATGGGCTGTCCCTGAGAATCGCACCCAAAAAACCAGGAAGTTGTCCGTTCTCTTGATCCACACTGTAAGCTGACAAACTTTTCTTCGTTTCTCCATAAAATCTTTGTTGAGAGGACATAACAGAACTTACAATTTCTCTATATCATGGCCCTTTTTGCTGTTCTTGCACAATGAGTTTGTGCACGATTCTTTGAAGGACTATTTTAGCTTAAATTTGGCATAATGAAGTTACTAATTTCTCCTTGCATCACTTTCAGTATCATCTCTGCATCAACATTGCCTGTGCTATTTCTTTCCCTCCCTAATATGTGACTGTTGGTTGATTGACAATCTGATGTAATTTTCAGGTACAGTACCTGCCAAAGTTCTCTTGCAGCTGGCAACAGCCTTCCAAAAGGGTGGTTTACGTGACAGGAGTGGAACTTTCTTCTACAAGGATCATTTACACAAAACCAATGTCCCTATTTTAGCACTTGCAGGAGACCAAGATCTAATTTGTCCACCCGAAGCTGTCTATGGTAGAATTTAGTTCATATATTGGCTCCTATAAAGGGCTGTCAGTTTTCAATTAATTTCCTTTCCCTTTTTTGGATTTTATTTTCTCTTCTTTTATCTGTATCCTTATAATAAGTCATACAAATGAAACAGAGACTGTGAAGATGATTTCTGAAGATTTGGTTGCTTACAAAGTTTTTGGAGAACCTGGGGGTCCACATTATGCTCACTATGATCTAGTGGGAGGTCGTTTGGTATGTAACCTATTTGCATTCTAGGTTGATAAATACTCGTGTTTAATGGAAATTATAAGAATTATTGTACGAGATGGGGTTTGATCAGTTAATTTATTTGTGTTCCTCCCGCCGCCCCGCCCCCCACCGGGCCATCCTTTCCTTTTCTGATGCAGGTAGCCGATCAAGTGTATCCGTGCATTATTGAATTTCTCAGTCGCCATGACACGATTTGATTTCCTCATTTTGTTTTCTCTACTTGAGATTTGGTTCCATTCTTTTGTCCGTATAGAAGTGAAACTGAAAGAAGATTTCCAAAGAGAGGAGGCCCCTTCAGAGTTACAGAGGAAGATTGTGTTTGTGTATGTTGTTGTATCTAGTCCCATTATGTACCTTGTTGTAAAGTAAATATCATACGACAATTGAAAAGATATAACAATTGAATTCAAATAAAATAAGATCTCAGTAGTTCTCTTCTCTTTACAACGTTCATCTGTAGTTCTCTTCTCTTTACAGATTCTATTTTCATTTTATTTTCCTTTAACATTCTGAAATGGAATGGAATGGCATGGCATGCTCAAATTTGTAAAGTGACATTCAGCTGAAATTTTGAAAGAAGTGAATCGAGTGATGAATTTATATCATAAACTGTCCTAAATATCTCATGTATTATATATAATGTAAATATTATCCGGGAGAGCTTTTAAGAGAGAGCTTTGGGTCGGTTTGGATACACAGATAAAACACAAATCATCGCATCTGAATTGTATGGTTTGTTTTATTGTTGTATCCAAACGTACAAATGTAAAGTTTTTAACTCATCTGTATATTTCTACACTATACATTGATTTCAGACAAACTTTTGATCCTTCTAACAGCCCAGTGCTTCACGCCTCCCTTCCGTTGCCAACTACAAATTTTTGGAAAAGTTAAAATAATCTTACGGTCAACTTTATCAATCAAATCCCCAACTTTATCCTACGTCTCCCCTTCTCATGCCACTGTTCTAATTATTTTTAATATTTTAAAAATATATTTATAGTAGTGGGACCCGCCACTGTAAATATTATCCGGGAGAGCTTTTAAGAGAGAGCTTTGGGTCGGTTTGGATACACAGATAAAACACAAATCATCGCATCTGAATTGTATGGTTTGTTTTATTGTTGTATCCAAACGTACAAATGTAAAGTTTTTAACTCATCTGTATATTTCTACACTATACATTGATTTCAGACAAACTTTTGATCCTTCTAACAGCCCAGTGCTTCACGCCTCCCTTCCGTTGCCAACTACAAATTTTTGGAAAAGTTAAAATAATCTTACGGTCAACTTTATCAATCAAATCTCCAACTTTATCCTACGTCTCCCCTTCTCATGCCACTGTTCTAATTATTTTTAATATTTTAAAAATATATTTATAGTAGTGGGACCCGCCACTTTATCAAATCCTTAAAAATTTAAAACTATCTCATCTCATTTAATCTGATCTAAACTGCATAACCAAATGAGGCCATGTGGAAAGATAGACTTCGAGCGGCAACCTCGAGCATTGGCATTGGGCTAGCCAAATGCCAATGCATCTTCAATGCTTCAAACTTTGGCTAGGCATGAGTAAAATACTCTATATTGAACTAGCCAAATCACTAAAACTTAACATATGAACTACAGTAAATTAAGCTCCCGAATCATCTTTGGCTAGATACTATTCACTCACCAAAGTAATATTTTAATTATTTCCATCAACCATTATATTATCTAATTATTTTAAAGTCTATATTATCCATTTCAATTTTGATAAATAGTTTGTTATTTTCTACCTTATCCTATTTCATTAATAATAATTAAATTATGAAATTAAAATTAAATTATTAATTAATATATAATTCTTTTTTCTATCTTATTATAAGTAAAAATTAAATTATTAATTGATATATGAAGTGTATTTGCAATATATTACAATTTTTTTTTGTGAAATATTATTAAAATATATAATATTATATTATTATTTTGACTTTAAGATGATTAGTCCAATGTAGATTCACCTAGCTAAAAGTTAATAATATTGCCAAAACTTGAAATTCTAGCCCAAATTTAGAGCCATTGATTGAGTAAGAAGTCAAGGAACTTGTAGACCATGCGAGGAGATGGACAATACAGGCTCGGGGATGATGCAGGTTAAACCAGAGTAATAATTTGCAATAAAGGATTTTTTCACTAAAAAAGGAAGACAATTTATCATCTTTTTCTAAGACTATATGCAAGCTTAGGGCACGGCCTGTCACGCCAAAGGCCTGCACAAATACTTTTCCTTTCTCGTTTGAAGCTGGCATGCCTGAACGACCCATAATCACACACGCCATCCTCAAAATGCATTGACACCAACATTCCGATTCCGATTCCTCCATTTGATTTTCTTAGAAAGCTTTCATATATTATCCTTTTAGATAATAAGAGTATGTCAAATGATTCGTGAATAGTAAATATTTTATAAATAGTAGTGAAGTAATCTGAGAATATCTGAGTGTAAAGTTTATATTTTATAGTAAATATTTTATAAATAGTAGTTGTTTGTTAAAATGCCGATAGTTCATGCACATCAAATAGATTCCATCTGAACTGGGGCAAGGAGATTTCGTCAACCTGAACACAGACTAAAAATTGTAAATAAATGTGAATCTTTTTCCAGGGCCCTGATTTAAAACTTGAGTCGGCCATTCGTTTTCAATCTGATAAAAGTGCTCCTATTTCACTTCCCTTTCCTTTGCCTAATCTAAATCAGGGATTGGAGCATTCCAATGGTTTGACAATCCTTTCAAAATTAAGTATTGGTACCAAAAAAACTAGGAGAAAAAGTGTTGAGAATACAACAAGAGTTCCTTTTACAGAACTCAACAAATGCCAAGATTTGATACCAGAAACCAAACGGCCAGAACCAACAAAAATAACAAATAGTAAATCAGAACAGGATCCAAAAACTGCAAGAAAACAGTTAAAAGAATATCAAAGAAAGTAACAGTAAGAAATATGAAAAATATACAGAATCAACACAGAAGGTTTACGTGGTTCGACCCTAATGGTCTACGTCCACGGCAGGAATAGCCTCAGAGCTTTATTGATAATCAGTCCTTCGAAGAGAAGTCTCAGAACCATACATTTACACATCTTTCATCTCACAACAAGAAATCGCACAGATTTCCTTTCAAGTGAAACCCTAATTGTGCCCTAAGTGTATCCCTCTCTGTTCTCCCTCTCTCAAAGCCTCTCAATCTCAGAAACACAAATGATATCTGACCCTAGGGTTCCCGACGGAAGTTAGCTACAAATATATATTACAAAACAGATACCAACACGTGTCAAGATCCTGCAGCATGAGTGAGTATCAGTCTGAAGTAGATAGCCAGTCATGTGCAGCCCACGTGAGTTACCAGCTCAGTGTATTAAAACCCCAAAGCTTCCAGGTTCAGCCACTTGTCCAACATTCAGAGTCACAACAAAATATATTAGAGATTAAATCAACAGATAAATAAATGAATTGACATAGCATTTACAAATCTCCACCTTGGCAAAACATTTATTGCCAAGTTTAGACAAAATCTCATCATAGGTCATTCTTGCATTGTCCCCTTCTAAGGGGGGACAGACTCTAGTCTTCCATACCAACTAAGTTCAGACAGTGTCTGAACTTAGAGCAAGGGAGTGCTTTTGTCATCATATCTGAGGGGTTGTCCTCAGTTGAGACTTTCTCTACACACACAGTTTTAGACTCTATTACATCCCTAATAAAATGAAGCCTTATATCAATGTGTTTAGACCTTTCATGGAAAACTTGATTTTTTGCTAAGTGTAAGGCACTTTGATTATCACAGTGTACTGTGATGTTTCCACTGTAAATGTTTAATTCACTAGCAATACATTTTAACCATATAGCCTCTTTTACAGCTTCAGTCAAGGCTATATATTCGGCCTCTGTGGTAGACAAGGCTACTACTGATTGTAAATGTGATTTCCAGCTGATAGCTCCTCCAAATGCAGTAAACACATATCCAGTTAAGGACTTCCTTGTGTCTACATTTCCTGCAAAATCAGAGTCTACAAAACCAGTTAATTCATATCCCTTTTCAACATTATTCCCAAAACTGAGGCCTAAACTCGTGGAACCTGCCATGTACCTAAGTACCCATTTAATAGCCTGCCAGTGAATTTTCCCAGGATTTCCCATAAACCTACTGACCACACTCACAGCATATGTTAAGTCAGGTCTAGAACAAACCATTGCATACATTATACTTCCCACCATGCTAGCATAGGGAATTTGTTGCATAAAACTAATGTCAGATTCTGTTTTAGGGGCCTGATCTAATGACAATTTGAAATGCTGAGCTAAAGGGGTGTTCACAGATTTTACATGTTCCAAACCAAACCTATTAAGAATTTTAGAGATATAGCTTTTCTGAGACAGGTGCAGCACTTTTGCATCCCTGTCCCTTTCAATTTCCATTCCTAAAATTCTCTTAGCAGGACCTAGCTCCTTCATTTCAAATTCTGACTTTAGCATGCATTTAACTTGTTGAATTAAAACAATGTCTTTACTGGCAACCAACATGTCATCAACATACAAAAGGAGATAAACATAAATTCCTTTTACTTCCTTGTAATAGACACAACTGTCATAGCAACTTCTTTTGAAGTTGTTACTAATCATGTGTGTATCAAACCTTTTGTACCACTGCCTAGGTGATTGTTTAAGGCCATATAAAGATTTTTTAAGAAAACACACTTGATTATTACCAATATCATGAGTAAAACCCTCAGGAGCTTGCATGTAAATCTTTTCCTCGAGTTCTCCATGCAAAAAGGCAGTTTTGACATTTAATTGTTCAAGATACAGATTTTCAAAAGCTGTGTAAGCAAGCAGTAGTCTAATAGAGCTGTGTTTAACCACTGGTGAGAAGATTTCATTAAAATCAATTCCTTCTCTTTGTGTAAAGCCTTTAGCTACTAGCCTAGCTTTATACCTGGTCCCTTCTATCCCAGGTATGCATTCATTTTTCTTATAGATCCATTTTGATCCAATTAGTTTCACTTCTTGAGGTTTAGTTACAAGAACCCAAGTTTTATTCTTATTAAGAGATTCCATCTCCTCATGCATGGCTAAGATCCATTTAGAGGAGTCTTTGCTTTTCATAGCCTCTTTGTAGGACCTAGGTTCTTCATTAATGACCTCATTAGCAACAGTTAGAGCAAACATGGTGAGTTCAGCTTGACCATATCTCATAGGTGGTTTAATTACTCTCTTTTGTCTATCTCTAACTAGGTTGTAGGAGCTAACTCCACCTTGATCCACAATTCCAGAGATATCATTTTCATGGTCATTGTATGCTACAGGTTCAGGTTCAGGTTGAGTATCAACCTGCTCCACCTCAACTTGTAAATCCTTCAGTGAGTTATCAGGATTAGGACTACCTTCCTGTACCCGAGCCATTTGAGACTCATTAAAGATTACATCCCTGCTTATAATGCAATTGTACCTACCAGGTCCTTCTACCCACAGTTTGTACCCCTTAACACCTTCAGGATACCCTATAAAGATGCACTTAAGTGCCCTAGGTTCCAATTTATCAGTTTTTGAATGTGCATAAGCTATACACCCAAAAACTCTAAAATGGTCATAAGAGGGGGGTTTTCCAGACCATAATTCTTGAGGTGTTTTAAACCCTATTACAGAGGAGGGACACTTATTTATGAGGTATACTGCAGTGGTGGCAGCTTCTGCCCAAAAGGTTTTGGGCAGCCCTGAATTAGACAACATGCATCTTACTCTTTCTAAGATGGTCCTATTCATTCTTTCAGCTAACCCATTCTGTTGAGGGGTTTCCCTCACTGTTTTATGCCTAAGAATTCCCTCTTTCTTGTAGTACATGTTAAACTCATTTGACAAGAACTCTAATCCATTGTCAGTTCTTAGAACCTTAAGTTTTCTACCCACTTGGTTCTCCACCAGGGATTTCCACTCTTTGAATTTTTCAAAGGTGTCAGATTTATTTTTTAAAATATAAATCCAGACCTTTCTAGAGTAATCATCAACAATGGAAAGGAAGTAACTCCCTCCATTATGAGAACTTACTCTTGCAGGTCCCCAAAGGTCAGCATGAACATAGTCCAGGGTTTTGTGTTATGAGTGGCTGACTTAAAACTAACCCTTTTTGCCTTCCCATAGATGCAGTCTTCATAGAATGGTAAATTGCTTAAGCTTTGATCACTCAGCAGCCCCTGTTTATGCAACTCTACAAGACCCCTCTGACTTACATGTCCAAGTCTCCTATGCCATAACACTGCTTGGTTCTCAACAGTGTTCTGAGTAGGGGATGCTTCCCCAACCACAGTTTTTCCAAGAAGAGTGTATAAACCATTTTTAATAATTCCTTTCATAATGACTAGAGAGCCTTTTGAAACTCTAAGTACCCCTGCCTCAGATTTAAAGGTATATCCAGATAAATCAAGAATTCCAAGAGAAATTAAATTTCTCTTTAATTCTGGAATAAATCTGACTTCCCTTAAAATTCTTTCAGTATTATCATGCATTTTCAATCTAACTGATCCTATACCCATGGTTTTGCAGGACTTATTATTTCCAAGAATTACTTGCCCTCCATTTAACTCAGAAAATGTCTCAAACCATTCCCTAATTGGACACATATGAAAGGAACAACCAGAATCCATAATCCATTCTGTTTTTGAGTCTACTTCACTCACAGTGAGGACTTCAGCACTCTCATATCCCTCTAACACCACAGAGGCATCCCCTGCCTCTTTAGATTTATTCTCAAAATTGTTTTTTCTTTCAGGGCAGTCTTTCTTAAAGTGCCCTTCCTTGTGACAGTGAAAACATTTAAAATGTTTTCCCTTTGACTTGGATCTAAATCTCTTACTATCATTTTTTCCCTTCTTTTCTCTTCTTTCTGTTCTGCCCCTAACAATTAATCCCTCCCCATGACTCTGTTTAGAATCCCCTCTCTTTTGAAGTTCCCTAGTGTGAAGTACAGATTGTACTTCATCTAAGGTAAAAGAGTCTCTACCAAACATCATAGTTTCTTTTAAGCTTTGGTATGATGAGTCCAAAGAACTCATCAAGAGGATGGCTTGATCCTCATCCTCCACCTTAATATCTATGTTTACTAAATCTAAAATGATTTTGTTAAACTCATCAAGGTGCTGACCTATAGGGGTTCCAGGAATCATTTTAAAAGTATAAAGTTTGGTTTTTTTATGAAGTCTATTTGCTAATGATTTGGTCATGTACAGATTCTCAAGCTTTAGCCATATACCCGCAGCAGTGTCCTCACTGGCCACCTCTCTCAAGACTTTATCTCCAAGAGAGAGGATTAGGGCACTGTGAGCTTTCTGGAGAATGTCCTTCTGGACAGTCTCCTTGTCATCCTCTTTCGAGAGGGAGCCCCTCTTTCTTTCACCAAAGAGTGCATCTTGCAGTCCATGTTGGACTAGCAAAGCCCTCATCTTAATTCTCCAAAGCCCAAAATCATTTTCACCCGTAAGTTTTTCAATATCAAACCTCATGGTCCCCATCGACCTAGGCTCTAGATACCACTTGTTGAGAATACAACAAGAGTTCCTTTTACAGAACTCAACAAATGCCAAGATTTGATACCAGAAACCAAACAGCCAGAACCAACAAGAATAACAAATAGTAAATCAGAACAGGATCCAAAAACCGCAAGAAAACAGTTAAAAGAATATCAAAGAAAGTAACAGCAAGAAATATGAAAAATATACAGAATCAACACAGAAGGTTTACGTGGTTCGACCCTAATGGTCTACGTCCACGGCAGAAATGGCCTCAGAGCTTTATTGATAATCAGTCCTTCGAAGAGAAGTCTCAGAACCATACATTTACACATCTTTCATCTCACAACAAGAAATCGCACAGATTTCCTTTCAAGTGAAACCCTAATTGTGCCCTAAGTGTATCCCTCTCTGTTCTCCCTCTCTCGAAGCCTCTCAATCTCAGAAACACAAATGATATCTGACCCTAGGGTTCCCGACGGAAGTTAGCTACAAATATATATTACAAAACAGATGCCAACACGTGTCAAGATCCTGCGGCATGAGTGAGTATCAGTCTGAAGTAGATAGCCAGTCATGTGCAGCCCACGTGAGTTACCAGCTCAGTGTATTAAAACCCCAAAGCTTCCAGGTTCAGCCACTTGTCCAACATTCAGAGTCACAACAAAATATATTAGAGATTAAATCAACAGATAAATAAATGAATTGACATAGCATTTACAAAAAGGATTATGATGATAAGTTCTGCTGTTCTATACAGCATATGTAAGCGTAATTCAGCTAAGCAAAATTGTTGGATTATGGCTTCTGTTCCCTCATATCCCCTTAAAAGTTGCTGAAAAGGGAAGAACACTGTCATCCAAGTTTAGTTTCTTTTTCTTTCCATCATTTTCTCGTAAACCGATCAGAATATGAGATCATCACAAGCCATATGGACAGATTACCTCGAATGAATTCGGCCAGATTGCTGCCCCTGTAAAACGGATGAACAAGAAGCTTCTCTCCCCTCAGCCCTGCATAGAATCCTAGAAGAGGCACCAAGTTGGGATGCCTTATGCATCCCAGAAGCTGAATCACATCAACAAATTCCTCACCTCTTTGTTTTTTTTTTTTTTTTTTTTTTTTGGTGGATAAGTACGATGCCTTTACTAAAACAGTACATGTAAGATGAAGAAAACATTCTTTGTATAGTATTTGTTGTTGTCTCCACTGCTACTCTGGAAATGTTATTCCTTAGCACAATGTTTTCTTATTAATATTTGTGGGCTTATGTGTGTAGTATTTTAATTTCTTATCCATTTGCTTGGAGAAAATTATATGCTAATTGATCTCCCTGTTATCAATTGGGGTCATGAACCAATCTATGAGATAAGCAATAATAAAAAGATATGCATATTTAGAATGATGCTCTTCAATTCAAAAACTTCTTTCCCTTCAATATTAAATATGTATATAATGCTCTAGCTTATATGGAGGATGAGATGTGTCAAGCTTAGCTATCAGAATGATCAAGTGAATGTTTCAATCATGCATATTTTGAGCATTTCAAGATTGTTCAACTGGAAGCATTGGTTGTAGAACCTTGGAGGCATTTTCAGCTAGCATGAATGCAATTAAGAATAATCATACTGATGCGGCCAAATTCATTTCACAACTAATCATTGTGAAAATGTCAGTTTATTAAATATGTTTGTAGTTATTTTTATTTGATTATCCCAACATCAATGATTGAAGCATCACCGGGAGACAAGCTAGCGCACCACGTATGATTTTTATTTGTAGTTACAAATTAAAACATGCAAGCCGGCCTAGCTGTTGTATTGATGGATAATTCGATAATTGGTGTATTGTACTTGCCGTTTTCTAGTTCTTCATAAAATTCTGTTCATTACTATATATGTTCATAGGTCTCTGCATATATATAATTGCAATAATTTAGTGATTATACAGAACAGAGGCATATTATAGAGTCATAGACGTGTAACTTGTGGGCAAATGGCAAATATTAGAGAAACCAGCGGATGGATCATTTTAATGTATAGTGTTACTTTAGGTAACTAAATTTGTTTAATGTTACCTGCCCTTATATTATGTTCATAGCAATTTATATTTTGTAATTGCATTAAAATTTTGTTTTTTCAGGTTCCCTAGTTTCTCATGACGTGCTGATGCAATTAAACACTTGAAGGACACAAAAGCAGCGGAATAGATGACAGTTTCAAACTTTAAATTGAAGCATTTTGTAATTTTCATATATTATAATTTTGTGTTTTGTAATATAATGTAATGTAATTTAATTTAATATGTAGTGAATTGTATTATTGCATGAATTTTACATGATAATGCATTTTAATATTTTGGAAGGTTAGAAGTAGTAGAGGAATATATTACATGTACATGATCATCTAATTTCAAATTAAATATATATTACCAGCTTTTTGAGCTTTATATTTTTTTCTGAAAAAAATAGATAACGTAGGCTTTTATTAAAAAAAAAAAAAAAAAAAAAAACCGGGTTGAAGCTGGAATCCGGATTTCCGGGTTGTAGAAATCCAGGTTCAGGCCCGGGTCATAACCCGGGTGTACCCGGGCCGGGTATACCCGGAAACCCGGTCCGGAACCCGGATGAACAGTCCTCACTGTAAACCACCGGTTACATTCAATGACCTGGAAACAGAACTCAGCATAAAGGCACTTGCAACTCAAGCATCTAACAAATTGAATATATATTCCAAGAAAAGAACAATCCGTAATGTATGATATTACCAGTGCCTTTTCATTCAAAATAATTTCAATTAACATGGATCTGCCAGATTGCCACAGAGGCCATTTGTACACAAGCATAGATGGGCCTGAAGCTTCACACCAAAGAATCATTTCTTGCCCATGTATTGGATTAAATGAAATCTATACATAGAGTAAAGGGGTAAAAAAGAAAAGCAGTGTCCAAAAAAGACCAGCAATGAAGAAGCCCTAAAAAGCCTGCCACCAATCTTAGCATCAAGCAAGCACTTCAGCCTTGCAGACAGGGCAAGCTTTTTTCTGTGTGAGCCACTGTTTTATACATTGTATATGGTAGCTGTGTCCACAATCCAGTTTGCCCATCTCATCATCTGCTTCATATTCCTCCTGTATGCACAAATAAGATTTAGAGCCGGGTAGTAAAAAATGCTTAAATAGCCTCAAAAGTTCTTTTATGATAAAAAAAAAAAAAAAAAAAATTGTTTGATTGTTATAAAATACATTTTAATCTCAAAAAGCTAAAAAGTACGTTTCAGAGAAAAATCATTTTTAATGTTTTTACTCAAACGTGCTTTCCCAGGATAATGCGGAACATAGTTCGAATTTTAAATAAGACTGTTAATGGGCGAAAATACCCATACAACTTTTAGATTATAATTACAGCTTTGCCCTTTGCCCTATGAATATTGAGCGAAAATACCCATACATCGTTGAAGGGAATTTTTTTTTTTTCATTTTACTTCCTGAAAATCCCATTAGACTATTTTCATTGTTATTTGATTATAAGATTTGACCTTTTATGTCATTTCAACCTCAAAAAACACTTTATATTGTTTTCAAACAAATGTAACATGTTTGAAAGTGCTCTAGACATATGGTTACCAAACGGTAAATATCTTTTTAATAGTAGAGCTTATCCCTCAAACTCTACAACTAAAAGTCCTAAAAATAAAAGCTATATTACCCACCGCAATACCAAACATGCACTTAGAAAATTGATAGGAAAACAGACGGATTCAGAGGGAAAAAAAGGGTATGCTCCCATTTAAGTTGCTGCTCATTGCACTGTTCATTATGAACGGTAACTCAAATGTGAGCATTCCATTGTTTTCCCAATGAATCCTCTGTAGCCCACTCTAAGATTTAAGGCGGATTCGATGGAGGACAACGAGTTTGCAAGCACCAGGCAAAAAGTTGCTACAACTCACCTGGCAAATGCAGCACTTCCTCTCTGCTTGCTTAGACAAATGTGGTGACAGATCATTTGCAAGTGAGAGTTTAATTTTCCTGAGGCAACGGCCTATTTCTTCTTCTTTCAATCCAGTGCTCACATGACCAATTCTCTCACCAAGCTCGAGCAATTCCTGCTTGCCATACATAAACAAGGGAATTATCAGATAATGCACAAGATGATGTTACACATATAAATAACATAAGGAGATCTAAGAATACGGGTGAAGACTATACTTTGAAGATGCAGGCTATGTGTAAAAACAACAAACCTCATATGACATATTATCTACATCGAGTCTCCAATCTCTATATCGATCATGTGCATCTAATCTTCCCCCCATTAGTAGACTATTCTGGAGCATCATAATCTGCATCAGCCAGCAAATTCAAATGCAGCTTAAATCCAACATGATCTTGGCTAAAATATAATACATCTTTTGTTTTTTGGATAAGTACAGTATAATTACATCTAACGTGAAGCCTTCCTTTATAAATTTGTTACTTCACTAAAATGTAAGAAGACATTAATTTATATCACTACTCTAAAGAGTGACAACTTATGTAAATCCATTGTGGACAGCCCTTATCTGTAAGATACATTGGTATAAATAGATACTTAAAAAAGCATGATATACAGATGCCATAATAAGATCCACGAGATTAGGATTGCTTATAAGCCAATCCATTATAATCTTCAACCAAAAACTAACATTCATCATTATATTCAACAGAAGGACCGGTTATAGCATCCAAACTATTTCTGACAGTGCCATAAATCAATATCAAATGATATTTATATAATGTCTGTTACTTTCAGTTTCAGCATCACATTAAAAGACTGCTGATGAAGCTCCAAAATCATACTTTAAGGACAACATATCCTTAACCTGATTCTATTGGGTAAAGTTGTTCATCAACAATTTTAAACAAACACAACAAATATCCACAGATTACGGTAACAATTATGTACTTCTCCCAGACCATTTTAAATGACCCCAGAATGACATAATCCACTATAAAAGATATATTGCTCACTAAAATTTATCATTTTCCTTGACTTCTAATAGTATGCTTCTACAGCATCTTGTTATATGCAAAACCCCTTCCACTTTGAAAGCCATAACCCAATAGACATCTGGGGCTGCAAATTTATTTACTGAACAGAAATATATTGAAATGAAGTCCATTATTTCTCATGAAGGACAAAAGAAGCTAGACATGAAACCTACTTATGAAGCAAAATTTATCCATCTTTTAATTCTAAGGACAAGCAATGGTTAATGTAAAGGATGTATACATAAATTAAATCCAAAATAAATTATGAATGAATGGGTATATTAAAACTTTAGCATCTCAAACTGCTTACAGAATTTCAAGGAGTCAAGTTCTCTACAGTAATAGGACATACTACCTTTTAACAAAACAAGATGGTTCTGCTTCATGTTTGGTATTGGGTTAGAGATAAATTTCTACTTTCTGTAAAAACTACTGAAAAATAAAATATACATGTACTAATATCAGATGTTAGATGTAGCAAGGTGTATCATAAATTGTAGATAATTCCTTGATTAAAAAACAATAATACTTATTAAAAGTCAGCAATGCAATATGTTATCAAATTTTAGCTCTGAATATTTAACGTATGCCAATAACCAATGTAGCGGAAAGAGCAATATAATGAATTAATATATATCCGTGGAAAATCCTTCAGTTTATCGCTTTTCCAGCGACATTACCATTTAAAAAACCACCATAAGACCCAAGTGTCTACTGAAGACAAGAAACAAAAAAGTCAACTCAACATTAAGGATATTAATAAATTTATTTTTAAAATATGAGATACATTAAGAAAATAATTTAAATTCATTCAGAAAGCAAATTGGTTTATTTTTTTCAATATGTTATTCAAATATAGTAGAGAAAGATGCCAATAATACAATAGTATCGTCTGTTTATCAAGACCATTCTGTCACTTGTGATACTAGTATATTATAATGGCTCTCATTCTCTCTCTCTCTCTCTCTCTCTCTCTCTGTCCGTCTGTCTGTCTGTCTCTCTCTCTCTCAAAAGTATAAAAAACCACGTGTTTAGAATCAATTCCTACACAAAGCTTGAATACAATCTATACCATAACCAAGTTCACTCTAACAATTTTTAGCGTTGACTTTAGAAAATAATGGGAAAAAAGGGGATAAGTAGGTGACCTAATCCCTCAAGCCTTATCTCTTTCTTTCTCCAAATTATTTATATTATCATCATCCTGTATGGGGATCATAAAGGTCCACATTACCAATAGTTCGAATATATAATATAGGAAGATCAATCATCAACTCAGACTCTTAGAATTATTTGTAAGCACATGCATTTTTTTGTGTAAATGACTTCATCTTCTTCCACCACTTTATTCCCCCCCCCCCTCCCCCTTTCCCTTCATCCTATTTTCTTCCGTTATTCCTTTTTTTTTTTTTTTTTGCCATGGGAGAGGGTGGGATGACCCTTGTTTCATTTCCTATAAATAACTGCGAAATAACAGTCAAAATTTCACCAGCAACAACTGAAACAGTAAGGCAAGAGAGTGTACGTGTGATAGGTTGAACAGATAAACAAAATACAGCATCTCCAAGAAATACATATACAGAACAAAGAGAGCATGAACAAACCTCAGCAAGGCCATCAGGAGAAGGGTGACGAGCATGGCGGTAATACCTAGTTCCATATACCTCCAATCTGGGGAGTGTAGAGATGTAGTCAGGGTCAGAATCCAGAAATGATATAGGTTCAGGGATCACTGCTCGCCTTGATAAATAAGAACGCTGCCAAGATAGATGAAGAGCCGATCAAGCAAAATCAAAACAAAACCAATATAGAGCAAACTTAAGAAAAACCAATCTGATAAAAAAGTGAGCATATATCCACATTAATGAACCAACTTATGTATAAAGGAAGAGAATGCGCTCCTCTAACTGAACCACCTGTTAGAATTTCATATGGGAGTCTACTAAGGTGGCGACCTCACAATGCAGGATCCACAGTGATAACATCATTAAATAATACAATTAGCAGCACTATGGAAGTTTATGCACTCACGCATTGATACAAAAGTACAAACTACAAACAAAATAAATTAACATAGTGACTTAGTTCCACAAGGCACGCAGCAGCAATTAAATATGGGGCAAGGCAATAATTTTTTAGTTTTTGGATAAGCAGGGAAAGGAAAGAATTAAATACTCACAAACTCAAAAAAATCACAAAAGTTCCATAAACCAAAGCAGAGAAGTTTTCATGCACATAAGTAATACACACCAGAAAATATTAAAAAATTCAAAATGAATTAAAACAAGTTCCCCATTGAAAATTTGAAAAAATCCTGGAGAAAATTTCAACAAAGCCTCACTGAAATGCTTCACTAACAAATAGGCGGCCGTATAATTTATTTCCAAACCAAAATAGTCGTGAAATATCGAAACCTTTATGAGAAGAACGAGGATGGCATTAACGAATGGAACGACGCATTCCATCTTGACAACAAAGTAAAACTATTAAAAAATAGGAAAGCGATTAGAAAATTCTGGAATCCACGGCAAAGCAGCTCTCCAAGCTGTTTATTGTAAGTCTTGTGTACACATTCCTCTATTTTCTCTCCAGTCATTCTATTTTTTCGGTCTTTTCCTTTCTTTTCTTCTTTAGATAAGTGAGTTTGGCTCCAACTCACAAAGATCTTATTTTTGCTCCATTAATTTAAGTGTATTTTCTTCTTTAAATAGAGACCAAACAGAAAGCAAAACTTGTGCATACAGACAACCCAATTAACATATCAAAAAAATGTTTGAACCGCATAATAATGAAGACCACCATTTACGCAGCATACCCAGACAGAGCACCCAACAAATAGCCATTTCTACGTACAAAATCAACTCAAGAAAATGACTCAAATCCAGTACCCACCCAGAAACGAAAAAGAAAAGGATGAGGAATCACAAAAATGCATGTACCCATAAAAGAAATCCATGTACTGTAATATTAGGTAATTTCAGCATCGACACCCACAAGTAACAATAGAAGAGAGAGAAGAAAAGCAATGAAGATATTTGAATTAAAAAAAAAGAAAAAAGACTAGTACCTCCCTATGAATCATCTTCTCCCCATCAATCTTGCCTCTCCCAGAGGAAGCATTCCTCCGTGCCACCGCGCAATCCTCCGCCGAAAACCCAATTCCGGGTCCACACCAAACATCTTGAGCATCCATACAATTTATAGAATTAGACCCATCAAACACACCTCCCTGATGGCTCTTATTACTGTCCTTGTCCTTATTTTTGTTCCTCTTCTTCTTCCTGCTCTTCTTACCCTCCCAGTCCGCGGAGCCCCGAATCACCGCTGGAACCGACACCTGATGAGACGCCGAGGCTTTGCACCCCATGCCCCTAAACGTTACTGAGGAAAAGTTCTTCTTTTTCTTGCTGTTGCTATTGGAGGTGGGTGTGGTTTCGCTTGAGGTGGCGGCGGAGGTGGAGAGGAGGAGGGAGGAGATGGTAGATTTGGAGCCAGTGGATTGGATAATGGAAGGGATTTGCGAGTCTTGAATGGGAGGATCCATCTCCGAAATGGGATGGTGGAATTGACTTCTGGGTCTTCTCCATTTCATTTGCTCTGCCCCTGATGAGGCCTCTGCAATAACAGGCATGATTTCTACACGGATGCTGAGAGGGAAAGAGAAAGAAAGTTTGCGTTTTTCTGGATCAATGGGAAGGAGAAGTTGAGAGAGTAATAGGAATAATGGCCAATGGAACGTGAGGAGAGGGAGACGGGAGAGACTTGAGTTATTGCAGCGAATAGAATAGATTTTGTGGGCTAGTTTATTTTTTCTTTTTCCTCTTTAAAGATTTGAAACAGTAGAGGAAGTGTCTTTTCTAATTTTTTTTTTTTCCCTCTTTTTGGTGTTTTATGGGGTTTGTTAGGTGGGCCTGCATTGTCTTCTTTGCTGGAATCGTCAATCATGGGTAGATGCCATCATCAATCCAACAGTGGAGTCTCAGAGAGAAGCTCTCTGCAATCTGTGAATAATTTTAGCTTTTGCTTTCTTTTTCTTTTCTTTTGCTTTTCAAGCTAACTAAAAAGGTTGATGCTTGCCACTCACTTATAACAAGGAGGTAATTAATCTATTCTTCTCTCCCCTATCTGCGCAGCCATTCGAGGCGTATGAACGGTCTACGAATTGGAGGAATTTAATTGTTTTGTAAAATGCATTTATAGCAGCAAGCAAATTTTAGAAAAGAAATCTGAAAATGAGAAACGTTACTGGTAAAATTCTTTTATTACAAAGGGAATACAAATTAAACAAGCTCATTTTCTCCCTCTCTTTTTATAATAATGCTACTAGACCATCTAAGACTTACGATTTATGTGATGTCATGTAGTTTATTAAAATTTTTTAAATAAAATAAAAATATAAACACAAAAGGAACAGATGAACCTAGAATTTCAATTCTCATATTTTTGTATTTTTTGATGCCCTTTTGGTTTTAATATATTTTTATGATTTTTTTTAATAAACTATGTGACACAACATATTGCTGCCACGCTAAAAGAACTATCTGAGCAGTAAGTTTCATATGACCAAATAATAGTACTCCTCTTTTTAAACCTCTCACTCTCTCTCTCTAAACCTCCCCTCCCCTCCCCTTACCATTCTAGGGCTTAGAAGTCATGGATATAAAACTTTGATATGTTTTTTCTTCTTTAAGATGGAAAATAGCTTATTTATGGTTTTTGACCACCTCTAAACTACAAGTGACATAATATTATATTCTCAAAATGCTGATCTACAAAAAACGATAGCATTGTCACAAAATGGTAGGCGGGTGGGTCTCAAGTGCAACCCAAAGTGGCGCGTGGATCCCATCCACCGCCCACCTCCACATCTCCAACTAGAAAGCGCGCTGCTCCATCTGATTTATAGATTTCTAATCTTCAAGATTTGATCATCCACACTCCTCCATAATCGGCTTGTGAGTCCTATGTGTTGGTACAGTTCTTCGTATTTGTCAAACCCATGTGAAGTTATGACTGTGTCGAACCTCCGTTCCCACTCATCTTATTATTTGCTCTAGAATTGATATACTCACCTATTCAAATTTGTAGAGTAAAAGAGTAAGTCTACCTCACTTAACATATTTATGGGAGACCACCAAGGTAGAGGTTGATGGACCACCAATGTAGCAGTTGATGAACCACTTGACAAAGGTGGCTCGATCCACCAACCAATGAATCGTTGGTCACCATTATTTGTGCTTGGAATGGACTCAGTACCTTTTTATTTTTATTTTAATATTTTTTAAAGGAAAGAAGTTTTCATTAATATCATCAAAACATTACAAATACTTATTAGTCCAAATGACTTGTTGAATACAAATAGGAACAGAGTCCCATCAAACATTGATGTCATCCACATTCCATGCATATCTAGCAAGTTTATGAGCAGCTTCATCGCAATGTCGATATACATGTTGAATAGTGCATCTTAGAAATCTCTGCATAAGCTGTTTGATGTCTTTAACAATGTTTCCTAGCAATGATCTTGAACTATCAAAGTCTTAGATTTCTTTGACCATTAAAAGGGAATCACTTTCAATGTGTAGCTCTTGTAAACCAAGAGGAATACTTAGTTGTAATCCTCTAAGGATAGCAATAAGCTCAATCTCAGAGGAATCATTAGCTGCAATTTTCTTTTTGCTGCCATGAGTACTTCTCCTTGGCTATTTCGAAGAATCAGCACCACACCTGCACATCCTTGATTATGGAACATAGCTCCATCCACATTAAGTTTGACAATATTCTGTCTCTTTCTCAGGTCTTTTTGTTTTTGGAATCAGAGTTATAAAAGTATGATTGAGAGAGGTAGGGAATTGACCTTTATTCAAAGCATGCAGCATAGCATTGATGACTGATTTTCCTAGAATGTGCCAATTCTATTGAAAGAATATAGGCGCCATTCCATCTGGTCCAGGTGCCTTAGTAGGGTTCATTTGGTGCAGAGCTTCCTCCACTTTAGTCTCTATAAATGTCTTTATGAGTTCCTCATTCATTTCCCTTGTGACTCTTTCATTTAGAGCAGACGAGAAATCCATATTTCCTCTCTGTATGTTTGCAGTAAACAACTCTTGAAAATATTGCCAAATGAGGTTATCTCTTTCGTCTCCTTCTCTCCACATTCCTTCTCCATTCTTGAGTCTCACTATCTGATTCTTTCTTTCTCCTTTGAGAGGCTTTGCTATGAAATAATTTTGTATTTTGGTCCCAGCCTTTAACAATAGAGCCTTAGATCTTTGCCTCCATAAAATTTAATCCCTTTCTAGCCAATAGTGCAAATCATCTCGAGCTTGCTGGTGATCTTCTTTGCTCAAATGTGTGTGATCTCCATTTTGTATTTTTTGCAGGCGAGCTCTAGCTTGTTGTATCTTAATTTGGACATTCCCAAAAGACTGTTTGTTCCATTTTGTAAGATTTTCACTACACACAGAGATTTACATCATTACATCCCCCATAACACTTTATCCAGTGTTGCTATTACATGAATTTTCAATAACCTTTTCATAATCTTCTGTTTCGATCTGCATAGCTTCAAACCTGAAAGGTCTGATACCCTTTCTTTTCGCAATGTTGCTTTCTGTCTCCATAATGATAGGTAAATGGTCTGAGTGGGCAGCTGAACCATGAACCACCTTAACATAGGGAAACATATGACTCCACATAGTGCTTGCTAGTTATCTATCCAACCTTTCACAGATATTGCTAGCCCTCTCTCTATTATTCCACCATGTAAATTTGGGCCCAACATAAACCATGTCAAGTAATTCACAATCATTCACAGTTTGTTTTACTCTTCCATTTGTCTTTTAGGTCTCGCTCTACCCCAATGGTTTTTTTTTTTAATTTTCTTTTTATTTCTATTCAGAATTTCATTGAAATCTCCAAACACAAGCAAATCATGATTTCCATCTCTTTTTATTGATCTAAGCAGCTCCCAAGTTTCATTCCTTCTACCTGTATCAGGCTACCCATATATCTCTGTCAGCTGCTAGTCCTCCTATCTCTTCCTTCGTCAGTTACCATAGCATCAATATGGCTTTTAGAAAAACTATGGACAGTTAAAAGAACCTCATTTTTCCACATTAAAGAGAGTCCTCCACTTCGTGCCTCACTATCAATAACCAAGTAGCAATCAAATCCTAACTGAAATTTCAACTTTTCCATATTCCTCACTGTCAACTTAGTCTCTTGTAAAAATAACACTTCGGAAACTTCCTTCTTGACAATATCACGAAGGGCTTGAATTCCTTATGGGTTCCCAAGTCTACGGGAATTCTAACTAATAATCTTCATTCCCTTTGGCGGGGTTGACTTTCAACCTCCACCGACATCTCAATTTTGTTTTACCCCTCAGTAACTGCCACCTTTCTTTAGTTATTATTATTATTATTATTATTAATGAGAAGTAGCAAGATAATAGAAATATTGGAATCTAAACTTAGTTTTTCAGGAATTCAATATCACTCACTTCTAATTTCTTGTGTTTTACAAATATTCCCAAGACACTATTTTATAGACGTAAGAAAATAAGAAATATGAAAGCGGTAATCATCTTTAACACCCTATTTGGCCAAATAGTCTTAATCATGTGAAAAGCCCTAATTTCCTGTGGTGGGTCCATGCTGTGGCTTTGTGCTCTATAGCCTAAAAAGAATAATTATTAGCTTAGGTAGAAATTATTCCACTTTAGAAGAGGAAATTTTCATTTATAATGATTTTATTTTTATTTTATATGCCATCTGAATAATAGTAATAAACAAATAAATAATATCCCATGAATTAAGTAACCTTAGAAAGCAAGGCTGCAACTTTCATTATTCTTTTCCAAATTTTCAGCAAGCGGTGACAAAATGCCAGCTTTGTTAGTCAACCAGAAGACCAACACATAAGAAAAATGTACTCAAAACCATAAGAAAAATGCCAGCTTTGCTGAATTTTCTGTTCTGGTGAAAAGCAAAAAGGTACTCAAAATCCTAAGAAAAATGCTAGTTTGCTGTCTTGATTTGATCGCTATTTCATTTTAATTTGTTTAAAATATTTTAAAAATTATTACTAATGAATTTATGTATTTTTTAAATAAAATAATTAAAAAAGTGAGATAGCACAGTAAGACTTCGTTTGTTTTTATAGAAGAGATAAAATGAGTTGAGATTAAAGTTAAAATTTGAATAAAAAATCGTTAGAATATATATTTTTTAATATTATTTTTGTTTTGGAATTTGAAAAAGTTAAATTATTTATTTTATTTTGTGTGAGAATTTGAAAAAATTATAATAAATTGAGAAGAGTCGTGAAAATAAAAGTATCAAAACCATAAAAGAAGTAATTTGTTTTACTGTCTTTTGGCAGGATGTTCAGGGGACCTTTGGAGTTGGACTACTCAATAAATGGCATACAAAAATTGCTTATTATTTGAATTGTCAAAAAAAAAAAAAAAGGTGTAAAATTAATTGGGCGGCTGCTGAGTGGAAGATAGTATTCTTGGATGATAGCTCTGCATTCAGAAAGAACAATCCAAAAGGCCAAAAAAGAAAGAAGGTATTTCTGCAATTTAGTCTGGACTTATTGCTCACAGAAAATCTGTGGACCATTGGATCATGTTGATGTTGATGTTGATGTACTATGGCATGTTGTAAATGGTTCAAATATCATGAAACCTAATTATAACTCTAATTATCAGAAAGTACTTCCAATACATTAAGTTTTAACTTCTAAGTCAAGAGATTATAACTATCAAACATGTGATTGACAATCAAATTTACCTAATTTTCTTGACACAAGATTTTATATATTGTGTATGTGGACATTTGATGTATACTTAATTCATCATTTTCTAAAGAACTAAATCTAATAATTTAAAGAAATATATATTGTGTTGAGTTATGCTTAACGAGTTTGGCTCAAGAATAATTTCAGTAAAAATCATTCTAGTTGTAAATTTATATGCATTGTCCACACGGCTAAGACGACAGAATTTGATTTCTATAAGAAGTTTAAAATTAAATTCTCTTACAATTCAAATATTACAATATTAATGGGCTTCTGTCAGTTTTCTTTTTCCTTTCTCAAAACTTAATCTAAATTTTAAATTTATATGCATCGTCCACACGGCTGAGACGACAGAAATTGGTTTGTAAAAAGAAGTTTAAAATTAAATTATCTGACAAATCAAATCTTACAATATTAATGAACTTCTGTCAGTTTTCTTTTTCCTTTCTCGAAACTCAATATTCTACAGAAGATTCTTAAAATTCTCAAATATTTTTAACACTTTTCATAACCAAACAAGGCTTAGTTATCTTGTTGTTTATAAGGCATTATCTCAGTCAAAATTGCTCTAATCCAATAAACTATAATCCTCATAAAGATCTTATTGACAAGTCTTCATATATATGAGAAGGGAAGTTTGGCATTGACTTTGACAAAGTTTCTATTGGTAACATTGGGCAAGATTAATCTCCCATTTCGGTTTGCTGGAATTCAACGGTCCAAGGCAGTGGTCCATAACAATCTTTGAATAATGTTTGAGAGATTAGAAAATGTAGTTGTTGGACATTTTTTCTTTTACTAACATCACGTGAGGATGTTGTATGACTAATTATTATTATCATTGTCATCCTCGTGGTTCTTATTTATTATTATAAATCCTTCATGTGACATGAAATCTCACAAAGTCAGTCTTTTAGGGAGTGAAATGTAAAAAGTATTGCGACTATACCGCCCTCAATTATACCGTTCATTTTGTCATATTAATGTAGTACGTTGTTTATTAAAAATATAAAATAGAAAAAAATATTCAAAATAAATTGACGTCAGAAACAGAAAAAGAAGGAGCAAAACTGAAACCTTAGATTCATTCTATCCTTTTCAATGTTTGTGTTTTTAATTAATTTTTTTTTTTAATAAATGCACCAAATGCCACATCAATGAAACAAAATGAGCAATATAACTAAGACAGCAACATTGTAGCATTTATCAAATGAAATAGCATTAAAGTTGTGTATTAGGTAGGTAATTGAGGATGATTCCTAGTTTAGACTAAAACCTAAGAGAATCGACATTGTCTCGTTTGGTTACATAGATGAGATAAGATAAAAGTTGAATTATTTATTATATTTTGTGTAGAAGTTTAGAAAAATTGTAATGATAAGATGAGATGAGATATTTTGGTTTGTGTAACCAAACGGCCTATTATTGGACCGCGTGCATATATATGTTTGGCTTTTAATTTTTAAAAAAAATTCAATTTAAAAACATTTCAATTTCAACCAAACATTTCTAATTTTTAAAATTTTTTTCTTCAAATCATTTTCCTTAATTTTCTTGAAAATACTCAAAAACAAAATAATTCACAAAAACCTAAAACATAATTTTATAAAAATTATATTCAAACAATTTTCAAATCTGCTTGCTTACTTTTGTACAAACTCTACTGCGAATTGCGGCCATACACCAACGTCCTTTGGATTAGATAGCACGAGGCCTGGTCTCCAAATGGGCGAACCATGTTCGAATTCCCTATCCCTATATCTCTACTACGATACAGTAGTGGAGTGGGCAAGCACTGCATAACTATTTTTAAAAAAAGTTGGGTCCACTATTGAAATATTAGTTTTTTTTTCATGTTAGTTTCGCATTTACTCACTTTTTTCAAAAGAATTGTGCGGTGCTAGCGCACTTCACGACCACAAATATCATTTCTCAAACATAATTGTTTGGATTGTGATGAATAGAAGTATTGCTAGTTGTGACCTAGGAAGAAACAAAAATGATATTGCAGTCCTGTAGTGTACAAGTTCAATGTACTCGTTTTGGAAAAAAAGTGATAAATTTAGAATCCACACGAAAAAAGAAATTAATTTTTTTTAGAAAAAATGATATTTGTAGTTCTAGGATTTGCAAGCCCTAGTATTATTACTATTTTTTTAATGGTAGACTCTATTTTTTTTTAAGGAAAATGTATGATACTTGCACGTTCTAGGACTGTATTTAACATTATTTGAAAAGAAAAAATTTGTTTCTTTTGATCGTCTACTAATTAATACACCGTTTTTGTTTCCAAAATGATTGATTATATACGGGCTTGTTGTGGCTAAAAGATAGGGATTTTATAGGAAATTCTTCATGTTTTTTTTTTCACATTGATTCTGATACTCTCAAGATCGCGAATAAGCTAGCAGACACGCTTGAAAACTTGTTTGGACGAAAGACGAGAATGACACTAGTACAGATGGCTAAGGCATATAAGGGGATGGAACAGAGATTCTTGGATTGTGGGTACCTACATGATTTCTCTAAATTTATCCAGGAAGTTCTTGACTTTCCTCCAAAGTTTTCGTATGGATGATTCCTGCATGCACATAATCACATGGTATCTTTTTATTTTATTTTATTTTTTTCCTAATCATAATCATATGGTATCTGTTACTGTATTCATAAGAAAACTATTTTTCTGTAAGACTTCGATAATTTTTAGAATCTCCATGCATGTGGGCTTCGGCTTCATAGAAGCAATATATGTAAAGAGCGTATGTAAATAGGATATACACCACAGTTGTTTGAAGGGAATCTCGTTTTCTTATTTAACACAAAATAAAATAGAATGTTTTCAACGCCTTGTAAAAACATATGCAAACATGCTGAAGAATGGGTGGGGTCCAACTCTGACAGAGTCAGAATGACCAACTTCGACCCTAGTTGGAGGCCAAGTTGAGCTCCGACTCCAACTTCGATCAAGAGTGGATTCTGACTCCAATTGGAGCTCTAGAGTCGAAGTTGGAAGTTTGAGTCCAACTCGGAGTTAGGGTTTTTTTTTTTTTTTTTTTTTTTTTTTTTTTTTTTTTTTTAAGTTTTCTTCCCACTTTCCCAACATTCAAGTAACATCCAAACAATATCCAACAACATTCAAACAAAGATTACGAAATTTCTTACTTAGATCCGATCTATCTCCTTCGTTTTCTCGACCTAACGAAACCCATCTCAGCTCAGCCTACAGATTCGATCAATCTCGGTTTAGCCACCATCTTTGTTGGATAACACGCACTATCTCTGTTGCACCATGCTTCTTGATCTCGAGTACTCTCGGCATCGAAAAGTGAAGAAGGTTTATGGGGGGGAGGGGGAAGAGAAATAAGTCTAAAGGGGGGGAGGGGGAAGAAAGTACTGAATATTGTTCTTGTGGGGAAGAAAGTGATATAAGTCTAGGGTCTGGGCCGGGTATGACAGCATTTAGGTAAAAAACCTAAAAACATTTGTTCTCGTGGGGAACTGGGGGTTCGAACTCCAATCGTGGAGATTAATAAAAACTGCATTAACACCATTAGACTAATCAAGTCTCAACTATTTATATTGTAATATTAAATTAGTATATCTATTCGAGTTGGAGTCGGTAGTCTAGAGTCTTGTTCCAACTCCGACACCATTGAAATCGAAATTGGAATCAAAATCGAAATTGGAGGGGTGTCGGGCGGAGTCGGAGTTGTCAAAGTTTTTGTCCACTCCTACTGAAGATCACCAAAGTCCAAAGTAGTCTAGAAGATTGATATGTGTGCATATCGGTTAACGTAAGTTTTGACTTTGTTTCAAGTTTGTTTTTTGTTCTTTTCTTTTCTTATATATTCCATTTGAAGAGACTTGGCTTTGTAAGAAATTCAAGTCCCAATTGTTGAACAAGCTAGGCCGGAAAGAATTTGAAAACAATGGGCATAAGCATAAGTTTTAGAAATGGCTGAATGCACGTTGGCTAACAAGGGACTAACAAAGAGAGCTCGAGGAAGAACTTCATGATGGACTTCACAATATAACAAAAGAGATTAAAGATATATATGTTCACTTAGGGCTCATTAGGATGGTGAGATGAGATGATCTGTGAATAATATTGAAATAGTTTGTAAATAGTAGTGAAATTATTTGAGTTAATATATTTTATAGGATTTTGGGAAATAAGAGAGAAAAAGTTGAATAAAAACATTATAAAATTAAAATATTATTTTTATTTTGGAATTTGAATAAGTCGAATTATTTTTTGTATTTTGTTTGGATGTTTGGGATAATAATTAAGTAATAATTAGATGAAAAAAAAAAATTTTGAAATTGAAAAATATTTGTGTTTGTGGTGTTTGGATATTGAAATGATGAGATGAGATGGGTTAGGAGGACTTTGCTATCTAAACCAGGCCTTATGATCAGTACTCACCTTTACAATGTAAATGATTTTTTTGTTTTTTTTTTTTCAAATAGAGTATATATATAGAGATAATTTATAGATGCTAGGTACTTAACTGTTTATGCACTCTATGCTAAGTCGGTAAAAATCTTAAACTGAATGACCGTACGTGTTATGCTATTCCGAGTGGAACTTCTCATATCAATGCTCTAGAATTCCTGAAAAACGAATAAAGAAATTAAGTTTTCCTTTGTTTGCTCAATCTCATTACTAATAAGCATTGATGGGGGTTTAAATGAAACCTTAAGGGCACCCATGCATTAACAAAACTGTTTAGGTCCAAGTTTCTGATCTCATTAATTGCATTAGTGTTGTGTGACACTAATTCTCAAGATTTATATTGTATTTTTGTATACTCTAATTGTTTAGTTATTTAAGTGTCTTCCTTATTTAATTCTCCTCATTAACTCAAATATCCAACTCTAGATTTTCTAATTAATTACCATCTTCCTTAATTATTTACTTCTCCACACATTAACTGATCCAATATTCAAATCTAAGTTTTATAACCAAGAATTTATGGATTAAAGTCCCTATCAATGCAAATGGTAGGAATAAGAATGCATTCACATGAATAATTAAATCCCATAAAGATAGCCAATGGTAGGAGATCGAACTTATGATCACATCTTAAAGAATGGAGCAAATTGAAACTCAAACGAGATATCGTGTTGATGCAGTACTTGTGTATTTTTTGTCACTAATTTAATAGAAAATGTTGTTGATGAACGAATAATGCTACTATGCCTCCTCAATTTGTAGCCCCTTTATTTTGACCGCTCATGCATTTAATTTTTTTCTTAATGGTTAAGAAAGTGACTATAGTGTATTTGTATTTCTTTTTTATTTTTTAAAATGTTTAAACATGTTTGAAAAAAAAAGTAAAAAAAAAAAAAAAAGTGCAATTTGCACTAGGTGGCACATAGAGTGGGCACATGCAGGCGACAGACTACGTAGCACCACTCTTTGCCTTTAACATGTTCAAAAATACATATATATGTATCCATAAAACTCAAATCCTAAAATCAAATTGTGAAAAGAAAAAGCATCAATTTTGTGAAATTTGCTCCTAAAGATGGACATCCCGAACTTCTAGTTTCTTAAGTTCAAAAATAATAATTGGTGATGGGATATCGAATCACCTAGTCAAATGACCAATGACTTAACTAATAGTCCAAACGATAAAGAATTTGTTGAGAAAGCTTTTGTGAAGAAAGGACTCTAGCTAAATGGAAGATTCAAGCTTGAAAGCCAAATTATTTCCTAGCTGATCAAGAATGTTATCAACATGTACAAGAATAACTGCGTGAATTAGATTTCCAGTGCAAATAAATAAATATATAACAAAAATTTTATGTACATTCATTTTTATGTACTCCCTTGCGCACTCTATTAATGTGATTGTCTGTATCTTTTTTGTTAACATAAAATAACTGTTTTGGCCAATCATATCAGTGAGATACGTAAAAAATACGTAAAAGTGACTGTATGTAACATAACTTAATAAATAATTCATCATATTTTTACCATTATTCTTCATAATTTCTTAATGCAACATAAAACGATTAACCGACAAATGAAACATAACAAAGAAATCTCGAATTATTTGATGTCGATCACATAAGAAATGACGAAAACATGTAGATCATTATCGTTAAAAAAAAAAGGGGGGAAGAACAAAGGTATTTTGAAAACATGTACATCATTATCATAAAAAAAAAAGGAATTCCGATTATAAACATATTAAGCTCTCGGTTTTTTTACAATTATTGTCACGATCGAAGTAGAGGTTAAGTTATGACTAAATCTATCTAGAGAGGACACCCCTAAATAGACCTTGTTTGAACCGACGTAGGAGCTATCTTTTTATTATTCTATTTTCTCAACTAAAGTGTAGTAAAATTAAACAAGAGGTACGGGAGCAAAAGTGGTGTATCCCATACAAAAGTCTCATTATAATGACTGCATGCAGTACTCGAGGGAGAATTTGTTAACTAAAAGGAAAATAGAAATTAAATTATTGAATAATGTGGAGTCTGGTCCACGCCGCTCGAGCGAAGTCTTTAGCCGCTCGAGTGGAGGCAAGTTAGAGAGTTCGCTCAAGACCGCTCAATAGTGAGTTCAAGCGGATGCGATACAGATAGTTCGCTCGACACCGCTTGACATACCGCTCGAGCGGAGGCAAGTCAGAGAGTTCACTTGAAAGCCCCTTGACACATGGCTCGAGCAGTTGACGGGAAACAAGTTCGCTCGATGCGTGCTTGACATGCCGCTCGAGCGTCAAGCACGCATCGAGCGAACATTGCTATTATTGAGATTTTAGGGTTTTCTGCCGTTAACACTATATATATATGATATTATGTCATTGTGGCCATACGAGAGAGTGCAAAGTAGTCATCCCCACTATTGTATTGTGATTTCTCAAGTAATAAAAATCCTCTGCAACTCTCGTGGACGTAGGCAATTTGCCGAACCACATAAATCTTGTGTTGTGTGATTGTTTGATTGTTCATTTCGCATGTACTTTCAATCTTTTGTCATCTTTTTTCACAACAATTGGTATCAAGAGCCAAGGTTCGGATCTGAGGAGAAATGATGGCTGGAGAAGAAGTGAAGGTATATGGGATCAAGAAGTTCGATGTCACATATTATGGTTACTGGACAATGTAGATAGCGGACTACCTTTATGGAAAGAGACTTCATCTTCCATTATTGGGCAAGAAGTCGGATAGCATGGAAGTTGCTAATTGGAATCTGTTGGATCGACAGGTTCTAGGGGCTATTCAATTAACCTTATCAAGATCCGTTGCACACAACATAATCAATGAGAAGACGACTGCAGATCTCATGGCAGCTTTGTCAGGTATGTATGAAAAACCGTCAGCAAATAACAAGGTACACTTGATGAAAAAGTTATTCAATTTGAAGATGGTAGAAGGTACGTCTATTGCACAACATCTGAATGATTTTAATACTATCACAAATTAATTGTCGTCTGTTGAAATTAAGATTGATGATGAGATACGTGCATTGATACTATTGGCCTTACTGCCAAATAGTTGGGAAGCCATGAAAATGACTGTCAGTAATTCTGCTAGTAAATTAAAATTGAAATATGACTATATTCGCGATTTGATTTTGGTTAAGGAGTTGCGCAGGAGGGATTTAGGCGAGACCTCGGGTTCGAGTTCAGCACTGAATGTTGATTCTCGGCGGAGATCACAAGACAGGAACTTAAGTAGAGGCATATCAAAATCAAAGAATAGGGCAAGAGCAAGTCAAGGCCTGGACAGCAGGCAACTTGCTGGAATTGTGGCAAAACTGGTCACATAAAGAAGAACTGTAGAAATCCGAAGAAGACGAAGAATGATAGTGCTAATGTGGTAACCGAAGAAGTACATGATGCACTATTACTTGTAGTTCATCGTCCAATTGATGACTTGATACTGGATTTAGGAGCTTCCTTCCACACATCTTCCCATTGGGAGATAATGCAGAAGTATGTTGCAGGTGATTTTGGGAAGGTGTACCTGGCTGATGAAGAGGTGTTGAACGTGGTGGGAATGAGAGACATCAATATTGCACTCCCTAACAAGAACAAAGGGACCTTGCAGAAGGTTAGACACATTCCTGAGTTGAAGAAGAACCTCATCTCTATTAGGCAGCTCGATAATTGTGGCCATTTAGTAGTGTTCTCAGATAGCACCTTGAAGGTCACCAAAGGGGCGGTTCGGGTTAAGAAAACTGGTACTCTCTATATGACTATTGATTTGAATAATACTATTGCTACTACCGTTGCAGAGAGCACAACAGATTTGTGGCATTGTACGCTTGATCATATGAGTCATAAGGACATGAAAGAAATATTGTCTAGAGGCAAGCTACCAGAACTGAAGTCAGTTGATCTCAGTATGTGTGAGAGTTGCATTATGGAGAAACAAAAAAAGGTCAGTTTCTTGGAGAGTGACAGAACACTGAAGACAGGAAAGCTGGATCTTGTGCACATAGACGTGTGGGGACCTTCCCCAATGACATCTCTTGGAGGTTCTCAGTACTATGTCACGTTCATTGATGACCACAACAGAAAGGTATGAGTTTATTTTCTGCAACATAAATCTGATGTATTTACTTTACTCAAAATTTGGAAGGCCATTGCAGACAAAGACAGACTTAAAGCTAAAATGCTTGAGGTCTGATAATGGTGGTGAGTACATTGATAGAGGGTTCAAGGAGTATTGAGTAGTTTTGGGTATCAGAATGGAGAAGACCATTCCTGGGATACCACAACAAAATGGAGTTGCTAAACGTATGAACATAACCATAAATGAGTATGTTAGAAGCATGAGGTTGCACGCTAGATTACCACCTACTTTCTAGGTAGACGTAGTCAGCACTGCCTTCTACTTGATAAACATAGGACGATCAATTCCATTGGATTGTGGACTGCTTGGGGAGGCTTGGAGCGGGAAAGAGGTCAAATGTTTTCACTTTAAAACTTTTGGTTGTTTTCTTATGTTATTGTTTATTCTGATGCTCGTAGTAAACTTGAGGCTAAGTCAAAAAAATATTATTTCATTGGCTATGGAGATGAGACATTTGGCTATAATTTTTGGGATGATTAGGGTCGAAAGATTATAAGGAGAAGGAATATAATATTCAATGAGAAGATTATGTACAAGGATAGATCCAGTACAGTTGCTGAAACAGCTCCTCAGGAGTCCGAGTTCGTGAGTTTGGATGACCTACCAGAGGTCACTGTACAGTGCAAAGATGTGAGTGACGGGGAGAGTGGGTCTGGTGCACCCATTCCTATTATTCCACAGTCAGATCCAGAGCCGTATACTCTTGTAGCTGTAGTTTGCAGGTCAGTTAGGACTATTCATCCCCCACATCGTTTCTCACATACTTTGAATTACATTCTGTTGACAGATGTGGAGAATCGCAGAGTTATGAAAAAACTTTGCAAGATGAAAATTCTAGCAAGTGGGAGTTGGTCATCAAGGATGAGATAGATTCCTTGTTAGGGGATCAGACATGGGAGTTGACAGAACTTCCATCAGGGAAGAAGGCTTTGCACAACAAGTGGGTATACCGGGTGAAGACTGAGCATGATGGCAGTAAGAGGTACAAGGCCAAGCTTGTTCTAAAAGGCATTAAACAGAAGCAGGGTATTGATTACTCTGAGATTTTTTCTCCTGTGGTGAGTATCACAACCATTAGGTTAGTGCTAGTTATGGTTGCTACTAAAGATTTATTTATTGAGCAATTAGATGTGAAGACAACTTTTCTTCATGGAGATTTTGAAGAAGACATCTACATGCACCAATCTGAAGGGTTTGTAGTATAAGAAAATGAAGGTTCAGTTTGCAGACTGAAGAAGAGCTTGCATGGCCTGAAGTAAACTCCTAGATAGTGGTACAAGAAGTTTGATAGTTTTATGTGCAGTGCATGGTACATCAGATGTCAGGTAGATCACTGCTGCTATGTCAGGCATTTTGAAAATTCTTACATTATTTTGTTGCTGTATGTGGATGACATGCTTATTGCAGGGGCTAATATTGATGAGATTAATAATCTGAAGAAGCAGATGTTAGAGCACTTTGCAATGAAGGATTTGGGAGCTGCAAAACAAATCATTGGCATAAGAATTGTCAGAGACAAAGTCAGAGGCACGTTGAGACTCTCGCAGGCTGAGTATGTGAAAAAGGTACTCAGTATGTTCAACATGGACAAGGCCAAACCAGTTGGCACACCCTTGGGCAGTCACTTTAGACTCAGCCATGATCAGTCACCACAGTCAAAGGAGGAACAAGATTACATGAGTAAGGTTCCTTATGCCTCAGCTAATTATTCACTTATGTATACTATGGTTTGCACAAGACCAGATATTATCCATGCAGTGAGAGTTGTGAGTAGATACATGAGTAACCTAGGAAAACAACATTAGGAAGCTATGAAGTGGATTTTGAGGTACCAAAAAGACTCCTCAGAAATGTGCTTGTGTTTATCAAAAGAAAGCTTAGAGGTGTAGGGTTATGTTGATGCTGATTTAGCTGGAGATACGGATAGCAGAAAGAGTACCATAGGCTTTGTTTACACTCTGGGTGGTATTGCAGTATCATGGGGTTCTAATTTGCAAAAAATAATTTCTTTGTCTACTATAGAAGCTGAGTATATCGTAGTGTCAAAAGCTGCAAAAGAGATGATTTGGCATTAGGGTTTCTTAGAGGAATTGGGTAAAAAGAATCAGAAGGGCACTCTCTACAATGATAGTCAGAGTGTTATATTTCTTGCTAAGAATCCAGCATTTCATTCCAGGACAAAGCACATTCAGATCATGTATCACTTTATACGATCATTGCTAGATGATGAACAGTTGTTACTTGAGAAAATTTGTGGAAGTAAGAACCCTGCTGATATGTTGACAAAGGGTGTTATACTTGAGAAATTGAAGCTGTGTGCAGCTTCAGTTGGTCTTCTAGCATGAAGACAGGGGAAGTGAGTTACAGAGGTGTTATACTATAGTCCACACCGCTCGAGCGGAGACAAGTAAGAAAGTTCGCGCGAGAGCCGCTCGACACATGGTTCTAGCAGTTGACAGGAAATTCGCTCGATACACGCTCGAAATGCCGCTCGAGCGAACATCACTATTATTGAGATTTTAGGGTTTTCTGCCGTTTACACTATATATATATATATATATATATATATATATATGATATTATGTCATTTTGCCCGTATGAGAGAGTGCACAGTAGTCACCCCCACTATTGTATTGTGATTCCTCAAGTAATAAAAATCCTCTGCAGCTCTTGTGGACGTAAGCAATTTGCCGAATCACGTAAATCTTGTGTCGTGTGATTGTTTGATTGTTCTTTTGGCGTTTACTTTCAATCTTGTGTCGTCGTTTTTCACAACAATTAAACATACTGCGATTGCATGTTTTGGTGCATTTTATAGGAAAACACCACTTCCATTACCTTAATATTCTTATTCGGGAAAAGTAAGAATATAGAGGTATAGCTGGGGAAGGAATGGAGTAAAGTGGGGACATAGTTTGAAGATCTGAGGCCAAGAAAATTCATTAATGCATGGAGCTCCTGTGCGGCGTGGGCAACCCGTGAGGCTCTGCATGGGCGACTTGTGAGGTCATGTATGCTGGTGGAATGTTTTGGCCCACCTTGTAGATCAGCATCTGGAAATTATGTAAGGTGGCATGTGTACTCTTTTGGTGGCTAGAAAGCAACAGATCGAGCATTTTTGGACTAATAAAAAAATGAGATAAAACAAGAAAATAGATTGGCATCAATAGTGAGCTTGCAGAAGGGAAGAGGCTCCTCCTCCCTTCCCCTAAGAGAAAAAGAGTAGTGGGTGATTTTTGGTTCTCTAGAGAGAACGGAGGGAAAAGTTTATTAATTTTTTTTTTTTTTTTAAATGAGATTCAAGTTGTTTGCCAAGACCCACAATGTGAACTTCCAATACATTTCAAATTGACTAATGTTATATTCAGTTTTAGGATCATGTGCAAGTCTCGCACAGACTCTAGGACTATAAATATCATTTCTCTTTCAAATTATGGTATATTTTTATGCATTGTTTTAGTTAGAAAAACTAGGGAAACTTATCGAGACCTCTTATCCCCTCAAACTGTATTTCTCCTTATAATTTTAATTGAACGTTTGGTGAAAAAAACACACATTTCAAAAGAGTAAAATGCGCTAGACTTGAATGAGAAGATACCCCAACAATGGCCATATGCATCTACTTTGTTTATTCACTCTAAGATCACTACAAAAGAGTTGCTTATTTTTTGTCAGTTATTTCTTACGAAAATGATTATTTTTTATCAAAATGAGTTAATCTCGTCAGGAATAATCATTTTCGTTACAAATAACTTGTTATAATTTTATGATAATTGTTTTCACAAACTCGGCTACAAATTAATATATGATCTTAATTTTTCTTATTCAAATAACTCTTATTTTTCTAATCCACACTCACGAAACTAATGTATTCAAGTCTCCCTAATTTAATTCACAGTCCAAATATTACATAAATTAGTGAGACCTGAATTTTTTATGGTGTTTGTAGTACTAGTACTGTTAAAATAATTATTTGGCTTGTGATGAATAGAAGTGCTGTTAGTTGTTACCCGGTAAGAAAAAAGTTATTTTGATTTGGTCTTCTACTTAGTACCATTTTTTTGTTTCCAAAATGATTGATACATGGGCTTGCGTACACATAAGGTCAAAAAACACGAAGGATGAACAATTTCAATAGAATACACCTCTTTCTCTGTCTCATTAATTGCATTCCATCTGTTTAATTACCCCCAATTCATACTAGCTAGAGTTAATGTCGTGGGACATTAATTATCTGAATTTGTCTCTTTTCCCCTATTTATTTATTTATTTATTGTCTTCTTCATTTAATTCTCGATCTCCATTAACTTTGACTTTAAAATCTAAGCTTTCTCAATTAATACCTTTTCTATTTTTTTTTATCGAATTGTATGATAATGTACAGAGAGTTATAGATACAATATTTAAATGCTCATGAGGGGCATACATTGCCTTAAAATCTTATACGGGGCCGTATACGGGTCGGGCAAGATTATAACACGTTTGGATGTTGAACTGATTTGAGTTGAGATGATAAAATATTGTTAGAATATTATTTTTTAATATTATTATTATTTTAGGATTTGAAAAAGTTGAATTGTTTATTATATTTTGTGTTGGGATTTGAAAAAATTGTAATGATGAGTTGAGATGAGTTGAAAGATGTTTAGTAACCAAACGAAGCTAATAGAAGCTTTAAAGGACCACAGGTCCACAATGATGTATCTAGAGATATAAACGAGTCAAGTTTGAGCGAGTACAGGCCGAGTAAGATTATTTTTATATATATTATATTATTTTATATATTAGTTATATAAGTTAATTATGTAATTTTTATCTAATCTATTAGATCATTGGCATTGGTATAGCCAAATGCAAATGAAAAATCACATGTTTTAGAGTTTTCCTTTGCCATTCAAGAAAGACTTACACATTGGATTATGCATTTTTAGCCAAAATAATAATAAAATATTATTGTTTTATTATTATTAATTTTTTTCCTAAAATTAATTTTATATATATATTTTGCAATTAAAACCCACTACATAAAGATCTATAAATATACACCAATTGTGCTATCTTAAAATTGAACATCAACAAATATACACTAATTTCATCAACAAATGATAACCATAATCAATTCATGATTTGATTCAAAGGGATAAACTATGTACCTCAATTTCAATTCTTGAGTAATAAAATATCTTATTCTGGTTTTCAAAAATAAAACCAGTTCATTAAAAACAGAAATTGTTTTCCCAAGTTGTCTAGATAATAAAAAAAAAATCGAAACCCATTAAAGACAGACTGAAATCATCCCCAAAACGGAAAATTGAAACCCTAAATTCATCCCTAAAATCATCACTGAAATCAAAACCGTAATCTAGATTAAGCAAAGCTTCTAAGCAAGAATCACAATAAACTGAAATCTATGTAATAAAAATTCCTAGCAAAATCGAGAGAAATGGTTTTTTTTTTTTTTTAACCCTAGCTGTCGATAGAGAACATCAACCAAGCAAATGTTTTGTGAGGGGTGATGAACAACGATGTCGATGGAGGAAGTGTAGCGTCCTCGTGGGGGACCAAAAACCTGGAAATCATAACAATGGATTAGAGTTTTGGGAAGGAGAGATAAGATACTTCACTCGGCTAGAGAGAGAGAGAGAATGAAGAAATAGGGAATAGAACCAGAAAATCATACCTAAATCGTCGTGAGATTGGCTGAGATTGTATGGAGCTTTCGTCGTTCGCCGTCGAGAGAGAGAGAGCTGCGAGGGTTTTTTGTCTGAGAGAAGGGTTTGTCGAGTGTGAGGAAAAAATAAAAGTCGAGAGATCGAGGAGAGAAAAAAAATAAAGCCGCTACGTGAGAGAGAGCGCAAGTGGGAGGAGAGAGAAAAAAATAATAAAATAAAGGATGAAGGGTGAACAATAGATGGGTAAATATGTAGAAATACTGTTTATAGTAAGCAAAAAAATTGCATATGGTTAATCCAATGCAGTAGAAAAAGTGGGATTGTTAGCTAAATATGTGTTTGAATTTGCATTTGGCTACACCAATGCCAATGCTCTTATCATTGACCATATAAAATATAAAATAATATATGTTATAAATTAATAGTGTATTATAAATCATATGATAATATATGTAGATACATAATATATTCATACATATTCTACTATTTACACTTAATTCAAGTAATTAAGTAATTTTTTTAAATACCTAAGTTGCAAGCAAGCATGAATAATCTATGTAAATGAAATTATTTGATATTCATTAATCATATATAAAATGTTAGAATTTTAAATTTTAATATAGGACATTATTAATAATTATGCATACTAAAGTCTAGGTTAGTAAGTAGTAACTGTGAACATCATAAATATAATTATAGTTAAATATTTTTTTAATGAGTTAGTTATAGAATCCACATTAATAATTCACTTACTTTTAATTTTAGTAATTTAAATAATTTTTTTATTAATTTATTTGCATAAAAAAGATGAAAATAAAATAACAAAATACCAGGGCCAGACCGAACATATCGATAGCTAACGGTCTGGTTCGGTCCACTAGGAGTAATCGGTCTAATCCAGTCTAAGAAAATGATGGTCCATCATCCTCCCAGATCGGACCGATTTACACCCCTAATTATTACCCACATTTAATGCTTTATTTACCCCTCCTAAAACTCAAATATAAATAGTGCCATTTCGCATAAACCCTAGCACTTATTGCACCATCCCGGCCTCTATATATCTCTTTTGTTATCTCTCATTTCTTATCGTCGACTGTCAAATCTCTATCTCTCTCACTCGATCTTGACATTCTATAACAATCATTGTGAAACTAGAGTGGGGATCTCCAAAATTGCACCGGCATGGGTTCTCATTGACATCATTCATCCGACGACTGCACTATCTTGCCCCGCACTCCTTTGTCACTACAAGAAAGTGGGTCTATTGCTGCGATTTATGGTCTGCTGCAAATAATATCGCCGCAATAACTAGTTATTAACAGCGATTTCTTCGTCGACGCGAGAATGTTGGGTGTTATTGGCGGCATATGTTTGCGCCGGAAAAGGCCCAATTTCTTGTAGTATGTCCTCTTCATCGTTACATCTATTTGGATTCATACCATTCTCAAGGTCTCTGATCTTTAACTTAGTTTCGATGCAAATTACATTTGATTATATTAATTATGAGTTTTGTTTTGTGTTTATTCATTTCCTTTCTCTTTTTCATTGAAATTTTTATTTGAGTGAAATGATTTATGGATTGGATTTAGCAAATGTGTACTGTTTGTTATTTGTTTTGGCCAAATTTCGACTTTTAAGTCCAACTCCACTTCAACACCAAGTGTAAAAAACCAAGCCAAAGTTGGCTCGGACTCAGAGTTAGAAATCTAATCAAATCTTGGATGAGACCAAATAGTTAAAAACATTATTTAAATAGTTTGCTAGTGAAGAAATACATCATATAGTGTGTGAGATCGATAAAGCTTACTCAGAGAACAATAAAGAAATTTCTTATAATAAAACACGAGGCAAAATGGATTGGATGAATACATAAAGAAAGAAAAGAAAGATTTTAGATACTCTATTTGGCTTGAAACCATGCTTAAAAAAACCCAATATGTATAACATGCACTTTATGGGTATATTATAATTTATATATATATATATATATATATATATTTAATAACACATTAATTAGGATATATTCATTAATTTGGATATCATACAATTAATAAAATTTAAGATATCATTTATTACATAATTTAATAGGGGTACTCCTTGATAGAGGCTATATATATGGGTACACAAACTCTCAAAGGTCATACAAACAACATGAATAAAGAGAATAGAGATAAACTTTAGTCGGACAATGGATTATCAAAAATATTATATGGATTCTCTAATTTATGGTTTTCTGGTAATCCATTGATTCGATTAAAGTACTGATGTAATATTCCACAAATATATATATATATATATATATATATATATATATATATATATATATATATATATATTTTCGTAGTAACTTTTATGATTTTCTTGAACTTGTGATTGGAATCGACATCAACTTTTTTTCATGAATAATGTCTCATGTGATGGTATGGCATCATGATCACGTGAAGCATATTCCAAAGCGATGGGCATGTTGTGGCTAAGATCAGACGAGGGATTTTGCAGGGATCGAGTTCTACATTTTTTGATATTGATTCTGATACTCTCTCAAGAAACACGTAGACATGCATGCTCGACAACTTTGAATGAACCAAAGGCGAGAATAACAGTATAGACAGCCAAGGCATATGGGGTTGGAATAGAGATTCTCTGGGATGTGTCCACAAGATTCATTTTACTCCCAAGTTGTCGTTTGAATGATCCCTAGCTACTGTATTCAAATGATTTTTTTCCTGTAAGGCTTGGATAATTTTTAGAATCTCCATCCATATGGGTTTTTGGCTGCAAATGTATTATATATAGGGCGTATGTAAAATAGAATTATTTACAGAAATGTTTTTTTTAAGGGAATCTCGTTTTCTTGAGGAATCTCGTTTTGAACATATATGGGACTAACAAAAGAGAGCTAGATCTCAAGGAAGAATTTCTTGAATTTCACAATATAAAAAAAGAGATTAAAGATATATTGATAATTTAGCATAATTACAAGCCTTTACAATGTAAATGATTTTTTATTTTTCAAATAGAGTATATATATATCAGATCATATCAACATTCTACAATATTTCGTAAAGTTTTTACTAAAAACGGACATTTGTGCCATAAATACTATTTATAAGGATTTTTTTTGGTAATAATTGTTCTTGTAAAAGCTCAATATTATCATAACAGTAAGTGAAATGGATGAAAATGAAAAACAGAAAGTTTTCCTATATTTGCAAAACACCTTTCTCCATCTTTTTGTTATTATTTAGGGGAAGTTAATGTTTCTTTTTATACGTACTCTAATTGTTTATTTATTTTCTGTCTTCCTTATTTAATTATCCTCATTAACTCAAATATCCAATATCCAACACATCAAATTTACCTTATTTAATTCAACACATGCATTAACTCCAATATATTGAAATCTAGCTAAGTTTTATAACAACAAAGTTATGGATGTAATATATCTTTCCTTATTTACTTCTCCACATGAACTTCAATATTCAAATCTAAGACATAAAAGAAAAATTTATGGATGAAAGTCCCTAGCTACCAATGAATAGGATGACATTCATAAGAAGAAATAACATAAAGATAGACGATGGTACCAGTAGCGGACCTATTAAGGGGCAGGGGGCCATGGCCCCCCCAAATGTTTTGAAACAAAAACTAATATATATTAATTTTTTATAGTTTAATAAGATTATATTAATCTTATTTTATGTTGGACCCTTTTAAAAAATTATCTTGGCCCCCTCTACAAAATTATTTTGATTTTATAGATTAATTACTTATAAATCTAATTTTTAAAAAAATTAATCTAATTTAAAAATAAAATAAATAAAATATATCTCACGTAAAATAAAATGATCTAATAACACTCAACACTGAAGACTGCAGTTCTCTTCTCAAATTCTAAAAGTTTAAACTTTTGTCTTGTCTACATATCTGCCCAACTACCAAAGGCTAGTTTTGTGGCTTACGAGTTATGGGGTACGTGTTCACACTTTGCAACTGCCAAGGAAAGGGATGCACTTTGAAGCAATTTAAAGTTTTTCGCCAGTGCGTCGTTGCTACACGGTTTGATTTTTTCCAATTTGTTTTTTCTATTTTTTCAATTTTACTATTCATTCATATATATAAATATGTTAAATCTATTAATTTTGATACAGTGTTTTTAAAGTTTTTTTATATATACTTTTCCTCCTTTTTCATGTATTGATGCATCATGCAGTTGTATTTTTGTTTAATTTTTTTTTCTTTTTGAAATAGATTGATTATTACTTAGTTTGACTTATATATAATTGTGTCTATTGAATGATTATTTATTTTGTATTTAAAGATTAACTTTAAATTCATGTTTCATGAGTAATTGAATTCATATATGTCTAACTTTATTTTATATGTTTCAATTTGATTTTAAATTTAGGTTCATGAATTATGTCTAAATTGAGAACTATCGACTCATTCTTCAAAAGAAAAGAAGTTGATACTCTAGAAAATTCTTCTGAAATTCCAAGGATTGAACTTGAGGAAAATTCTGATCTTAACTCTCCAATTGTGGAGTCTAAAGAGATTCATTTTACATTGTCAACTGTTTATTCTAAAGAGATTGATATATTTTCTCTACAACAAGATCCAGGATTACATCCTCCTATGTGGGACTATCCAGTCAATCAACGTGATGAAATAAGAAGATCTTACTTGAAAATGGGTCCATATCAGATATATCTCTCAAAATAACCATTTTCTGGTTCTGAAAAGCATCCTCACCGCTTTCAAGCTTCTTGGTTTGTACAATTTGCATCTTGGCTAGAGTATTCTCCATAAAAAAATGTTGTATATTGTTTAAATTGTTATCTTTTTACAATGAAAGCATCTCAACGTTCTGGATGAGATGTATTTATTGTCATAGGATTTAGAAATAGAAGAAGATTAATGATGGAAAACATTGTGTCTTTTTGAATCATATTGGGAGGATCCTTGCTCTTGTCATAATAATGCTGTGAAAGCTTGTGAGGATTTATTAAAACAATCACAGCATATTGATAAAGTAATGAATGCACAAAGCTCCGAGCAAATTCTCAACAATTGACTCCGAGTAAAAACATATATTGATGTTGTTCGATGACTTGCATTTCAAGGATGTGCCTTTAGAGGTCATGATGAGACCCCTGATTCAAAAAATCGAGGTAATTTTCTTGAGATGCTTAAACTCTTGGTTTCATATAATGACAAGGTTGGAAAACAAGTTTTAGAAAATACTTCTAAATCTTCAAAGTATACTTCACCCAAAATTCAAAATTAGATTTTGGAAGTTCTTGCAAAGAAAGTGAGAAATAAAATTCGTGAAGATGTTGGAAATTCTAGATTTTGCATTATTGTTGATGAGGCACGAGATGAGTCTAAGAGGGAGCAAATTGCTATAATCTTGAGATTTGTTGATGATGATGATTTTATACAAGAACGATTTTTTGATCTTGTACATGTTACATTGGCATTGACTCTAAATAATGAAATATCTGCTATTCTTTCTCATCATTATCTTGATATTCAAAATATTCGTGGGCAAGGATATGATGGTGCTAGTAATATGCGTGGTGAATGGAAAGGATTGCATTCATTATTTCTTAAAGATTGCCCATGTGCGTACTATGTTCATTGGTTTGCTCACCGATTACAGTTAGCATTAGTTGTTGCATCTAGAGAGGTAGTTTCTGTGCATGAGTTTTTCTCAAATTTGAATTTCATTATCAATATGGTGGGCGCTTCATGTAAACGTCATGATGAACTGTAAGCTACTCAGGCAACACAAATTGCACATATAATAGCTGTTGATGAACTTGAAAGTGGAAAATGAGCTAACCAAATTGGCACTGTCAAACGAGCATGTGATTCTCGTTGGGATTCTCATTTTTATTCTATTTGTAGTCTACTACAAATGTTTGGAGCCACTTGCTCGGTGCTTGAAAACATAATAAAAGAAGGATTCACTTACTCTCAACGTGGGGATGCGAATGCTGCTTATAAAATTATTACATCATTCTAATTTATATTTATTTTACATTTAATGAAGGAAATCATGGGTATTACTGATGTTCTTAGTCAAGTTTTGTAGCAAAAATCTCAAGACATCTTGAATGCCATGAATATGGTTTCTAGTACAAAAGGACTTATTCAAAAATTGAGAAATGAAGGTTGGGAAAATCTGTTTGAGAATGTTGTCTCTTTCTCCAAGAAATTTGATATTGACATTTTAGAATTGAGCTCTCGTTATGTACAAGGTCGTGATCGTCATTAACGAGATCACATTATGATAGAGCATCATTATCATTTTGAAATATTTAATGCTACTATAGATTTTCAAATGCAAGAGCTTGACAGTAGGTTTGGTGAAGGAGCAATAAATCTTTTAGCCCTTAGCTCAGCTTTGGATCCAAAGGATGCTTATAGATCCTTTAATATTGATGATATCTGTTGTCTTGCAGAAAAGTATTATCCTCTTGATTTTTCTGAGAACCAGAAAATTAATTTAAGGTTTCAATTGAAGCATTTTGAAGTTGATGTACTTACTAATCCAAAGTTTCAGAGTTTGTCATCCATTGCAGATTTATGTCGAAGATTGGTATAGACAGAGAAATAAAAAAGATACTATCTTATTGATAGATTGATTCTTCTTGTTTTGACTCTTCCAGTATCTACAACGACTAGTGAACGAGCATTTTCAGCTATGAAGATTGTTAAAACAAGATTTCACAACAAAATTGAAGATGAGTTTCTAGCAAATAATTTAGTTGTCTATATTGAAAGAGAAATAGCTAAGAATTTTGATTTAATTCTTGATGATTTTGTTTCTTTAAAAGAACGCAAGTTACAATTTTAGACATTCTGTATTTCTTTTGTTTGATATATTTGTACGAGTGTCTTTATGTTATTTCAATGATATATTGTTCTTGACATATCATATACTTTTTTAATACATTGGTTCTATTAAGCATATTTTATTTTTATTTTAGATCTTACTATCAAATTGTTCTATACTACAGAAAAAATTGTATAGAAATACAACAAAAAATATTTTATTATAGATTTAGCTTTGCTTGGCCCCCCGTAAAATAAATTTCTGGTTCTGCCACTGAATCGAACTACTGGTCACATCTTAAACAATGGAGCAAATTGAAAAGGTTGTGGAACTTTTGCCTTTAACATGTTCAAAAGTATATACTTATGTAATTATAAAAACTCAAATCCTAAAATACAAAAAGTGAAAAGAAAAAGGCATATATTTTGTAAAATTTGCTCCAAAAGAAGGAAGAGATCTACAAAATTAAATTATTGGGTTAGGGCAGCCAACAATTCTAGTTTCTTAAGTTTTAAAATAATAATTTTGGATGAGATCTATGTGGACTACACCGAACTGAGGGAAGAGATACCCTCACGCAGGCACAATGCTAGCAACAAAGAGGCAACAAGGCAAGCAACGTGTAACCAAAGTGGAGGTAAGGCGAGCAACACATTGTAGAGAGTTTGGCAGATGCGGGACAAGACAGGGTGATGATGGAACGTTCACTTAACATCAGACGAGTAGAGGATGTGCTGACCGTATGAATGCCAAGCAACAGGCGTGGACAAGCTTGATGCAAAGTTGAGAGCACTCCTTGATAACACGAAAGGGCGCATGAGGTAGCAGGTGTCGTACCCAAAGCTCATGCTCTATCAGATGGCATAGGAGGAGCATGCCTTAGAAGAAGGAATACAAGCCTGCATAATATATTGTGTGACCTCATAAGTATGGCCTAATGCCATGTGGGAGACTCTCATAAGGGGAATGACTGTGGGTTTCGTTCCAAGGCGGGTTATGGAGAAGTGCGTGCCTTGTCCCATTAGTCACTCGAGCTTTACCATTTTTCAAATCCAGAAGAAAAATGTATGGCCAAAATTGAATGTCTCTCATTCAAGCAAGATAGAGGTAAAAGAAAATGTCAAGTTTCATCAGGATTGTAACTGGTAGTTCTATCATATAAAAGGCAATAAACGACAGTCAACATCCCACTTTAAAGATCGTAAAGGATTTCAACACTTTTTTTTCTTTTCTATCCAAAGGCTTCATAGACGTTGAGAGCTCAGAGCTTTCTTGTTGCGCCCTCAACCCCCACGTGTGATTTGGCGGGAGTCGCGATGCTGGGGTGCAAGCATGCAATATTAAAGTGTGCCATTTATAAACGTTGTGGAAAAAAAGCAAAAAAATTAAAATAAAATAAGGGCAAGTCTGAACTATTACTACTACCAGAAATTCAAATTACAACTCCAGCAAAATAATCCATAACCATTACAGTCATCCGACTAAGATAAAAGAAAGCAACATCACAACAACAACATAAGGGAGAAGTCCCCGAGTCTTCACTCCTTATGTGGGGCCGGTCCTCCAAGCTCATGATCATCCTTTGCATCAAAGTCTATGGTTCTGCAGAGCAAAATCGTAGGTAGGACACCACAGTGAGATTTCACAATCTAAGCAAGTAAAATCGATAGAATGACACCCAAAAATACAAACACGGAAAAAGTGGTCATTTCACAACATTTGGAAAAAATGAGAGTTACCAAAATTGCATGAAGCCAAAATCCTTCTCAACAATTTATAGAAAAAGCCACGCAAGCCAAAAAAATCCACATTTCCATCCATTTAATCATTATATGCACCATGGTCTCCCCTAGGGACCACCTACACACCTTGCCTCGCTTTGTCATACCACGGGTAACAATCGTGCATGTGATTTCGTAACCAGTGATGCCCAGCACGTACGGGGCCAACCTTGTCTATTTTCTGAAATGGTCCTACATATCTCGGGCAGAGCTTCCCTTTCTTTCCAAACCATTTGATACCCTTCACGGGTGATACTTTGAGATAGACCTAGTCGCCTTCTTCGAAAGACAAGTCTCTTCTCCTCTTATTCGCATAACTCTTCTGAAGACTCTAAGCTGCCACCATCTTGTCTCTTATAATTTTTACCTGCTCCTTCATCTCTTGAATAATTTCTCGCCCAATGAGCTTTCTCTCACCAACCTCGTCCCAGTACAATGGTGATACACATTTCCTCCCGTACAAGGCCTCATAAGGTGTCATCTGAATGGAAGCTTGGAAGTTGTTATTGTATGCAAACTCTATGAGCGGCAAGTGATTTTCTCAACTACCTTTGAATTCCAAGGCACATGCTCTCAACATATCATCAAGAGTCTGAATAGTACACTCTGACCGGCCATCTAATTGCGGGTGATAAGCCCTGCTAAGCTTCAACTTAGTGCCTATTGCAGCTTGCAAACTCTTATCGAAATGAGAGGTAAATATTCGAATAAAAATATATCTGCAAGTGCATAGAATCCTAACAAGTAGTAGGGTGTTTTAAAGAAAACAATTATCAAACCCACATGGAGTAATTATACTATTGAGTATTGAAATTGACTAAATTAATTATTATTTGGTAAACCAAAATTTGAAGAATGATTTATTTAAATTAAACTGAAGAAAAGAACATTAAACTTAAGATGTTAAAGATAATAAGAATAGATCTAGAGCGTTTGATTTCACCTAGCAAATCTCAGACAGTTTATTCTTCGTTGTTATAGAATTCTAATTATCCCAAGTTGATGATAAAAATCCCTTAACTATTCAATATTTTCTCTGGAACAATATCAAAAAAATTTTCAACTAATAACTCCATATCTCTATGTGAATTTAACTAATTGAAGACTCATTAAGTTGTTTGAAGTTTTCATAAAAATCACACTAGTCGCAGTAAAGCATCTCTACTTTTGCTTAACAAATGGTGTTTAATTCTAGAGCTTTAATCATAAATCACCTCTCGGTCTCATTGCAATCCAAAAGATCGAACAATGGTTAGTTAGAAAATTGTAAGCATTAAGAACAAGAAATAAATCCTCAATCATGGAAATATTGAAAATAAAATAACTTGGAATATTAACTGTGTGTTCAATGCTAGGCTATATGAAAGATCTAGAAAATAAAATTAGGTCATAACGGAATTGAAAAGAAAAAAAATAAAACTAGTGGTTTTCGTTGAAGTTGATTGATGAAGCATGCGGCTCTCGCCACTGTCCTCTAGTTCCGGCTTCTCGAAAGAACACTTAAAAAATAAATTCTGGAACTCTAAACTCTGACTCAGACTCTAAAACATAAAAAATCTCGACTCCAATTTAGAACTCTCTAACTCAGACCAAGACTAAAACTGAAACTAAAATTATGAACCAAAACTCTATATTCATTCCACAAGATGGGATTAAATAGATGTCAAAATTCAAATTTGAAAACAAAATAAATGCGGCTACAATCTAGCCTAAAAATCTAGAAAATAGTTTCTAGATATAGATGTTAAAATAAAAGAAAATTATCCCAAGAATATAAAAAATTATCTAAAATGAAAGATTCTGTGATATGCGGCTTGAATTGCGGAGTTTAGGAGGATTTGGTCGCCAATAGATTGATTGTGGAACTCGGAAGGGTCCCACCGGGTAGATGCCATGTGCTTTGAATATAACTGGCGTAAAAGTCACAAATGAACGGGCGTAGAGGTCACAAAGACTACACGACCCTCTCCTCGCCTACTGAGTGGAAAGACTCTCGACCGGAATGAAAAACTCCTCTCACATTTTATAGTTGTTGCCCACGATATTGTTTAGGTTGGTGTTTTAAGTTAGTCGTTTAGACTAGTCACCCAATCTAACTGCCTAGAGCCTTGTTGCCAAGTCTTCACGCCTTTAGGTCGCGGCTTATGGTCGCGAGTCTCCTCACCTACCGAGAGGTAAGCCTTCTCGCCTTTGGGCAAGAGAAATCTCTTTGCTGCCCATGGGACAAGGCTCCTCACCCAAATCTCATCGGCTCTCGTTGCCTCTCATCGGTCTGAATCCGTAGTCTCTTATTTTGTACCAAAATGCTCTCCTTGTACACTAAAGCTTCTCATTCATTCAAATCCAAAAAAAAAAATAAAAATATGTAAAAATAAAATAAAATCAATAGTATTGAAGGGAAAATAACACTTTTCATAAATAAAAGAGTGATAAAAATCATATAAAAATAACACTTCACTTGGATCGCAGATATAACCGCGGGTCTCGACTTCAGCTTGCTACCTGTGAATTCCATATAGTCCCCTCTAGCTAGATGAAAACTGACCACTCGACTGCGACAATTGATACTCACGAAATACCGAAATAGCCAATCCATTCCCAGAATGATGTCAAAGCCAAGCAGTTTGAACACTATTAGATCGGCATCAGGTGTCCTCTCTCCAAAGTCCAAAGGAAAGCTTAAGGCAACTTTCGAACACATTACCATTTCTCTGTTTGGTAATGCTACGGCAACAGACTATTGTAAAGGCTCCATGATTAAGTTACACATTCGTGTAAAAGTGGCAAATACGAAGGATTCAGATGCTCCCGAATCAAACAATGTACAAACATAAAATTCATACAAGCGAACTCTCCCTGATGAGATCAAACACTTTCAATGTAATTCTATAAATTAAGCCACACAATGCATCAACTTAAATAGATCAGATCAAGTTCATACCTATGATGACCTCCGCATCTTCAGTCTCCTGAGCCTCATCATCAACTTCACCGAGTGTCAGAGTGTACACCCTCACCTGCACTGCTTGCCTCTGATTCGGCCTCCCTCTGCACTGTCCTAGTCAATTTTTTTGGGCATTCGTGAGCATAGTGCCCATCTTGATTGCGTTTGAAACAATGGGTCTCACTCTAATAAGAGTCGCCTTCATGAGATCTATTGCATCTACCACATACTGGGGTTCGGCCCCCCATACGCACACCAGTAAGTGCCTGCAGTCGCGCCCCTGCCCTTGACACGAATTTCTGAGGCAACCCTGAACTGTTTCCCTCTTCTACGAAGCTTCAACTCTTCTAGCCCATCAGAGAGCCCACTCCATTGACATACTCCCAATCCTCTATCGAGTCGACTTTAACTAGCCTCTGAGAAAATTTTTAATTTGCAGACAGGTGACTTGTCTACAAATCTGCTGGCGTAATCCCTCTTAGAATCGTTCGACTAGCATCTCTTCAGTTGCTATCATATGCGTAGCAAACCTACTAAGTTCCTAGCTTTCTATCGCTTCACCGAGTTCGGAAAGAAGCAATCGTCAAACTCCTGCTTAAAACCCTGCTAGGATACTGCTGCAATAGATCCAAGTTCCCTCTCAAGGAGTTCCCGCTTAGTCTCCCACTATATTGTTGTTTCTCTTAGAAATAGGTTTAGCCTGTATACAACACTTTTTGGTTTTCTATGTGCCTGCAAATCTAAAAGGTCTGTGTAACACCCCGTATTTTAGTATATTTTTATTGAATGATTTATTATTATTTATTCAAAAATTTACTCTATTGTTTTAAAATTATCGGATATTTTAAATGGGTTATTTTATGATCTTTAAATTGTTTTTCTTTTAAATTAATTGATTGTGGGATTTAATTATTTTATTTTCATTGTATCATTACGTTTAAATTATTTTAATTGATTTGCTGTTTTAAAATCGTTGCCGTTTGATCATTTTTGTGACCCAAGATGTGAGGACTGAACCTTATTTCTTTCCCTCAATTTTTCTTTTTCCCTTTTCTTTTCTTTTCTTTTTCTCTTCTTTTTCTCTTTCTTTTCTCTCCTCTCCCTCTCTCTTCCCGAGTGGACGTCCCCCTCCCTCTCTCCCCCGTGCGTCCGTCGCCTTTCCCAGCCCAACCGCCGTCGCGCCGCCGTGCGCGACACCGCCCGGCCGACTAGCTCCCCCACCGGCCGGCGACCTCACCCCCCAAATCCCAGCCCCTACCTCGCCGTCGGTAGCCCGCACGCACCCCAGGAAGTCACGACATTCTTTGCGCCGTTGCGCCGCCGTCGCGCCACCACCGGCCACCATCTCTTCACCACTTCATCCTCCACCTCCCAACTACCCAATGGACCCAACCCCAGCTCCGATCCGTCACCGGTGAAGCCCCACCAAGCCCATTTCCGATTTGTGCATTTTTGGCCTAAAACCACTCCTTGCGCCGCCACCCAGGCAAACCACCACCACCATTGGCTTCACCGACCTCTCTAGACCCTACCCTATCAATTTTGGGTCTTGGTTTGTCTCCGTTGAAAAGTGGGTTTTTGAGACCCACGGCCACAGTGTATTTTACACTGTTGCGTTGCTCAGACGTCACTTCTTGCAGCTTCGTGATCCTTCAAAAATTGCTGTATTGCACTGTAAGTATTTTTCCAAAGAACTTTTGTGATTTAAATATATTTTTGCACTAACTCATTTCAATGTATTTGTTTGACATGCCGGACTGAGTCCGAGGAGTTCGAGGGTCGGATGGATTTATGAGTGGGGTTGTTTGGTTTGATTGATTGGATTGGTTATTGGTTATTGATGGTTGTAGATTTGTGTTGGTCCATGTACATTTCATTATTTTTTGCATGTTGCACACACACTTGAGCACATTTCGTTGGGATGCGTGACCGTGTTGTCACAATCCTGGTGTCTCGATCCCCGTATTTTTTTTTATAAGGGGGATTGGGGGCGCCACAGGTGGTATCAGAGCAGTTCGGCTCTGGGTAGACCCACATGTCCCTTAGGTGAAGTACCAAAAAATTTTAAATAGTGATTTAAAATTATTTTGTTGGAAGTATGTTATTTTAATTGGGTTATTTATTTTATTGTACATTACTTTGTTTGTTTATTTATTTTATTATATGTTATTTTATTTTATTTGTTTTATTATATGGTGGGTTATTTTATTTGTTTAATTATTTTATTGTGTACTACTTCATTTGTTTTATTCATTTGTCTTATGATATTTTATTGTTAGTTTTATTCTATTTTATTTTATGTTGTATTGTCGTATTTTAATTTATTTTGCTACAGTTGTATTTTAATTTGCTTGAATTGAAAGTGGGTTAAGGGTTACGCTATGACATGAATATGATACGATCGAGAATGTTATTGTTAGGCTTGAACATTTAGTGTAGCAGGCCTGAACTCTTGGTGATTGGCTTGTTTTTAAAATCGAGACTTGAAGGGAACGGCATAGTTTGGGTGATCTATTTGGGAAATAGGATATTTGAGGTTTTAAATTCGTGGAATTAGGACAGGATGTTTTAGAATAGGAGGTTGTAAGTTCAAAAAGCTTCAAGGTTAGATTTATGAGAAGTTTATCTAAGGTTTGAGGTCTTATAATTTTTTTTTTAGGAAATAAGTTTATGGGATTTAAGGTGGTAGGTTCAACAAGCAATTGAGGGATTACTTAGATTAGAAGTTTTCGATCTTGTCGACCTTGTTAAGCAATTTGGTAACATTTGGGGTTTTAGAATTTACAAGTTTTATAAAGTGAATGTTTTATAATTAAGGTCATTGATCTTCAAGATTTCGGGGAATGATTCTTATCTGGTTTAAGGTTTTAGAATTGCAGAGTTAAAGGGCTGAATTAAATAGGATTGATCTGAGTTGAGTTACTGATATGAGAATTTTTAGGAGAGAACTTCTTTGGAGATGGAAGGTAATGATCTAGTTCATGTATTTTCTGGGGATTGAAGATGTTGATCTAGTTCGGAAAATAATTGTTTCTAGCTCGAGGTTACAGTGATAGGTTAAGGATTCGATCCATATCAATTTTAAGGATAATAGATGGTACAGATTTAGGAAATAATTCTTGTTGATTTCGAGGATATAAGTCTAGATGAGGGAAATGGTAACGATGGATCACTTGCATGTTTGGAGGCTTTTTTTTTTGTTTTTGACTAAGGGTGCATGAGATCGATGCGTAGTAGTGGTGAGTGTGTATGCATTTCGGATAGTACATGGGTCCTTGTCTCATTTTTGGCTTGGAAGAAGTGTCTTGGGTAGGTGTTGAAGATGAATAAATACAATAGAATTAAATTCAAGAGATTTTGATTCGGAGTTTTTCTAGTGAGTCGATTGGAGTGTGCGGTCGAAGCAGGTTATTCAATGGAATCATGGTTGACAATAGATATTGTGATTATCTACAGGGATTAATTGTGACTTGAGGTTACCTAGGAATTTAAATTTTGAGGTTATACTTTCCTTTGGTGGATTGATGATTTGAGCAGTATGGCTTGCCTTGAGGTTTAGTAGTGATGTGCTATTGAAGGAATTAGTCGTGCTAATATTAGCTTATAGGAATAGATGTAGGTGGTGAGTTTTTGGGTTTAGGTTGTCAGGTAGGAGTTTATAGGCGCTCTTATTGGTTGGCCGAGTTGGAATTGAGCCTTTTAAAGTATGCTCCTTATTGTTGGATTGAGATTGCTTATTTTCAATTTGGGATGCTGAGGTTGGTTGATATTGGTTTTCTGTCAATGATCATGGATGTATTTTGCGGAATATTGATTTTGATCAAGGCAGCGGGAGAAATTGAGGAATATGAGAGATAACTCCTGGTTTCGGAAAATAGAATATTTTCTACTAAATTATGATAAGAGTTTTTCGTTAATAGGTATGGAGCTACCTTGTACTCGATGGTGTCTTTCTATGAGGACAATTTTATGCATGTGGCGAATTCTAAGAGTGCGCAGCAAAAGCGTGAAATTTGTGGTTGTAGTTAGGAGTTCGGATTTTGTGTTGATTTTGAGGAATTAGTGGTGACTTGAAATTTTGAGAAGATTATTGTAATTGGAGATTAATCATTTGGTTGTGCAAATTGGTTTTGATGTTTAACTTGGGGAGTGGACATTAGGTTACCGAAGGTAGAATTCAATGGAAGTTTAGAAGTTGTAGCATAGGAGTTGATTGAGGTTAGCATTGATTATTGTATGGAGCTATTAATCATTGGAATTTGTTGGATGTTGTATTAAGGTTATTGGGGAAATGAGATTTTGGATAACATAGCCACCCTAGGAATACGGACGTGAGAGGCCATTGGAAGTCTAATGTGAGTATGATGGAATTGCCTATGGGAGTAGACTTGAGAGAGCATTACTTACGCTTTTGGGTGTTGGTGATGGTATGTTGTCTCAAGCGTGTTCTGGTTGTATCATGTATCCTGTTTTAGCGTGATGTATGCCCTTACAAATTTCGAGGACGAAATTTTATTTTAAGGGGGGAGGATGTAACACCCCGTATTTTTGTGTATTTTTATTGAATGATTTATTATTATTTATTCAAAAATTTATTCTCTTGTTTTAAAATTATCGGATATTTTAAATGGGTTATTTTATGATCTTTAAATTGTTCTTCTATTAAATTAATTGATTGTGGGATTTAATTATTTTATTTTCATTGTATCATTATGTTTAAATTATTTTAATTGATTTGCTGTTTTAAAATCGTTGCCGTTTGATCATTTTTGTGACCCAAGATGTGAGGACTGGACCTCATTTCTTTCCTTCCATTTTTCTTTTTCCCTTTTCTTTTCTTTTCTTTTTCTCTTCTTTTTCTCTTTCTTTTCTCTCCTCTCCCTCTCTCTTCCCGCGTGGACGTCCCCCTCCCTCTCTCCCCCGTGCGTCCGTCGCCTCTCCCAGCCCAGCCGTCGTCGCTCCGCCGTGCGCGACACTGCCCGGCCGACTAGCTCCCCCACCGGCCGGCGACCTCACCCCCCAAATCCCAGCCCCTACCTCGCCGTCGGTAGCCCGCACGCACCCCACGAAGCCGTGGCATTCTTTGCGCCGTTGCGCAGCCGTCGCGCCACCACCGGCCACCATCTCTTCACCACTTCATCCCCGACCTCCCAACTACCCAATGGACCCAACCCCAGCTCCGATCCGTCACCGGTGAAGCCCCACCAAGCCCATTTCCGATTTGTGCATTTTTGGCCTAAAGCCACCCCTTGCGCCGCCACCCACGGCAAACCACCACCACCATTGGCTTCACCGACCTCTCTAGGCCCTACCCTATCAAGTTTGGGTCTTAGTTTGTCTCCGTTGAAAAGTGGGTTTTTGAGACCCACGGCCACAATGTATTTTACACTGTTGCGTTGCTCAGACGTCACTTCTTGCAGCTTCGTGATCCTTTGGAAATTGCTGTATTGCACTGTAAGTATTTCTCCAAAGAACTTTCGTTATTTAAATATATTTTTGTACTAACTCATTTCACTGTATTTGTTTGACATGCCGGACTGAGTCCGAGGAGTTCGGGGGTCGGATGGATTTGTGAGTGGGGTGGTTTGGTTTGATTGATTGGATTGGTTATTGGTTATTGATGGTTGTGGATTTGTGTTGGTCCATGTACATTTCATTATTTCATGCATGATCATGTTTGTAAAGAAAACTGGGTTTTCGTGTTTTGCATTCATGTGCATGTGTGATTTGGAAAATCATGATTTCATGTGTGAGAAATGATTTGAATGTGTTGAAATGTTTGGATTGTCTGGTTTGAGAAAAAGGGAAAAAGACTGTAGGAATGGTGGTAAGCAGGGACGGTGGTAGAGTCCCGCCTGCGATTCCCGCTTACGGTGCACGCGATAGGGATGGTGGTAAGCAGGGATGGTGGTTGTGTCCCGCCTGTGATTCCCGCCTATGGTGCACGTGGTAGGGATGGTGGTAAGCAGGGATGGTGGTATAGTCTCGCCTGTGATTCCCGCCTACAGCGCTCTGTTAAGTATACGTTGTGTGTTAAGTATTCATTGTGTGGAAAGGAACTGTAGGGATGGTGGTAAGCAGGGATGGTGGTAGAGTCCTGCCTGTGGTTCCCGCCTACGGTGCACGCGATAGGGATGGTGGTAAGCAGGGATGGTGGTTGTGTCCCGCCTGTGATTCCCGCCTACGGTGCACGCGGTAGGGATGGTGGTAAGCAGGGATGGTGGTAGAGTCCCGCCTGCGATTCCCGCCTACAGTGTCTGATAAAGGGTTTGTTTTGTGTGAATCATTTTCTGGAAAAATGACAGACTATATTTTTGGGCCAAAATGGGATTTTTGGCGTGTGTTGGAAATAATTATTTTTCTGAGAAAAACGGTATTTTATGGTTAAGTGGATTTTGTCGTATGAATGGATGTTGGTTGCATTAATATGTTTTTATCCCGAGAGTTGTTTGGTTTATACTTACCTGTGGTACCATTTATTGGTATCGCAGATTTTGATGCAGATAAGAATGACGAGCCTTAGCTTGGCTCCGTTGGTGGAGTGATCTCAGATTGCTCCTGTTTATCGAGTTTTGTTTTTTTTTATCAATTTATATGTTGCCCTTATAATTTATTTGGGATGACTGTATAACTCTTTAAAGGTAAATTATTTTGAATATTTGTATTTAAATTTCTAGTACTTAGTTGACTTATTTATATTATCCGCTGCGATTTTTATTGTGCACCTTTGCATGTTGCACACACACTTGAGCACATTTCATTGGGATGCGTGACCTTGTTGTCATCATCCTGACGTCACGATTCCTGTTCTTTTGTACGTGGGAGTCGGGGCGTCACAGTCTGCTCAAGGTCCTAGATCCATCCTCCTTCCTTGAGTGGATCTTCATTACCAGAGAATCCAGGGGTCCTATACGCTAGAAAACATTCCTAAGTACACCCTCCCTGCTTTTCCCAAGTTCGGTGTTGAAAATTCTGTTGGAGGAATTCCATCATGCGATTCAACGCCCTTGCCATGACGTAATTTCCATCACCACGAGGTAGTTCATCCTTAGGAGCTTGACCAAAATATTTGTCACACGGAAACTTGGGTCGCACCATTCTTTGCCTACTAAAACACAACCCATTACTCTATTCCTTAACACAAACAAAAGGATTTTTGATAATTAAAGTCTAAATTTCTGATTTTACACCTAGGTGACTTGTGGTTTCACTCAGAGTCACACTGCTTTGATACCACCTGTGGCGCCCTCAACCCCTACATGTGATTTGACAAGAGTCACACAACCCAAGCACTAAGTGGAAGCAAGTGTGTGTGCAAGCATGCAATATAAAAGTGTGCAGTTTTTAAATGTCGTGGGAAAAAGGAAAAAATAAAATGAGGGCAAGTCTGAACTACTACTACTACCAGAAATTCAAATTACAACTCCAGAAAAATAATCCATAATCATTACAGTCATCCAACTAAGATAAAAGAAAGCAACATCACAACAATAACATAAGGGATAAGTCCCCATGTCTTCACTACTCAGGTGGGGCCGGTCCTCCAAGCTCATGACCCTCTTCTGCATCAAAATCTATGGTTCCGTAGAACGAAATTGTAGGTAGGGGCACCACAGTGAGATTTCGCAATCTCAACAAGTAAAACTGATAGAATGATACTAAAAAAATACAAACACAGAAAAAGTGGACATTTCACAGCATTTTGAAAAAATTAGATTTACCAAAATTGCATGAAGCCAACATCCTTCTCAACAGTTTACAGAAAAAGCCACGCACGCCAAAAAATCCACATTTCCATCCATTTAATAACTGTATGCACCATGGTCTCCCCACCCTGACACCCTTCGTCACACCATGGGTAACGACCATGCATGTGACTTGATAACGAGCGATGCCCAACATGTATGTGACCTGGATCCTTTAGCCTCCGCCACCAGAGAGGCCACAAAGTTGGCACGAGAGCATTACTGTCTCGTCTGAGCCTGTTGTCGCTAAGCGACAATCTAGGGGCTATCACTCTATTTTCCATGCTTCCGAGTGATCATAGGAGCTCCATCGAGATATTGCCCCATCTTGACTTGGGGTCATGACACGCACACACCCACAACTCATTAGTCTTTGGACACAAAAAATACAATTTCTGAATTTTACAGCACATACATATAGTAGAGCACTGTTAATATGATAAAGAGAATTAATGACAATTAGAAATTCAGATGCGTGAAAAGACAGTTATTGGATGAAATGACAATAAATACATCAACCAATGGCAGAACAACACACCAATTCATAGATTCACAAGTCACAACTACATGCAATTTCCAACGCTTCTCCTGGCCCTCGGCCAACAATTCCACCACCAACTACAGTCTTATATACCAACACTCCAAAGGGCCCTTGACCACTTAACCAATCACAAATAGACTAAAGTAAAACATAGTTGAACTATTTTCCAACGTCAGTATTCCAAGGGTTAGTCTAGGGTTTTACTTACCATACGAAAAGGCTAATGTCTGGATGAGGCGGAGCATGGCGATGGTAGTGGCTGCGCGCAGTGGTAGAGATGAATATGGGCAGATTAAAGGGTCTAACGACTAGGTTATTTTTAAAGGGTGGTAGATATGACATGACATAGGGTGGAGGAAGGGAATTTCAAGGTGTAAGGTGGCAGTATGCGGCTGCTCTGAATTCTAAAGTGGAGATTTAGGCATGGGTTAGGTGGAGTTTTAGGGGCAAAAAGGTCGAGCTGAGGGGGAAGGGTTGGATGACCACTGTGATGTTGGTGGCCCTTAGCGTCGATTGGTGGTGCAGGACGGCGGGGTTCAGGGGATGCAGTTGTGGCTGTGATTGGTGGTGCAAAACGGTGGGAGAAACACAAGTGTTGCATGCGTGGCATGCAACGGTTGGCGTGCAGCGACGACGAGTAGATGCCATGGCCGAACCTTCACGAGTTGACAGATGAGGAGAGGTGCAGGTTGAGTGAAAGAAATGGTCGTGGTAGAAGGAAAAAGGGGTTGCTACCTGGCGAACACGTGGAGCCGAGGTGGTGGTGATCGAGGGAGGCGCTGCAGCTCATGGGTTGCGGGAAGAGGAGGGAAGAAGAAGAAGGAGAAAAAAAGAAGAAGAAAAGAGGAAGAAGGGTCGTGGGGCACTGGGAGGAATAAGAAGAAGACTTTAGGGTTTTCTTCCTAGGGTCAAAACGACGTCATATAGGGAAGGGAGGTTGATTTCAATCTTATGCTTCAAAATGGTGCCGTTTAGGACATAGAGGGGCTGGGCTTGATTTCCAGAGTTCAAGCCCACAAGCACACGGGCTCGGCTTGAATTTTGCACACATATCACACCAACAATAAAAATTCACTTATAAAACCACTTGAGCTTACCAAAGGAAAAAAATCACACACAAATGAACAAACTTGGGCTTCACATTTCTTCCATATGAGGATTGGCACTCCAGAGTGACCATTAGTATTTAGAATACTATCCATCACTCCTACGACCATACTAGAAAAGTAGGATAAATGCTTATTTATTACTTAAAATGATTTAAAGACAATGTGGCTTGAAGTGATGTGTCTTCTATGTGCTTTGTACTCATGGGATTGGTTTGAAGATTCCTCGTACCATTCCTGAGTGGCACATTGCCACAAGTTTCATATGGGAAGAGGGATTCCCCATGATGATCGGGGTGGGGTGTTTCTGTATTGGCTTCAAATGATATCGCGGACAGGGAGAGTCCTTGTGCTGACTAGGTGGACTGTCCCTGTGATGTTCTGGTGGAGTTGTTCCATGTGTTAACGAGAGAGAGAGAGAGAGAGAGAGAGAGAGAGAGATTTGCTGTCTCGAATGGGTGGAGTGATTCTTTGTTGGTGTTCATGTACTGGCCGAGTTGAGAGATTCCCTGTGTCGAATGGTTGGAGAGATTTCCTGCACTTGGTGATATTTATGAATGTATATGTTTTGCTCAGAAGGTGATTCCTCGCCATACTTACGAATATGAGTTTTGCTCAGATGGTGATTTCTCGTCATGCTTAGGAATATATGTATGTCTTACTTAAGTGTGATTTTCGGTCATCTTTAGGAATACATATGTTTGGGCTTAGAGGATGATTCCTCGCCATGCTTATAATATGTGTGTTCTTAATCATATTTACATGAAATGGTGCATGCATATTCATTATCATTGTCTTCCACTTTTAGTATTCTCATGAGTTTTAACTACTAAGGTTTCATTGAAATCTCACTATATTGTCCCACCTGTGGTTTCGTTCTTTGAAGCCATAGACCTTGATGCAGATGCATCTCCGCCGTATTTCCTCGAGGGAGAAAGACCAGCCCAACCTGAAGCATAACCATGAAGGCCTATCTTTGTTTAGTTTTATAGTATGTAATTTAAGTTGTTCATTGTAGTTGGGTGATGAGTTCTTTGTGGGTCATTATATTTTGATGTAAACGTTGATCTTATGATGTTGTGTTATTATATTTGGTATGAAGTGATAGTGATATTTGGATATTATTACTTTTAATGATTATTGTTATACTTCTCCGGTACTACTAGATTTGTCTCCAATTAATCATCTTTACAATTTTTGCTGCAAATTTCACTATCTACATGTGCTCGACGCACGGGCGCACAACCCTTATCGGTACTAAAAGTGATACAACAGACCGACTAGCATTTCGGATACTACAATTCCTCGCCAAAGAACTACTGAGGGCCAAGGGCGCCAAAAGATCGAATCAACTACTCAAAGAACCAATGAACTAAACTAACCAATATCTGTTAAGTATAGCATTTTTGTAAAAATTTTAAATTTCGACTTCATTTACATCTTCATTCTGACTAATTTTCAATAATTGGATAGAAATTAGCAGAATTTGGGGCCAAAATCAGAGTTCAAAGTTTTATAAGTAAGACGCAGTTGGAGGTCAGACTTTGCTTGGACTTCTTACTACCGACTCCAGCTCCCATATCTATATATATATATATATATATATAACGCAATAATAGAAATAATGTTTTTCGCCTAGTTGATGATTAATGTAGTTTTTAGTACGTATAAACAAGTCTCGCGCTTTCCCTATGCATTTGGAAAAAGTCTTTGAATTCAATATAAAAAAAAGAGAGAAAGAAAAAAGGTATTGATTTTTGTGTTCCTTAATTTGCTTTATGTGTTCCATGATTTTATAGTTTTTGTAAACTTTGTTGCATAGATTTATGATTATGATTACGATTTATTATATTTTTTGTTCTATTTGATATGCATCTTGAAATTAGAATTGCCATATAAAAAAAGCAACAACACTTTCAACGGGACATACGTGCCTTGAATGTAGACTCCTACCTAGTATATCATATAAATGTGCATATTGAGAGTTCAAGCCTTTTTTTTTTTTTTTTTTTTTTTTTTATGGAACCTCCGAGTTTTATTGATAAACCCTCACTTTTGGCAGATGATGAATACCGTGGTTACATCAAGGCCTATAAAACTCAAATGACAAAACACAACTCAACAAAGATAAATGGTAAGAACAGACCCAAGCAAAGGATAAACCAGCACCATCAAACCATTCTCATGTAAGGCAAGCTAGCCTTGTCAGTTCTTAGAAGACCTCTCAGGAGCTGTGGAACTATGTTGGAGTTAAACCAAGTTTGATTCCTTCCTTCGGAGCCCATACACGCGTGGCAATCAGTCACAAAGTTTCCTTCCCTATATATATGCTTAACTGAAACTTGCATACCCTGGAGTAAACCGACTATTTTCTTGCAAAAGTCCTCTAGGTACCACACTGGGCATTTGTTCATATGGATCCATTTAGCAACAATCAGCGAGTCCAACTCAATTTCTTGGCAAAAGATCCCCAGATTTTTCGACATTTCAAGGCCATAGAGAAGACTTACCAGTTCAGCGTAGTTGTTTGATCCTTGGCCGAGATCTGCAGCAAATGCACCCACCATCTCTCCTTTGTCATTTCGAATAGCTCCCCCTGCAAACACTCTTCCTGGATTTCCTCAGCTGCTACCATCAACATTTAATTTGTACCATCCTTTTGCAGGGTATTTCCAGCAAACTACTTGAGGGATTTGTTTTTTCACAAGTTTTATAGGGATGTGTAGCTTTCCAGCTTTAAGTTTCTGCCACACCCTTGATATCCAATCTTTAATTGAATTTCAAGTAGGTTCCACCGGTTCTTTCTACCCCTCCATACGCACCTTGCATCTCCTCATCTATGATTTCTACATCACAATATATAGAGGGGATTATTCCTATAAAGACTTCCCCCTTGTGAAGATTTTCTTGCTCTCCTAAAAAATTGTTTATCATCTCCCTCCAGCACCTCCTGACCTGTGTACGTAAAAGGCAAACCATACCTAAGTAAAAGGAACATTTCTTCCAAATAGCCTGCGCAAATTCACCTGCAGCTAAAACATGAGATCTAGTTCAAGCCTAAACAACTAATAATACCCGTGTTTTAGGCTTTGTTTTTTTGTTTTTGCCATTTAACTTAAAAATGAACCATAAATGAAATCGTTTACTATAAGGAAAAATATTGGGTGCAGCCATTATTGGGAGCAGCCACTTTTGCACACCATACATGGCCTCATCCAAACCACACATCTCCCAAATTCGAAATTACTACTGGACTGAGAGAGAGACGATGAGAGAGAGAGAGTTGATGAGAGAGAGACGATGAGAGAGAGAGAGAGAGAGTCGATGAGGGATGAGAGAGAGATCTAATGAGAGAGAGAGTCGAGGAGAGAGACATGATGAAAGAGAGATTTGATGAGAGAGAAGTCAAGGAGAGAGACACGATGAGAGATAGAGCCGAGATGAGAGAGAGACAATGAGAGAGAGAGATGATGAGAGAGAGCCGGTGATGACATAGAGCTGATGAGAGGGAGAGAGAGCTGATGAGAGAAACGATGAGAGAGATATCTGATGAGGGAGAAAGTCGAGGAGAGAGAAAGAGCCGGCTAGAGATAGAGCTAATGAGAGAGAGATGATGAGAGAGAAAGGAAGAGAGAGAGAAGGGTAGAAGCCAGAAGGTCCACTGCATTTTACACCAAATAAATAAATAAATGTCGGACACGTGACGTGTGCTACGCCCTTACTATAGTCGGGTCTCTAACTTACTCTAAATCCGTCCATATCATTAGACTACGTGCATGTTTGGTTATTTAAAAAAAAAAAAAAAACTTTTCAATTAAAAGGTTTTCATTATCAATCCAAAAATTAAAATGCTTTTCAATATCAATCCAAACATTTTCAATATCAATATCATGAAAAAGCTAAACACAAAAATAATTAGTTTTCACAAAAACCTAAAACATAATTTTATTGTAATTATATTCAAAAAAAATTTTCAAATCTAAATATATTGCTAATTGTCACAAACTGATCAGGCTACAAATTAATATATCTTAAATTTTTTTATGCAAATAACTTATATTTCTAATCCACACTCACGAAACTAATGTATCCAAGCCCAGGGCCGGTTCTCCCATAAGGCGAGTTAGGCAGTTGCCTAAGGCCCCGTAGTGAAAGAAGGCCTCAAAAAATATTAAAAAAATAATTAAGTAAAAAAAATATATATTTATACTAAATAAAGAAATTAAAAACTCATATCTAAAATAAATTAACAAGCCAACGGTTAAAAAAATGGTAATAATTATAAAAAGAAAATATAAATTTCTATTAAATTACAGATGCTGCAACTTCTCTTAGGAAACCAAAATTCACAATAATGACTGTAATTTAATGGTTTCAATCTACTTCTATGAAATCCCAAAAAATCCAACGGAACTCAAAAACTCTGCTTTTATATATGAAATTAACAAATTTTTTTTCATACCTTTCGGCTTTTGTATTTCACTCTCCATTCTCTAATCTCTCTCTTGCGTCTATGCCCATCTTGCTCGTATGCACTGGCAGCCTCTCTGGCTCTCCATTGTCTCAAATCGCACCGTCAAACGTTGAAGAACTCTGCTGTGTAGTCTGCATTTTGAAAGGTAAACGAAGCTCAATCGCTAATTAATTTAAGCTGCAGCTTGCCGTTTCACGTTTGTTACTTTGTATAAAGTGAGTGAGTGTTTTATCTATTTTATATATCATATATGCGGTGAATAAGTCTGTGAAGATATGTGGTAATAAAACAACCACGTCCATGTTACTATTCGGAAGAATTTTCCAGAACATGGGACCATGTCCCCTGGTTTTTTCTTTTCTTCTTCAATTAATTGATACTTCACAATTTGCATGGCCCATGGGCCACGGCACCTATCACCTATGCATCACTTTTCAAACTCTTATTCTTTTTCTTTTTATTTTTTTTAGTTTATAATTTATTTGTTGATTTTAGATATTAACATTAAGATATTTTATTTTATTGTGCAGATTAACAATTTTATATAAAAGTGGATCTCGTTTGCTAAATCAGGTTCTATTGTTTTATATTAATATTTATTGTTTCTAGAATATTCATAATCATAATAAGATTTTATATAGTGGATATTGTTCTTTTCTACTAGAAAATATGTCTAATAGAAAATATGCACTTTATGAAAAACTTAAAAAAAAAAGAGAAGAATAGAAAAATTGATTGAATCTCAAAAAGGATCTTTAAATAAATTTGTTACTACCAATAAACAAAATATAGTAGAAAATTTAGGTGAAACATTTGTAAATGATCAAGAAACACACCAAATAGGTCCACAAGATGACAAAATAAATCAAGAAATACAACAAAAGGGATAATACGGAGATAATGAAACAACACAACAAACCCAACAAAAGGGATATGAGGATAGTACTTAAGCATGTACTGCTACAATTATTGATAGAGAATTTTGGAAAAGTACAGAAGAAAATAAAAATACCGAGGACATATCTGATTCTATTCCTTCAAATATTTATGACCCAGCTCAATGGAAATACGTTGATAAAAAATTCAGAGATTTATTAGTAGAAAAGGGTCCAATTAGATATAGCGATATAAACTTTTCTAAGGATGAGAACTCTAGACATTTTTCTACTACATATTATATAAATGGGGAGAAACATGATAGAAAATGGTTAGTATATGCAAAAGACTTGAATAGAGTATTCTACTTTTGTTGCAAGTTGTTTAATTCAAAACTTAGTATAAGCCAACTAGCTAATGAAGGAACTGATGATTGGAAAAATCTAAGTGCTAAGCTTTAAAGCCATGAAACAACCAATGAGCATATTACTAACATTACTGCTTGGCTTGATTTAGAAATGAGATTGTTAAGAAATAAAACGATTGACAAAAAAATCCAAGAACAAATTAACAAAGAAAAAGATCATTGGAAAAAAGTGTTAATGAGAATTGTTGTTGTAGTAAAAACCCTTGGTAAAAATAATTTACCATTTCGAGGACAAAGTGAAAAGGTCTACCAAGAAAATAATAGAAATTTTTTAAGTTTAATTGAAATGATTTCTGAGTTTGATCAAGTAATTCAAGAACACATTCGACGTATATATTCAAGATGGTGAAATTCATAATCATTATCTTGGGTATAATATACAAAATGAATTAATACACTTGCTAGCAACTGAAATTAAAAACCATATTATTAAAAAAATAAAGGAAGCAAAATATTTTTCAATTATACTTGATTGTACCCCAGATCCAAGTCATCAAGAACAAATGTCTTTCTTTTTTTTTTTTTTTTGATGAAGTAACTGATCTCATTAATCAACGATGTCAAAGAACAACAAAAACTCCAGGAACATAATCAAGTAAAAGAAACACTACATCATTTCTTTTGTGACTATATGTAAGATACACGAGGGGCATGTTTCAAAATCATAAATATCCTCTGAGCAACCGAAAGCAGTTTTTGCTAGATGATGTGCTGCCATATTAGCTTCTCGGTTTGTATGTGTAACTGACCAACAGGCATATGAGTTTAGAATCTCTCTTGCATCTTCTACCAGGCAGCCACCCAAGCTCCAATTCTTTGTGTAATTCTTCAATAAATCCACCACTTGCTTTGAATCACCCTCCAGACAAAAATGTGTTATGCCAACCTCTTTGCAAAAAACTGCAGCTAGGAGCATACCATATGCTTCAGCATCAAAAGAGGATCCTTTGAGATTTCTGTGAGCCTGTAAACTTCCAATAAAAAGACCATGGTAATCTCTAATGAGGACTCCAATTCTAATTTTCCTGTCCTTTTGATTTACAGCAACATCCCAGTTGACCTTAAATAGCCCCTCCTCAGGCTTTGACCACCTTGGAATCCCTGCAGTAGTTGTGAGTTTGGGCCCTATGTTCTCTGTGAGAGCTTCCCTATATAGTACCAGTTCTGTTTTGGCCAGTTGGTGAAGGGCATTTGGATGTTTGAATTCTTTTCCGAGGAGAGTATTGTTCCTTCTAGTCCATATGCCCTTCATAGTTGCTGCCACTTCTTCTAGTTCCTCTAAGTTGAGTATCTCAACGAGTCTGGACCAGATATCAAAAATCAGGTCACTTTGCACGGATAGCTTTTGCACCTTTTTCACTCCCTGACTCCACACATCTTTAGCAGCAATGCATCCCCACAAAACATGTCCAGAGGTTTCTGCTTCCTGCTGGCAGGTCAAGCATGAACTGTGTTCCACCACTTTCCTCCTTCTTAGGTTTGCTAGAGTAGGTAAAGCCTCATTACATGCTCTCCATAGGAACATCTTGGTAGCAGGGGTTACTCTTAGCTTCCATATAGTCTTCCAAGCCTGTTTTTCTTTTTCTTTACCTGAGGTCTCCCCTTCCTGAGCACACTCCAAAACTTTACTGAGATGGTACCCACTCTTGACAGTATAGAGCCCATTTGTAGTGAATTGCCACACTAATTTGTCTTCCCTTCCCCTCATGCTAATCGGTATTGATTTAATATCAGTTATTTCTTGTTGGGTGAATAGCTCTTGTAAGAGGGGTTCCTTCCATTGCTGCACTTGGGGGTCAATCAGGTCACTAACCTTTTCACACCAACAATCCACCTCTCGGATAGACTGAATCTTATATGGAGGTGAAAAGGGTAGCCATTTAGCTAACCATATGTTAACATGTTGGCCATTCCCCACCCTCCATATGAGACCTTCTTTTAACAAGCTTAGCCCTGCATGAATGCCTCGCCAGGCAAAGGATGGCCCTGTCCCCACTGTAGCTTCTAACAACCCCACCTTACTAAAGTACTTCTGCTTTAGGATCCTGCCCACCAAGGAATTTGGGTTTTGTAAAATTCTCCACCCTTGCTTAGAGAGTAAAGCAAGGTTGAAACTCCTCAGATCTCGAAAACCAAGACCTCCCATTTCTTTGCTATGACTGAGTTGCTTCCAATTTACCCATTGAATTTTGGAACTACCTTCATTGAAGCCCCACCAGAATTTCCTGAGTAATTGATTTAGCTTGTTGGTGATGGAGATTGGAATCATGAACATACCCATTGCATAGGTTGGAATTGCTTGAAGAACTGCTTTAAGGAGGACTTCCTTGCCTGCTGCAGATAGGTATTTGTTTTTCCAGTTGGATACTCGACTCCAGGTTCTATCAATAAGAGTATGAAAGGATGCCACCTTTGCTCTGCCCACCAAAGCAGGAAGTCCCAAATATTTTTCAAAGGTGCCACATGATTTAACCCCTGTAAGCTCCAGAATTTGTTGTTGAGCTGCCTGGCCAGTATTTCTACTAAAGAAAATAGAGGACTTGTCTTTGTTTATCACCTGTCCCGATGCCTTCTCATATATGTCAAGCATGTTGAGCACCTGCCTGAGTTCCTCAGCTTTAGCTTGGCAGAAGAGCAGGCTGTCATCTGCAAAAAAGAGATGGTTCACTGATATTGGACTTCTTCCAATAGGGACAGGGGTCAAAACACCAGAGGCTTCAGCTTGATTCAAAAGTGCAGTGAGGGCTTCTGCACATAAGATGAAAAGGTAAGGGGATAAAGGGTCCCCTTGCCTAAGGCCCCTTGAAGGCAAAAAGTACTCTTGAGGCTCCCCATTTACAAGTATAGAATATGATACGGACTGGAGGCAGGTCTGAATTAAAGTAATCCAATGAGGAGGGAACCCCATCTTGATCATAATAGCTTCCACAAACTGCCATTCCACCCTATCATATGCCTTACTCATATATAATTTCAGAGCCATAAATCCTATTTTACCTTTCATTCTTGAGTTCATGGAGTGTAAGATCTCATAAGCTACCAGTGTGTTATCAGAAATGAGTCTCCCGGGAACAAAGGCACTTTGGTTGAGGGAGATGAGCTTAGGCAGAATAGCCTTCAGTCTGTTGGCAATGGTTTTGGAAACAATTTTGTAAACCACATTACACAAACTAATGGGCCTGAAATCAGTAACTTTCTTGGGGTTTTTAACCTTAGGAATGAGGGTAATGAAGGTATTATTAACCTCCTTCAATGAACCACCTTGGTTTAGTACTTTGAGTGCCAAATTACAGACTTGCTCACCCACCACCTCCCAATGCTTTTGGTAAAATTGAGCTGGGAATCCATCAGGGCCAGGGGACCCTAGTGGATTCATCTGAAAGATAGCTTCTTTTATATGTTCTTTGTTGAAAGGGGTCATTAACCAGGCCTGCATCTCTAAATCCAGTTTTGATCCCAATGCAAATAGGCAGTTTTCAAAATTAGTGGGGTGTGTAGAGGCAAAAAGGGAAGAGAAAAAACCTGTGAATACACCTCCAATCTCTGCTTGCTCAGTTACAATCCTCCCTTGTGGGGCCTCAACCCTTTTAATATAATTGATCTTTCTTCTCTGACTTGCCTGCATATGAAAGTAACGAGTGTTCCTGTCTCCATGTTTGAGCCAGTGTTGTTTTGCCCTTTGGCGCCACTTCAAATCATTTTCTGTCATAGCAGACACCACATCCTCTTGGGCCTTTTTCATGCAAGCAAGATGATTGCCTGAGCCAGATTCTTGTAATTCCCCAATGCTTTGTAGTCCCTGTGTGATGTTCAAGTTCTGCTGCTTCTTTGTTTTCTGCTTCCAAACCAGTAGCTCCTGTTGACAAGTATCTAGTTGTTTTCTCAGGTCACTATCCTCACAGCTTAATGTATTGTCCCTCCTCCATGCCTCACTGACTACCTTTTGGCATTCTTCCTTTAACTCCCATGCCATCTCATATCTGAAACACACTCTTCTTTTCCTTCTCTTGTGGCTTGTTCTGCATGTTTCAATGAGGAGTGGTGAATGGTCAGATTTAACTGCTACAAGAGCAGTGCACGAGCTATGTTTGAAAATATCATTCCATTCCTCATTTCCCATTGCTCTATCAATCTTTTCCTTTGTGAATTCCCTGCCAGCCCTATTATTAGACCATGTAAAGCTTAGTCCCTGCGAGTGAATGTCATTAAGGCCACAAAATTCAACTGCTTGCCTAAACTCCTCAATTTGTTTATAGGGTCTGCTTGCTCCACCCATTTTCTCCTTTTGGTGAAGGATCTCATTGAAGTCTCCAGAGCACAGCCAGGCCATGGGCCTAGGGGGTTTGATCATCTTCAAAAGTTGCCAACTGCCTTTCCTTTTTCCAGTATCTGGGTGACCATAGAAACCAGTAAACTGCCATATTGGTCCACATTCATCTTCTTGAATCAGTGCACTGATATGCCATCTAGTGTAATTAATCAATTTGACATTCCATTTATCTTTCCATAAGAGAGCAATACCACCACTTAGTCCCACACAGTCAACTGCAAAGCATCCATCCATCATTAGAGTTCTCCTGATCCCTTCCATTCTTTTTGTTCTGCTTTTAGTTTCCACAAGGAAAACTAACAAAGGGCACTTTTCCTTAGATAAATTCCTAAGGACACAAACTGACCGAGGGTTCCCAAGCCCTCGGCAGTTCCACACCAAAATACTCATTGATTTTGGCAGGGCTGGAGACCAGCCTCTGCCTGGAAACGTGAGTCTTCATTTGTGTCATCAAGTCCTTTACTCTTTTTTGAGACCAAGTTGCTATGTGTCTTCCTCCTCTTGCATCCCCTCTGGTAGAAAACTCTGGCTGGCCTGTTAAGGGTGTCAACCAGAGGGGTATCACCATTGCCTTCCTCATGAATGTCTCTTTCCCGAGCCTTTCTTTTCCACCTTCTGACCGTGCTTTCCAAGTCAATCCTATCATGTTTCATGTGATCATTTGAACTAGCCAACTTGCATGACTTCCTTTCTTGTCCCGAATCCTGTTGCCTAGGGACCTGCTACCTAGGGACATCAGACATCTTAGTAGGAGCCAACATAAAGTCCTTTTTTGGTGTGTCAGACCCAAAGGATGACTCATGCACGTGTGTTGACTGCAAGTCTTCAGTGGGTTGATCTTCCATCTGATCTTGTAACTGGTTCCCAAGGTAGCTGCCCTGGACAAGATCAGCTCCTACTATTGTTTCTTCTGCTGGTGGTTGGGATTGGACCCCTTGCTTCTTTTCTTCCTCATTTTCCGCTAGGGACGTGTCTTGCTTTCCCGCCAAACCTTCCACTTTGAGAGCTTTGTCCTTGCACCTTGGTTCTTCACGTGAAAACCGATCCCTGTCTCCTTGTTGTTTATCCTTGCGGTGGTTCTCACCTCCACCACCACCGTACCTCCGCCTGTCAAAAATGTTTGTGTTTCTGGGTTGCCCTCGTAACCAGGGGCCAAATTGGTATGAAACTTGTTCATCGCCTTGTTGCTCAGCTCTCTGCCTTGTGCAGCTCCTTCCTTTGTGAAATAGCACCCCACACTTGAAGCAAAAGCTTTGTAAACGTTCATATTTAAAGGGAATCCAGTGTTGTTTTTCACCTAGCATCAGCCATTTTCCTCTCAGAAGCGGTTGATGGAGATCCACCGCTACTCTTACTCTGAGGCATCTCCCCCAAGCTCGCCCATCAGCCTCGGCTTCAACTCTGATAACATGACCAATTGCTTCTGCAAACTGCTGACCAAATTCTTCTGTCATGGTTGCTAGCGGCAGGTTATGCAACTGCACCCAAAAAGGTTCAAACCGAAACTGTAATGCATGAATGGATATTGTTTCATCAACTTCCAACATGGTTAGAAGGTGTCTATCGAAGAACCATGGACGTCCACTTAAGACTCTCTCTTTATCTGTCAGCTTTTGGAATTCTATCAGAAAGCATTGTTCTCCCAACTCCTTGAAAATAACCCATCCTTCCAGCTTCCATATTTGAGACATTGTGACCTTAAATCCCTCGCTGTTAACACTCTTCTCAGTTAATGCCTTCCCTACCAGACAGTATTTGCCCCGTGCATCTTCCTCAATGTGGGTTTCTGGATTGACATGGAAGAACGAGCTTTCCTCCTTGGAAAGATGTAGCTTCTCCCATTGCGATGCTAAATCCTCTGTTTCCATTACGAACTTACAAGCACAAACCGATACCACAGTACTCACATGAAGTGAGACATTGACCTTTGAGATTAAACCCAAGGCACTGGAACCTCACACTTCCTCTCAGAGAAAGGGAGGTACTCAAGAACAAATGTCTTTCATACTAAGATGTATTAATATTTCAACAAGCCCAAAAAAATAGATGAACATTTTTTACACTACAACACAATTGGTTTTTAGTGACGGTTGAGAAATTGTGACAGTCCCTAGACCGTCACTAAAAGGTATTTTCTGTGACAGTTTTTGGAAACCATCACTAAAGATAGAATGAGATTTTTTTACATTCGAACGTATAAGACATATGCGTTCGAACGTCACATATACGTTCGAACGTTATGTCTGTTTACGTTGGAACGTAAAGTGTTTTGGTGCAACCGTTCGAATGTTATTAATTTTACGTTCGAACGTAAAATGTTTGCACCAATGTTCGAACGTTAAGTAATAGCATTCGAATGTTTATTGTAAATTTAAATTAAATGACTTTAATTTAAAAATTATGTGATTTTTATTGTGCATAATTTGTGAACAAGTCTAAAAAATTGAATTGTATATATTTATATATACACACTTTGTAATATATAAATATATATTATTGATTTATATATATTTGAAATGTAGTGATTTAATATTAAAGTTGGAAATTATAACATCAAAGAAGATTAAAAATTGAAATTAAAAAACGATAAAAATATTCAATAATATTTTTCGTTACAAATATTAAAAATAAAATACAAAAAATGATAGAACGTAGTAAACAACAGTCAGATGATAACGTTATCTGCAAAAGTCGAACTCCGTACTTCCTCCGTCAAGGTATCAACCTTGTCATTGAGGATAGTTACACGATGGGTGAGTTCGGCAACAGACGCCGATATAGCCTCGAGCGATCAATCGATCTTATGATCAATATGCGCAGTCAGCTGTGATATGACCGCATCAACCCAAGCAGGCCGCACATCTCCTACAGATGTACTCGGCGTATGCTGACTAGTACTCCCGACATGACCTGGCTCAGGCTGCGTCGGAGGAACTAGATCCTCTACAGGGGGTGGCTGACGTCCCCTCGCCTGTCCAATGCTACGCCGATGCGTGGTCATGTCGAGGGGGCTCATCTGATCTTTGACCCGCTCCTCTGGCTGGGTCGGCACTCCCCGTGCAAGTAATAGTCGGCTGATGAGGACACCATATGAGAGATTATCCGTGGAGACGATGCTCGCCTCGTAACAGATCCTCTAAAAAATGTGCAGTGGCAAATCTATAGGATCTCCACGTGCCACTCGTATCAAAAATTGTGCCCGAAGCCGACTATATGTGGTTTTATGAGCCACAGGATCGACATTTGTTGCAACAATCAGGTGCAACATGCGGAAGAAATGCAGCAGATGGATCTGGTTGAAGGCGTTCTTCCACTCGATCTGCATGCGATCCCTCCCTGTGAGGATGTAGAAATCCTCGTCTCGGTCATCATCCCGAGCCTCGACGCCAGTATCCTCATCCTCTGACTGGCCTGCATCTCTGGCTGATGCTGGCTCACATCCCTGGCCAGTAGATGATGTAGAAGTGCCTACATCCTCACGGGGTGTTGAGTGTGTAAATGTCTGAGCACCTCGATGAATCCCGAGGTGCTCGCTGATGACATCTGCCGATACCTCAATAGAAACACCGCGTACAGTCACGGTGTGAGAGGATGCATCTGGAGGCATGTCACACATCCCCATATAGAATTCTTGAACCATTGAGGGGTATACCTTCCCCCTCAATGTGCAGATATTTCCCCAGCCTCTACTGAGGAAAACATCTCTTAGGTTCGTCTGCTGCCAACAGAGTTCGTCGAACTCATTAATTAAGACCTCTCTCTCTACCATAACAATACGAGCTCCGATACGGGCAGTGTCCGACGTGGCTCCTTCCCTCCCTCGTTTTCGTGTATGCAGTGGAAGAGCCATATCCTGAAAATAGAAAAGGAAAAAAAAAATTATTTACAATAATGCATTTTTTTGTATTAATTTTAAGATGCTCTGCATTAACGTTCGAACGTTTTATCGTTAACGTTCGAACGTTAAAGATAAAAACGTTCGGACGTTAATTTATACGTTCGCACGTAAAATAATGTAAATAAATTTACGTTCAAACGTAAAACAAATACGTTCGAATGTACAGATGTACGTTCGAACATAAGCAGTAAACAAATACGTTCTAATTTAAGTTTGAACGTATTTGTTTTACGTGTGAACGTAAATATGAACGTCCGAACGTCGAAGCATGAATAATGTAGAAAATCACTACGTTCGGATGTTATAATTAAACGTCTGACCGTATGTGATTTACGTGCAAAAGTAAATATTCACGTTCGAACGTATGTCGTATAATAATATTAACGTCCGAATGTAAGACGATTAACGTTCGAACGTGGAAGCCGTAACGGCTCTGTAATTTAAACATCGTACGTTCGAATGTCACGATGAAACGTTCGAACGTTTCGACGCAGAATGGCTGAGTCGACTCAGCCATTATTGAAATCTCAAAAATTTCTCTACAAGAGTCTAAATGCCGAAATGTCACCATGTAAATGAAGTATACACTTCAAGAAACATTTCTACGGTGACTATTCGGCCAATGACTGGCCGTGGTGGCCGGAAAATGTAGTTGAACATCCGGTAATATTTATCCGGTTTTAAACAAAACTCAATCCAAATCTCAATCTAAATCTCAATAAAATACATGTTATTTGCATAAAAGATGAATGTCTACCTTTTAGTGACGGTTATGGCGGATTTGACGGCGGCGGTGACGGAGGCGTGGTGGCAAATAACGGAGAAGACGATGTAACGGGCACCGAAATGTCGTTTCGACGTTCGGTTTTGGCATTATATACACAGAACGTTCGAACGTACTTATTATTACGTTCGAACGTTTTTCAATTTAATTTCCAAAATTTTATCTATAATATATTATATTATAAATGTTTAAGTTATATATTAAGATGTTATATAATATTATTGACAATTAGATTATTGGTTTTTTTGTGAGTGCTTGTTATATTTATAAAGTTTAGCAATATGTTTATATATACATGTTGTTGTGATTTTATGCTTACTCTTGAAATAATTGTGATTATTGTTTGTGAATTTTGTGAATAGTTTATGAGTTTATGGTGTTTATTGATGAATTAATAAGTAACAATTTAATATATATTATTGATTTATATATATGGTATAGTTTATCATTTAAATTATATTATGCTATCATACTATACAATGTAGTATATAGTTATAGATATATAAAATGTAGTATATATATTATACTATAAGTTAGTATATAATAAAGAATTTAATAAGTAACAATTTAATATATATTATTGATTTATATATATGGTATAGTTTATCATTTAAATTATATTATGCTATCATACTATACAATGTAGTATATAGTTATAGATATATAAAATGTAGTATAGTTATTATACTATAAGTTAAGTATATAATAAATAATTTAATAAGTAACAATTTAATATATATTATTGATTTATATATATGGTATAGTTTATCATTTAAATTATATTATGCTATCATACTATACAATGTAGTATATAGTTATAGATATATAAAATGTAGTATATATATTATACTATAAGTTAGTATATAATAAATAATGTAATAAGTAACAATTTAATATATATTATTGATTTATATATATGGTATAGTTTATTATTTAAATTATATTATGCTATCATACTATACAATGTAGTATATAGTTATAGATATATAAAATGTAGTATAGTTATTATACTATAAGTTAAGTATATTAGGAATCGTACGTTCGAACGTTTCAAGTTAACGTTCGAACATTAAACTAAGAGGCGGGAATTTTCCCGCTCGATTAAGGTATCTGTGTGATTATTCAGATGTTCGGACGTTTATTCTAAACGTTCGAACATCAAATCTGTCAACGTTCGAACGTTAGTTAAATTAGTGCGGGAGATTTCCCGCTCAAATATGGAAACACTTTCATGAAATGTACGTTCGGACGTTTAAGTTAAATGTTCGAACGTTTATCTATAAATCTACGAACGTTCGAACGAAAAATTGTGATACATTCGAACATATATGAGGAAAGTGCGGGAACTTTCTCGCTAGATTTTATGTTATATCATAAGAAGGGTACGTTCGAACGTGTATTGTAAACGTCCGAACGTTCTGGGCGGGAATAATTTTAGAATATAACGTTCGGACGTAAAAATTAAACGTTCGAACGTTTAAACTAATAATTTTAGAACTTAATCAGTACGCGCACGGGAGGAAGCGCATTATTTCTTCTTCTCCCGTGCGCGCAACAGAAAGAGAGAGAGAGAGAGAGAGAGAGTTAGAGTGAGAGAGAGTTGAGTTTTGGCGTGAGAGAGAGGTGAGTTTTGGTAAGATAATATTTTTATTTCTTGTCTTTATTTAAATTTTATGATATTTATAGAATGTGTTTTTGTTATAGAATATTTCTAATAAGTTAGTGTTGTATTTTTTTGAAGGATTGCTTGTTTTGGGAAGTTTGAAGATTTTGATTTGTAAGAGGATATTGTGAGTGCTAGGTATATTTCTAAACTTTATCAATATGTTGTTGTGATTTGATGCTTACTCTTTATCATATTGTGATTATTGTTTGTAAATAGTTTGTGAGTTATTTTAAATATGTTGTGATATAAATTTCTAATATTGTGTTTATTATTAGAAATATATTGTCATTAGGCTTTGTAAATACATGTTTATTGCTTACTAAAGTTTAGAAATTTGTTAATACATGTGGCATGTTATTTTGTGAATATATTGTGAGTTATTGTGATATAGACTTGAAATATTTAAATTATTATTTGTGAATGACGTTTGAATATGTTTACATTGTTACAAATATATTGTCCTTAAGCTTTGTTAATACTTGTGGCATGTTATGTTTATGCTTACTTTTTATCATATTGTGATTATTGTTGGTATAGTTTCTATATTGTTAGTGAGTTATAATAATATGTTGTGATATAATTTTGAAATATCGTGTTTATTATTAGAAATATATTGTCATTAGGCTTTGTTAATACATGTGGCATGTTATTTTGTGAATATATTGTGAGTTATTGTGAATATGTTGTGATATGGATTTGAAAAATTGTGATAATAATATTTGAAATTAAGTAACAACAAGCATAAAAGTAACTCTTTAAGAATTATAATAATTAAAATTATAGTATAACCATTGAAATTTAAGTATGATAATTAAATATTTATAATAATATTTGAAATTAAGTAACAACAAGCATAAAAGTAACTCTTTAAGAATTATAATAATTAAAATTATAGTATAACCATTGAAATTTAAGTATGATAATTAAATATTTATAATAATATTTGAAATTAAGTAACAACAAGCATAAAAGTAACTCTTTAAGAATTATAATAATTAAAATTATAGTATAACCATTGAAATTTAAGTATGATAATTAAATATTTATAATAATTTTTGAAATTAAGTAATAACAAGCATAAAAGTAACTCTTTAAGAATTATAATAATTAAAATTATAGTATAACCTTTGAAATTAAGTATAACAATTAAAATTATACTTTAAGAATAATGATCTTGTACACAACGAGGGAATATGATCTTGAAGAAATGTTGAAATTTCAATTTAATTGCTTGACTGTCATAGTCTCTTCGGCCTTGAGAGTTGTCAAGGTCGGACAGTTTGTGACGGTTAAGTAATTAGACTAAAATTTAAACATTTCTTCAAGATCATTCTCCCTCGTTGTGTACAAGACACGAAACGTAGGGTCACATAATCTTCCATCCCTCTTTAGTTTAACAATATAACACTACTTGAAGGTGACATTGTTAATTTAAACAACATGGAGATATTGTTGTATGATTTTTTGCTAGATGCGTGTGACATTGCATAAATACCCTTAGACCCGTTTGGGAATCAGTGTACATTTATGTGTCCACTGATTCCTGAATTGTCCAGTGTGGACAGTTTGAGATTATATTATCTGTATTACACATTTTTGTTACTCGCTACTTTCCACGTTTAATATGAAGTTTCGGTATCTTCTTCTACTGTTCTTCGGGTATACTGTTCGTAGGGTCACAATCCCGATATTTGAACATGTATACTTGGAGAATTATGGGGAGGTGCTGCCGGAATTTCTACTAACGTGGAAATTAGTAGAGTGACGAGATTTGTGTAATATGGAGAATATAATCTCGAATGGGATAGGACCAACTACCTTATCAAAAAAGTAATGAGAATTGGAGGCAAGACATGCATGTGAGTTTTCAATGTACGTGTTATTAATATCTGGATATTTTTAGAAATGGACAAAAATTGGATGCGTCTGGACGATAGACTTGGAAAGGATTACGTACCCTATGCATGTGGAGTAAGAACTTTCATTGATTTTGCACGGGCCTCTGCTGATAGTCGTGGTTACATTAAGTGTCCATGTCGAGGGTGTAAAACTTTGTGTGCGATAGGATTGGATGAAGTAGAGCATCATATATTTGTGAACGGTATGGATCTGGGGTATACGCGATGGGTACTGCATGGTGAGCCGTATGAAGGGTCAGCAGATGTATTGGTCGATCATCACAATTATTTACGGCACATGGATGATGATTATGAGCATGATGAGATGGAGGAGATGTTGGGTGACATTGGAGCTGGGATGTTTATGGATGAGGTTAACGACAATGCCTCAAGTGGTGGATCAGGGACTGATTGTGAAAATTTTCCTTCACTGTGGGAAGATGCAAAGCGCGAGCTTTACCCAGGTTGTACAAAACATTCCAAAATGTCGTTTATTGTGTGGTTGCTTCACATAAAATCATTGTGTGGGATGTCGACGAAAGCAATAAACATGGTATTGGACTTATTTAACAAGGTGCTTCCCGAAGGGTCTGCATTGCCTAAGAACTTTTATGAAGCGAAACAGTTGAGAAAGGGATTAGGATTTGAGTACAAGTCCATACATGCATGCAAGAATGATTGTGTATTGTTCTGGAAGGAGAACGAGGAGAAACAAGCATGTCCTGTATGTGGAGAGTCGAGGTGGAAAGGTAAGAAAAACGTGCCGGTTAAGGTGTTGCGGTATTTTCCCTTGAAACCTAGGTTGCAAAGACTATATATGTGTAAGAAAACAGCTCATGATATGAGGTGGCACGAGGAGAAAAGAGTTAAGAATGACGGGTATATGAGGCATCCAGCTGATTCACTTGCGTGGCAGTCTTTCGATAATCAGTATCCAGAGTTCGGGTTAGAAGCTCGTAACGTGCACCTGGGACTCACAACCGATGGATTCAACCCTTTTGGGAATATGAGTACAAGTTATAGCACTTGGCCTGTTGTATTGATTCCGTACAATCTTCCACCATGGAGGTGCATGAAGGCTCCAAACTTTTTGTTAACTTTACTCATCCCTGGCCCTAGATCACCTGGGAATGATATTGACGTATTCATGCAGCCGTTGATTGAAGAGCTGAAAGAGTTATGGGAAACAGGGGTTAGAACTTATGATGCATCTACGTCGACATCTTTTCAGATGCATGCTGCGGTAATGTGGACCATTAATGATTTTCCGGCGTATGGGAATCTTTCCGGCTGGAGTACGAAAGGGAAGTTAGCGTGTCCGACGTGTAATAAAGAAACTGCTAGTGAGTGGCTAAAATTTTCTCAGAAGTTGTGTTTCATGGGTCATCGACGTTATTTACCAGCAAATCATGCATGGAGAAGAGAATGTGCCAAGTTTGATGGGAGAGTAGAGGATAGGATTGCACCAAAAGAGTTGTCTGGAGAAGAGATAGTGGAACAACTGCAACATTTTAGAGCGAACAATTTTGGCAAAGGTCGGGGAAAGAACAAGAGAAAACGAGCCGTATCAGAATTGAATTGGACAAAGCGTAGTATACTATTTCAATTTTTAGATTTTGGAACAACGTGCTCGTGATCCCGGATCAATTTCTTCTGAATTGTATGCATTGGCCCGTGGTCCCTCAAATAGAGCACTTCGATATACTGCATGCACGGTTCGAGGTTATAGATTCCATACTTTGGACCGTGAACGTAATAGAAAGACTCAAAATTGTGGTGTGTTGGTCGAGGGGAGTCATGGAACAGATGATATTGACTATTATGGTGTCATACGTGATATTATCGGATTGAAATATCTGGGTGGGTCTGTAACATATGTCTTCAAATGTGATTGGTGGGATCTAGGCGGTGGTCGGGTTTCGATACATAGGGATAATCACTTTACGAGTGTCAATACTGCATCTAAATGGTACGAAGATGATCCATTCGTATTGGCTTGTCAAGCTACCCAAGTCTATTACTTGATTGATCCAATGAAAAGTGTTGATGAAGATAGTGGGGAGATAACTTGGCGAGTCGTACAAAAATTTGTTCCTCGAAATATATATGAAGCAGGAACGAGTGCAGATTACGAGAATAGTGGAGATGAAGATGACAATCCGATTGTTGAGGCATACCAGGAAGATGGAGAGGGTATTAACTTGTTTGTTGACCTCGGTGCACTCGAGTTGGTCCCCTTGTGTAGAGATGATGTCCCACCCGTACATCTCGACCCGTCTGTATTAAATGATCATTCAATTCAAGTCAGTTTGGAGGAAGATGAAGAAGACGAGTCAGAAGATGAATACGAATCAGAATCCGGGCAGGAGGTGGATAAAGATGATGAAGAAGAGGTGCATGATGATGATGAAGATGTTATTGATGGGGATTCTGAAACAAGCATGGAAAATTCATCTGAAGAGTAAAAGTACTAAATATTTTATTTATATAGGTGACTATAAAATATCTTAAATTTTCATAATTTCTTCTAATTAATTTTCTTTGATATAATTAATTATTTTAAAGAATGCCGCCAAAACGACAACGAAGAAATGTGCCTCCGCCAAGTCCAAGTCCTGAATCCATTGAGGACTCCCCACTCGAGGAATCCGTTCCTGAAGATCAAGCTAACACAGAAGAGAACAACAACCAGTCGACACCTACCAGTAAGGAAATATTGTCGTTGATAATTATATATATAGTTAATACTTTTTTCTCAATAACTATATAATTATAATTATAGTATATCTATTATTATCATGTAGTTCATGCATCTGCACGTCGCGGTCGTGACTATACACGTGGAATCTCTCTTGAAAAAAATAGAAGGCACGGTAAACTGAAGATCACAATTCCTGATAATTCCACTGGAGGAGTGGATGATAGTGCAGCAGCGCTTTCCTCCTATATTGGCATAGTAGTTCGAGCTTATGCTCCATTTTATGTGCGCTCATGGCGAGATGTTCCGAATGAGATTAAGGAGCACATTCGAAGTCGTGTGCTGGTGAGTTTACTTTTCAGTACATTTTTTTCACTTAGATTAATATATTATATTTTTTACCTGATTCCCTTGTTAGGATGAATTCGACCTCGACTTTGGCCGTAGCGAGGATTTGAGAACCGTGAATGAGTTGATGGCTACACTATTCCGACGTCACAAAGGACGATGTCATGACCACTTCAAGAAGTTTGAGACGTTGGAAGAGGCTGCGCAGTCTCCTTTTCAGCATATGAAGTTAGATGATTGGAGAAAGTGTTGTGATCTTTTCGCATCTCCAGATTATCAGGTATTTTACATTTATATCTTTTAATTATTTACATTCATATTCATTTTATACATTATATGTATACATATTACAATTAACATTTTTAATATATTTTGTAGCACTTGAGTTCTACAAATGCACAGAATAGATCCGTTCTGACTGTCCACCATCGTGCAGGTTCAAGGTCATTCCACCGTCTTGCTGAAAAAATGGTAATTAAAAAATTATAGAATTCATTTATTTTCCTGATATTCTTTCTGATAAGTACTAACTAATTCTTTTTAAAATTGCTAATATTGTCGCTTTGTTAGAAACGTGATGATCCTGAAAACTTTTCCCTCATTCATGTCTATGCTGCTGCTCACACTAATGAGCATAGTGAGTGGATGGATCCTGTCGCTGCAGATAATTATGTAAGCAGTTTTAATTTTGTTAAATAAATTTTTTATAGAACATTTTAATAGTTTATTTCTTATTTCTTTTTCTTTTAATACGTTACTAATTATTTACGATCATTACCTTTTAAATTGCAGAGCAAAATGTTGGAGATGCAGTCGACTTCTGTGGAATCCTCTCCTAGTGACATAGACATATTCACCCAAGTGCTCGGGCCGCAGTCTAGTATGGCAAGAGGTTTGGGACGATCTATCAAGCATAAATGTTCATCCTCCTCAACCTCATCGGCTTCACAAATTAATAATCTTACAGCAGATTTAGAAGCTGCACGGCGTGAGAATGAGTATATGAGGTCGAGACAGCAAGAGTTAGAGTCTCTCTTAGAACGACAGTCTCATTTAGAGACGCGTTTGCAGGACCAACAGAGAGACCAAGAGGAAAGAATACGCAGTGAAGTGCAAGAGCAAGTGCAACGAGAGATGATGGTACAAATGGAGCGTGTTATGTCGTTGCAACAGAATCCCCGTGGGCGAGGGAAAAAGAAGAAATAAATTTTATCAATATTTCTGACTAGTTTTAATATCTAATTTTGTACTTTTATAAGACATTGTTACTTGTTAATTGGGTATGTAATATGATACCATTGGTATTTTGTTTTTAAATTTTATGAAATTAGTATTTCTGATTTGTACGTTCGAATGTAAATAAAAATCGTTCGAACGTTGGTTCACACTGTAACAAACGTTCGAACGTAAATACAATTGAATCGTTCGAACGTTAAACCGACTAACGTTCGAACAAAAAACTTGCATTCGGACGCTCCTTCGTTTACATTCGAAATAACGTCCGAACATTAAACGCGCTACATTTGAACATTTACGTTTACGTTCGAACAAATGTTCGAACGTTTATTGTAATTAACGTTTAGCCGCATTAACATTCGAACGTAAATATGATACGTTCGAACGATATACAACAAACGTCAACTTCTCTCATTCGAACGCCAATCGGTCGGGTATAACGTCCGAACATTTAATTTTACGTCCGAACGTTATTTTCTGTGACAGTTCATAACCGTCACAAAAAAAGGAACGTTCGAACGTTGTACAGAACGGAACACTTCCAACCGTCACTAAAAATATTTTTTGTGACGGTTGAACAGTAAACCGTCACCAAATGTTTTCTGTGACGCACTTTAGGTGACGGTCATGGTGACGGTTTCAAACCGTCACCAAATATGTTTAGTGACGGTTTACCATTTTTTTGTGACAGTTTCCTCTGTCACAAAACACACATTCTGTTGTAGTGTTATAATTTATTAAAGTAGATGGTACAAGTAGAAAATGTATTTTCAATGATTATTAGAAAGCAATAAAAGGTCTTGAACTTGATATTAATAATGTTCGAGGACAAGGTTATGATAATGGGTCTAATATGAAAGGAAAAGAGCAAGGGGTGCGAAGAAGATTGCTTGATATAAACTCCAAAGCATTTTACACGCCATGTGGTTGTCATAATCTTAATCTTGTTATATGTGACATGGCTAATTCTTGTCCTAAAGCTATATCATTTTTTGGAATAATCCAACGTATTTATTCTTTGTTTTCTTCATCAACAAAGCGATAAAAAATTTTACAAGATAATGTGTCAATTCTAACTCTTAAGCCACTATCACAAACACGTTGGGAAAGTCGAATTAAAAGTATCAAAGCAATAAAATTCCAAACTCCACAAATAAGAGAAGCTTTATTGCAACTAGCAAAAATAACTGAAGATCCTAAAATAAAAAGTGAAGCTAATTGTTTAGTAGCATATGAAATTGAGAACTTTGAATTCATATTAGGCATGACCATATGGTGATATATTATTTGCGGTTAATACTGTAAGTAAAAGTCTGCAATCTAAAGATATGCATATAGATGTTGCCATTGATCAGTTAAAATGTCTTATTTCTTTTTTTCAAGATTATAGAGAAAATGGATTTAAATCTGCTATGATTTCATCGAAAGAGATTGCAATTAGTATGGAAATAGAACCTGTATTTAGAGCAAAACGAATAATTCATAGAAAAAAACAGTTTGATGAAAATGTCAATGAGGAGATAACACAATCTGCTGAAGAATCTTTTAGAATTAATTATTTCTTATTTATAGTAGATCAAGCAATTTCTTCAATTCAAAATAGGTTTGAACAATTTCAAATATATGAAAATATTTTTGGTTTTCTATTTGATATAAATAAATTGAAATCACTTGACGATGGTAGTTTTCAAAAAAATTGTCTTAGTCTTGAAAGTTTTTTGAAATATGATATTGATGGTTCAGAATGAACTAAAAGTTTTAAAAGAAATTTTACCAGTAGTAGAAAGCACTCCTATTAATATATTAAATTATATAAAAAGACTTGATTCTTTTCCAAATGCATGTATCGCTTACAGAATTTTATTGACAATACCTATTACTGTTGCTTTTGCATAAAGAAGTTTTTCAAAATTAAAATTAATAAAATCTTATTTAAGATCAACAATGTCGCAGGAAAGATTAAATGGACTAGCCATATTATCAATTGAAAATGAGATATTACAAAAACTTGAATATAAAAATTTAATTAGTAATTTTTCATCTCAAAAAGCAAGAAGAATAATTTTTAAATAAAAATATATTTAAATATAAGTTAATTAATTTGATATAAGAAAAATGCCTCATTTTTAACTTATCGCCTTAGGCCTCAAAATCTGGCCTGTCCAAGCCTGGCCTCATTTAATTCACACTCCAAATAATTACATAAATTAGAGAGACTTGAATAATCTTCTACTTAATACGTATTTTTCCAGCTCAGTCCAATTACCCTTAATTCATGGTACAGTACTTAATGTTGTGAGATATTAGTTGTCAGCATTTATGCCTCCTTTTCCCCTATTTGTTTATTTATTTATTGTCTTCTTCGTTTAATTCTCCACCATTAACTTCGATATTTAATTTTAATTAAGCTGCATTCTCAGTTGAGATTTTTTTTCAAAATTTTTTTTATTGTATTATATGATATTATACGGTAGACACAATATTATTAAATGCTCATGCATGTGGAGCATACACAATTTCTATTATGTTTATAGCTTATTTATTATTGGAACAAACTCAGACTTGTTCATGAGTTAATGACCACATTTATTCTTAGAGTGAACTCAACAACTATATATTACTATCCACGTTTTAAGCTTTATTAATTTCCCCCCTCTTAAAACTCAACTATAAATAGCGTAGTTTCTTATCAACCCTAACACATCTTGCACCATCCCGGCCTCCTCTATATATCTCTGTCTCATTATCTCTCATTTCTAATCGTCGATTGTCAAGTCTCTCTCTATTTCTCTCAAATTCTGTAACAATCATTGTGAAACTAGATTGGAGATCTCCAAAATTTCACCGGCGATGAGATCTCATCGATGTCATTCATCTGACTATTGCATTATCTTGCTCGCACTTCTTTGTCTTCATCGTTACGCTTTGTTTGGATCCATACTATGCTCAAGGTATCTGATCTTCTACTTATCTCGTCGGAAATAATAAAATTATGAGTTTTGTATTTATTCATTTTTTTTATTAAAATTCTTATTTGAGTTAAATGATTCATGGATTGGATTTACCAAATGTGTACCGTTTTCTTTTTTCAAATTTCGATTTATAGAACCAAGCCAAAATTGGCTCGGACCCAGAGTCAGAGTTGGCAACAAATCTTTTTTTTTTTTGATAAGTAGAGTTGGTGACAAATCTAACAGTACCAAATTTTGGATGAGCTAGGCCAAATAGTTAAAAACATTGTATATTTAAATGTTTTGCCAGTGAAGAAATACATCCTATAGGGTTTGAGATTGATGAAGCTTACTCGGAGAACAAAAAAACAAATTTCTCATAATAAAACACGAGGCTAAATAGATTGGATGAATAAATAAAGGAGGAAAAGAAAGATTTTAGATGCCCTATTTGACTCGGATCCTTGCCTATATCCAATGTTATTGTAATTGAAATTGATCTTATAAGAATATATATTCTCTATAGGCTTGAAACTATGCTTAAAAATCCAATATGTATAATATTATACATATTGGATTTTTATATATGTATATATATATATACACACACACACACATTAAATAACACATTAATTATTAGGATTCATTAATATCAATATTATACAATTAATAAAATTTAAGATATAATTTTTGACATAATTTAATAGGGGTCCTTGATAGAGGCTATATATATATATATATATATATATATATTACACAAACTCTCAAAGATTATACAAACAACATGAATTAAGATAATGGAAATAAACTTTAGTTGACAATGGATTATCAAAAATGTTATATGGAGAACGGATTCTGATCTTTATAGTTTTATGGTAATCCACTTATTCGATTAAAGTGATGTATTCCACTAATATATACATACATACATATATATATACATACATATATATATATATATATATATACATATAGTGCATGGCAACTCTTATAATTGGATATATAGGCGATTATTGATCAGAGTCAAATTTAACAACTAATTCTTTATTTTCCTTCATTTATTTATCTTTTACTTCGATCTTGTGTTTCTTGAAAAATTTGTTTAATTTTGTGGGTAAGCTCCAGCTATCTCACACTCCATAGGGTTTTTATTCTTCACCTGCACAACACTTGAATGGAGTCTTTAACTATATATGTAGTGGGCCAATTGATTTTTTATAGTAAATTTTTTATATTCTTTCACTTGAGATTAGAATTGATATCAACTTTTTCATGCCTGAAACTCCAATGTGAGAAACTCCAATGTTGCGAGATAGTATGGCATGATCTGAAGCATATTCCAAAGCACTGGGCCGGGCTTGTTGTGGCACAGAGACGAGGGATTTTGCAGGAAGTCATTTTCTGATATTGATTCTGATACTCTCTCAAGAAACACGTAGACATGCTCGAAAACTTTGAATGGACCAAGGCAGACGGCCAAGGCAGAAGGGGTTAGAATTGAGATTCTGGGATGAGTCCACAGGCAGACATTCTCGTTTGAATGATCCCTACGTAGGGCTTTGGCTTAATAGATGCAATCATGTATAAGTCGTATGCAAAATAGAATTTCTTATAAACAAAAGATGCTGAAGATCATGACTAAAGGAAGATTGTTATGTGTAAAGTGGTTAAATATAACCATTCTACAATTTGTAATATGCTGAAAGTTTTCCTTATGCAAGATCGGATCTTGATTAGTAATAAGCATTAACGTACAAAAACGTTTTGTAAAAACACCTTTGTACATGCATGTTTCTCCATCTTTTTGTCATTAATTACATATGCTTTATTTAAGGGAAGTTAATGTCGTGGGACATTAATTCACAGAATTTCTGTCTTTATCTACTCTATTTGTTTACTGTCTTCCTTATTTAATTCTCCTCATTAACTCAATTATCCAACACATCAAATTTTCCTTATTTACTTCAACACATTATCTCCAATATTGAAATCTAAGTTTTATAACAACAAAGTTATGGATGTAATCTTCCTTATTTACTTCTCCACAATAGCTTCAATATTCAAATCTAAGTTTTAAAAGAAAAAATTATGGATGTAAAACCCTATCAATGAATAGGATGACATTCATAGGAAGAAATCCCATAAAGATAGGCCATGGTAGGAGATTGAACTACCGGTCACATCTTAAACAATGCAGCAAATTGAAAATGTTGTGGAATTTTTGCCTTTAACATGTTTAGAAGTACTTGTGTATTTATAAAAACTCAAATCCTAAAAAATTAAAAAAAGGGAAAAGAGAAAAGCATCTATTTTGTGAATCTAATCCGAAAGAATAATGAGTTCTTTCAAAATTAAATAATTGGGTTTGGGCATCCAGAAATTCTAGTTTCGTAAGTAATTCCAGATGGCCTCTGTGGGGACTACGCTGAACTGAGAGAAGGAATTTCCTCACGTGGGCACAATTTTGGCGAGAAAGAGGCAGCTAGGCAAGCAACGTGCGGCCAAGGTGGAGGTAAGGCGAGCAACACATTGTAGAGAGAATGGCAGATGCAACACAAGACAGGGCGACGAAGGAAGGTTCACCTAATACCAGGCAAGCAAAGGATGTGCAGACTGTATGAATGAGGAGCAACATACACGAACAAACTTGATGTAGAGTTGGCAGCACTCCAAGATAACACAGAGGGGCTCGAGAGCAATGCCCATGCTCTATCAGACGGCAAAGTAGGAGCACACCTTAGAAGAAGGAATATGAACCTGCATATCATATCGTTTAACCTCGTAAGTATGGCCTAATTCCATGTGGGAGACTCTCATAAGGGGAAGGTTTAGTTCCAAGGTGGGCTACAAAGACGTGCATGCCTTGTCCCATCAGTCACTCGGGTCTCTACCATTCTTCAAGTCCAGAGGACAAATAGATGACCGAGATCGAATGTCTCTCTTTCAAGCAAGACAGAGGTCAGAGGAAACGTAAAGTTCCACCAAGACTATAACTAGTAGTTCTGCCATATAAAAGGCAAGGGACGATAGTCAACATCCCACTTTAGAGATCATAAAGGACTCCACTTTTCTTCTTTTCTATCCAAAGGCTTCACAGATGCTGAGAGCTCAAAGTCTTCATCAATATGAGGATTGTCACTCCAGCGTGACCATTAGTATTTAGAATACCATCAAGATAGGTTCACTCCTCTGACCATACTAGAAAAGGATGATAAATGCTTATTGATTACATCGAGAAAACGATTTAAAGACGATGTGACTTAAAGTGACGTGCTTTCAATGTGCTTTGTACTCATAGGATCGGCTTGGAGATTTTTCGTACCATTCCTAAGTGGCACCTTGCCACAAATTTCATACGGGAAGAGGGATTCCCAATGATGATTGGGGTGGGGTGTTTCCGTGCTGGCTTCAAATGATATCGCGGGTAGGGAGAGTCCTCTCGTTGATCAGGTGGAGTGTTCATTTGATATTTTGTGGAGGTATTCCATGTGTTAACTAGATAGAGAGATTCCCAGTATCGAATGGATGGAGAGATTCCCCATGTCGAATGGGTGAAGTCATTCCTGACACTTGGTGATATTTATGAATGTATATGTTTTGTTCAGAAGGTGATTTTTGACCATGCTTAGGAATACATGTGTTTGGGTTCAAAGGGTAATTCCTCGTCATGCTTACAATATGTGTGTTCTTAGTCTTATTTACATGAAATGGTGCATGCATATACATTATCATTGTCTTCCATTTTTAGTACTATCATGGGTTTTAACCCACTAAGGTTTCATTGAAATCTCACTGTGCTAGTCCCACTTGCGGTTTCATTCTTCGAAGCTGTAGACCTTGATGCAGATGTACCCCAAGAGAATTACTTCGAGGGAGAAAGACCAGCCCAACCTGAAGCATACCCTTGGAGGCCTATCTTCGTTTAGTTTTATAGAATGTAATTTAAGATGTTCATTGTAGTTGGTTGATGAGTACTTTGTGTTCCTTATTTTGCTTTATGTTTTCCATGCAGATTTTATAGTTTTTGTTGGCTCATTTCTTCAAGTAGAATTAGAATTATTTGTAAAATTTGTAGCATAGGTTTATGACTATGATTTTATTTATTGTTTTTTTTATCTAATTGATATGCAGCTTAAAATTATATTTTCAGATAAAAATTACAACAATACTTTCAACGAGACATACGTGCAAGGCGCGTAGATAGCTCCTAGCTAGTATATAATATAAATGTGTATATCGATAGGTCAAGCCTCAACAACTAATAAATTTTGGATATGCTTTTTTTTGTTTTTTTTCATTTTAACTTAAAAAAATGAACTATAAATGGCATCGCTTACTATAATAGAACTGCTACGTACAACCGGCGTGTGCAATCGCCTTGTAACAGGCTGATTGCCACGTCAGCATCTATCAGAGAAATTAAAAGAGCAGAGCTAATCAAAACATTGTTCACGCAATTGGAGGACTCAAGCCGAGTCTCTCAAAAGTAATAAAAATGGTCATTTGCCTACTGCAATGTAAATGGTTGGAAGTACAAGAAATAGAAGCTGGAAGATAAACAACAAGTCACTTTCCTTCCTTAAGCATAGCAAAGCAATTCTCTATGAAGAAGCGAGAAAAAAAGAAATAAAAATATAGCACAAGAACTTGGGGCTGAAGGTGAGCCAGCTCTCTCGTACGGGGCCTGGGTCGATCAGCTTCGACAACCAACTCGACATCAAGGAGGCCAAGTCTCTAGTGCCGCTCTCTGATATTGTTGTTACCACCAAGATCTTTTGGGACGGTTCTAGATCCAGAATTTACACTGTTAGCATTTCAATTATTTGGGAAGAAGAACGTTGTTCAAGTGAGGGCATTTCGATGGAAAGGTGATGCTGAAGCCATGCCGAAACCCATTTCGAAGGAAAGGAAGAAGACTATGAAAAAGACTAAAGAGTGGAAGCAGCCCATCAATGCCCAAACCAGCCAATACAAGAAGTTTTGCATATATTAAAGGAGATTTTTAGAGTTCGTGATGATCTGGCCACAGGACCATGATGGGTCTATGCTGATCACTCTAAAGAAAGGGAGAGATGATCGGGACCGAAGAGAGGGAGATCAATGCTAATGGGTCTGTGCTAATCAATGCCGTTCTAAGTCTCCTATTTTTTTCTACCATTCATTTCCTTTGTCTGATTTACTCTTATTTTCTTCTCTGCCTGCTGCAATGTAAAATAAAACACAACGTTTCATTTAATGACGTGGAGACTCCCCACCGGTTGCACAGGCCGGTGGCAAGAAGCATTTTTCTTACTATAAACCCTAATACTTATCTCAATATCCCAATCTTCTTCTCTCTCATTTCTCATGTTTCGGCCGACTGCCAAATCTCTCTCTCTCTCTCTCTCTCTCTCTCTCTCTCTCTCTCTATCAAATTTTGTAATATCACCATGAAATCGACGAGGGTGATCTCCACAACTGCACGAGCTTGCTGGCTTGTGCTCTCACTCACCTTTTTCATCCTGGTGCATTGCCCTTCTCACACTCCTTCGTTGGCTTCTTGTTCATCATCATTACACATTGCTTGGATCCATGATATACTCAAGGTCTCTTATCTTCATCTTATCCTTGGTGTAAATTACAAATTTTTAATACTAATTATGATTTGTTCATTTGCTTCATTATTTTTTAGTTGAAAATGTTATCTTAATAATCATTTCTGGATTAGATTTACCAAATTTACACCACTATTATTTTTGCCCAATATCGAACTTTAATTCCTACTCCGTTTTGATACCCAGTACTCGAAATGGATTCAAAATTAGCTCTTGTTAAGCATTTTCCACAATGACTACCTTATATTTTTTGACATCATGATTCCTTTAACCACACTAAAGCAAAACTATGATAAAATAAACTTTCAAAAGGCTTGTTACCATTTTCGATTAGTTATAAACAATAATGTCTCTAGAAAATCTTGAAACACCCTATTAATTAAGCTATGAGCGCTTAGATTTAGCATCTTGCATGTGCAAGTTTTTCTTTCTGTGTAAAAGGAATTAGATGATTGCCAAATAGTCGAGAACTTATATTTACATATTGTGCTTATATGTGAAGTAAAACATCCTATTGAGTGAGAGATAAATTAGCATACTCAGAAAGAAAAGAATCAAAATAAAAACTAGAATTAAAGTGATTGGATGAATAAATAAAGCAAGAAAAGAAAGTTTAAGATATTGCATTTGACTCGGATTATCGATTGCCTATATCCAATGATGAGAGCAACTGGAACTCTTGTACACTATAAACGACTATATACATTGAAACCATGCTCAAGAAAATCCAATAAGTTTGACACTTTATGTGATATATGTATTTATTATACATGGTAATCCACTTTGTCTGACTACAATTCATCTCCAATTATTCTTTCTCACTCTGTGCTGCTTATATGAACTTTTTAAGGATTTGTATAGGCCATATATCCTCTTAAAAACCACCTCAATTAAATTCTGGCATAAATGATACTCTTGATCAAAATGGGACACTTTAAATACTTTTGGCAAGCAAATTGTATTGTGGGAAAATGAAGTAGGAGATTGATTTGTATTGACTAAAGCATTGATCTTTAGTGTTCCTTGATATGGATAAATGCAAATATATCAAGTTAAAGAGTATCATATACGGCAGAATTTAGTTGGAGTGGTTTTTAAGAGGCTATATGGGCTATACAAATCCTTAAAAAGTTCATACAAACAACATGACTTGAGTAAGAGGATAGTGATAAACTTTAGTCAGGCAATGGATTACCAAAAATATTATATGGAGAATGAATCCCGACTGCCTTACAGTTTTCTGGTAATCCACTAGTTTTCTTATTAGAGCTTCAAGTACTCTAACCTTGGTTATGGGCAAGGCTCAGAATCAAATATAGTATATGAAATCTTTCTTTTCATATACTGATCTATAGGCTAGGCTTGGAACTATCCTTAAGAAAATCCAATATGTATTAACACTTCATGATATGTATACATTATATACGTGTGCATGTATATATGCATGTTTAGAGTGTGTAATACATCATATCGTAAAACTCTTCTAGGAAAGCAGTTAAAGTTTAATTACAATTTTTTTTTTCAAAATTGGTTACTCAAAATACATTTAGTCGTCAAATAGTATATATGGTAATAAAATGAATTAATGAATTGATTTATATATATGTAATAACACATTAATTAGGGCGCTCATTAATATGGATATTGTACAATTAATAAAATTTAATATGTCATTCATGGCATGATTTAATAGGGGTCGCTGATAGAGGCTATATATATGGGTGTACAAACCCTCCAAGTTCATAGAAACAATATGAATTGAGTAAGAGAATGGAGATAAACTTTAGTCGGATGGTGGATTATCAAAAATGTTATATGGAGAATTGTGAATCCTCTTTATAGTTTTCTGGTAATTCACTGATTCGATTAAAGTATTGTATTCCAGAAATATATATCTAGAAGATCGAGTTCCACTTGAGCAGAGTTACAAGTGGATACTTGATATAGTACTGCTATGAGATTTTCGATAATTGGATTTACAGGCGATCAATGATCCGAGTCAAATATAACATGATCTACATCTTTCTTTTCCTTCATTTATTTATCTTTTAGTTCAATTTTGTGTTTCTTGAGAAATTTGTTTATATCTATCTCTCACTCCATAGGATTTTTTTTCTTAATTTGATTTTCTAAATTTGATGATTTTCTTTCACTTGAGATTGGAATCGACATCAACTTTTTGATGAAAAATATCTATGGCGCCGGATCCCTAGTCTAGCTGTTTTGTTTGGTTGCAGGAAATTCTTGATTTTTTGACATTGATTCCGATACTCTGAAGAATATGAAGACATGCTCAAAAATCTCGGATGAACCAAAGACGAGAATGACAGAACAGATGGCTAGGGCATAACTAGGGGCTGGTATAGAGATTTTTCGATTTTGTATACATGGATGATCCTTGAAGTTCTTGGTTTTCCTCCAAAGTTCTCGTATGGATGATCCTTGCATGTATATGTTAGTGTATTCAGAAGAAAAGTTATCTGTAGAATCTCCATTCATGTGGGCTTCAGCTGCATAGAAACAATATAAAGGATGCATGTAAATAATGCGAACAAAGATACGTTTTGACTTTCGTTTCTTTTCTTATTGCATTTGAAGATTAATATGTGCATATATATAAGAAAAGAGATTAAAGATATGTTGACTTATCAATACAAGGCTTTACAATGTAAATGATTTTTCACTTTTCACAGATAAACGGTGCCAACTGCAGCATGTTAATGCATGCACACTAGAAGTACTAAAACCAGACATTTATGCCATAAATAATATATAGAAGGATATATTTTGTCATATTTTTTCTTGTACAAGCTCGTATTATCATAATAATAATCGAAATGGATGAAAACGAATAAAGAAAATCTTGCTTTATGCTAATTTATTTGCTCAATCTCATTACTAATATTAATTAGCATGGATGGCCGGGTAATAAGCATTGGAGGGGTTGTTTAAATGAAATCTTAAGGGCATGCACCCATTAACAAAACTGTTTTGCAAAACACCTCTGTCCATGTTTCTCTCATTAATTAATTGCATTTAATTTGTTCCATTATACTTTATTTAAGGGAAGTTAATGTTGTGGGACGGCGCTAATTCTCAGAATTTATATATGTCTTTTCTTTTTATACTCTAATTGTTTATTTATTTAGTGTCTTCCTTATTTAATTCTACTCATTCACTCCAATATCCAATTCTTGATTTTCTAGTTAACCATCTTCCTTATTTACTTCTCCACATTAACTCCATTAATATTCAAATCTAAGTTTTATAAGAAAGAAGTTATGGATCTTAACTTTTTTATTCAAATTGCTTCCTATATTTCTAATTCACACTCACGAAACTAATGTATTCAAGTCTATCCTAATTTAATCCACACTCCAAATAATTACATAAATTAGGCCGTAGACTTGAATTTTGTATGGTGATTGTTAATGTCTTAATTTGCACAACAGACTGGAAGAGAGGAAAGAATCATTCCCGGCCCACGAGATGATTCAGGCTTCGATACGGTGTTCTTAGCGTTCATCCATAAAATACGTAATAAATATGCTAAATAAAAATAAATATAGAGAGACACAGGGAATTACGTTGTTTGGCATAATGCCTACGCCCAAGTGTTGTTTGGGGAGTGAAATACACTATAATGGGTGATTTTAGAATCTCTCATGGCTTCACATATCGCTCAATACAATGGAGAAATTTAGGGAAGATTATTTGGAGTCACTATATGTGGTGGAGTTTGACGTATGGAGCTTCTGTAGAGATATTTTGTGTAGAGAGCTTGGGTGATCTCCTCATTATATAGAGCTCTATTTCCTTTGAGTGATTTGAGCCCAACTTGCCTTATGAAGCATTTTCCTTTAAGAAATCTAGGTCTCTTTCCTTTTAGGAGTCTGAGTCAACTTGTCTTATTTCTTTTTGGGTTTGTCTCCTAACTTATTTTCGGCCTTATCTCTAGGCTAAATTATAGGTTGCTGATCTGACCCCTACAGATACTTGCGATTCTTAAAGGCGATTTGCTGGACAAGAAAGTCTTCAAAATCTTCAAATCAATAATCTGCAAAATAAATTTTAAAAATTAGTCATTGGTTTCTTATTTGGTCCCTAGTTTTCTGTTTGTTTTGTACTAAGTGTTGAGGAGCTCTGCTTGGAGAGTTAAGCGGGAGATGTACTCGACCACATTAGGTGTGAGCGTGGAGCTCGATTTTGAGTTTGTTTATTTGTGCAGATGTTTGCCATGAGAGATTGTTTATTGTCAACGAAGTGTGCATATTTCCATGATTGGTTTTTTGAGTATATTTTTGTGATTGTTTTTGCTTTTGTTGGTAGTAGTGAATTTTCTACCCACTTGGTCTAAATTGTTGTTGGTGTTTTCGTTTTGTTGTTTGTAGGTAGTAACCCACGCTTAAGTGGTCAGGAAGCCTGTTGACTCCCTGTGTCCACATTAGGCAGTTATCGAGCCCATCAACTCATTCTTGAAGGACACCCAAGCGATGCGTTTGTGGAGCTCGGTGGCTTGTTCCCGAACGTAACCTGTTGGCTGTAGTTGTGGCATGAGCATAAACACTCGGCGTTTGCTGGAGAATATGTTGTGCTTGTATTATTGTCCATGTGAGAGAGGTGGGGCTGTCTAGAGAGTTGCCCGCCTGTTAGGCGTTTGGGAGGTTCGACAGTCCTTGACCTTTCTCGCCTATTGGCTGATCACGAGAGAAGTCAGGCAGTTTGATAATTTCTCCCGCCTGTTGACCCTCGATGAGAGATGAGTGGGGTCGGGTGGTTCCTGACCTTTTCCTTTTTCGTGGGCACTGCGAGTCTTTCGACTCATCATTGGTGTTTAAAGGCAACATGGTCTCTTGACCTCCACGACCTTTTTCATGGGCCTGCGAGTCTTTTGACTCGTCATTGGTATTTAAGAATTGTGTAGTTTGTTCACCTCCGCGCCCTTTTTTATTGGAATCGCGAGTCTTTGTACTCGTCATTGGTATTTAAGGGTCGCGTGATCTGTTGATCTCTGTGCCATTTTTCCTTGGCACCACGAGTACTTGTACTAGTCATTGGTGTTTCAGGGTCGCATGTTTTGTTAACTTACGCGCCCTTTTTCTTTGTTATCGCGAGTCTTTGTACTTGTCATTGGAGTTTACGGTTTGCATGATCTGTTGACCTCTGCGCCCTTTTTCCTTAGCACCGTGAGTTTTTGTACTCTTCATTGGTGTTTGGGGATGCTCGACCGCACTGTTGTGGCGGGAGATTGAGTTTGACCGCTCTGAGAGGTTTTCACAAAAAACTAAATAGGTTAGTATAATACAAATTACAAGTTTGAGATTTGTAAACCTGAGTCATTCTGCTAGAGTGTGGTGAAGGCTAGTGACAAACTGGCGATGCCCGTGCGTAGCCATGCTTTAGCATTGATGAATGCTTAGGATGCCTGCGATACCAAGCGGTCTATTCTGATGCAAACAGATTAAGATGCCTATGCGGCGATCGGGAGGGGCTTTGCAAGCAGTGTTCTGTGTCACGCGGGCAATTTTCCACAAAATATATTTCCCAAGCATGTAGCCACTAGGATTCTCGTGGAACCTCGAGGAGTTTCGGTGGGGAAATTCTCCAAAAATAAAATTTGTTAGTGAAAATAAATTTAAAATAGCAAGTTTGAAAGAGACAAATTAGTTTTTGCTTTCAATTGTTCCTTGGTTGTTTGCAGTAACGGTCGTCCTTGTTTGCAGTAACGGCCGTCCTTGTGGTGGGACTTTAGAAAATGATTTTAGAAAATGAGACGGAATTACTGTCTCTTTTAAAACTTTTTCCCTTTCCTTCCCAGTATATAAAAGATTCTAAGTTTAAAACTAAAATCTACTCTATAAATATAAGAGAGAGTTTTGCAACGAAAATCATTAAATTAAATTAAAAGGCCTTTTACAAAAACATGACTTTCGTACATTACGTAAAAACCTGCCTAGGCTTCTGTTACACTTCCCTTGTGTCATGTTTGTCCTGACACTTCTTCCTCATTTTGTCCCTGAGGGGGGGAGGGACATACATAAAAATTAAAGCGAGTTGAATACTAAGTAAGTATTACTTCATACTACAAAACTATACTAATATAGGTTTTCATTCATGCATTCATCATTCATCTACATATTGTACATAAAACATTCATTTTATTTGAAAACATTACAAGGTGGAGTTTTTCTTAAAAAGAATTTTCATTTCTTAAAACGTTCCCACACCTTGTACATTCATTCATAAGAAAACTAAAAACCATTCATTTACTCTTTTCACTTTTCCTCTGGCCAATACACACTGTTACATCCCGTTTGTTAGGGTGACTCGGATTCAGCTCGTGGCCACAGGTGGGGAATTCCTTTCGGTCAGGGGATAGTCCTGGGTGCACTACTAGTACTACTTCTATGCCTACTTATAGCACTGGGTTAGCAGTCTTTTGCACCCGGATTCTGCCTAGTCATTTGGTATCATCATTCATTCAGTTATGGCCGTTACATCTTTTCATACATTAAAATATTAATTCCTTTCATTCTTTCCCTTTTGTCCTTTCCTTTTCATTTCATTTTATTCATCAACCAATTCATTTCATAAACATCATTTAAAAGCATAAGCATAAACATCATTAGTAAATATCATTTCATAGCATTCTTTAAACATCCTTTCATAGTATCATTTAAAATCCATTTCATAGCCTCATTTAAAACACACTTTCATAGCATCATTTAAATACACTTTCATCGCATCACTTAAACATCATTTAAAAGCATCAAGCATAAATCTCAACATCTCATTTCATGGAAAATAAAGATAATAACTACTACATATAGCATCCATTCACATGCATACAACTATTACTTTGGGTGCATAAATAGGAGTTTCCAAAGAAGGCTTTTACATACATATACATTTTAAAACTTAATACTTAGCATACTTTTATAAAACATTATTTCATTTCATTTCATAAAGCATCACAAAGATAAACATTTCGTTTTCATTTCATATCATTTAGAAAACTCTAAAAGAGTATGAATATAATACTTACCTAGACTCCATGCTATTTACATTTGATGCAGTCCATTCATGTGCATGTGAGTTGGCAACCTACATGCATACATAATCTTAATGTCATTCCCTTCCTCAAGTGCATGGGTAACTAAAGTTAGAAAATACATAAACTTTTCTTCACTAGGACTTCCTTCACTTAAACATACTCTATCATCCAAGTCCATATTCTATGCTTTCCTTTATCATGTTTCATAAATTCTCAAACCCATAGCTTGGGTCCCACTTGAGGTCACCTTTCCAAACACAGCATTCTACTCCAAGTTCTTATCCTTTAAAGTGAATCTCCATGATTTACTTTCAAATTAAGACACACTATCTGTAACGCCCCAAACCCGGGTGGCTTGGTGAATTACTACTTGTCACTCATAAACATGTCTCCCAATACATCCAAAGAAAATCTTCATAAACTTCATAAATGAAATCAATCTCAAATCTTCTCAATAATCTCATTACAAACTCCACACAATCTTAAAAGCAATAATAATAATCAAAGAGGTCCATAACCTTTCGGTAGTCATAACAAATCAACTAAATAATTCATAAATCTTACTAAACTCATAAAACCCAAAGACTTTAAGACTAAGAACACCAGAAATCCTTCTCAGCTTAAACACAAGCAGCATTCTAATCCCGGTCCTCATTTGGACTTACCATATCATCTGAAAAATATTATAATGATAAGGGGTGAGTTATCAACAACTCAGTAAGCAGAAATCATATGCTAGCGTGCAAACATGAGCATTTATAAAGTAGAGTATGCAGAATAAAGTATTTTCCAGAGTTATCATGCAGAACAGAACATATTTTCAAAATAACAGAGCGATAGTTTTAAAACAAGTAAAACCCATGGTACTTTGGCATAACATAAACTGAGTATCATCATCAGATCAAAACAGAGCATCAAACAGAGCAGAGACCATGTTTCACCCCCGTGGTAGGGTTGTACTAACCCCGGTGGCCAAACCAGGCAGAGACAGAGGTGAAATCTTTCCTTTATTCTTCTCGGAGCCCCGAGTGTGCACACAGGAAAAGACCACAAATAAACCACTTTGTTTCCAAAGTGGGTGCACTCAGAGACAGAGAAGTTGGTACCAACCCAAACAGAGCAGAGCATAACAGAGCAGAGCAGAGCAAAGCAGAGACAGAGTCAGATACGAAAACCAGTACACCATGCCAAAGGTTTTCAGATGTTATATCAAAATAATACAGAGTACCAAAACAGAATCATAACAGTTTACACACGCTGAACACAAAAGCCAGAACAAATAAATGCACAACTTTTCATATTCTCAATATCGCTCTTTTTCAGATTCCAGAAATCACATGACAGAATTTAGCTCATGTCTACACAATGCATGTCAGAATATATTTTCCTTTTTCACACAGATTTCATGAATAATGCTGATAAGAGACCGAGATTGATCTTTGTTTTCACAAGTTCCAACACAACACAAATTATGCAAGTTTTCATAAAATCAACCTCAGTCTTATTAACTTGTATAAAACCCAGCATAGGAACCCCGCTTACCTGACTCCTGCAGCGTATTATCTAAGCCTTGAAAATGATCTCTATCAATCTCGTCACCTATTCATAAAAATATCATAAACTAAATATTAAAGTCCAAAAACACCCAATTGTTCTTAAGCAATTCAAGACTCAAACTCTAGACCATAATTCAACGAGTTTTAATCAAACTTAACTAGCCAAATAACAATCCGGACAGCCCAAACTTCGATCCAAAATATTCTATACCAAACTCAGTATGTTGGCTATAAGTGGAGACTGGTTTGGAGCTGAAAAAGTGTTGTCTGAAAGTTGGCTCGACAGTTGGCTCGAGCCAACTTCGCTCGAGCCACGCTACAGACCGCTCGAGCGAGATCAAGTCAGAGAGGTTCGCTCGAGCCTCGCTCGACACCCTGCTCGAGCGGAAGCAAGTCAGAGAGCTTCGCTCGAGTGTCGCTCGACACTCTGCTCGAGCGGAAGCAAGTCAGAGAGCTTCGCTCGAGTGTCGCTCGACACTCTGCTCGAGCGAAAGCAAGTCAGAGAGCTTTGCTCGAGTGTCGCTCGACACTCTGCTCGAGCCAATTACGCAGATTTCGCCTATTTAACCAGTTTACACTACACAAAGCACTCTTCTTTCCATTCCCAAATCCAAAACAATGTAACTTAAAAAAAATCCAAACCTAGGACAACACCAACCCGAAGTACTCCCCACACATAACAATCAGAAAAACTCACAAACAGCTACTAAAACTCACGGTAAGGACCAAAACAGAAACTGCAGTAAATGAAAAGGAGTGAGAGAAACGGCTGAGAGGAAGCACTAAAAATAGAGTCTTGTTGCAGAACAACAAAAATATGGAAAGAAGAAGTTATACCTGACGATGAAATCTTGAACAAGAGGAATGCGAAGTGATGCCGTGTGTTGCAGAGGAAAAACCGAGATGCAAACAAGAATTGAGAGAAAAAATAGAGGAACCGAAACAGTGCTGCGCAGAGAAGAAACCGAACCTGAGGAAGCTTGGGCAGAGAATCGGAAATCCACAGACTAACGCAGCAACAAGAAATAAAGAGGAAACCGAAAGAAGAGAGTGAGACGTGGGAGAGAAAGAGAGAGAGAGATCTGGGCGGAGGGGGGGAACAACAGAAACCGAAAGAGAGAATGAGGGAGAAAGAAGCGGGAGGAAGAACAGAAAGGAAACAAAAACTTACCTAAACGATGCCGTCCCAGACTTCATGCGTGAAATAGCAGGTTCAACACGTGCATGGGTGCGGCTTACGTGCATGGTGCAGTTTCAACCGCCTGGTGTTACATCCTCCCTCCCTTACAAGAATTTCGTCCTCGGAATTCGCTACAAGCTATAATAATTCCCTCCGAACAAGTGCGGATACTTTACTCGCATCTCTTCCTCGAATTCCCAAGATGCTTCATTGATAGCATGATTACACCACAATACTTTAATCAAATAAATAGTTCGATTTCGCAACACTTGCTCTTTCTTGTCCAGAATCCGCAATGGTTCCTCGGTGTAGGTCATGTCCTCTTGAATCTGTAAGGGTTCATGATCTATGATGTGAGTGGGGTCATGGATATACTTCCTCAACATGGACACATGGAACACATTATGCACTCCCGAGAACGCCGGTGGTAAAGCCACCCTGTATGCCACCGGTCCGATCCGTTCAAGAATCTCAAACGGTCCAATGTATCTAGGGCTCAACTTACCTTTCTTTCCGAATCTCATAACTCCTTTCATTGGTGAAATTCTCAAGAATACCTTATCTCCCATCGCAAATTCTAACTGACGGCGGCGCTTATCTGCATAGCTCTTCTGTCGGCTTTGAGCTGCTTTCATTCTAGCCCGAATGATATCTATCTTTTCTGTGGTCTGCTGAATAATTTCTGGCCCTAGAAGTTTTCTTTCACCTACTTCATCCCAATACAAAGGAGACCTACATCTCCTGCCATACAAAACCTCATAAGGTGCCATCCCAATGCTAGCCTGGAAGCTATTGTTATATGCAAACTCAACCAATGGTAAATGTTGCATCCAAGATCCCTTGAAGTCCATCAAGCATGCCCTCAACATGTCTTCTAAAATCTGAATAGTTCTTTCTGATTGTCCATCTGTCTGAGGGTGAAAAGCAGTACTGAAACTTAACTGAGTACCCATTGCCTCTTGTAAGCTTCGCCAGAACTTAGAGGTAAAACGAGGATCTCTATCCGACACAATGGATACCGGCACTCCATGCAACCTCACTATCTCCCGTACATACAGTTCAACTAGTTTCTCTAGTTTATAAGAAACTCTAATGGGCACAAAATGGGCGGTTTTCGTTAACCGATCCACGATTACCCATATAGCATCTTGTCCGCTTACGGTCCTTGGTAGACCTGTCACGAAATCCATGGAGATATGTTCCCATTTCCACTCCGAAATCTGGAGTGGCTGTAATAATCCTGCAGGTCTTTGATGTTCCGCCTTCACTTGTTGGCAAGTCAGGCATTGTTCTACAAATTTAGCAATTTCTCTTTTCATGCCATTCCACCAAAAGGACTCTCTCAAATCCCGATACATCTTGGTACTCCCTGGGTGAACAGTGTACAAAGAACGGTGTGCCTCTTCAAGAATTACCCTTTTTAGTTCCTCATCAGCAGGTACGCATACTCTACCCCTAAACCTCAAAACTCCATCCTTGGAAACACAAAAATCAGGCTTGTCCCCGTTTCCGATCCCTTCCATTAGCTTCACCAACTTTGAGTCCACTTTCTGAGCAGCTCTGATTCTATCTATCAAAACAGGTTGAACCATTAAACTGGCCATGACAGCATTTGTATCACTAGACGAGACTTCAATACCGGCTCTTTCTAAATCCATCAACAACCTATGCTGAGTGGTAATGGCTGCAACTGTCGGTCCGATTGACTTCCTACTCAGAGCGTCGGCTACTACATTAGCTTTGCCAGGGTGATAATTAATGGTGCAATCATAATCCTTGATCAACTCAAGCCACCTCCTTTGTCTCATATTTAATTCTTTTTGGGTAAAGAAATACTTCAAACTCTTGTGATCCGTATAAATTTCGCACTTTTCCCCATACAAGTAGTGTCTCCAAAGTTTGAGTGCAAAAATAACTGCCGCGAGTTCCAGATCATGAGTGGGATAATTCTGCTCATACACTTTCAATTGGCGTGAGGCGTAAGCTATAACCTTCCCATGTTGCATCAGTACACACCCCAAACTAAGCCTAGAAGCATCGCTATAAACAACAAATCCGCCTCTAGCTGTGGGAACTGATAACACCGGAGTGGTCACTAATCTTTGTTTCAACTCTTGGAAACTTTCTTCACACTTTGCTGTCCATTCAAACTTATTATTTTTCCTGGTGAGTGCAGTGAGAGGAACTGCTATCTTCGAAAACCCATCAATGAAACGACGGTAATACCCCGCCAATCCCAAGAAGCTTCTAACCTCATGAACGTTCCTCGGTGCCGACCAATTAACCACTGCTTCCACTTTCCCTGGGTCTACTGAAATTCCGTCCTTCGACACTACATGTCCCAAAAACGTGATTGAATCAAGCCAAAATTCACACTTCTTCAACTTAGCAAACAGCTGCTTGTCTCTAAGTGTCCCAAGTACCAACTTCAAATGTTCTTCATGCTCGGCCTCGCTTTTGGAGTATATCAGTATATCATCAATAAAGACAACCACAAACTTATCCAAAAACTCATGAAACACCCTGTTCATCAAGTCCATGAATACAGCTGGGGCGTTTGTCAGGCCAAAAGGCATGACCAAAAACTCGTAATGGCCATAACGGGTCCTAAACGCCGTCTTAGCCACGTCTTCAGCTCTGATCTTCAACTGGTGGTAACCCGATCGAAGATCAATCTTCGAAAATACTTGAGCACCCTGGAGCTGATCAAACAAATCTTCTATACGGGGTAGCGGGTACTTATTCTTTATGGTCACCCGATTAAGTTCCCTATAATCGATACACATTCTCATCGATCCATCCTTCTTCTTCACAAAAAGAACTGGAGCTCCCCAAGGTGAAACACTGGGCCTGATGAAACCCTTGTCTAACAATTCTTGCAACTGCTCTTTGAGTTCCGCTAATTCCGACGGCGCCATGCGATAAGGTGCTTTTGAAAGGGGTGACGTGCCTGGAATTAACTCAATAGCAAACTCTACCTCCCGCTCGGGTGGAAGTCCCGATAAATCTTCGGGGAAAACCTCTGGATATTCTCTCACAACAGGTATCTGTTCCAACATCACTTCCCCCTTTGGTGCTTCTACCACACAGGCCAGGAATCCCTGACAACCATCACGCAACAGTTTTCCAACCTGAATGGCAGAAATGATGGGTGGAGTCAACCTCACTTTTGACCCTATGAACCGAAATTCATTTTCATTGGGGGGTCTAAAAACCACTTCCTTTTTAGCACAATCAATACTGGCGTGATAGGAAGCCAGCCAATCCATACCCAAAATAACATCAAACCCTACCATGTGGAAGACTATTAAATCTGCTGGCATCAATCTTCCCTCTATAGAAAGAGGGCACCCAGGTAGAATCTCACTACAAACTACAGAATTTCCTGTTGGGGTCGCAACCACTAACTTGTTCCTCAACCTTTCAGTATCTAACGTGCAGAATCTAGAGTACGTCGTGGAAACAAAAGAATGTGTCGCTCCCGAGTCAAATAACACAAAAGCATTATTAGAAAACAAGGAAAGAGTACCTGTGATTACATTCGAACTCATCCATGAACCAAGAATATCCAAAATCTTAACCAGAACCAACCAAAGAAAAGAAAACAATAGAAAATATAAATCCTTAAAGTAAAACAAAAGAGTCATACCAGTGATCACGTCATTCCTGCCCTCAACCTCTCCAGGTGTTAATGCAAAGACTCGAGCAGGCGCAGTAGAACGTTGATTGCTGCCCCGAGTTGATACTTCATTCCTCGGAGGTGGTGGTATGAACCTCTGGTTGCTACTATTTTGCGTTGGGCAGTCTCTGATGTAGTGTCCTGATTTGCCACAACGGAAACATAATCCCGCCCCTTTCCTGCACTCTCCGGAGTGCACTTGATTGCATGTCCTACACCGGTAGGGCTGTTGATTACTCTGAACAGGCCTTTTTCCCGAACTACCACCTTCACTCCTCCTCTTCCACGGTCCTTGGTCCTTGCCAGAATGGTACTCGGTGGGAATAGTCCTTTTCCTCTGTTCGTGCAACGCAGCACTCCTTTGAAGAGTTCTTTCAAAAACTGTTGCTTTGTTCACCAATTCGGAGAAGTTCCGAATCTGGAAACCCACTACGCGCTCGTACAGTTTCTCATTCAGTCCTTGCTCGAATTTGCGTGCCTTCTTTTCCTCATCCGGAATCAAATAAATAGCAAAGCGGGATAACTCAGTAAATCTGGCAGCATACTGATGAACCGTCATGGTTCCCTGAACCAGGGTGGCAAATTCCATAGCCTTATCCTCACGGAATGAGCTAGGGAAAAAGCGCTCAAGAAAAATCTGCTTGAAGTGCAGCCAACTGATTATCTCTGTCCCCTCTGCTTCCCTAATAGATCTTTCAGAGATCCACCACCTCTTTGCTTCCCCAGTAAGCTTAAATGTGGCGAACGCCACTTTTTGTTCCTCAGTACAGGTTAGGACTCGAAAAATCTCCTCAATGTCCTGTATCCAATCCTCTGCCAAAGTTGGATCGCCTCTCCCATCAAACAAAGGAGGGTGCATTCGATTGAATTGTTCGACAGTACAACCCCCTTCATTGAAGTTACGCTGGCGACCCGCAGGATTCTGCACAAGGTCATCAATTAATTGATGTGCAGCCGCTCGCAGTACCTCGGAAGCGCTCGGGTTTGCTTCCCTTTCATTCTCATTCGCATTCAGATCCGACATGCTTCGTTCTCTACGACGAGGTGGCATCCTGACAATATAACTAGAATTTTAAATAATCGCTTCGAAAATAAAGTTTAAAAGAACATAGATTATTAGTGGTATTTGTAAAAACAAAGCGTATGTATATTAGAATTCAATATATAAGAATATCTATAACAGAGACGAAAAAGGAACACTCAATGATAGTAATAGTCAATCTCCCCAAAATTTAACATCTTGCTCCCTCTGAGAATTTAAGAAGGCTCCGTTACTAGGCTAAACCTTAATCAACATGTATTTAGTTCATAGACCTGTGATATACCACACTCCATAGCTATTCCTAAAGCCAACGAATTCTAAGACTTCCCTGTTCAACAATATTCAATCCTATGAACCCACAGAAATCTAAACCTCCAAGGTTTATAGTATGCAGAATTCAAACCTGTCTCTGATACCAAATGTAACGCCCCAAACCCGGGTGGCTTGGTGAATTACTACTTGTCACTCATAAACATGTCTCCCAATACATCCAAAGAAAATCTTCATAAACTTCATAAATGAAATCAATCTCAAATCTTCTCAATAATCTCATTACAAACTCCACACAATCTTAAAAGCAATAATAATAATCAAAGAGGTCCATAACCTTTCGGTAGTCATAACAAATCAACTAAATAATTCATAAATCTTACTAAACTCATAAAACCCAAAGACTTTAAGACTAAGAACACCAGAAATCCTTCTCAGCTTAAATACAAGCAGCATTCTAATCCCGGTCCTCATTTGGACTTACCACATCATCTGAAAAATATTATAATGATAGGGGGTGAGTTATCAACAACTCAGTAAGCAGAAATCATATGCTAGCGTGCAAACATGAGCATTTATAAAGTAGAGTATGCAGAATAAAGTATTTTCCAGAGTTATCATGCAGAACAGAACATATTTTCAAAATAACAGAGCGATGGTTTTAAAACAAGTAAAACCCATGGTACTTTGGCATAACATAAACTGAGTATCATCATCAGATCAAAACAGAGCATCAAACAGAGCAGAGACCATGTTTCACCCCCGTGGTAGGGTTGTGCTAACCCCGGTGGCCAAACCAGGCAGAGACAGAGGTGAAATCTTTCCTTTATTCTTCTCGGAGCCCCGAGTGTGCACACAGGAAAAGACCACAAATAAACCACTTTGTTTCCAAAGTGGGTGCACTCAGAGACAGAGAAGTTGGTACCAACCCAAACAGAGCAGAGCATAACAGAGCAGAGCAGAGCAAAGCAGAGACAGAGTCAGATACGAAAACCAGTACACCATGCCAAAGGTTTTCAGATGTTATATCAAAATAATACAGAGTACCAAAACAGAATCAGAACAGTTTACACACGCTGAACACAAAAGCCAGAACAAATAAATGCACAACTTTTCATATTCTCAATATCGCTCTTTTTCAGATTCCAGAAATCACATGACAGAATTTAGCTCATGTCTACACAATGCATGTCAGAATATATTTTCCTTTTTCACACAGATTTCATGAATAATGCTGATAAGAGACCGAGATTGATCTTTGTTTTCACAAGTTCCAACACAACACAAATTATGCAAGTTTTCATAAAATCAACCTCAGTCTTATTAACTTGTATAAAACCCAGCATAGGAACCCCGCTTACCTGACTCCTGCAGCGTATTATCTAAGCCTTGAAAATGATCTCTATCAATCTCGTCACCTATTCATAAAAATATCATAAACTAAATATTAAAGTCCAAAAACACCCAATTGTTCTTAAGCAATTCAAGACTCAAACTCTAGACCATAATTCAACGAGTTTTAATCAAACTTAACTAGCCAAATAACAATCCGGACAGCCCAAACTTCGATCCAAAATATTCTATACCAAACTCAGTATGTTGGCTATAAGTGGAGACTGGTTTGGAGCTGAAAAAGTGTTGTCTGAAAGTTGGCTCGACAGTTGGCTCGAGCCAACTTCGCTCGAGCCACGCTACAGACCGCTCGAGCGAGATCAAGTCAGAGAGGTTCGCTCGAGCCTCGCTCGACACCCTGCTCGAGCGGAAGCAAGTCAGAGAGCTTCGCTCGAGTGTCGCTCGACACTCTGCTCGAGCGGAAGCAAGTCAGAGAGCTTCGCTCGAGTGTCGCTCGACACTCTGCTCGAGCGAAAGCAAGTCAGAGAGCTTTGCTCGAGTGTCGCTCGACACTCTGCTCGAGCCAATTACGCAGATTTCGCCTATTTAACCAGTTTACACTACACAAAGCACTCTTCTTTCCATTCCCAAATCCAAAACAATGTAACTTAAAAAAAATCCAAACCTAGGACAACACCAACCCGAAGTACTCCCCACACATAACAATCAGAAAAACTCACAAACAGCTACTAAAACTCACGGTAAGGACCAAAACAGAAACTGCAGTAAATGAAAAGGAGTGAGAGAAACGGCTGAGAGGAAGCACTAAAAATAGAGTCTTGTTGCAGAACAACAAAAATATGGAAAGAAGAAGTTATACCTGACGATGAAATCTTGAACAAGAGGAATGCGAAGTGATGCCGTGTGTTGCAGAGGAAAAACCGAGATGCAAACAAGACTTGAGAGAAAAAATAGAGGAACCGAAACAGTGCTGCGCAGAGAAGAAACCGAACCTGAGGAAGCTTGGGCAGAGAATCGGAAATCCACAGACTAACGCAGCAACAAGAAATAAAGAGGAAACCGAAAGAAGAGAGTGAGACGTGGGAGAGAAAGAGAGAGAGAGATCTGGGCGGAGGGGGGGGAACAACAGAAACCGAAAGAGAGAATGAGGGAGAAAGAAGCGGGAGGAAGAACAGAAAGGAAACAAAAACTTACCTAAACGACGCCGTCCCAGACTTCATGCGTGAAATAGCAGGTTCAACACGTGCATGGGTGCGGCTTACGTGCATGGTGCAGTTTCAACCGCCTGGTGTTACACTATCACCTTTATCGCACTCTTCCTACCAAACCATCACTTCTGATGCATAACTCGAACCAACCAAGTTATACAACCTAATCCTAGTCAAGATATCACCGATAGACCAACCAAGATATCACGATATTATTGTAGCAAAGCCACGGGGAGAGAAGTGGATCAGTTGAATTCGAGGGTTCGGGAATGGAGCTATTGACGAAACCGAGTTTGTTTTTCGCCGATAGAGCAATGACCATGGAACGGCACCAAGTATGGTAGTTGTCACCGATGGGTGGCTGATTAACAAGAAGAATATATACCAAGACTATCAGTACTAGGATGAGGACTATCAGTACTAGGATGGAGGAAAAAGGGACTCGTAGAATCCTCAGAGACCAATTTGTGACTTGGCGCCATAAGAAAAATTCTGATACCATGTGATGATGAAACCCTAGAGGGAGAGGAAAGGTTGAAGCCCTAGCAGAAGAAGAGTCTGGAAGGTCTGAAGGGAAAAATCCCGAAATATACAATTTTCACTTAGTCAATAATAGTCAGCTCAGTACAAGTAAAATGGAAAAGTAAAGTATTTATACTATGTACAAATAAACACTAGTTTACATGACACCTGTATTAAGATATAAAATCTATATATATGATAGATTGTATCTACAATGATTCCTCTAAGTTTATCCTGGAAGTTCTTGGTTTTCCTCCAAAGTTCTCGTATGGACGATCCTTGCATGTACATAATCATATGGTATATTGTTGGTATTTTTTAATAGATTTAGCATGCTACAAGAAAAATGGGCTTTTGTGACCATTTAATTGTGGCGAAAAGACTATTTGTGACCAAAACAAACTCCTTTTAGCTGTAAATAATCATTTCGCTGGAATTAACTGGCCACAAATAAGCAGTTTTCTTGTAGTAGCAATCTGTCTATTTCTTAGCATGACCGTTGCTTTCCTTCTGTTTTTTTTAGGTCGTTTTAAAATGGCAGCATTCAAGTGCCAAAGTACGATTATATATATCTTCAAGATTGTTTTTAACGGGTATGAAAAAAAAAATGGTAGCCGTTTGTTTCTTTGGGAAAAACATGGGCATTGAAGGATAGTTAAAGTTGGCTGCTTTAATTATTTTTATTTTTTTTTCCGTTGACGTTCAGGGTCCCATTTTGTCCAATATTTATATTTGTTTATTCTTTGTGCACGAGATAGAAAAACTTTAGAGAAAGGGAGACAAAAAAAACTAACTAGTTATAGCATATATTCTTGAGAGTTTTCCCCAACAGAGAAAAAAAAAGGTTTTTTTTTGTGGAGTTTTGGACTCAACAATTTGTGCAGAGTTGGTTCGAACTATATGACGATCAGTTAGGCTGTTGTACTCTGAAGGAGTCAAGTCAAGAGGAGTTCTGTTGCACCGGTTAAATTGAAACTTTGTATACTGTAGAGGGCTTGAATCTCCTTAAAGAATGAGATTTTCGTGCCTCAATCCAAACAGATTTCGCTTGAATATTAATTTCGTTATAATTTTTATTATATTATTGTGTACTTCACTAACATATATATATATAAATATATATGTTATTTTATTAAGAAGAAAACTTTTCTTTTGTAAGACCTCGCTAATCTTTAGAATCTCCATTCATGTGAGCTTCAGCTACATAGAAACAATATAAAGGATGTATGTAAAATAAGCCGAACAAAAGATGCTGAAGATCACCAAAGTTGGAAATAGTCCAGAAGATTAATATGTGCATATTGGTTAAAGATACGTTTTGGCTCTCGTTTCTTTTCTTAAGGCCTGATTTGTTTTCAGAAAACATCTCATCTCATCTCATCTAATTATTACAACTTTTCTAAATTTCAATACAAAATAAAATAAAAAATTCAACTTTTTCAAATCTCAAAACAAAAATTATATTAAAAAATATATTCTAACAATAATTTATTCAACTTTTTAACTTTAATCTCAACTCATCTCATCTGCGAAAATAAACAAGCCTAATATATTTGAATAGACTTGGCTTACTGTAAGAAATCCGAGTCCCACCGTTGAACAAAGGAAAGAATTTGAAAACAATGGCGTAGTACGACATAAGTTTTAAAAATGGCTGCCAACGGCCTGTGGCCTAGGAAGACATTCACAAGAAGAAATCCCATAAAGATAGCCAATGGTAAGAAATCGTCAACTACTGGTGACATCGATCTTAAACGATGTAGCAAATTGAAACTCAAAAACGATATCGTGTTGATGCAATTTTGTATTTTTCTGCATTGTTGTATTGGTTATGACGGGAAATTTGTCAGACCTCTTATCCCCTCCTTTTGTATTTCTCCTTATAGTTTTAATCAAACATTTGGTGAAAAAAACACGCATTTCAACTAGGCTGTTGGTTAAGCCCTGTTTATGTTCGGATGAGGCTTTGGCCATCATGATCATATATATGCATATACTCTGTTTAGACTTTGGGGTTATGAATTGCTTAAGCTTTTATTCGCTCTATGGGATGGTTTGGACAAGATTTAAAATACCTTTGAATATCTATAACTAGTAGTAAAATAATTTGTTAATAATAGTAAAATGATTTGAATTTAGATGTTTTATTGAATTTTAGAAAATGAAAGAGAAAAAGTTGAATAAAAATATTATACAGTTAAAAAATTGTTTAAATATAATTTTTGTTTTAAAATTTGAAAATATTGTATTTTTTTTTAAGAATTTTGGAAAGTTCTAATGATTAGACAATAATTAGATGAAAAAGTTGAAGATTTGAAATTGAAAAGTGTTTTGTATATAAATTATTTTTGGAAAGAAAATATCTAAAAATACCATAGAACACTTGAAAAGACCTTGTTAGTTGTTACCCAAACAAGACCTAAGACCCAAATGCATGCATTTCTACCTACTATACATTTGAACCTTTTGATTCTTCATAGCATTGTTTGTCTTGGTTAAACCATCTACAACTTATAAAACTCAATTTTCTTTTTCTCTACATATAACTTAATTACTCTAAATCCGTCCATATCATTAGACTACGTGCATGTTTGGTTTTTTTTTTTTTTTTTTTTTAAAAAAAATTTAATTAAAATGTTTTTAAATATCAATCCAAACATTTTTACCTTTTAAAAATTATTTCTTCAAATCATTTTCCTCGATTTTCATGAAAAAGATCCAAAAAAAAAATTAATAGTTTTCACAAAAACCTAAAACATAATTTTATTGAAAATTTATTCAAACAAATTTTCAAATCTAATTCATGCTTATTTTCACAAACTCGGCTAGCTACAAATTAATATATGATCTTTATTTTTTTTTATTCAAATAGCTTCTTATATTTCTAATCCACATGACTCATGCACGAAACTAATGTATTCAAATAATTGCATAAATTAGGGAGACTTGAATTTTGTAGAGGGTGATTGTACTACTGTTAAAATAATGAATAATCTTCTACTTAATACCATTTCTTTAGTCTGCCTATTCAGTATTTTTCCAGCTCAGTCCAATTTCTATTAAATGCATTCAATTTGTTTAATTACCCTTAATTCATGGTACAGTACTTAATGTTGTGAGATATTAGTTGTCAACATTTATATCTCCTTTTCCCTTATTTGTTTATTTATTTATTGTCTTCTTCGTTTAATTCTCCACCATTAACTTCGATATTTCAGTTAAGTTTTTTTTTTAATTTTTTATTGTAATTAATATATGATATATAATATATAGAGAGTGGTTGACACAATTATATATATTAAATGCTCATGTGGAGCATACATTGCCTTAAAGTCTTCTATATATTATATATGTTAATTTATAGCTTAATTATTTATTATTGAAACAAACTCAGACTTGTTCATGAGTTAATGACCACATTTATTATTAAAGTGAACTCAACAACTATTACTATCCACGTTTTAAGCTTTATTAATTTCCCCCCTCTTGAAACTCAACTATAAATAGCGTCGTTTCTTATCAACCCTAACACATATTGCACTATCCCGGCCCACCTCTATATATCTCTCTCATTATTTCGATTGTCAAATCTCTTGATCTCTCTCTCAAATTCTGTAACAATCATTGTGAAACTAGATTGGGGATCTTCAAAATCTCACGGGTGTCCGCTCTCATCGATGTCATTCATATGACTATTGCATTATCTTACCCGCACACCTTTGTCTTCATCGTTACGCTTTGTTTGGATCCATACTATGCTCAAGGTATCTGATCCTCTACTTATCTTGATAGAAATAACATTTGATTATATTAATTATGAGTTTTGTTTTGTATTTATTCATTTTTTTTTTAATGTTTTGCCAGTGAAGAAATATATCTTATAGGGTCTGAGATTGATGAAGCTTACTCGGAGAACAAAAAAACAAATTTCTCATAATAAAATACGAGGCTAAATAGATTGGATGAATAAATAAAGAAGGAAAAGAAAGATTTTAGATACTCTATTTGACTCGGATCCTTGCCTATATCCAATGTCATTGTAATTGAAATTGATCTTATAAGAATATATATTGTCTATAGGCTTGAAACTATGCTTAAAAATCCAATATGTGTAACGTTGTATGGGTATAATACACACACACACATACACACACACACACATTAACCAACACGTTAATTATTAGGATTCATTAATCAATATTATACATTAATTAAAAAATTTGAAGATTTAATTTTTCACATAATTTAATAGGGGTCCTTGATAGAGGATATATATATATATATATATATATATATATATATATATATATATATACACACACACACACACACACAAACTCTCAAAGGTCATACAAACAACATGAATTAAGAGAATGGAGATAAACTTTAGTCGGACAATATTGGATTATCAAAAATGTTATATGGAGAACAGATTCTCTTTATAGTTTTTGGTAATATTCCACTTATTCGATTAAAGTGATGTAATCCACTAATATATATATATATATAAATATATGTATATATAGTGGCAAATAGATTGGTTTTTCTCTTTATCAAGTAGAGTTCTAGGTCGATAGATGATATAGTGTTATGAGAGTTTTCAACAACTCATATAATCGGATATATAGGCGATCAATGATCCGAGTCAAATTTAACAACTAATTCTTAATTTTCCTTCATTTATTTATCTTTTACTTCGATCTTGTGTTTCTGGAAAATTTTGTTTACTTTTGTGGGTAAGCTCCAGCTATCTCACACTCCATAGGGTTTTTTTTCTTCACCTGCACAACACTTGAATGGAGTCTTTAACTATATATCTAGCGGGCCAATTGATTTTTTTATAGTAAATTTTATGATTTTCTTTCACTTGTGGTTAGAATATTTGATATCAACTTTTTCATGCATGAAACTCCAATGCGAGAAATTCCAATGTTGCGAGATAGTATGGCATGATGTGAAGGATATTCCAAAGCACTGGGCTTGTTGTGGCACAGAGACGAGGGGATTTTGCAGGAAGTTATTCATTTTCTGATATTGATTCTGATACTCTCTCAAGAAACACGTAGACATGCTCGAAAACTTTGAATGAACCAAGGCAGACGGCCAAGACAGAAGGGGTTAGAATAGAGATTCTGGGATGAGTCCACAGGCAGACATTCTCGTCTGAATGATCCCTACGTAGGGCTTTGGCTTAATAGATGCAATCATGTATAAGGCGTATGCAAAATAGAATTTCTTATAAACAAAAGATGCTGAAGATCATGACTAAAGTCCGATGTAGTCCGGAAGATTGCTATGTGTAAAGTGGTCGTTAAAGATACATTTGACTTCCTTTGAAGTCTGTTTTCTTTTTTTTCCTTCTCTTTTCCTATTTTATTTGAAGAGGCTTGGCTGCTATGAGAAATCCGAGTCCCTCCTATATATAGAAAAGAGATCTCAAGGAAGAATTTCTTGAGTTTTACATTAATATAACAAAAGAGATTAAAGATATGGTGATTTATCATTACAAGCCTTTACAATGTAAATGATTTTTTATTTTTCAAATAGAGTATATATATCAGATCATATAACCATTCTACAATTTGCAAAGTTTTTCCTAAAAAGGGACATTCATGGCATAAATAGTACTATTTAGAAGGATTTTTTTTGTCATAATTGTTCTTGTAAAAGCTCAATATAATTATAATAGCAAGTGAAATTAATGCATGAAAACGAAAAATAGAAAATTTTCCTTATGCAATATCTCATGATAAGTAATTAATAAGCATTTATGGGGTAATAAGCATTAAGGAGGGTTTAAATGAAACCTAAAGGGCACCCATTAACAAAAACGTTTTGTCAAAACACCTATGTACATGTTTCTCCATCTTTTTGTCATTAATTACATATGCTTTATTTAAGGGAAGTTAATGTCGTGGGACATTAATTCTCAGAATTAATTTCTGTCTTTATCTACTCTAATTGTTTACTGTCTTCCTTATTTAATTCTCCTCATTAAGTCAATTATCCAACACATCAAATTTTCCTTATTTACTTCAACACATTAACTCCAATATTGAAATCTAAGTTCTATAACAACAAAGTTATGGATGTAAGTCCCTATCAAAAAAAGAAAAAAAGAAAAAGGAATCTATTTTGTGAAATTTCCTCCAAAAGAATAATGAGTTCTTCCAAAATTAAATCATTGGGTTAGGGCATCCAGAAATTCTAGTTTCTTAAGTAATTCCGGATGGGATCTATGGGGACTACACTGAACTGAGGGAAGGAATCCCCTCACATGGGCACAATGTTGACGACAAAGAGGTAGCTAGGCAAGCAACGTGTGGCCAAGGTGAAGGTACAGTGAGCAACACATTGTAGAGAGGTTGGCAGATGCAACACAAAATAAGGTGATGAAGGAAGGTTCACCTAATATCAGGCGAGCGAAGAATGTGCAGACTGTATGAACGAGGTGCAATGGGCAAGGACAAACTTGATGTAGAGTTGGGAGTACTTCGAGATAACACAGAGGGGCTCAAGAGTAGTTGGTGTCATACCCAATGCCCATGCTCTACAGACGGCAGAGTAGGAAAGAAAAGAATTTGAAAACAATGGACATAAGTTTTAAAAATTGCTAACTGCAAGTTGGCTAAACAAGGGAATAATTAACAAGATCGAGAGAGAGCTCAAATTCTAAGAAGAATTTCACGAATTTCACAATATATATAAGAAAATAGATTAAAGATATGTTGACTTATCAATACTAGCTAGCCTTTACAATGTAATTGATTTTTTACTTTTCACAGATAAAAAAGGTGGGTAAACGGTGCCAACTGCATGTTCATGCACTCTAGATGTACAAAACTCAGACATTTATGCCATAAATAATTAATATATAGAAGGATATATATTTTTTGTCATATAAATTTTTCTTGTACAAGCTCCATATTATCCTAATAATATTAATCGAAATCGATGAAAACGAATAAAGAAATTTGTCTTGCTTTGTTTGCTCAATCTCATTAATTACTAATAATTAGGATGGATGGGGGTAATAAGCATTAACAAAACTGTTTTGTAAAACACCTCTCTGTCCATGTTTCTCCCATTAATTGCATTTAATTTGTTCCATTATTATGCTTTATTTAAGGATTGTTAATTTATTTAGTGTCTTCCTTATTTAATTCTCCTCATTCACTCAAATATCCAATTCTTGATTTTCTAATTAACAATCTTCCTTATTTACTTCTCCACATTAACTCCATTAATATTCAAATCTTACTTTAATTTATAAGAAAAAGATTATGGATCTTAATTAATTAACTTTTTTATTCAAGTAACTTCTTATAATATATATATTTCTAATCCACACTCACGAAACTAATGTATTCAATTAAACCTGTCCTAATTTAATCCACACGACTCCAAATAATTACATAAATTAGGGAGACAGCTTGAATTTAATTTGTATGGTGATTGAAGTACTCTTAAAATAAAGAATAATCTTCTCCTTAATACCATATTTTTGTCTCCTTTTCCCTATTTGTTTATTTATTTATTGTCTTCTTCGTTTAATTATCCACCATTAATTTCGATATTTAATTTTAATCTTTCTTAGTTGAGATTTTGTTTTTAATCGAATTATATGATAATATACATATCTAGAGTGATAAACACAATATTAATTAAATGCTCATGCATGTGAGACTTACATTGCCTTAAAATGATCTTATATATACGAGTAAGTTACATATTATGTTTATGGCTCATTTATTATTCGAACAAACTTAAACTTATTCATGACTTGATGACCACATTTATTATTAGAGTAAACTCAATAACTATTGCCATCCACATTTTAAGCTTTATTTCCCCGAGAAAAGATACTTACAATTGTGAATTGTGTAACCGCCGCGTAATCACTTTGAAAAAAATGAATAAAACATGGGACCCACATGAAAAAAATTAATTTTTTAATAGTGGACCCCACTCTTTTTCAAAGCGATTACGCGGCGGTTACGCACTTCACGGTTGTATGTAGAATTACTCTTATTTCCCCTGCCCCTTTTAAGATTCAACTATAAATAGCGTCGTTTCTTATAAACCCTAACACATATTGCACTATCCCGGCCTCTATATCTCATTTCTAATTGTCGATTATCAGATCTCTACCTCTCTCCCTCTCTCTCTCTCAAATTCTATGAAAGTGAACATCACCTAAGCCTGATGCAAATATACCAAAAAATAAGATATCTATGGTCGATTCTATGAAGAGTAGATTCGCCCTAAAAATCATTGTGAAACTAGAGTGGGGATCTCCAAAATTGCACCGGTGTTGGCTCTCATCAATGTCATTCATTTGACGACTGCATTATCTTGCCCGCACTCCTTTGTCCTTTTCATCGTTACGCTTTGTTTGGATCCAAACTATGCTCAAGGTATCTGATCTTCCATTTAGTCTCGACACAAATTGCATTTGATTATATTAATCAGGAGTTTTGTTTTGTATTTATTCATTTCCTTTTTTTATTGAAATTTTTTATTTGAGTTAAATGACTTATGGATTGCATTTACCAAATCATGTGTACCCTTTGGTTTTTTTTTTTTTTTTTTTGACAAATTTCAATTTCTAAGTCTAACTCCACTTCAACATGACCAAGTGTATAGAACCAAGCCAAAGTTGGCTCGGACTCAGAGTTATAGTCGGAGACAAATCTAGCAGTACCAAATTTTGGATGTGACCAAATAGTTAAAAACATTATTTAAATGTTTTGCCGGTGAAGAAATACATCGGCCTATAGGGTTTGAGATTGATGAAGCTTACTCGGAGAACCAAAAAACAAATTTCTCATAATAAAACGCAAGGCTAAATAGATTGGATGAATAAATAAATTAAGGAGGAAATGAAAGATTTTAGATACTCTATTTGACTCGGATCCTTGCCTATATCCAATGTTATTGTAAATGCAACTCTTATAAGAATATATATACTCTATAGGCTCGAAACTAAGCTTAAAAAATCCAATACGTATAACGCGTTATGGGTATAATATATATGTATATATATACATTTAATAACACATTAATTAGCTAGGATTCATTAATATGGATATTATACAATTAATACAATTTAAAATATCATTTATGACATGATAATTTAACATGAGGGGTCCTTGATAGAGGCTATATATATATTATATGGTACACAAACTCTCAAAGGTCATACAAACAACATGAATTAAGAGAATTGAGATAAACTTTAGTCGAACAATGGATTATCAAAAATGTTATATGGAGAATGGATTCTCTTTATAGTTTTCTGGTAATCCATTAATGATTCGATTAAAGTGATGTATTCCATAAATATATATCTATATAGAGTAGCAAATAGATTGGTTTTTCTCTTTATGATCAATTAGAGTTCCATGTCGATAGATGATATAGCGTTATGAGAGTTTTAACAACTCTTATAATTGGATTTATAGGCGATCTATGATCCGAGTCAAATTTAACAACTAAATGTCTAAATCTTTCTTTTCCTTCATTTATTTATCTTTTACTTCGATCTTGTGTTTCTTGAAAAATTTGTTTAATTTGTGGGTAAGCTCCAGCTATCTCACACTCCATAGGGTTTTTCTTCTTCACTTGCACAGCACTTGAATGGAGTCTTTAACTATATATCTAGCGGCCTGATTGATTTTTTGATAGTAAATCTTATGATTTTCTTTCACTTTTGACTAGAATTGATATCAACTTTTTTATGCATATATATTATCTGTGACGGTGCTCATGCCCTTTTGTTTGGTTGCGTGAAACTCCAATATTGTGAGATGGTATGGGATGATGTGAAGCATATTCCAAAGTACTACTGGGCTTGTTGTGGCTCAGAGACGAGGGATTTTGCAGGAAGTTCTTGATTTTTTGACATTGATTCCGATACTCTCTCAAGAAACACGCTGACATGCATGCTCGAAGACTTTGAATGAACGAAAGGCGAGAATAGCAGTACAGACAACCAAGGCAAAAGGGGTTGGAATAGAGATTTTGGGATGATCCCTACTGGCCTAAACATAATCATATGGTATATGGTACTCATGTATTCAAAATAAAATTTTCATTTCTGTAGGACTTCGATAATTTTTAGAATCACCATGCATATTTATGGGCTTCGGCTGCATTGATTCAATTTATAAGGCGTATATATGTAAAATAGAATTTCTTATAAACATATGCAAAAACAAAAGATACGTACGTTTGAAATTCTTTGAAGTCGGTTTTTTTTTTCTGCTACGCTTTTCCTATTTTATCTGAAGAGGCTAATTGGCTGCTGTAAGAAATCCGAGTCCCAGTACCTATAGAGAACAAGGAAAAAAATTTGAAAAAAAAAAGGACAAAGTTTTGAACATGGCTGACTGCAGGTTGGCTAAACAATAGACTAACAAAAGAGAGCTCAAGAAAGAATAACCAGCCATCGGACAAGAGGGTTGTATATGCTGGACTGGGCCGGTTTGGCTAACATTCGTTTGTCTTGAAATTTTTTGGTCTTGGCTCTTAGGCTTGTCTTGTTCTTTTAATGGATGGGGTTTTTGTGCTTGGTTGGTTTGTATTTTGGTGGTCTTTTTTTTTTTTGTACACCCCAGATGCTTGGCATGTAAATCGTGGTTTTCCTCCGCCACAAGTGAGGATTATTAATATACTTGGTACGGGGCCACTCCTTAGAGCTTCCGGCTCTTAAATTTACAAAAGAAAAAAAACCCAGCCATTGGACAAACAAAATAGATCTCAAGGAAGAATTTCTTGAATTTTACAATATAACAAAAGAGATCATGGATATGGTGATTTATCATTACAAGCCTATACAATGTAAATGATTTTTTATTTTCAAATCTAGTATATAGAGATCATACCTAAAAGAGATGACTTTTTCGATAAGCTACAGGAGCCTCAATATTTTTTAAGATTGATCTTAGGTCTAGGTATCACTAGTTGAAGACTAGAGAGAGTGACATGTCAAAGACTGCCTTTAGGACAAGGAATGGACACTTCGAATGCACGGTATATATGAACCAGAAGAGTTTGAAACATCTAATATTAATATGAGACAAATGTGATGGCTAGTGACCATAAGCGACTATCATTGTGAGATCAAGTACCATCTGGGGAAAGTTAATTTGGTCGCCAATGCCTTAAGTTGAAAGTCTCGGGTGGAGGAAGCAGGTGGGTCTTCGGATGTGGACTCTCTCCTCAATGGAATGAGTAGGTTACTGGTAGAAAGCTCACAACAAGGAGAAGTCCTCAACTCTATGCAGGAGATAAAGGCAACAGACTATGAAAAATTAAAGAAACAACATAGATAAGACCCAAAGTTATTGGCAAGTATGCAACTTTACTATATAAGGGTCAAAGGGTGATCCCTACAAACTCAAAAAGGATACTCGTTGAAACTAATTCATCTTTGTATTAGGATTTGAAAAGACTTTCTGGTGGGAATGAATAAAGTGGGACATCATCCACTTCATTGAAAGATGCTCCACGTGCAGGCAGGTAAAAGTTGACCACCAAAGACCCACTGGAAGGTTACAATCCTTACTTATTCCAAAATGGAAATGGGATGCCATAGCCATGGACTTTATAATCGAGTTACCAAGGACCCCAGCAGAAAGAACGCAATGTGGGTGATAGTAGACCAATGAACTCGATTATATGTTAAGAAAATAGTCAGACTACACGGCATTCCTAGGACCAAAGTATCGGAATGGGATCCAAGGTATGCTCCCCATTTTTGGAAAATTCTACAAGCAGTAATGGGCACTAAGCTAAGATTCAGTAGTGCTTATCACTAGCAGATGGATGGACTCTGAGCAAACCATCCAAACATTGAAGGATATGCTAAGGGCTTGTGTCTTGGACTTCAAGGGCACTTCAGAGAACCATATATCACTCATCAAATTCACCTATAACAATGGCAATCAGTCGACTATTCAAATGGCCTCTTACTACGTTTTGTATAGGACAAAGTGTAGAACACCTCTTTGTTGGGATGAAGTTGAAGAAGGTAAACTCATTGGACTAAAGCTACTTCAAAAATGAAAGATCAACTCAAAATTTTACAGGACAGAATAACGACAACTCAGAGCCGCAAAAGAGCTATGTTGATACAAGGAGAAGAGACTTGACCTTTGAACAGAGTGATTGGGTGTATATCAAGGTGTCACCTATGAAGAGCATGAAGAGGTTTGGAAATAAGAAAAAATTAAGTTTGAGATATATTTGGCCCTACCAAATAATGGAAATGATAGGCCGAATAGCATGTAGAGTTGCATTGCCATAAGAATACGAGGAGATACATGACGTGTTTCACACCTCCTCATTAAGAAGAGTTTCGAGAACCAAAAATCACAAATAGTTAGTTCAAATGAGATTTAGTTACAATCGAATCTTAAAATGAGGAAAAGAGTTGCAACATCCCTAGAACGTTGAGCATCTAAAGAAGTTTTATCCCTGATATTATAGATGTACTTAATAAAGTACGATCAATAAAGGTGGTTATTTTCTTAATTTGTGTGTATAACCTCACTGAAAGAGGTGTGGAGTTAAAAGACCCCACGACCCCCCTTAAAGCACTAAAGTCGAGTTCAAAAACTCACGGTGGAATGAGCTTAGAGGTCAAAAGACCCCACGACCCCACTTAAACCACAAAAGTCAAGACTAAAGGCGAGCGGTGGAATGTGCGTGGAGGTCAAAAGACCTCACGACCCCCCTTAAACCACCAAAGTCGAGTCGAAAGACTCGCGGTAGAATGGGCATGGAGGTTAAAAGACCCCACAATTTCCCTTAAATAACCAAAGTCGAGTCGAAAGACTCACGGTGGAATGGACGTAGAGTTCAAAAGACCCCACGACCCTCTTTAAACTACCAAAGTTGAGTCTAAAGGCTCGCATTGGAATCGGAATGGAGGTCAAAAGACCTCACGACCCCCTTAAACCACCAAAGTCGAGTCCAAAGACTCATGATGGAATGGACGAGAGGTCAAAAGACCCCACGACCCCTATTAAAGCACCAAAGTTGAGTCTAAAGGCTCGCAGCGGAATCAGCGTGGAGGTCAAAAGACACATCGACCCCCTTTAAATCACCAAAGTCGAGTCCAAATATTCGGGGTGGAATGGGCGTGGAGGTCAAAAGACCCCATGACCATCAATTACTTCCCAATAACGCGAGAAGAAGGCTAAAAAAGAACCAAAGCAACAAATGGAAAAGCACAGCCAAACCACAAACAAATGATCATCTATCACAAGAAAGCTAGTTTGTCCAACACATTGTCCAAATATACCAAAATAAAATAGATAGACAAAAATAACAAGTTTCTTATGAAGGGGAGCCGCATGAGGCCTCGATGGTGAGGGAACGAGCAAGAAGGCGTCAGGCATGGTATGGCACCCTAAAGCGTCCACGAACTGGCACGAAATCTCGTCAAGTTTGAAGGATTCAAGATCTAACCGCCTCAAGTTTGTCTGAGGGTGCACCAGTAGATGCGATTGTAAACTAGCCACACCAGCCCTATATCCATAATCAAAGCTCGATCGCGAATGGCCCTAGCTGCAAAAAACTATGGAGACAGGTGAACCAATTCACTTCTCGAAGAAGCCAACTCTGATTCCAACTCTAACAACCACTTCCCCTGCTCCTTCACTTTCACATCCAAGTACAATAAAGAGTTGTTTACTTTATCCTAATTGGCATCCGCTTGCTTTCTGTCCTTTTTGTAGGCAATGTTCTTGTTGTGCAACTCCTCATAGGATCCCCTCGCCTCCGAAAGCTCAAGGCCAAGCTGCCTGTGGGCGTCCACTGACGAGCATAATGTCTGGGAGAGCTCTAAGCATCGTTGCTCGGCGCTAGCCAACCCTTGTTGAGAAGGCTTTAACTCTTCATGTAACGCCCCGTTCCCGGAAAGTTAGCTCTTAATACCTAATATCAACTTAAATAAAACAACTATAAAATCCAGAAAAATCCATAAAATATTAATCCATTTAATCAATCCAAATATCTAAGTTCCTTCATGGGGACAATAAAGAAATTCTCAATAACATAAATTAGAAATTCTCCAAAAACTCGAAAATATCCTTACCTCATTCAATCAAAATACCCGAAAAATAAATCAGTTTTCTAACTACGACTCTCAAATAAGCACTTGTACCCTCATACACTTATTCCACTACGATCATCAACCTTGCTAAAACTTCATACTCTTGTTCTCCAGCTGAACCATCAAAATTATCTGAAAAACATATGGAGATAAGAGGTAAGTTAACAACAACTCAGTAAGCAGAGGACATATACTAGTGTGTAAACATGAGCATTTATAGAAATCAGAATGCAGAACAAAATATTTTATTTTAGAATGCAGAATCAGAATATTGTTTTCAAAATGCAGCGTCATTGCATGTTATCAAAAATATCAGAGCGAAAATTCGAAAGTATTCATAATCAAAATTCCTTTGGTATAGCATAAACTAAAACATCACATCTTATCTTATCACATCAGAACAAATACCATATTTAACCCCCATGGTAGGGTTGTGTAAATGCAGGTAGCTAACCGAGCAGAAAAAGAATGTGAATCTTCCCCTTATTCATTCTCGGTGTGCATGTAGGAAAGACCACGCAGAAAACCATTTTATTTCCAAAGTGGGTGCACCAGAAACAGAAAAGTTGGTACCAATGCCGCTTACCTGAACTTCTTAGTTTTTTCGGAATTTTCCTAAAAAATTTCGAACAATAATTATTCTTCACCTATAAAATAATCATGTAATTCTCTTAAATTTTCAATTAATCACGTATTTTGATATTTAATTCTAAGCTTCTAAAATAAACTATTTAATTCCTCAAAACCTAAAATTACAAATCATCATTTTCTAAAATCATCAATGTTGATTTAATAACTAGGACTAAAACATTTAAAAGTTAGACCTATTTATTATTGAAAACAAACTATAAAGTTTAATACTAGATAATATAATTATCCCAAAATATTTTAAAATAAACCTTAACTATTTTTAAATAGACTAAATCAAATCTAAAGTGTAAAAACAACATTACTCCAATATTGTTTACTCTTAAAATAAATCTTTACTTAATAACATGTTAAAATACTTAAGTGATTTTTGTAATCATTATTATATAAGAGTGTACTAATACATAATAAAAATTTAAAAGCACATTAATATAACATGTAGTAAAAGGGCACTAATGTAATTTCTTTCAATTCTTTGAAAACCAACAAAAACCTACATAAACAGATAACTTGCATGGCAGGGGCTTACTCATGAAGGAATCACGTGGTAGCGTGCGACGCAGCGAGGGGCTAGAAGCTTAGCAACGTAGCGGTGGTGACCTCGGCAGAGCACTGGAAGTGAGAGAGAGTGAGATAGAGAAACACGGTGAAAGTATGGGTGAGAGACGGAGAGAGTATGGCGTGCAAAAGGGGAGAGAGCTCACTGTGGGATAGCGAGAAAGAGTGCGACTGGTCGGGAGCTACATGTGGTGGCTTACGTAGTGTAACGTGGCTAAAAAACCGAGGGGCATATGTTGAGGGAGAGGCTGGTGGAGGAGCTCAATGGAACGGCTTGAGCAAGGACTGCTTTGTTTCGGGGGTGGGAAAACAGAGTATGCCGTGTGTGTTCCTCCTTCAACTGTTGAGTGACGGAGGTTGACTTTCCGTGGCGACGAGGACGGCATGGAGGGTGGTGCAATGTTCGTAAGGAGGAGTTGGTGTCTGTGAGTTCGTGTGGCAGGGCAGCGGCGTCACGGAGAAGTAAACTGTGTTGCGTTATGGCTTGGCCAGCAGTTGGGGTGCTGCACGACTTGGGGTGGGTTTACGTGACCAAGGCGGAGGAGTGTTCTGTAGTGGCTATCTTACGGTGTTGGTGGTTTGCGGTGGAGGTTTATGGTGGCAAAGTTGATGAGCATAGATTCGAGAATGCGGAGAGGCAGTGAACGGGAGGGAGTTATGCGTGGGTTGCGTCGGTTTCGTATGGGGGAAGTAAGAGTTCTAGGCGGTGCAAAGTGGAGGCTTTGGGCCTTGGGTGCTGGTCATGTACGGTAGAGAGATGGGCGTTGGATTAGGAGAGGCTAATTCGTGCGATAGGAGGCTGAGGAAAAAAATATGGTTGGCGGCAGCTAATGTAACAAAGCAGTTTCTTTAAGCATGGCTAATGTGTGCGTAAATATATGATGCGAAAACCTTAGAGATATGAGGGAAACGTGCGTGCGGACGGAAATAGAGTCGTGTGTGTGCATGGAGTGGATAAAAATACACTAGAGACATGCAAGACCATGCATGTTGTGGACGAGAGGAAGACTTAGGGGTGAAAAAGAAAATAGACGGAAAAAAAAATAAAACGTGCGCGGAAGTTAACGTGTGAAAAAATAAATAAATAAAATTTGAGCTTGATTGGGTCCAAGTGTTACACTTCGCTCACACAGGACAATTGGGCACTGGCTAAATCCCGCTCAAACTCCACCAATTGCAATGCAAAGTTATTATGAACATTGGTCGACTTGGCATGAATTAGCATGCTACGGAGCTCAGATGCCTCATCACAAAGAACTTCGAGGTCATTCTCCAGAGTAGATATACCCATTCGACTGCTCAATAATGGATTCCACCTTAGCCTATTCGACCTCAGGCCGAGCAAATTCCCTCTTAGCCCAAAAAGCAAACATGTGTCTGGCACACACCTCTGTCTCTAGCTCAACACGGTCAGCCACAATCCAAGCAGCCAGGTCGTTCACGCCCTACAAAACACAAGGACACAATAAGGAAGAGGGTACCCACACAAAAGACAATGGAAACAAACAAGTAGCATCATACCGAGGACAGGTAGCTCCTTAATCAGTGGATCATCTCCACGACTGCTTCACCCCGAGAAGGGGTGGCGAATAAGTAGGCCCTTCACGCCCCCTCCATGCGGCTCGTGGCCCATCAACATGGGGCCTTCCCAAGAATTGTACTGGGGGCGAAGAGAAGGCAAGTGGAACTTCCCCCTTGGGGACTGAGACCCCCTCCTACATTGGGCTAGTAGAAACAAAGTTGGTGGAAGGGTCGGGCCCCCCATCCACTCTGTCCCCCATGGGGGAGGGTTCCACATCGCCCCTAAAACAAAAGGGAGACGGAGAAGGAATGGAGACCCTTTCCAAATCCGTAGGTGGGGTCTCACCCCTAAAACAGTCAATGGAAACGAACTTGGGATAGTCTTGACTCTGTGGTCTGCATAACCACGCTCCACCACAATTGGCACCGCCATGTTACTCTGGGCATCGCCTTCAGAAAATGGGCCAATCTCAAGAGCTATAGCCCAGTGACACCCAAAGGGAATGCATCAAATATGTCCACCCCGGCCTCGCTGCTGCTTGGTGGCGAGCTCAAATGAGGGATGGTGGGAAACTCGAAAGAGGGGATTCCAACCGAATCCAATTCCTTGGAAGGAAGATCGAAATAGAACGTTGTGACTAGGTCAGATAGTGCTTGACCCATGAGCCCATCAAGATCACTAAGTCCTAGAGATGCAGGTGGCGACCTACGAGTAGGGGAAACAATGGGCGAGAAATGGCCAACAACCAAATCAACGCCAAAATCCATAGCAGGACCCGGCTCAACAACATTTTGAGGAGGAGAAGTGATGGGCGCCTCGCCCTCAGCTGGGTGGGGACTTGTCTTAGGGGTTTTAGAAGGCGGGAAGGTAGGTCGTTTCTTGGAGGAAGGTGCCAAGACCTTCAATTTGCAACCCTTGATCTGAGAAGGAAACAGTCAATATTGGCAGATGTCAAGCGAGCCTCGCTCCACTGGGCCTCCTCGTTATGATCTTGGGCCTAGTTGAGGATTATATCGACAGATTTTGAAAGTTCCTGATCGTGTGGCCCATGTTACTTTTAATTGTTCCCGTGTTCTTTACTCTCGTGTTTTGAAGTTGAGCGTTGACGGCACTATCACCCTTTTGTATTCCAAGAAATGATTCATCAGTACCTTCCTTTTCAACCTAATGTCCCTTCTTCTTTGCAAGAAATCTGTCATCATTACCTTCTCTTTCCTTCCTTGCATCCATCTCTTCATTTTCCCCCCATTTTCACTAGACTCACTTTCTCCAGCTTCCTTTCCAGCGACCTCTCTTTATCTCTAATCTTTTTCCCTTTCAAGACTCGCTAGCATGGCTCAATGCAGTTCTCGTCACACTCCCAATCGAGTTCCTTCCTAAACCCCACCTAGGGTTTCCTGCTGGAAAAACCATTCCTTTCTTCAAAGGCTTCAACTGGCATTCCTCCCTCACCGCTAGGGATTTAACGAGACAGAGGATTTCCTATCGCATTCCAGATTTTGTGGTCCTTGATCTTCCTTTTGAGGGTGCTATTGACGAGGAGGGTTTTGTAGAGAGAGTCACCTTGCTCATTTGTGCCATGAAGCATGGTTTACGCCTCCCCTTCTGTCGCCCTGTACGCGATGTTCTCGACCTGTTGGGATTAGCTCCTACTCAACTTCATTCACATGCTTGGTAGGTGCTTCTATGTTCTTGCATAGTATTCCGTATGGTTCTTGAACCTCTTTGGGAGGAGTATCCCGACTTAACCACTCATGAGTTCTTGTCTTTCTATTATGTTAAAGGCTTGCTAGGTAACCATCTTTAGCTTTCACCTTTGTTCTCAGTGTTCAGCACGAGTTGAGAGTCATCATTCAAATGCCAAACAATGGCAAAATAATTTTTTTTCTTTCTGGTCGAGATTGGGAATTCCTAGCCTCTAAGGCTGAGAGACGGGACTTCCCTATTCGGGCCAATTGGGGAAGGGTTCCTGATGATAAGAAAATCATTATCGATTTAACTGACTGAAAACATCCAGCGGGGTAAGGGGGAGAATCGAGGAGAATCATCCTAGGAATTCTCCACATGCTCCCAAACAATGGGGTAAGGAGAAAACAAATCAATAAATTTCTCACGTGCTGGCACGAAGGAAATTAGCGGGGTAACTGGAAATGTTATTTGTGCCCCAGAAGAAGTAAGCCTTTGTAATAGAAAGCCTAAGCTCAAGGCTTAATGAATCAAGTCCAATAATCCAGTAAGCCTGCAAGGCCCAGTATTCAACCAACATGCACATGAGGGAAAAGGTGATAAGGAGATAATGCCTTCACCGTTACTAGGAAGGTTATCGTATCGGATCATTTGAAATTACAAGGGATCAGCTTGGCCATTAGTTTGTTTCCCATACTCATCACCGAATTAATGTGTTTATAAATAACACCCAAAGGTAATGCATAACAGGGATTGATAGATACAATTCATTATCGCTTTCCTAACTTAGGCATTGGAGGTCTTCAGAGCACACCATGCCACCATCTTCTTTGTTGCAAGCCACGCATGAGGTTGGAGATGTGTGAAACACATCATGAACAGATGTGTTTGATTGTTTTTGTTTTTATATTAACAAATAGGGGTTAGATCAGCACAAATTTAAGGTTGAAAGATTTAAGGTAACCGATGATAGTATTACTATGTTTATCCAATATGTTATCTGTCATGAGGGTCCAGCGATGGAATCCAGCTATGTTTTGTTAAAGCATTGAGAGAGAGAGAGAGAGAGAGCTTTCTTAGGAAGTTTGTTTTCCGTGAAAAGCTTTGGTTTTCTTGGAACTTGGCTGATCATTAATCTCGCGTATAGCATAAACCACACGTACAATCGTGCCCTCAGCAGAATGGAAAGCAAATTCTTCCTTAGGGATAAAGCAAAGGGACGATTATACTTCGATAAGAACACAAGACATCATGGTCACCAGGAGGAGGGCTTCCAAGTCCTCTTCATGTTCTTCTTCTTCTTCTACAGGTTATAAATTGCGAGATAAAACCACAGAGTGTATCTGCAGTGCCTGCTTACTGTGTTTTTGCTGCCCTCTAGCCATTTTGTGGGGTTGCATCAAACTCCCATGCAAAATAGTATGGCATGCTGTGAAGCATATTCCAAAGCAATGGGCTTGTTGTGGCTCAAAGACGATGGATTTTGGAGGATATTCTTCATTTTCTGACATTGATTCTGATTATACCCAATCAAGAAATACGCAGACATCATGCTCTAACACTTTGGATGATCGATCCAAAGAAGAGAGACTCATGACACAGACAGCTAAAGGGACGTAGGAATAGAGATTCTGGGAGGGAAGAATGTGCCCACATCATATATGATTTCTCCAAAGTTCTCCAGGAAATTAAATCCAACAACTTTTTTCTTCTTTCAATTTTCTGATATTAAATATGCTGCCTGATTTCTCATTGTATATATATTGATGCTGGTTTTTTTGTATCTAAAAATGGGTGATCCCTGCCTGCTCATAATCATCTGGGATTTGTTACTATTTTATTTTTTGATTTTTTCTTGTAAGTTAAATTAATTCTTCTTAAAGTTCTCTTCTGCAACAACCTCAACAAACTCCAAACTGGACAATAGAAGCCACAATCAGAGATACAAAGATCATGCTTCAAAATTTCAACAAATGGAAAGCAATCAAAATATATCGATTTCAAAATCGATACGCACATTCTATTGCACAGTGGGCAGCCTCGAACAATCTGTTCGGAAGCATCCCCTTAAGAAAGTGCCTCAATGTATGTTGGATTTCTATAGTGGAAAAGACCTAAACTTTATTCCTTGTTAATTGCTGTAATTGTCGGTATTGTATTACTTTGTAAGACTCCTTTATTATCTTAATGAATCCTTTCTATTTGCAGAGGAAAAAAAAAAAAAAATAGTTCTCTTCTACTGCTTGAAAGATTGAAATTGGAAGGTAAAACAATTCTGGTAAATGTTCTGAACAGTCGAGCTTGACGTTGCAAGAAATAACTGAATAGAGGAAAGAATAAAAATGGTTGTCAAGAATGGGATTCGAACCCATGCCCTTTCGGACCAGTACCTGAAACTGGCGCCTTAGACCAACTCGGCCATCTTGACTTGTGTAATTCTCGCCTCATACTTAATTTTCATCTAAAAGTTTTAATCCCAGAACTATACAAACTTTTAAAAAGAAAAAAAAATGATATTTTTTCTGTTAAAAGTACAATACTCCTAAAGATTTATCATTTGATTATGCAGTTCAGATGAAATGAGATGAGATGTTTCGTTAAAAATTGAATAAAATATTATTATAATATAATTTTTTAATATAATTTTCTTTTGATATTTTAAAAAATTAAATTGTTTATTTGTACGAGAGTTTGAAAAGTATTAATAATTATATGAGATGAGATAATTTAGTTTTGTGTAACCAAACCAACCCCTAAAATCTAGAACTCATCCTGGGTTGGATTTGGGTTGACTTGAGAAATGTTATAAAGCAAGTTTGGGCCACCATTAACTTGAGGACAAAATCCAACCTTTGCCGCATTTCATCTAAACAGATATATATATATATATATATATATATATATATATATATATATATTGGGGTCTAATTCATGTTTTAAATTAGAGTTTTTAAGAATTTTGTGAATAGTCACTATAAGAAAACTGTTTATTTGTGATAAGTTATTTCTAGCGAAAATAATTATTTCTCGCCAAAATGAGTCTGTTTGGTCGCAAATAATCCGTCAGAAATGCTTGTTTTTCTTGTAGTGAGTATTAATATAATTTGAATTAAGATATTTTATTGGATTTTGAGAAATAAGAGAGAAAAAACTAAATAAAAATATTATATAATTAAAAATTATTTAAATATTATTTTTATTTTAAAGTTTGAGAAATTTGTATTAAACCGCAAAAACTATAATTAGTTAATTGAAGTGCTAGTTGAATATTGGCACCCACCATTATATATAGAATTTGGTGGGTGTGAAGCGTCAGCCCCAACTGAACTCATGAAGTCAGGAATTTTGCATCAGAGACAGTCACAACAGAATGGTACTCATGGATGGATTTTAATGCCATTTTTTTTTCTCAGGCACAGTAGCAAAATGTGCTTAGCTAGTTCTGAAAACCATTTTGGGGGATGGAATGATGAAACATGCATGTTTATATTTAATTAATCCCCATTAATAATTGACAATTGTCTTCAAAAGAGATGCCGGAATGGATAGAAAAAACTTATATTTAATGAGTAATGAATGCTACGTAGAGTCGTTGAATACGCAAATGTCGTGTAAAAAACTAATTTTCTATTCGTGTAGATCTCGTATGTATTTACTTTTTTTTTAAGTGATTGCGCGACGCTTGCACACTCATAACTATAACTATCATTTTTCATATTTAATACATCTCCGTTAGTGCAAAGGTGTTGCATTAGGAAAAGACATCCTTCTGCATGTGTACTTGATGGAGCTTCACCTAGTTTACAATCTCTACCATTGCTATTGTTACATTTGTATAGTGCAATCATCTCTTTTTTTCATTTAGACATTAAAGCATTCTTTTTCACAACCTCGGCCTTTTGGAACTGAAAAATAGGTAATTGCACATATGTTCTAGATCACAGATTATGCAGAAGGCAAGCTGTTGTGCTCTTGGCTACAAGAAGTATAGAGAAGAACAAGAGTAACAACAGTGAGTGCATGGTTGAAGGCTTGAAACAGCATGCATGCATGTCCATGAGAAACAAGCTTTGTGCAATCAGAACAACTATTACAGAGACTATATATAATATATAATAGCAGTTAAATAGATCAGTAATTGGCATCCTATGGCTTTTTCTCTCTTTGATCTTTCGGGGAGGCCGTTGTGTAAGAATAATGGTAGAAATATTTAAGAAACTCATCCACCACAGGCTGCACCGCATTCGGTAGCACAACCACCTCCATAATAGTACTGGGTATCAGATGCAGAAGCTTTTTCCTTCGAAACCCCATCAGCACAATTAAAGATTATGATGGAGATTAGAGAAAGAGTTATTACCAAAGCTGCCCAGAAAACTAGGAAAGCACCGACAGTGTTATTACCATTATCAGCAAGTACACGGCCTCCATCCAAGAAGTTGATAACCTCTCTTAGTTCCCTCACCATCTACTTCTTCACCTCCTTGATCTCTGGTCTGGGGTTAATGGGTTTGCTTTTAAGGAAGTGAGCATCCTTCACCACTTAGCTAGGCTTCTTATATAAGCAACAAGGTCAAGCCATTACCCATCCTCCATTAACAATTAAGTGGAATCCTCTGATCTCTCTCTCCAAATTCTTATTTAGAAAAAGAAAAATATAAAACTTTAATATACTGTAGATATTTTTTTATTTTTGTCTTTTAGTAGGTGGAGTTTATTTCATTCCAAAAATGTGATGTATTGGATCACTAGTACTGTTGTAAGCATATATAGGGTTTATGATGTACTTCTGGTATCTGTCTTGGAAAAGAATTTGAGGGTTTTTATAACATCGATGAATACGTAAAGATAGCTCGAGATGACTAGTAATGCTAATAAGAGAGTAATGCTAGTTACGAGTCTAAAATACACAACTCTTTTAAAGCTTTCTAATGTATCATGAAGAAATTAAAGATTAGGGTGGTTGTTTTTAATTCTCTTCTTCTAGCTACACTACAATAAATAAGGTCTTTTGTTCCCAAAGACTGGCATTTCATCCCAAAGTATATTTTGAGACGAAAAATACTGTCCCAAGTTCATCTCTATAAAACTTTTCCAAAAGGTATTTTGAGACGAAATCACAAATTCATCCCAAAAAATATCTTTTGGGACGAAATTAAGCTGGACCGTTCGATCGCGTTCGAACGGATTTTTTTCTAGGACAATTTAAATTCGTCTCAGAAATATGTTCGAATGTCGTAAATAACGTTCGAACAATGATGAACTATTCAAACGAGTATTTCATACCCAGTCGATCGATACCACTCCGTTTGACCAAATACACATGAAGAAACGTTCGAACAAAAAAATTGATGATCGAACGCAAATAGTGAATTGCCTGTTCGAACGCATTTGAACGGTGCGAAATTTTTACCGTTCAAACTCTAACTTGCGATATTCGAACGGTTGTGTCCAATTTATATATGTTCGAACGTTTGATGAGAGTTCGAACGGTTATTATTTTCTTGGACAATACTTAAAACTAAATAGATATTTATATTTCAAAAATACATTACAAATTGCTCAATATAAATAAAACTAATCTAATAACTAAAAAAATTAAATACTAATAAAATTATCAATATATGATATATAATTGTTCAATATGTAAAAACACTTCTAATGAAATTCAATTGTTTGGAGGTATGAATTGTTGCATAAGCATCTGCATTTAAAGCTACATCTGTTTTTGTTGTTCTTGCATTTGGAGTTGCATCTCTTTTTGTTGATCTTCTTGTTGTTTTATGTGCATCTTCATGTCTGCTTATTTCGTCAATTGAGCCTCTAACAATTATTGTTTTGCCATCAATTCTTCGATCCTAGAATTTGCATTCTCTAATGCAATAGCAATAGTGCTTGACGTTGATGAAGAGTCTAAAGGCTTTACACAGCGAACCAAATCCCTCAAGTAGCCCGAACGTTGACCCATAACTTGTGTAAAAATTTCAACATCACTTGTTGATGAATTATGATCTGATGCAGCTTCAGCACGGGATGCAACCATTTTATCCTACACGGAACATATTAAATTAATATTGACACAATAATTAAATATGGTTAATTAAAATACTTACATAATTCTAACAAGCATCGGGATGAGTCCATTCTCCATTACTATTAGTATGTGATGCAACATATAATTTTTTCAGATCATAATTGGTGTCTGACTCTTTTTACAAGAGACATTGTTAAGATATAAAGTCTAAAACAAATTACATAAAATAAAATAAAAAAAAAAATACATTACCAATTTCTGAGAGAGACGATGGAAAGATCTTGAGGCTGCATGATGATGAATCTTTAACTTTGATCTATTCGTTTTGTTTATAGAACTTCGTTCCTGCATAGAAGTTGTAAAAGTTAGTAAGTGAAAATTACAAATATGACACATAAAGAATGCACTTAATTTACCTTATATGATGGATCCTCAAACATATCGCAAAGTTTTCTCCATTTTTCAGGTCGAGCATCCTGAAAAAGATGCTGGCGTGCATCTTCCTTGTTCTCTTACTTCTTATAATACTCGTGACACCTCACCTTATATTTGCGGAATGCATTACACATCAGCTCTTCGACAGTCCTACGCTCCTCTCTCTGACCAAAATTTAGTTCAAAGTTATCCTTGAAAACATATATACACAAAGATATTATCATTTAGAATATTAAATAATATCAATAAAAATTTATTATTTAAATATTACGTACCAAACAATGCTTCTTTATAAGCTCTTTCACATCTTGCGAGACTTTATGCCATGAACTCATAACCAAAAGTGCATAAGTCCGTGTAAGAGTACCTACATGCTTGTTGTCCCTCGCCTCTGGTATGGTCATCAGGAATGTTAACCTTAATCTTACCTAATTTACTGTAACGCTCCAATAGATGGCCCAAACCACATGGCCTATACTTCAAAAGGACTAGTCAATGATATAATTGGAGCCGCATTAGAACCTTATAAAGAGCAATAACTTCTTCTTCCCAAGCAATGTGGGATCTCATTCACCACCTACCCTTATCCTTATCATATGGGGTATCACAGCAATGCATACTGTCATGTCAGAGTTGCATACAGAGATTATGGCTACCGTCTCTGGGTTACGTACAGAGATTAATGACAATAATACAACTCAGTCACGCTCAATACTCGACTGGCACATGTAGATAGACAATTAGCTGTAGTCGAGGATGTGTGTAGAAATCTCGCATCACAGTAGTTTCTATTTTTTATTTATATTTTTTTTATTATAGTTATGGACAGTATATATGGTGTTTTGATAATTTGTTTTAGTTGTAAATTAAATATTTTGTCTTTTCTGGAGTAATTATTGATTTATACTATGTGGTGTATGGTTGATAATATTTATTTAACTAAAAATTTTATTTAACATAAAAGAAATCATTAAAATATTTTTAAATTAATTACATAAAATTAATTAATGAATTTGTATATATGATATATATTTTTTATATTTTGAGTTTCGTACCGAGATTAATATTATACCTTCAAATGTATAAATGTGGTGCTTGAATATGTTCTAACTAAATATATTCCGTTCGAACGGTTTAGAAACCTTTCCGCCAGGATTTGCCACCAAATATTTTCCGTTTGAACACAAGAAAATATCGTTCAAACGGTTATGAACTTTTCCTACCATAATAAATTACTTCATCGCCAAGATTTTACTGTTCGAATGTATTTTTTTTCCGTTAGAACAGAAAAAACTTTTTGAGATGATTTAATTCGTCACAAAAAATATTGTTCGAACGGTTATTTGACCGTTTGAACGATTTTCTAAAATCATCAATTTTTTGAAAATTTTGTTCGTCCCTAAATAATTTCGTCTCAAAAGCTCAAATTTGTTGTAGTGCTAGCTAGTGGTTTGAAGCTTATCTTTTTCATGTGTACGTACGTACAACATTAATATAGTACTATTGGATGAATATCATTACTTATACGTACAAGTTTAAATTCCAAATCTCTTTAATTCCCATCTTTCGACTCCTCCCTATATATATCTTCCTTTTATAACTTTTATGGTCAAGAGTACTTTCTGTGATTCTCTTGAATTTCTTGCACCAGAATTGGCAGGCAAAACCACGAATTTTGACATGAAGAACAGTAGGTCAATATTGCCACTAAATAAACAATAATGGCCTCTGGGAATACCCATTTTTATATCCCACTCTTTCTTGTCATAAAATGGATATATGTGCGTGGGTGGAAACCTCTATTATTACATAGAAATTGTCTTTTAGATCCATTCATGTTCAGCAGCCGATAAAATCATGAATATGGTGGTGGTGGTGGTGGTGGTCTTTGACTACTCTTTGTTATATATAGGTCAGTCTATACACTGATCGACTCAGCAGTACTTAGCAATTATATCAAAATGACCCTCGTGTTTTACAACAACAATAATTCAAGACTTTCCATGATCGATCTAGATCTTCATCCGGCCTGGGGGAGGCTGGAACTGGTCCGATATTAGAATCTCCAGAATAGTAGTACTGTTCCATATGTCAGGGATTTAATATATATATATATATATATATAGTTATTGGCAAAGTGGAGTTCTCTTGAAGCCTGCATCTTTCTGAAAAAGAGAACAATAATAGCAATAAAGTAACATTATTAGGTCCGGTTTCAAGTTTGTGGAAACCAATAAGGAATTGGTCATGATGTTAGACTTCATGCATGTATGCACTTTTCTTACATAAAACAAAAGAAAATTTGTCGATCGCATTCAGGACTAGTACTGCAATATCTTTTTATGCATCATCCGTGATGATTATAAGATCACCTTAAATATTGTAAAATTCAATTCATTATTAATTTTGCAAGCTAGCTAATGTTATGATTATGAGGATTAAACGTTTAATTAAATTAGTATCCAACAATTCTATGACTTTTAGATCAATAATTGAATCTTTAACAATTGGTATCAAAGTAGGGACCACATCACAAGTTCAAGTCACAGAGGGAACAACCTATAAGCTAGATTAAAACATCTTAGTCCTATGTATAGGCATAGGGTTAAGTCATTGACTACTGATAGATAAGTAAATTCATCAAAAAGGAAAAAATTACCATCAAGTCAGTATCGATAAAGTGGGCCGCCGTGGATGTCGGATTCAGAATCATGGTGGAATATAGCTTTAACCAAATTAGTATCCAACAGTCTTAGAGCTTTTAAATCAATGATTGAGTCTTTAATAGCCTATGGTTCAGTTCACCCAAGATTGCCAAGAGATCAATAATTGAAAAAAAAAAATTGGAATTCTTCATTAATTAGTTGTTGGAGTACTGTTGGTGCTTTTGAGCTGATATTCCACGCATGCTGCACACAATCTTAGTGGAACAGTTGAAGAATAACCAAGTCTCTGTGATTCCCAAGTACAAAGAAAGGACTATTATGCTATTGAATTATTATTGGAGCACCACATCAGGTGCATCCATGCATGGTACTCTTTTGCTGCATATGCTCATGGTGATCAACATTTGTACATTCATGTGCTGCTAATTTTATGTGTACTCGTTGATGGTCGCTTCTGTGGCCTTATAAGAGTCTCCTGGCCCGCACAAAATCTGAACAAAACAGGCTCAAGATTTTACACCGAACTTGAGCAGACTTTTCACTGCCCGAATACTAATGTTATGGGTGCGTGCTACTTGATTGCCCTATCTTGTGAAGTACTGTTGAAATTGCATGCCATGCATGATTCCACTTCATTCAAGATTGCTCGGATTGGAAACACAAACATCTCATCTCATCTTATCTTATATCATTATTATAACTTTTTCAAATTTTCACACAAAATATAATAAACAATTCAACTTTTTCAAATCTCAATAAAAATAATATTAAAAAATTATATTCTAAAAATATTTTATTCAACTTTTAATAAAACATCTCATCGCATCTTATCTAAACTGCGTAACCAAACGAGGCCTGCTTTGTCTGGATTCAGAGATGATTTCATCTCATCTCATCTCATCATTACAACTTTTCAAATTTCCACACAAAATATAATAAACAATTCAACTTTTCTAATTTCAAAACAATAATAATATTAAAAAATAATATTCTAACAATATTCTATTCAACTTATCTAAAACCATCATTTCATCTCATCTCATCTCACAATCCAAACCAGCCACATGTCCAAGACCTATTGTAATTCTCTGAAGCTTTCATATATAAAGTGAACAATCTCCATGGATTTGCTAATGATTCTCTCTGACCATGATCTTTTCATTTGGGAGGAAATTAAAGTAGATCTTTCGACGATCTCCATGCCTGCTCCAAGTTCAACCTGGCTGTAATGAGACATATCCGTGCCTAATCACAAAAAGTTCAAGCTCATAAAAGGGAATATAGCTAACACATGCAGTGTTAAAGGTCTTGAGGGTATATATATATCTTCATCCTTTCTTATTGAATTATACATATACAAGCAATGGGATATTCCTTTCTTTTGGTTTCATCTTCCTTGTCCATAATTAACTACTGTCTTACATGTAATTACACAAAGCTTTCCATCTCCATAAGAATATATATATATATATATATATATGATGACTTTTGGTAGCTGCTGTTATAATCATTTTTCCTTTTCTTTTACATGTCCTCTGGGAATCTTGTTCAGGAACTTTGAGTCGAACGCATTGTATTTTCCTTTCATGTTTCCAATAGCTTCTTCAACAAAATTATCTACTTGGTACCGAAATTTATCGTACAGGAATGGCAGTGTTTCCATGCAAAGAAAGCCTGCAAATGAACATGACGATATGCAGCCAATTAGAATTAAAAGATCACCAACTTGACAATAGGGGAATTTAAGGAGACAAAGTTCTTACCAAAATAAATGAGATTCAGAAAGCTGAAATATGACCCAACGGCTGATAATATATAAAGAGAAAGAATTGCCTGAAAGACCAGTAAAGGGAGACGACCTTAAATATTTTCTAGTGTAGTAATAGATAGCAGTGAATTAATGGAGAAGAAGTACTGCTGTGTTTAATCTTTGTACCGAAAGGAAACGTCGTAGATCTCTTTCATATGCAATGTTCAGGAGCTTTGGCAAAAACTGGTTCAACACTGTGAGCAAGGTGTAAGCCACTTCTCTGAATTCAGAGTACGACCGCAGCATAGGATCATGGATATTGGGAGGAATCTTCCTGAAGAAATTTAGTGAGTTGAATATATACTTGAGAAAGGTGCATGGGATAGAGAAACGCCAGATATGTATGTATTCATCATACAACTCTCTCTCTCTCTCTCTCTCTCTCTCTCTCTCTCTTGCAAGATGAGTTGAACATGACAGATCAGTGTATGTATGAAATCAGCAAGAAATAAAGAAGTCCGTACGTACCAGTTGAAATTATCTTGAATGGAGGTCCATATGAAGAAAACGAGCATGGTGGTGATGATGATGTGACAGAGGAAAGTAACCAGATTGTACTCAGCAACTTCGAAAACAAACCATAACACTGTCATCCCAATCAAAAGTGCAGCTGATACAGTTCTAGAAGATTCGTTGCTCCACAACAACACATCTGCCACTGTAAATTGGATGTTCTAATTTAATTATGAGGGTCTTTGATCGATGGCCCATTATTGCACTCATAATTTCCAAACACAAATCATGAGTTGGAAGCTGATATTTCAACTTTGATAGACTGGAAATTAAGCTTTCCATCTTCATATTCTTTTGCACATTCTTAAATATGATCGAAGATTATGTTCTTAACTCATAAACACAAACTAAAATGGAACAGCAATGAAATTCTGATACTATTATGTCTCATAATCTCATCAATCCATTGTCGTCGAGCTTGACTGCTTTTATGCATTTGTTAAGATATAAAATAAATAATAAAATATACCTCCTCCCATTAGTTAAAATTTTTAGAATAAGTGATGATTATATATGGTATCAGAGCACTGTGTTGGGCCACCCATTGAGAGGGAGTCTAGCCCACACGTGAGGAGGAGTGTTAAGATATAAAATAAATTAAATAATAAAATTCACTTCTTCTCATCAACTTAAACTTTTGAGATAAGTGATGATTACATAGCATTATTTTAATTACTATGCCTTAATCAACATTTGTCAAACGGATGAACATATAGATTGTGTTTTTCTTTATGTTCACAAGAAATGCATTAATATGATCAGTGAAATTAGAAAAAGACTGCAATTTTTCAGAGGTAATTTTTTCATGGAACTAGAATGGATATATATAGTGACAGCAGTACCTTTCCCTCCTCCGAGCGCTTCATGTACAGACCTTCCACCTAGAAATAGATTTGAATGTCGTACATGTGCCATGGTTTTTCACATAAAGTTAATGTGTAAGCACCGCTGCTAATATTTTCTCCATTTAAGCTACCATATATATATATATATGGAACCTAGGGAGGGGTTCTAAGCTTGATACTAAAGTAAAGCTGCCATAAAGCAAGGAATGGCTTGGGACTTCGCTCTCAGGGAATTACTTTGCATGCCCGCCACATCTTTTACGTCCGTTCTAAATTAATTCACTGACTAGTTAACCAAGCGTTTCATAACCTGTTCAAGCAATCTATTCCAAATTGTAATTAGAGAAATACTTTAACTACAAAAATATCTCATAAAACTAATTAATAAATTAACATGGCCTAACGTGCATGGTAAGTTAAATTGTAAAACTATTTTTATTGTAAATTAACTAGATGTAACCTATCATATGAGTCACGTCAGTTTGTAAGTTTACTTTTACAGGATTTATTTGTGTTTGTAGCACTTTTCTTGTTACTACAAGTGTGACACTTGACAATACTATATGGAGAGGCTCTTTTATCTTCAACTGACGAGCCCAACTGAGTAAGGCCCATATGGGAGGCCCAATGAGTTTAAAAGGCTGTAGGCATACAATACGCTTGCCACCATGAGATTGCACTGCCTAATAAGATTAATATGGTAACCGTTGTTAATCAAAGATATCTACTCCTAAGGAAATAGCTAGATATTTGCCCTCGATATGTTAATCATTTCCTTCTTAAAAATAAAGATGGCGATCAATAAGGGAAGATGATCAAGATGCTCCTCGCTAGAACCCAAACCATAGCAAGGTGCCTATGGGCGAAATTTGCACAATAGCATAAGGGTTTGCCAGAGGAGGAACCTTTGCATCTAACAGAAAAGTGCATGCTCGCAAGGTGAGATACGAGGAAGTATCATGACAGACTACCCAATCAACCAAGGTGTAAGAGCTCGGAGAGCATCTCCTATGGGGAAGAAGATTGCCAAAGGGTCTTATATCCACATGATGATGCATTAGTGGTAACATTGTTAGTCTCCAACTACACTACCATGAAGATTTTGGTCAACAATGGGAGCTCAACAAATATTCTCTTTTGAGATGTGTTCGTTCGGATGGGCATCGATCCTAGCAGACCATGACCATCGCCCACACCATTGAAAGGATTCTTGGGAGATGCAGTACAACCCCTGAGTACAATAACCCTATCGATCACAGTCGAGAGGGGGACACACTACCACCACGATGACCAACTTTCTTTTGCACCACACATTTTCACTCCACTGTTGAAATTCTTTATTGCAATATTTTATTTTGTATGTGTTATTCTTTTAATTATCAGATCTCCTCCTTTAGTATCAAAAGAATTCATATAATTTAATGCAAAATTAAAGAATGATAGATATCACTTTTCCTCCTTTATGATTTTGCGCCCCCATATTTGAGGGCTACGATTGTTGGTCCATGGAATGGTCTCATTATTAAGTCCAATCTCTCTTTTACCTTGAAGTCATTTTGATAGGAGAGCACTGGCATTTGGCTAATAAATTTAACTAATATCATCAATATTTGGACCACATTAGATTAGTCAAACTAAAGTCATCCACCATATGAGTTACATTAAATATATCCCAACGGTAGCAAAGTCATATGTATTTTTTATTATTTTTCACAAGTCTTATGTACTATAGATTGTTGGATTGTAAAAAGGAAAATATTCTAGCTACAAAAAAAATTACACAAAAGTAATATCACAAACTGATGTGGTTTAATGTGGTTAGTCATATTATAAAGTTATTTTTATTGTAAAATAGATCTAACAAATCAAATGAACTCACATCAATTTGTGAGATTATTTTGTATAATTCATTTGTAGATGTAGCATTACTCAATAAAAAATAAATGAAAGTGAAAAATGAAAAATAATAATATTTTATTATTATAGAGAGTGTAATAGTTAATCCAATTTAGAATTCAAGTTTTCAAGGATTAGCCAAAAACTAAAAAGTGAAATATTAGCCAGATTTTGACTTTTGGGATAACTAATCGAATACTAGTGCTCTATTAATGCTAGATATATAAGAGTAATATTATTCTAAAGTCTCTACACCGTACACTACTTACGTAATATGATTTAATTTAAAAGATAAATTTTAAAATTTAAATTTTACAAATTAAATCTTACTATTTAAATAATGTGATATATGTAAAAGAATGATAATAGAGAATAACTTTAGTTATAAGTTTGCAGGTCATTCCCATTTATAAAAAGTAGATTTTGTTTTTATGTATCTTAAACATTTTAAGATACATTTTAAAAAAAAATCACAACTTCACTTAAAAAAAAAATATTTCCTTAATCACTACTTAAAAAATAAATTATCTGACCCGTTCGGGACTCCAATGTTGATGACTCCAACATTTTTCTAAATTTTTTCGCTTTGGCAAAGTAGCGCCGCTCAAGCTGATCGATAGGGTAAAAACATCTTTTTATTTTTTTTAATTTTTTTATTCAAAATATTTTTATCATTTTAAAATATTTTTTAAAAATATAAAAAAATATCATTACACTAATAATGACTTTTTTAATTATTAAGTAAAAAAAAAAAATTAAAATACGAGATATCAAAATGAGCAGGGAAAGTAATAATTTTATTTTTAAACCCACAAAACATACTGGTCATGCAGACAAGACAGGACTACAAATCATCTCTCTTTTTAACCGTACTAGACCATGTTTCCGAAACCACTTCTTCTAGGCACAGTCGTTGAATGCAAGCGGCGAGTAAACGGCTGACATAGTATTATGCCACGTCAGCTGATTAAAAAAAAAAAAAAGAAAGAAAACAGAACACGCTCTGGTTTCATTTCTCTTTTGTTTGGATTCCTGCTCGACCTCTCTCGTCTTCGCCTTCGGCTGGTGTGAAGAGATTCCCGCTTTGGTGGTCGACGTCGAAACAAAGATCTTCGGCTGGTATTTTTCCTTCAGATCGTAAGCTTGCCGTTGTCTTCGGCGTAGGTGATTTGGCGTGGGTGATTTTCGGCGTGGGTGATCTTTGGCGTGGGTGTCTGTGTCACAAGTTCTTCATCTTCCTGGGTTTGCTCAGCGTGGGTGTCTTTGTCACACGTTCTTCATCTTCTTGGGTCAAGTCTTACATTTTTGTGTTGTTTGTTTGCAGGAGTTAGGGAGGAAGCTCTGGGGTCTTCGGGTTCAAATCGACTCTCTCGAAAGCTCTGGGATTTCGTGGTCTTCAAGTCGAGCTGTGAGTAACTGGTCCAGCACAGTGGATATCAACTGGGCTCGATGCGCAATGGTAAAGCAAGTTCTGTTTGTGTGTGTTTGGAAACCCAGGAAGATGAAGATGTGTTTATGCCGTAGAAATGCATATTCATGTGAATGAAATTCATGTTCTGAGTAAAAAAAAAAACGCATAATATTCGTGTGTTCACAAAGTTTATATGATGAGCATTTGTGTGAAGGTTGGGTAAAGCAGCTTCTGTTTGTGTGTGTTTGGAAACCCAGGAAGATGAAGATGTGTTTATGCCGTAGAAATGCATATTCATGTGAATGAAATTCATGTTCTGAGTAAAAAAAAAAAAAAAAGACGCATAATATTCATGTGTTCACAAAGTTTATATGATGAGCATTTGTGTGAAGGTTGTGAAAAGCATGCATTCCTTTCCCAATAAATCACTGCTCTGTAAATCTCGCTATCCCTAAATAATGAATGCATGCCATGTTACTTTGTTTTAGAGGTAAAATAAAATAATGCATGTCATGTTAATTGTGGAAATGTGAACTCCTACTGCAAATTTAAATATTCACCATAAAATATTTTGAAGCCAAATACAAGACCTGCAAGCTGGTGGTGTTCACATATGCGAATCTCTCTAGCCATTTAAGCCTGCGACCATAGCCATACCATTTGGGGCAGTGTCTGTTGAGAATAATTTCCACAGAACTCGGAGCCCATCGAAGCACTTGGTTCAGTCGATCAGAAAGATTAATAGGAACAGACCCTTTAAAGGAAGGGTGCCTCTAAATACAAATTTACAATGTTGTGGAATTGGGGCTTGAAACTTGGTATTTGATTTCTATATACAAGAAACATTTGTTTGGACCCTAGCATGTCAAAAGTTGTAGTTTTGATACCTCATTGCAAAGCTATAATTATTATTAAATGGTATGATTAATTAAAAATGCATGCTCAAGACCATTACACTTGTTTGTTCACTTAGTATTCTTCCCAAAGACTAACATTGGATATTGAACAATGTGTACAGGGCATTGAAAAAGGGGAAGAACACTCAAACCCGATAACACCATCTCGCGCAAACACCCCTACCTCAATATGTTATTTCATATTTCAAAAACTTATTGGAAATGGTCTACTCAATGTTTCTTATCCTAATTATCATTATTATTTTTATGTTAGGACATCCCTCAAACGGGTTTAGCAAACTTTCCAAATCCAAATCACATGCACAGTTACTATGGACCAGTGCCTACATGGTCACCAGCTTTTCTGCCATATCCAGATGGCAGCCAATATCTCAGTAACATTCAGGTGGTTTTCAACGTCTTCTTGTTTGTTATGTAAGTTGGGGGTTTTTTAGAGTTTAATTGCTCTTGTATTTTTTTTTTTTTTTTTTTTTTTTTTTTTTTTTGCAGAATGTTGGTTACCCATTTCAATATGGGATTGGACCTCCGACTCCTCACATTGCTACAAGCTCCACAACAAGCGCAAGGGGTTGTTCAGAGAATAGACCCGATTGTAGGGAAACTGAAGTGCCATGTACAAACTCAATGGTTGATGAAGAAAGTCAAGAGGAGAGACCCGAATCACGGGAAACCGACGGTTGCACTACTGGTTCACCACAGTTAGTGCAAACGGATGGTGATGATATAATTGAGGAGCCAAGGTCGGGGATGGAATTCAATTCTTTTGAAGATTTACATATCTATTATAAGGATTATGCTAAGAAAAGCGGGTTTGGGGTGATGACACAAAGGAGTGAGAGGGGAGATGATCAAAGTATCAGATATGTCACTCTTGGTTGTGCCCGTGGAGGGAAGGCCCGGGTTAAGAGTTTGAACGTCGCAGCATCACGCCCGACGGGAAAGACGGATTGTAAGGCAAGGATTAATGCCTTAAAGGTTGATGGAAAGATGCGGTTGACAATAGTCCATAATACACATAATCACAGCCTCAGTCCAAAGAAATCTAACTTCTTTTGTTGTAACAGAGAAGTGAGTGAGACTGTAAAAAGAGTCCTAGATATAAACGACTTGGCTGGGATCCGGATGAATAAGAGTTTCAGATCTCTTGTCATTGGTGCAGGTGGCTTCGAGAACCTCCTGTTTTTGGAAAAGGATTGTCGCAATTATATAGACAAGGCACGTCATCTACGACTTGGTGCAGGTGGTGCTGGAGCACTTTGAGATTATTTTTTGAGGATGTAGTACAAGAATAATGGTTTTTTTGCATCGATGGACTTAAGTGATGATGGAAGGCTAAAGAATGTATTTTGGGCAGATCCACGCAGTAGGGCAACCTACCAGTATTTCGGTGATGTCGTCACATTCGACACCACATATCTCACGAATAGATATGGGATGCCATTTGCACCATTTGTTGGTGTAAACCACCACGGACAATCCATTCTTTTGGGAGCGGGGTTGATTTCAAGTGAGGATACAGAGACCTTTACATGGTTATTTCAGACCTGGTTGCAGTGTATGGATGGTATACCTCCAAAAGCTATTATTACTGATCAAGATTGAGCAATGAAAAACGCAATTGCTATAGTCTTTCCAGAAAGTCGGCATAGATTCTGTTTATGGCATATAGTGAAAAAAGTTCTCGAGAAGCTTGGGTCATATGCTGCCTACAAAAGTGGACTAAAAAGTCACCTAATGAAATGTGTATACGACACTCAAACAATTGAGGAGTTTGAGAAATGTTGGGATAGGTTACTTAACACATACGATTTACATGAAAATGTATGGTTGAAAAGTTTATATGATGAGCATCAGCATTGGGTACCAGTATTCTTAAAAGAGCACTTCTGGGCTGGAATGAGTACAACCCAGCGCAGTGAAAGTATGAATGCTTTTTTTTATGGTTATGTTCATGCGAGGACAAACTTGAAGGAGTTTGTCGACCAGTTTGACAGTGCGCTGAGGAAGAAAATTGAGAATGAAAACAATGCAGACTTCCACACATTTAGCGTCACCATTCCCTGTATATCTAGATCTCCAATTGAAAAGAGATTTCAAGAGTTGTACACGAATTCTAAATTTAGGGAAGTCCAGCAGCAAGTAATGGGTGTGCTCGATATGGATCCATGTCTACTCAGTGAGGATGGTGTAATGAAAACATATCTGGTGGAAGATGAAGTTCGTGTTGAAGAGTTCACTAAGCTTGTGTCCTATACAGTTAACTTCAATGTGGAAGACTGCGATGGAAAGTGTTCATGTGGGTTATTCGAGATGAGGGGGATATTGTGTAGGCATATTTTAGCCATCTTCAAAGCTAACGATATAAAGTTATTACCAGACCGGTACATTTTAGATCGATGGAGAAAGGACATCAAGAGGAGATACACGTTAATCCACAGTAACTATGATACTAGGGATCAGAGGCCAGATGGTAATAGATATTCAAGTTTGTTAAATATATGTTATCAGATGATAACTTATGCAGCGGGTTTCAATGAGCAGTTTGAAGATGCAAAAAAGAAGTTATATTCAATGATTGACCTCTACCGTGAGAATCAACACCCCCCATCTATGACCCAAACAGGTTCGTATGCGAATTTTTATAGTTTATTTATTTTAAGTAGTTCTTCATAGTATGTCATATTTAACAATTCTACGCCCTTGGCAGGTTTAAATGCTGGTTTTATGACACTGGACACAAATGCTGGTGGTAGTTCGAAACCCGTACTAAGTCCAAATGTTGTGCGAGGGAAAGGAAGACCTCCATCTCTAAGGAGAGCATCCAGGATGGAGAAAGACACGCGGAAGGTTAAAGCCAAGCAAAAAAAGCACCAGTCAAAGGGAAACGTAAACAGGTGCATGTCTTAATATTAATGGTATTACATATATACATGGTTATGTACATTAGATTTATAACGTAATTACATGGTTATGTACATTAGCGAGATGAAGGAGATACACCACTCCCGGATGTGTGTAGAAATTTATTTCGCCCATCAGATGTAGATATCACCAGTCCTAGACAAATGCAGGTATATTAATTGTTAATTATTTTGTTATATTTAAGTTTGCCTATCGAAGAAGTAAATGCAAAAAAAAAAATTAATAATATACCATTTTGTTATTAATCAACAGCCTGTTCTAGACAGTGGAACCCAGCTCCAGGAAACAGTGATTGAAAGTTAAGAAAGTGTAATAATTTCAAAATTTTCACTTAATAATTTCAATTTTGCACTTTTCACATTTTGAGAGTTTCACTTTTTACATTTTTCCGTACAAATCTTTACAGATACAGTTTGGGTTGGATGGAGATCAACCGGTACAGCATGGGTTCGATGGATCACAACCTGAGCAACTGGATTAATTGATATGAGCAAATGGGCATTTTTGTGTAAATGTAGAATTAGTTAATGTTATTATAGTATGTGTTGGGATTTGGTGTAAATGTAAGAACATCATAGTGTCCTGTTGGTGATGTTGTAAACATACTTCTGATTTTGGTGATGTTACTTGAATGCAAACGTAGTCATGCAACTGTACTGGTTGTTTAGTATCTTGATGCTTGTTGGTGATTAAATGCATCTTGATGCTTGTTGGTGATTGAATACCAATGTCCTTGTGCTAAGGTCTGATTGGTTATTGTCAACAGGAAACATAGGTTTTGACTAGTGCATTTGGGTTGTCTCTCTTCCAGAATGCTTCTCAAATGCAGCTGGAGTCAGCTTGTCTACTCATTTAAATAGTCAATAAAAGAATTAGATTATCATAATTGGAGGATAAAAAGAGATCCTAATATAATACCATATAACACGTGCTGTACACAACAGAAAAGAAAGTGTTCGCATGAATACATGAGGTGGAACATAAATCAAATTATTCAGTGAACCCCAAAGATCCATTAACACTAATAGAGCATCCACATCTCAAGTGGAACAACACGTTTTATACAAGGCCTAGGACAATATCAACACGTTTTATAAAATAAATTTCAGGTAGAATTTGTCAACCACACATAAACATAATAATAGAATATACAAGCCAAAAGGAGTAAATATTACCTAACAGCAGGTGCACTCATATAAAGAGCACATTCACAAACTTTTCATCATACAATGAAAATGACTTCTAACACTTAAATTACACATTCAAACTAAGAAACAACAAACAACCACTACCAACTCACTAAGCAACAACAAACAACAACTACAAAAGCCCAAGACACCCGAAGAAGCTTCCATGAACGTGTTATTCCAGCTTCTTTCTCAAAGAGCATCAACTCCTTCTTTTTAAACTCCTCATCTCGACCATCTTGCATCATCTCTCTCTTCTCAATCTCATCCTCCCTCTTACGGAGCTCAATCTCCCTCTTCTCAATATCGCGAAGTCTCTCATCGACCTCTTTCTCCTTCCTTAATAGTTCATTTTTTCTATCTTGTAATTCCAGCTGTATGTATTGATCACCATCTACCCACTTGAAAAACTTGCAATATGGTAATCCCTGATATTTGCAAACATATATAAAAAAATGTTAGATGTTTTTAATTTGCAAACAATTTATTAAACATGTTACATTACAAGTGATGTAGTTACCTTCGTGTTATAATTTGGACACCCAAATAATGGTCATCTTGGATTTCTGGGAGTATTTGAGTATCTGAATGTAGCTTGAAGATCGCAGAAGCACAATGGTTGACAAGTACGTATACCAGAGGATGAAGAAGATAGAGTTGATGACGACATTCTAACATTCAACAATAAGCACAGTGGAAAGGCACACATATCAAAAGATACATATTTATGAAAACTTAAGGGTCAATGAAACCAATGGTGTCACTGCCTGTTATAGTTATACCTAACCTACCATAGCATTAGAAGGAGAAAAAAAAACCCCAACTTCTATAATCTAAGCTGCCAGAATTTTTGTTCATTTGAATAAGTAAAATAACAGAAGGACAGAGTTTAAATTCCAGAATAACTGTCAACATTACAATAGACAGGCAATAAACAGAAGAACAAACAAACAGAAGCTGGGGTGAGGATCAAAATCCAGAAAATATATTGAACAAAAATTAGAGGACAACTTCACAGAATAAACTAGAGACCAAAAGGTAACTACTTACTTGTTACCTTAGTCTAATGAACAAAAAACACTTGTTCAAATACAATAAACTAGATAACTTGGTCAAAGAATAAATCCACATTAAGCCACCCCATGACAAATTGGACAACAACAAATAAATAAATAAATTCAATCAAGAGATATTACTTCTGACCTAGCAATTACCATAGGAACAAAAACAATAAACTGATTCACTCATACGTGTTCAATATTACCTCTCAGTATTACCTCATACTTGTTCAAAAACAATAAAGTAAAGAACAACTTCACAACGTAAATACAGAATCTGCCCCATGAAAAATTCGACAACAGTACAAAAATTCAATCTCAATCTATCCTTTGACCTAACAATTACCATAGGAATATCAGAATCTCATACTTGTTCAAATAAACTAAAAAACAACTTCACAGAGTAAATCCACAATCTGCCCCATCAAAGATTCGACAACCAATAATAAATTCAATATCAATATTACCTCTGACCTAACAATATTACCGCTTGGATTAGGTTTCGGGATGAACAGGAAGGGGCGGGCTCGAGCTAGGGTTTCTGGATGAACGAGGTCGGGGCGGGCTAGGGCTAGGGTTTCTGGGTGAACGAGATTGGGGAGGGCTAGGGCTAGGGTTTCTGGATGAACGAGATTGGGGCGGGCTAGGGCTACGGTTTCTGGGTGATCGAGATTGGGGAGGGCTTTGGCTAGGGTTAGGGTTTTGGGAGGCGGGTTAGGGTTTCGGGATGGGCAAGATTGGGGCGGCTTAGGGTGGGTTAGGGTTTGAGATAGGGAAACTTACCAGAATCTCACATTCGTGGGAGACGAGAGGCCTCGGTGGAATCGATTCTGCAGGAGACGAACCGAGGATAGACCTACTGAGGGATGGCCTAGAGGGGGAGGGACGTCTACTCGAGGTAGCCGCTTCGCGCCGACGAGTCGAGGAAGGAAGCTTCGTGTGGAAGTATGACAGAGAGAGGGAGGAAGTGCGGGAATTGAGGGAACAGAGAGAGAGGGAGGGAGGGAGGGAATTGAGGGAAAAGAGAGGGTGGGAGGGAACTGAGGGGAACTGAGGAGACGAAAACAAATTCCATTTCAAAACGATTCGTTTTGTTTTTGCCACGTAGGCCCCGCTTGCACGCCGCTCGCATAGGGCGCTTGCAACAAGCTTTTCTCTTCCGAAACTGATCATGCAGACAAACAAGGCAGGCAAGGATTCTAATCATGCAGACATGTACAAGGCAAGCTTTCTTCTTTGATCTTTCTTTGAAAGGAAGTACTATAGCTGGCGTCCAAGACAGAGCACCACCCAAGGAAAATCCTCTTACTGCAGTTACTCATTTCCCTCAAGTAGAATAGCTGCAATTTCTCCTTCCCACCAATTATGAGACTTTCTCTTTGCTGTGATTGTATATTACTCTGTAACCCATTTGTATAAACTGCACTGCAATATAAGTTTTCCTTATTTTCGAACCAATGTCATGATATTAGGTTCTGATACTTGAAAAATTAGGGATCATCATGATATGATGGACACTCTGATGATATCTTTGGATTTCAGAATCCCTTTCCAAATTCATGTGGTTTTACTGGAAGTGGGGGTGTTAAAACCTCATGAATTTCTCAAATATTTTTCTCATTTCTTTGGCCTCAAGTTGGTTTGTGATATTGTAGAAGCTTCATGAATCATCAAGTTTTGCAATGGAGGCTCTCTTGATCTCATGCATCATCCTTAAAGAATTTATCTAAATATTTGGAGCAGAACATGAAGTTAGTGCATCCCATTATCAGCATGGCAAGAAATGGAAGTGGTCCCGGTAGGGAGTGGAAAGCGAAGTACGAGAAACACATCAACAAACAACAAAAGAAACATCAGGACAGATAGACTGAGAGTACGTTAAATTATTGTCTTCTGCATTAAAAAATTCATCCAACCACGTTGTTCCTGCGCTTATTTAATTACAAAGCCAACAACAATGGCTGTTCTTCACATCTCTTTCTACCCCCCAATCACAACCTTCGAGGCCTAAAAAAGCTCTCCAGTCACATCTCCCCGATTCTCCACCTAAATCCAACGGAGACGATGTTCTCAACTGGGCACTCTCTGTTTTTACCGGCCCTCCCTCCCATCCTCTGTTCTCCCCTGCATCCCAACAAAAACCCACAAAAAACTCATCCCGTTTCCCAGGCTTCATCTAATCCCACCAAGAAAATGGCGGCGACAACGACAAGCTTCGGATTCAAGAATTTGATGGATACATTCACAGTTGATGTGCACAGAGGAGAGAATAGGTTACTGAATGTTCCTTTGATTGCGCCATTCACGATTGCGTCGTCGAGGCTGGAGAGAGTTGAGAATGTGGCAATTAGAGTAGAGCTGAGAAATGGGTGTGCCGGCTGGGGTGAGGCCCCGATTTTGCCTTTTGTGACCGCAGAGGATCAGAGCATGGCCATGTCAAAGGCGGCGGAGGCTTGTGAATTTCTAAAGCGGAGTCCGGCGATGACCATGGGCTCTGTGTTGGCGGAGATTGGTGGGATTCTTTCTGGATATGAGTATGCATCTGTGAGTAAGATTGAAGTTTTATAGTCTTTCTTAAAAAAAAAAAAAAAAAAAAAACTTGAACTTTTCTGCAGGTTTTGATTTTCTTGTGGTTGAGTTGGTAATTGCATTTGTTGATGAAACTTTGTGTACTTATAGAGCACGTTTTTTGTGGTTTTAGGGATCGGTAGAGATGAATTTATTGATGCTTGATTGATTTTATTTGGATAATAATGCTGTGTTTGTGTGTGTGTGTGTGTATGTGTGTTTTTTTTTTTTTTTTGACAAAGTAAAAATTAACTAAAAGTTAGATTTTAGGAATGATAGAGAAAATTTTGAACAAAAATATCTTTTAAAATAATTGTATTATTAGAGATTGTGAAAGTTGATAGTTAAAGTTAAAATTTGTTTGAATAGAGATGAAAGGTTGAAAATTTGAAATAGAAAAGTTTTATGTTTGAGTAATGTTTAGAAATAAAGTTACTAAAGAAGTTGAGAAATGTTGAAGAATTTTGGAAACACCTTGATTACCAAACATGCCCCGACTGCAATTTGATTGTAGACCTCCCAAGCATTCCAAAATAAGAAAGAGTATTGCTACATCCACGAAGGAATTATATAAAATAATCATACAAACTGACATGACTTTATCTGATCTGTTATATCTATTTAACGAACTACATCAAGACACATCAATTTATGAGATTGATTTTGTGTAATCACTTGTGACTAAAGTATTTCCCAAATAGAAAATAAGCATGAAAGAGAACTTCCATATTTTCTCTACTCAAGACCCTGAAAGAGGCCGCCTTAAAGGCAAATTGTCTATTGAAGAAGGCTTGACAAGCACACAATTTGTTGGGTCTAATATAACAATTTTATTTGGTCAAGTTGGCTTCAAGAAAACAAGAACTTTGAAACCTAGCTTTCACTTGTTTTAATTTTTTTTCTTTAATTTTTTTTTTTTTAGCAACCAAATGGAAGGAAACCTGCAAGGGTCTAATACAAGAACCTTGCTTAGTCTAGTTGACTTTTTTTATTTTCAGGAATTCGAAAGAAATGAAAGCAAGAACTTTGAAATCTAGTTTCTCTTCTTTTTTTAATTTTATTCTTGGCAACGTACCTTCTATATGCCAATCATCCATTCTGATTGGCTGATCGAAACAGTTGAAGTGATATAATATGCAGTTTCATGGATTTCATTATACATTCTGGGTTTATTCCCATATCATATGGGAATTGAGCTGCGGATGATGGTAGTTGTAGGCAGTATACATTCATAAATTACTCTCTTTTTTTCTAATCAAGCATATTATAGAATAATGAAAAGTAGCTACAGAATGTTTAAAGTGGATCTTTTCCACTATCGATATACAAGAAACAACTAGGTAGATTATCTAAGGATAAGCTTCCACAAACATGATTGGTTGCTGACCATGCGCTACTGAGTGCGAACATTGATTTCGGGATCGATGAATTTTTTGTAAATTTCCATCCTTGGCGGTGATGGGAGATTTGTTGGATATCTGCAATAATGGGTGAGATTTGCCAAAATGGAGATGAGCCTTGGCATTCAATGGTTGTAAATACCGATTGAGCATCTCCTTCTATTATCGCGAGATCTTGATTATTAGCCATATTGGAAACTAACAATGCCGCATTGGCTTATGCTACTAGAGGATTTGAGATTTGAAGCTTTTCCATCCTGATTTCCAGAATATCTCCACTTTGATTCTTGCAAATTACTAAAACTACTGAAAACTGATCTCTTACTGCAGCGTTCAAAGAGAAGCTTTGAAAGTTTGGGGGAGGGGGGGGGGGGGGGGGGGGAGGTTCCATTTTTCTTCTCTCATGTATTGTTTTTCTTCCCAGACTTCCTTATATTGCTCATAAATGTGGCAGATAAAGTCCAACATGATAACTGCAAATAATTGGAAGTGGTGTTTCTCCCTATCCCGTAATCTCAATTCCTTTCCAGGATGTATGATCATTATAATCCAATCCGTAATGGAGTTGATGGGCAAGCTTGCTAGATTTAAGGGCCAAGTGCTCTGCTGCCATAATATTCGGTTGATTGGACATTCTATGAAAAGGTGTAGTAGGGCTCTTTCGCTTGGTTGCATAATGGACATTCTTTAGATTCTAGTTAAGGGATTACCTCACTAATCCGTGATTTAGTTGGGAGGATGTTCCAGAGTATCTTCCAAAGCAGTAATTTGTCGCAGTCATGAATTTTTAAACTCCATAGATGCTTGAAAAGTGGCATCATAGGATTTTGCTGCATCAAATCTTGGGAGATTATTGTAGCATGATAAGCAGTTTTAACCGAAAATTTTCCTTGGAGATTAGGAGCCCAGATGACCCTATCTTGTTCTTGTGCAGTTGCTGACAGCGATATTTTTTGAATTTCTTATATACTTTCCTAATCAAAGAGATCGTGTATTTTTGGCATGTCCGTAGATTATCTTTTATGAGGTTCGAGACTGTAAGAGAAGGGTAAGTTGTGTCCATACCTTGGATGAGGTTAAAATTTCCCAAGGAAGGAATCCACGAATCTGACCAGATATTTACTGAGAGCCCATTGAAGATTTGGTAGCATTTCCTTTCTTGAGTAGATCTCTTGTACAGAGTATGCCTTTCCACATGCTTGAATCTGATGCCTTTGGTAATATCTCCTAGAAATTTGAGTTCTGAAGGTATTTTGATGATAGGATTGAATGCCATAGGCCATTACTAGTTCCACTTATTTTTCAACCAGTCTTTGCTAACAATGCTTGTTCATTTTGTCCATCAGTCTGATTTCGAGGCCTCCTAATTTTTTTGGTTGGCAAATGGACTTCCAAGATTTGAGTGTCAGATTATGAGATTTATCTTTTGGGAAGCCCCACCAAAATTTTTTGAAGCTAGTGTCGAGTACTTTGCATACTGATTTTGGTAGTTGGAAGGAGCTTATGTGGTATGATGGGATCGTACTTACTACTAAACTAATCAACATGGTTCTTCTTGCTTGTGCTAGTAGCTTTGATTTCCAACATTCCAGTTTTCTCTCCACTTTGCTCAACATATCATTGTAGTTTTCTCTTTTGTTTCTATTAAAAGAAGTGGACAAACCCAAATATTTCATTCTTGCCGAAGATTCTTTGTAAGGCAACCACTGAGATATGGTTGATTTAATAGCTTGACTAGTATTCCTTGTGATAAACATGGAGGATTTACTTAGATTTATTTTTTGTCTAGACCATCTCTGGTATTTTTCCAAGCATTCTGATATGACTTGTGCATTTTTTTCCGTAGCTTTTGGAAAAATGATTGTGTCGTCAGTGAAGAGCAAGTGTGATATGGATGGACTATTTTTGTTGATTTTCACCCCTTCCAGCTTTCTTTGTGCGTCAGCTTTTAACAATATTCTTGATAGAGCTTCAGTGACTAATATAAAGAGAAATGGCAATATCGGATCACCTTGCCTGATTCCTCTTTGTGATTTGAAGAAGCCTCTTGGCGAGCCATTGGTGATGATGGAGAATGTTGTTGTTGTTACATACTCTTTTATCAGATTTATCCAACTTTGATTGAATCCAAAAACTTTCATTACCGAAAAAACGAAATCCCATTCAACAAGATCAAAAGTCTTTTCCATGTCTATTTTAATGACCATTAACCCCTTTTCTTCTGTCTTCCGTTTGAGGTGATGGAATACTTCATGGGCAACAATGGTATTTTCTTTTATGTTCCTATCTGGGACGAAGGCTAGCTGGAGAGGAGAGATGATTTTTGTAAGAGTGCCTTTGAGACGGTTGGCCATTATTTTTGTTACTATTTTGTAGCTGACATTTGTAAGACTTATTGGACGATATTGGCTTGGGGCATTCAAGCTTTGGGTCTTTGCGATGAGAGCTATGTTGGTATGGTTTATTGATACTATAAAATCATCATTTTTTCCAAAAGTTTAAGTTGATAGGAAGAGGCAGATTCAAGTTGATACCATGTGAAATTACCGTTTGTCCCAAAAGCTTAAACTGATAGGAAGAGTAATATTCATCTTTACTTATCTTGAAGTTTTATGCACGGTTACATTGAAGATTAATAATAGTAAATAGACAAAATTATCTGTGTTTTTCCAGTGCGTTTCTTGTAATGATTTCTATGTTTATGGTTTCCCTGTGATGTTTTGCAACTTCAAAGTACTTTAATATCTCATCAAGTCTCTTCTTCTTGCAATTGAAGGTTAGGGCAGGAGTTGAAATGGCAGTGATAGATGCTGTTGCAACCAGCATAGGCGTACCCTTGTGGAGATTATTTGGGGGAGTTTCAAATACCATAACAACTGACATAACAGTACTTACGTTAACATCTCTTGGTGATTCTGGCAATGAAAAAGATCATCTACTCTTTTGCTTAATTGTCACTGCAAGGGATATTGTTTTATTCTCTCTTGCATTGTTGTATACTCATTTTCTGGGAGAAACCATCCAGTTGGACTTTTGGGTCCATTACAGCTGCAGTAATTAATAGATTTATGTAATTATCAATGAAGTTTTAGCCATTTTATACTTGCAGATTCCAATTGTTTCTCCACATGAAGCTGCTGAATTGGCTGCCAAGTATTGCAAACAAGGATTCAAGACTTTGAAGCTTAAGGTAGGAAAGAATCTGAAAGCAGATATAGAAGTTCTTCAGGCCATTCGTGGGGCACATCCTGAATGCTTGTTTATCTTGGATGCTAATGAGGGATACAAAGCAAAGGAAGCAATTGAAGTTCTTGACCAATTACATGGTATTTTTTCTGTTTTCTTTTTTTAAGAAGATGAAGGTACCCAAAGTTTATTGATAGCTCTCACTTTTGACGGAGGAAAACCGTGGTTACACGGTATATATTTGTGTGAAACTTTCAAAAGACTTGCAGTTATTGTTCTGTATACTAGCATGTGCACGTGGGGTTGGGGCAAATACAGAGCATATTTTCTTCTTTTTCTTATATATATAAATTGAACATTTCTGCTCCATTGGTGAGTACTGAAAATTAGGACTATTACTTTTCCTGCAGAAATGGGGGGTCACTCCTGTTCTATTCGAACAACCTGTTCATAGAGATGATTGGGAAGGTCTCGGTCATGTTACTCAAATTGCCAAGGACAAATATGGGGTATCTACTGCAGCTGATGAAAGCTGTCGGAGTTTAGTTGATGTCAAGAGAATAGTCCAAGAAAAACTTGCAGATGTCATTAACATTAAGCTTGCTAAAGTTGGGGTTGTGGGAGCCCTTGAGATTATTGAGGTGGCAAGGGCATCTGGATTACATATGATGATTGGTGGTATGGTTGAGACTCGACTTGCCATGGGCTTTGCTGGCCATCTTGCTGCCGGCATGGGGTGTTTCAAGTAGGAATCACATTTATTTTTTTAATAGTAATATTATATATAGTCCTACGGTGTGTAAGTTTTACGCACTCCCTTTGAAAAAAATAGATAAATTTGGAACCCATGTGAAAAATGATTTTTTTATGTGGGTCACAGATTTACTCACTTTCTTCAAAGATCATTTTTTATATGAATGTCAGATTTATTCACTTTTTTCAAAGGGAAAGTACGGAATTTGCATACCCTAAGACTGCAAATATCATTTCTCTGTTTTCAAAAAAAGGATAGTCACAAATGATAATTTACATCTACTTTAGTTTCCGTACGTTTGGATTGGTGTATTGAGGTCTCATTAGTAATTAATCTGCTGTAACAGGTTCATTGACCTAGATACACCACTTTTGCTATCAGAAGATCCTGTTCATGAGGGTTATGAAGGTGATCTCAGCCTGTCTCGAACCTTATAATGTCTACCTTTTTGTTTTCTAATTTTTCTCCCGGAAATTTAAAATTATATATGATTGTAAAATTTGGCTATTTTATTGACTTTCACCCAATTTTTCGGCTAGTCTCTGGTGCAGTATACAGGTTCACAAATGCAAGAGGCCACGGTGGTTTTCTTCATTGGGACAATATTGAATGGTATGCAAGAGTTTTTTTTATTATTATTATATATATATATAAGTACTACAGACATAAAAAGATTACATAAATTAAAGTAAACTCACTAACTGACATGACTCTATATGATTCGTTATATCTACTTTACGATTAAAGTAACTTTAAATCTGATGTATCAGATCAAATCACGTCACTTTGTAGATTTATTTTTGTGCAATCATTTTGTGACTAAAGTATTTCTCTATCGGTTATCATTAGAAAAGTTTGGCTGTGTCCGGTGCAATTGGCTTTGAGTTTTGAAGTACTTGAAGAGTGTCAAGTTTTTTGTTCATTCATATCAAAGTGTGTGAACAACCTATTTAGCCCTGATCTTCATAAAAGGAAATCAAAATTGGAAACTGAAATTTAGTATGAAACTCGTAGGCTAAGCCTAGCATTCCTTGGGAAGAATTCCTTGATGAACTTTTTGTTCTTGAAATTCCTAGCATTGCCATTTGGTTCAAGCATCTGCTCAAGTCATTGTTTGTCAGCATTCATATCCCTATCCTTGAGATCAAATTCTGATGAATTTCTTCATCACCTCGATTCTTTTACCGTATACAGATTACAAACAGTAAAACAATGCTATTGCAGTAATCATACTAGCTCCTCCATAACTTCGAAGCTTTAAATCATAGAGTAATGTTGCATATAGTTGTGGAGTGCTCAAGCGCCGTGCAGTCACTTTGAAAAAGAGTGGGATCTATTATTAAAAAATTAATTTTTTTTTCATGTGGGTCTCGTATTTATTCATTTATTTTCAAAGTGATTGCACGGTGCTTGTATACTCATGACTGCAACTATCATTCTCTAAATTCACAACACCGAACCATGGATGAAATTTTCCTGAATCATCTGAGGGTAGAAATTAAAAGAGAACTGCTGGTATTAGATGGAAAAAGAAAAGAGAGGACCAATATTGATGAAAGAACTGATTCCAAAATTTAAAAGAGAATTTTAAAGCATTGGCTGAAAATTTGCCATCATCGATGTTCTATGCTGTATAGCATATACATACAACTGGGATATGATTGTTTTTTTTTTCATATATAATTCATTAATATATATAGGGTTATTAATTAATTTCAGTTTGTCTATGCTAACAATACCGACTTATGTGCAGATACAGAAATTGGCTTCTTCCATCTTTAGTCTGGAACTGGTCAGCATAATCTGTAAGACAGTGACTGGTCAACAGATAATAATGAAGTAATTATAGCTGCACAATCCATTTAGCATGCATGATACCAATATTGTGGTGTGTGTATATATATATATATATATATAGATTTTCGATCTTTTGGAGTTTGGATTTCTAATTTGCTGGCCTGCATCCATGACAATAAATCATATGAAAGGCGCATGCTACTCTGTGATCCAGCATATATATACTGTTGGGTGTGCTCTCTTATGCAATTGCATTTTTTTATTTTAAATATTTTTTAAACATCTTTAAACATTTTTAAAAAAGAGTTAGTCTACATACAGTCTTCATTTGGGGACTATTCATGCAAGCCGTTACAGTTATGTTTAAAAAAATTTTAAAATTAAAATAATATCCTTTTAAAATGATGTTTTTTCCCCTTTTACCCTCATTCATCAATAGGACTGCACACGCAGTCCTCTACTCAGGATTGTACATAAAATTGTTCTTTAAAAAAATACATAAATTCGTTGTAGTTACTTTCTTAACCATTAAAATACATAAGCGGTCAAAACCCAAGGCGCAATTGCAAGAGCATTACTTATTCAGCTAAAAATTTTTAAGTCGACAATTCATAATTAGTATCTATAGCATATATATATAATTTCAAATAAAAGGGGTTTTGCTTCTATTAATTCAAGATAATCTATTTTCTGTGTTAAATGATTATTAATTTAAGCATCTGCTTTCAGGTCATCAAATTTTAAAGGTTTAGAATACTTGTTTCCTTTCATCTATAATATTTTGCACTCTTTCAATATCTATATATGATTTTTATTAAAGAATAACGATATTCATATTTTCATACAACCTATTTTACAACTAAATCATGTGATACTGCGACTTTAACATTAGTCTTTAGAATAATTTAAGAATACCATACAACTTGATATAATATAAGCTAAATTCTTGGCTTGTGTTACTATGGGCACCCATAAGAGATTTGACTGATCATCTTAAAGAAACGTTGTGGCATATGTTGAGAATGAGGAACCCATCTTAAACTAGAGTTCAATGATACATGTATAACACTTTTTACAACTATTTATACAACTATATATGTTTTAAATTGAGTGTATTTATGTAAAGAGAAATACTTTAGCCACAAATGAATTACATAAAAATAAACTCACAAAGTGACGTAACTTGATGTGATACGATAGACTGTAAAGTTACTTTTATCGTAAATCAAATCTAACGGATTATATGAAGCCACATCATCTGGTGAACCGGTCAACTGTTTGCACACCAATATCGGGGGGTGGATTGGGATCCGTAATTTGATGAAATTCAATCAAGCTCTTTTGGAAACGAGGGCCCTATGGAAGTTAGTAATAGTTTCAAAGTTTGGGGAGTCCAGGGGAGTTCAAAGTTGGGGAGCCTTGGGGAGGATAGTGCTCAAATGATGGGAGACTTTCCTAAGCCATGCATGTATTGAGGTAGGTAATGGTTCTCGAGTCAAGTTTTGGCATGATAAATGGTGCAGTCAACAAAGCCTCAAAGAAACATTTCCTGGCATTTTTTAGCTTGTACGTGCAAAGGATGTTTCAATAGCTGATCTCTTGGTCTTCTCTCGTGGTTCCCCTCAATGGAATCTTGATCTCATCAAGGTGGCAAAAGATTGGGAGTTGGGAGTTATTTCTGAGTTTTTTGCCTTACTATATTCTATCAGGATGACTCAGGAAACCTCAGATAAGTTCTATTGGAACCCCTCTAGGAGAGGTAGATGCACGGTTAGATCATTTTACCAAGTTCTAACAAATCAATGCATGATCTCTTTTCCATGGAGGAATATATGGAAAGCTTCCCTAGACAAGATTCTTATATAGACAATATGAGAAAAGTCATTTAAAGGTGTTGGATTGGTGTTGCATGTGTATAAATAATGAAAAATCTGTGGATCTTCTGCTTCTACATTGTGAGGTGGCCAGGACCTTGTGGGATGAGTCTTGGGGGAATAGAACTATCATGGGTCATGCCTCATAGGTTGGTGGATTTTCTAGCAAGTTGGAGAGGATTCCAAGACAATCTACAAGTGGCAGCAATATGGAAGATGGCGTCTATATGTATGTATTGGTGCATTTGGCGGGAGATTAGAAATGATAGGAGCTTCAAGGGTCGCGCAAGGACACTAGAAGAACTTAAAGTTTCTTCCTTAAAACCTTGTTTGTATGGGTGGGGGTCATTGATTTTAAAGGACTTAATATCCATGATTTTCTACTTTCAATCGTAAACCCTAGTTAGGTACTTCTCATGTATACATTTTGTGTAATTGGGCTATGTCTCATTTTCAATGAATAAAATTTGTTGATTGCCTATCAAAAAAGAATTGTGGGATTACTTTGGTATAATACTTTGTGTATGTAGCACTGCTCTTATGTAAAATTATGTTCCTTTTATAAGTTATTTGGACAATGCTAGTATGCCCAATGAGTTTGCCCCCTCATTTTGATTGCTCTTGTATTTTTTTTTTTTTGAGTTTTTTTATTTAATGGTTAAGAAATTGACTTTTAGTGTATTGATATACTTTTTTTATTTTTAAAAAATATTTACAATATTTAAAAATATCAAAAATAAAATGTGAAATTTGTACTAGTGGGCACGCCCTGCAGTCAAAGTTGGGTGGCACATAGCTAGCACCACTCAAATTATTTTATAAAAAGGTATCTCATTTAAAATAGTGGGTTGTGAAAATGGTACTAGTGAAAATCTTGTGCAACCACTAGTACAAATTTCATATAAATTTCCCAAATTTACAATAGGGAAAGAAAGTATTCATTAGACTTTGCACAAGATTTTCACTTGACAAACATTGAATTTGTATGTTTCCCTATAAGGATTCATTAAGATTCTACAAAATTCTATAAGGCAGCATGATTATCACATAGGAATTATTATATTCTCAAGCCGGTGTATAGAGTTATTATGTTAATTGATGATTAGAAGATTAAAAAAATAAAAAAGAAATGAAATGAAAAGCTCACGAACTGGCAACACTATAGATGCTATAACAAAACTTCATTAAAAAACAAAACAAAACAAAACAAAACAAAAAACTATCTCGAGAATCTATGAACAACCAATTAGGTCTAAACAGGTAATTTTACTATTAGCCACAAATTTCATATTCAGTGAAGTACTCATTTGAGACAAACTTACGAAAGGAAAATAGTAAACTTACAATTAATCTACAACTATTTTACTACTCTATTTGAGACAAACTTACAAAAGGAAAATGGTAAACTTAGTTATTTTCTAACTAAGTGTCACAATTACATCAGTTAATTTAAAATAAGTTATAAAATAATTGTAAATAAATTGTAAATGTATCGTTACCCCTTATGGAATATTATTGGGCGGAAGAGTAGTTCTCTTAGAAAACTTTCAACATTCCTCAATTGGTAAGACTTTTTCTATTGGGTGGTGATGCTTCTCCTTTTGTTTTCAAATTACCAAAATTGTGTACATTGGTGATGAGGATCTTGTCAAAAAGTTAACGAGCATCAACGCCAAAGGCAAGAATACAATCAGGATTAACACTATAGCCTCCCAACGAAACAACTATAACAGAGAGCTTAGAAAGGAATAGAGCTCGTACAAAACTTATTCATATTGGATTTCATCTCCTCAAGACTTGTGGACGCGCGTTGAACTTAGTGTCGAACTATGTTAAATCTATGTATCTTTTGTATTTCTTTTTTTATGTTTTATGATAAATACATTAGCCACAGAAGGATTACACAAAAGTAAATTTACAAACTGACGTGGCTTGATCCAGTACGTCAAATTGTAAAGTTGTTATTTTTAGTATAAAGTAAATCTAGCGGATCACATGATGAAACCATACCAGTTTGTGAGTTTACTTTTCTATAATATCTTTGTGTCTGTAGCAGTTCTATGTTTTATTTACTGTGCAACCATGGATGTACACCACAAGCATAGCCACCGTCACACCAAAATGTGGGTCATCCAATCAAGTACTGTTGCCCTCCAGTTATCGGAAAGATGCATCAATCAACACCTTATACCATGTTAAAAAAAATTAAAATGTTTAAAATTTATTGCTTAGAAGGGTACTGTATTCCTGGACTAGAAATAAAAGGTTAAAAAATGTGCTGTGAATCTATTTCTTTCAGTACAAAGCTTCTTAAAACTAATGATCAAGTGGCTTCTCTTTACTCTCTGGGACACCATTTTCTGCAAAAAGTTTCTGCATAGGCATGCCTAAATGATAATTCTGTACCTTAAATTTATCCAGCACACTATAATTAGTTCTATTATTACACATGCTTGACCCTTCAAGATCATGAATACACTTTATTGGATCCAATTTGATTGAATATAGGACAAGCAAGCACAGCCCATGTCATGACTGTTGCAGAAGAGACTGCAGAACTTCAAATCACAGTAAATTAAGCATCTAAATCTATCAGATTGGATGGTAGCATGCAGATTACTATTATTGTTACTACAAATCTTACTGTTCTTGGTGAACTATGAAGGAACTTTTGGTGGCATTCTCAACAGGAGAGGCCAATGGTGAGTGGTTATGACAGTGAAAGTGTGATTGCAGGATCTTTTACAGTGAGCTTTTCAGTGTGTTACCACTCACTGCTAGCAAGGACAAAATCTGACCTGAGTTATTAATGATAGAACCAAGATTTCCAGTCAAATAAGCATGAAGATTTAAGTCCCATGAATTCAAGGGCCCACATAATGATGTGAAGCACTCTAATTTTGACTGAGTGGAACACACTTACACCAAGAAATTCCAATAATAATGATCCATTTCCACGCTCAAATGATGTTATTTCATCCTGATTCGATTTTTTTTTTCCTTTCAATATAAATAATTAGCACCAAACAACAATGTAAAAGTGAAAAATGGATTAGAAAAGTGAATGGGATTCTCAGTTCATGAGAATGCTATGATCATGAAAATGTATACTTTTAGTATATACATCTTGCAAAAGCTACTGCAAATGATATGCACATGAGCCATCACATGGTGATCAATGTGCCATGTGGATTAACTCTGTATTTAACTGTAAGCTTTAGGACTGACTAGCTTGTTGGAAGGGATGAAAATTAAAGAAGAGATAGAAAAGGAAAGAAGGAACAAAGAAAAAATGCAAGAAGGGGAAATGAAATGAAAAGTACTGTATGTTAAGTTATCAAAATTTCTATTTTCTTTTATTTCTTTGGTGAAGCTACTAGATTTATATATAAAGAGATCTCATAAAAATAAATTTGCATACTGACTTATCTTGATGTCATACATTAAGTATGACATTACTTAATGAAAAAAATAATAAAATAATGAAAAATAAGGTATTCTCAGGTATTCTGAGAATAATTGTGAAAAAGTAATGAAAAAATATTAATAAAATATTAAATAGTAGTGAAAAGTATGTGAAAAATAATAATAAAATAATAAATAAAAATATAATATTCTGAAAATCCAAACTAGACCTAAATTTACTTTAAAAGTAAGAAAAAAAAATTTATAATATATCGTACAACATCAAACTTAAATTTATTTTTAACTAAAATTCTAATATTTCACTCTCCTTGGTCTGTTTCCTTCGTCTCTCATGATCATCTCCCCGAAATCCTCCCTACCATGCGGACACTTATAGTTCAAGACTCCCTAGACTAGCTTCATTAAACATTGTGCACATCATTAACACTGGATGAATCCAATGAGATTCATGAGATCATTTGTCATTAATTATTAGAGGTCCTGGATTTTGCTTTTGTATGTATTAAAATCCATGGAGATATTCCTTTATGCAATCCCAAGAAAAAAGTAGAGATAATTGTGGCAAATGTCAAGTACAATGAAAGCTCACCTAACGTACTACAGTCGCCTGCCTACATACAAAGGCAAAATGGCAAATGCATACAAAACTAGCTAGCTACCACCTCCTCTCGCATGTCCATCCCAACAAGCTGTTTCACTCTAAAATAACAAAGTCATCTTCCACTTTCTTAGCTTTTGACTAAGAATGAAATTTGAGTTCCAATTGATTATTTCTTTTATCGAGCATGCACAACTTATGTATGAATATGATCAGTACGTACTCACATACCATTGCAAATTGACAAGAAAACCAGTACTAAAAGGTTAGTGTTCTTTTGGCTCTCAGCCCACATTTCTAATTTATTAGAACTGGATCTGTAAGCATGTATATCTTAAGTAGCACAGAAAAATTTTACACGACACGTATCAAATTGAAGGAGTCACTATAATTATGGATATTTCCAAACCTGGTTGTGCCATACTCGAGTGATCTGTTAGTCTCATCTCATCTCATCTCATCTCATCTATAAAAATAAACGTGGCTTAATATAGACATTTTATTTTTGCTCATAGTAGCCGGAGAGAGATAGTTAAAAATGGGGGGAAGGGGGGTTAATTCATTGGTCCTGTCAATTCTAGTTAAAAATGGGGTCAAGAGTGTTATGAAATCAGCCAAAGGGTTTCTAGAGAAAACCCATGATATGAAGTTATGCATAAATATAATTCTACTATACATATCTTACTTATCGTCTCGTGATGTAGTATTAATTTGATTAAAAAACTCTATGTTATGTTAACATGTCAAACATTTGATGTCACATTTTTTTTTTATTGTTGAAAAGACGATGATTAAAACGACGAATTTATCGTACCTTTTTATGCTAGTTGACGTGATAGGCTCTATCAACACCGGTATGTTTAGTGTTTCAAGAACAAGTTACGCGCTTTAGGTCCATATTCCAATCATCCAGGCACAATTTTGATCAGCCTGAACCACGAACGACTGGAGTGAAATGTTTAAAATGTGAGAACTTTTCTAAAGCAAAGTACTATCTGCATGCACGTACATTTCTTTTTCTTTTTCTTTTTGTCTTTTCCGGCGAAAGAAGTTTTATTGAGAAGGCAATACCCAGCCGGGTACATCATGTGCAGTGTACATATGCAGCATAAGTACTTGTTATTCCACCAGTAGAAGCAGTCCATCTTTTACATGTTCGATCCATTACTACAGAAGGTCGAGGTACAATATAGAATGGCATTACTCATAACATGAGAATTAAGCTGATGATATATGTTATAAGTGATTTTTTTTTTTTTTTAATGTCAGGAACTTCTCTAAGGTAAGGTCTTTCAGACCCACATTTGCAGACCCACATTTGCAGAGTAAATTTCAGTTTCGTACACCATACTTTTGAAAGTTTTTCTATACAAAATTAGTTAAATCGCTGACTTTTCACCAAGTAGTGTGGCTCCAAAAGATTGTTTACATTCATGACATGTTGAAGCTTATGGTTAGTGATTTAAATCAATCATGATTACATAATACTCATAGTGTAGGTCAAACAATGATGAGAGCATGCATGCATGTGGCTCCACAATAAGATCAACCACTACTAATAAATGCTTGATCAATTACTGACATCGGTATCACCGAAAGACACCACTGTCGCATGCATGCATTAACGGGTGGGGGGACACTACACTTTCATGCACACACACATACATATACATATATATATATATATATAATATAGTTTGTTGCTAAGTGGGGAGAGGTCTAGTCCTCTTAAAACCTGATACTGCCTAATTTTCTGAAGTGGTTATTCCACAAGAATAAGAAAAGAAAAGAAAAAGGAAGAAAGCAGCTAACAGAGCTAGCCGTACGTGTGGTACTACTGGGTTTTGAAGATAACTGAAAAAATATAAGTAGGAGAGACGTATTTATGCATGTTACTTGAGCTGGCTTGGAATCTGGATATATATGAAATGTATGCTTCATTTTCTTACAATAATGGCAATCGAGTTAGTCTATATACAATCTTTAAATAGGGTCTGTTCATGCAAGTCCATACGGTTATGTTCTAAAAAAAATTAAAATTACAATAATATCATTTTTAAAATAATTGTTTTTTCTCTTTTATCTCTATTTATCAATGGGACTGCACACAATCTCCCACTCAGGACTGCAAATAGACTAACTCAATGGCAGTCTGCCTTTTGGTATGATATGCATCATTTGTTATATATATGCTAAGATTCCAAGGTGACATTTTAGAGTACTACATATCCCATATGAACAAGCAAACTGATATGGCATTATACTTTGAGCTCCACCGAAAGATGATAGATCATGCTACTTGATAAAGCATATATACTGACTTTTTGTTTCTTTTTTATTACAAAAGCTTCTGACAAAGAAATCTCCCTAATTGACTTATTGTGTTATTCGGCTGATTCACTTTAGTGTTATTTTGAATGAGAACTGCTACAGCTAGAAAGAGATTATATAAAAGTAATTACACAAATTAACGTGGTTTTATGTGATCCGTTAGATCTACTTTACAATAAAGTAACTTTACAATATGACAAATCACATTAAGTCAAATCAGTTTATAGGATTACTTTTGTGTAATTCTTCTTTGGCTAAAGTATTTCTCATTTTGAATACCCCTCCCTCTCTCTTCCAATTAGTAGTTCTTAAGATTATTCAATTAATAGGCAAAAAAATAAAAATATAGTTTCCAAAGGGAGAGAGGTTTGAAATTTTCTGCTACTGTGTAGGTATTACATTCATTCTCATTCTATATAGTTGTGTCAATAAAATGTTACAGGCTTTTTGTGAATCAATGGCCTCAAAAACTCAGTTTGGCAGTCAGAAATCCAAGAATAGAATCATGAGGACAGCTGCTGCCCTCTAAGAAATGATTAAACTCGGCTGTAATCATTGGATCAAACAGTTCTTTCGCATGCTAGATCTTTGGAGTGAAATGATTTCCTTCTTTATATAATGAATCAACTTTAAAGCAGCAGGCTCCAACACTAGGACTCCCTCTTTTCTTTTTTATTGTAATTTGTAAGTACAATTTTGTTGGTAACTATTTCAGATCTCAGATCAGAGGTAAGTGCATGGTGTGAAATCCTTTCACGTTTGCTATTCATTTCCAAGCTTCTTTTTACCCATCTCTCCTCTATAAATTGAGATGGAACCCCAGCCAATGGCAACACAAGCCTCAGCACATCTTTCCAATCTCTCTCTCTCTCTCTCTCTCACACACACACACATATCTTAAGCTATCCTCGAGTAAGTGAAAATGAAGGCATCAAACATTGCAGCAGTGTGCACTCTGCTGGTGGTGCTGCTCCTGGCTGAAGCAGGAGTAACTATGGCAGCAACATGCAACCCAACACAGCTAAGCCCTTGTGTGAGTGCAATGACAACTTCAAGTCCGCCATCTTCTCTGTGCTGCAGTAAGATCAAGGAACAGAAACCCTGCCTTTGCCAGTATGTCAAGAACCCTAACCTCAAAAAGTTTGTAGACTCCCCAAATGCAAGGAAAGTTGCAAGCACTTGTGGAACTCCCTTCCCCAAGTGCTAGATTGGTTAAAAACATTCTCAAGGAAGTACCAATACTCCATCCTAATATGCATCATGCTTCTTTGGTGCATTATGTGAAGGGTGGAGATTAGTAGAGAGTTTAAATTTATGTTTTAAAGTTGGTGTGGTCTGTCCTATATGTCATATGCTATTAGAAGCAGTACTGGTTGTGGTGGAATAATGTTGGGTCATGCTCTCGTGTTCCCACAGTGAGTCCTGTTGGCTTGGTTTATATATATCCTTTAGACATAGTTGTTTCAAGGCCACTAATTTATGCATTATCAACATCAATGGTGAATCTAAGCTACTTGTCCTTAAGCCTTTACTACTCACCCTCTCTCTCTCTCTCTCTCTCTCTCACACACACACACACACATAGGCACACTAGAGCAGCATTAAGCATGCAGGAGCATTTCCCACTATAGACAAAGTGCAAGAATATGCAATCAAGCCTCGAGTAAATGTATAAATAACAAATCTGAAATTGAAAAGGGTCCATGATATCTTCACAACAAACACATTTAGGAGAGGGCCATTTCATGCTCTGCAAAAGATAATTTTCTTAGCTAAACAAGTAAAGAGAGAATGTTTTTAACCCCAATATTCAGACATCATGATTTTGACCCTCAAAGGACGAGGATGAAAGCAGAATACATCGGTCTGCAAGTCCAAAAGAATTTATGGAGAGAATATATGACAGCAGATGATCATACAAATGAATACAGCTTTTGATATTCCATCCCAGACGTTTTAACTGCATTCCTCAAAAATGGAATTAATAAGCCTTTGCTGACGAAAGGCAAGCCATGAACAAGATACTAACATGCATCTTGTGTTATTTCGCACATCGGTCTGCAGGTTGGAAACAATATTCCGTAAAACTGACATGCCGCAAAGTAACAGTTTTGAGTGTACTAGTGCCAAGATTTTGGTTGTGGGGATTGTACTAGAAAAATTAAGATAATGGCATTCCAAAACCAGATGACCTCTATATTGAAAAGTTCAACACATGGAAGCCTTAGGAATTTATTCTTTTACTCATATATGAACATTTAAAAAAATATATCTCTCAGCATGGAAAATCAGTCAGATAAAGAGAAATAACTAGACATTTTGGAGGAAAGCTCCAAAATTCATTTACAAGAGAGATAAAGAATCTAAAGTTACTTGTAAACAAAATTTAATTTCTCACAAATGAAGAAGGTTTGAGATTTGATCCCAGCCCATAAGCCATGACCTCTTATCTGACGAAAGGCAAGCCATGAACAAGATACTAACATGCATCTTGTGTTATTTCGCACATCGGTCTGCAGGTTGGAAACAATATTCCGTAAAACTGACATGCCGCAAAGTAACAGTTTTGAGTGTACTAGTGCCAAGATTTTGGTTGTGGTGATTGTACTAGAAAAATTAAGATAATGGCATTCCAAAACCAGATGACCTCTATATTGAAAAGTTCAACACATGGAAGCCTTAGGAATTTATTCTTTTACTCATATATGAACATTTAAAAAAATATATCTCTCAGCATGGAAAATCAGTCAGATAAAGAGAAATAACTAGACATTTTGGAGGAAAGCTCCAAAATTCATTTACAAGAGAGATAAAGAATCTAAAGTTACTTGTAAACAAAATTTAATTTCTCACAAATGAAGAAGGTTTGAGATTTGATCCCAGCCCATAAGCCATGACCTCTTATCAGATGGATGCACAAAATTAAGGGCAAACATCTCCTTTGAAATGTTGCCACCTTCACAGAAGCCTACAAGCTTTGCCACTATTTCAGCACTCTCCTGTACATGCTCAGCATCATGGGGATCTGTCCAAAGCTTGTTTAGGAATTGTATCCTCCTATGCTTCCCATCCAGTGGGACATCCCATTTAATGTACAATGCATCTCTCTCATCAAATGTCAAACGCGAAGTCAACCTCTTTGCCAGGAACTCCCTTTCACGCTTCAATGCTTTAATACTGCACATAGAACAAGACATGGAATGGAATCCAATTTTTCAGTCACTTGGACCAACCCAACCTTGAAAAACCAAAAGTGATGATTAATTTTAATTTCAATAAGCTGTCTGAGAGGAGAGAGAGAGAGAGATAGACAGAGACAAGAAGACAAGACCATGATGACAGAGAAATTGGAGGATCGTCTCCTATGTGAGCTGGGCTTGCATTCCCGAGTTCTGCTAGGTGCTGCTGCAACCATGTCAAGCGCCTAAGCTCCACTTCCATGTAAATTTGATCAGCTGGATCCCCCTTGAATAGCAAATAAAACTGTGTCCGATGTATAATGGACACATGGCACACATCCCACAACTCAATTATCTGCTGCCTTTGTTCCCTAAAAGTTACTTGCCATGAAACCTGCGGCACCACTGGCTCAAATATGTTTTCTTCATCCTCTACATTGTACCCAGCCGCTTCATTTGCTTCAAGCTCCAGCACCTAGAGGCCATATAACAAATGTATATATAAACTGATGGGAAGGCTGAAGTGACAATGTGTGAGTTACATGAACTTCCGAATGAAGGGGACTAAATAGTAAGAAATTACTACAATAAGTAGATATTATATACCTGGCAAACAAGTAGCTGTTTTTGGTATTGAAGTTTGGCCACACGTTCTTTCAGTTCAGTTACATATGCTCTTATGCTTCTTACATTCTCTTCTGCTGCATTTTGGAACATCTTCTGCATTTTCTTCATGTTAACTGAACTAGAACGCCTATAGCCTGAGTTGTTTTCCTTAGATGAGGCATCTCCTCCTTCTTCACTCTTCGTTGGTGTCCCCTTTTCAGACTCTGTCAGAGTCTCAATGGATACATTATCATCATGCTCAGGAGCTCTATTTTCAATATCAGAATCCAAAACTTGCTCAGGAGTAGATAAAGGTGAGCAAGGATATCTTATAAAATTTTTTCGGTTGGTAACATTGCTCGAACCCAAAGGAAGTAACTTCTTCTTTTTTGATTCCTTCTTAGTCTTGGGTGATGATTCACTGTTATACTGCTGATACTTGCTTGGAAGTGACATTACCAATTTGTCTATAGACTTCTGAACACTTTCAAGCTGCTCCTCAAGGTTGGCAATGCTGCTGCCCTGCGAATGAAGTCTCGTGATTTCTTCCTTCAGATTAGCACTGACACTCTTATTAGGAGCAACTAAGCCTCCGACTTCAACTTCTTTTGGTGCGGAACGCACAGCACACATTTCCCTTATTTCTGCTTGCAGCTTGGCAATTGTTTCTGCTGCATCCTGGTTACCCTGTCTATGACAAGCCACTTCCTTTTGTAGTACTTCCAGTGCACGATTTGCTTCTTCTCCAAGCTGCTCCTGGAGATGTTCTAGTTTGCGTATTTCATGCATAAGCGTGAATGGAGCAGTTGATGATTGCCTCATTGACTGCCTTAACATCATACTTCTTACTTTATCACCACAGCCTATGTCCTTGCCTTCAACTTTTGGTGATAGTGCACCAGTATAGGAGAGACACTTCTTCACTGATGGACGGGGTGATTCAAACGGATTTGAACTCTGAACAGTATAAATGTAAGGGTAAGTTGAAAGAACTCCTTTTATATTCTTTATGTGAGAAAGGTTAAATAAATTAGGTATCTCATGTGTTTGTGAGTGCATGTAGGAGAAAGTGAGAGACCTGCTGGTCCTCCTGAAGTTTCTTGCGTAATTCATCCACCTGAGATTGTGCAAGATCTCTTTGGCGTTTCAAATCTTCAATTTCCATCTCCATCTGGACATGATCAAAGAACATGACATAAATATTGCGGATTCTACTCCCCCTCCATCACTTAAAGGTCAATTTAGAAACGTATTGTATTTACCTGCTGAATTTTGAAATCTCTTTCTTTTGATGGATCAGGAGTGCGCAGTTCTGCTTCTAGCCTCGCTACTTCCTTCTGTAAATGTTTCACTAGCTGCTTGTCTGAAACAACCTGATAAAACGTTACAAGGAAACAAGGGTCACTGTTTGTGTTTTTATTAATCCATTGTATATGCAACTTAACAGAGTCAGAACTAAGCAACATTACCATGTTTACTTGTGCATTATTTGTCACTTCCTTCGCCCGTGTGGCAAAGAAGAGTGTGTTTCGAGATTGTTCAACATGAGTCAGCGCTGGACTCAAAGTACATATGATGGCAGTGCGTGCATTTCCACCAAGTGAGTGCTGCAATATGCGAGTGAGCTTTGAATCTCTATAGGGTATATGACCAGTTCTTTTACCAACGCTGCATTTACAAGATTAAGTGTGTACAGAATTATTAAATATCAGTATAATCAAAAGCTAATAAACCTACATGGTACTTAACAATTATTTAAACTACACTTATTTAGAAGGTCAAGATTCTAAACTAACTCTTTTAGCATACTATAACGAACTCCTTTGCCCACCCTTGATTTATCCAACTACAGAGGGAGTAACAATTGCAGTGGGAGGCCAAGAAGTCAAGGGCTTAACAGATTTGACACTAAGAGCTAAGAATTCTCATAATTTTATGAGTTCTTGTAATTTTATTCTCAAACATCACTCAATCACAAAACACTTTTTAATTTCAAATTTCTAATTGTTCAACTTTTTCATCTAATCATTCTTAATCAAACACAAAAAATTAATACAATTTTTACCAACTTCAAAACAAAACCCAAAAATCAATAAAACTTTTACAAACTTCAAAACAAAAATAATATTAAAAAATTATTTTCAAACAAATTTTTGAACAACTGTTCAACTTTTTCATCTAATCATTACTTAATCATTATTCAAACACAAAAATTAATACAATTTTTACAAACTTCAAAACAAAACCCAAAAAATCAATAAAACTTTTACAAACTTCAAAACAAAAATAATATTAAAAAATTATTTTCAAACAAATTTTTGACTTTATAATATTTTTATTCAACTTTTTCTCTCTCCTTTCCCAAAAGCCAATAAAACATCTTCACTCAGACCATTTCACTACTATTCCCAAAATTTGGAAATACTCCAAGTGTCCAAACATGCCCTTAGGTCTAACTTGTGCTGCTGATTTATATTTGTTCAGCTGATCTTCTGCACCTGATCCTATTTTCTTGAAATCTACACTATTCTTAAGCTTCCAACAAAACATCAAAACTATATGGATTCAGCTAAATCAAGAAACATGTTGCTAGAGTCAAAATTTCAAGTACCATTTCTACATTTTACATGGCAGGAAGATCTATGTTTATTTTATAGAACCCAATAGCGACATGTGAAATTGCATTAGAAGGAAAGTGGTCATAAAATATCAAATAAATAAGAAAATAGTACATAGTTTGGAAATGTAAGAAAACTTTGAAATATATACTCTCCATATAGAGATATATGCTATTTTAGATTCTGACCTGAGCTTTCTGATTACTGTGGTAAGTGTCATCAAGCTAAGGTTAATATGGCATCCTTCCCTGAGCCTAGCACCATCTGCCTGTGTCTGTGAAGCTCTTTCACTCCCAGCCAGATCAACAAAATTCTGCAGATTACAGATATCAATGATTTATATCGGAAGCGACCATTGACAATTTAATTGAGAAGATAAAAAGGTAAGAATGTTTTATATTTACCAAGCTTGCAACGAAAGACCTCACACAATCGGAATTTTCACGAAGACTACTTTGAATTGTCTGTATGGATTTCCAATGAGCAATTTGTTAGAAGAAAATTCGTAATAGTATTGAAGAAATCAAGATACACAAGACTTACCAGCCTTATTATCTGGTGTGACCGAGAGCTGTTATCATTAAGTGCAGTTTCACCAACTTGCCTTTGAGCTACAAAATCAAAGAAAAACACTTGATTCCAGCCAAGACATAACCAATAACAAGGAAGCTAAACCAAACCGCGCTCAAGGTTATAAGATTTTACCCTCACAAATACTGATCAATTGTCTCAAGTGTTGATCATCAGTTGCTATTTCCTCTACCAACTTCTCAACCATAGTACCTTTCTGTATGCAGGGATTGAAAAAAGTTCCAGCCGATGAGGGGTGAGAAGATCTCTCAAAAGTCAAAGTACTTGGTTCCTAACAACAGAAAAAATTCACAGATACAATACCTCTGGATCATCCAACAGCTTCAGATTGCGACCAGATTCTGAATTTAGCAGGTCTCTTACATTTTCATTATATATTTCAAGTCCAGAAATTTTTATTGTGAAATCTCTCTCGGGGGTCTGCAATCATGCCACAAAATTAATTTCAAAGCCTACTCTCTTCTCAATGCTTATATTTACTTGCTGTGTAACTTCATGAACAAGAGAGTCAGTGGAGGAGAGAGCCATTACGGAGGGGGGGAGGATGCCATGGTCACCTAAAGGTTTTATAAATTTGTCATTGATGCTTATATTTCTTCCTATCTTTGCTTAATTTACATAGACCTGTATATGGCCCTGATTAAATTTTAGAAACAATAAATTAAGAAGGTAGTCATACAAATAAAAAAAAAATTAGGCCAGAAAGCTCAATTTTGAAGTAATTTATAGAAATCAATGTTGAATAAAATAATGAGGAAAATGGTAATTCTTCATGGATACACTTAATTTGTTTTTTTCTTTCTTTGTAGTTTTTTTATTATGAATTCGGTTTAAAATTCTTCAATAAGACTTTTATTTTAAAAAATACAATGCAATTATCATGATGTCACACTATTATCTATGTTGGCTTCATGCCAAAAAAAAAAAAAATCTCTTGTTTGAGGCCTCCTCCCCCGCCCCCAAAAAAAGAAGAGTTCTACACTCTGCCATTGTATGGAACTCAAGCAACAGCTGACAGTTAGGAAACAAAAATTTTAGAAGGTTCCGATAAAGCTTACATTCATTATATGCCTGTAGATATCATTAACAGCTTTCTCTGTTATTCCTCTCATTGTGTATGTCTTACCACTGCTAGTTTGTCCATATGCAAATATGGTTGCTGCAATATAGATAGAATGGTTATTTTCGGAAAACAAAACTAAAGAGTCAGTCAAGTTTTCCCTACCATTGATGCCCATCAAAGCAGACAATGCAACGTCCTTTACTCCTTCCTCATATACTGTTTCAGTTAGACTCGCATGATCAAAAACTTTATCTGCAATAAGAACAGCCAAGAATTTTTGGAAAAAGAAGAAGAAGAAGAAGAAAATGATGACAAGATTTTACTTAACAAATATTGGAGCGCAGATAGAGATGTCATTAAATACCAAAACTGAATGGGGCTGGTTGAGCTGATCGATCCTGAGGTGGGGGTTTGTGCACAATTGTATGATCATCGATGCACTCCCATGCCACTTGGTCTTTGGCTAAGAGCTCCCTTTTGCTTAACGGCCTTAACCGTACTGTAACTACAATCTTTTCTTCCCTAGTTCTTGGCCCTCCTGGAGTTGATGCTGGTGTCCTATCTATCTTTGAAGCTGGTGTTCCTGGTGTTCTGACCGTCATTATTATGTTTTAACCCCTTTGCTCTAATGCACAAAAGTTGAACTACGAAGAACACCAAGCAGAAGTGTGAAACTAGGCCTCTCACACAAGAGGCTGTAGAATCAAACTCTCTGGGGACGTGACGCTAAACAGGATGCAGCAGCTGCCAGATACAAAACTTCTCTGTCAAAATCAACCTTGGGTTAGACTATGATGACAGAAGTAATCAGATAATTACTTGAACAATCAGATTAATGAAGATTCTTTATCAAATGAAACTCATCACAAAACCTCTAAAAGGTGTATTGAAACGTGCAAAGGAAAAAACCGACCAATGCAAAAACGGATGAAAAGGGAAAGCTAGATTATGCTTATATGCATTTTCCCTCTGGTTTAAACATCTCTTAATTGTTTCCCAGAACACTTCAACTATATTAGAAAAATTAGAGTGACATAGAAATGAAAAAATAAAGAAAAACAAAGAAACGGTGCAAATTTTCAACTTTGAAATTTAGGACTGAAACTTCAAAATAAAGTAAGAATTTTCATTAAAACTTGAAAGTTACTGAAACTAATATATAACAGTCCATTTTATTAGGCACTTGTGTACAGGATTTCAAGATGTGGAATTCCGTCATATTCCTCGAGAAGCAAATTCTGTAGCACACACATTGGCTAGATTTTGTAAGAAGTTGGAGGATACTAGGATTTGGTGGCATTCAATTCCAGAATTTTTAAAACAATACGCTATTCTTTGAAATGTCTATGTAATTGTACTCTTGTAAAGCCTGATGTTTAATGAAATTGCTTCAGTTAAAAAAAAAAAAAAGCATATACAATCTTCAGAAAGCCACAAAATTTTTAGATCTTCTGAGTCATAGAAATTCAAATAAACTCATCAAATTGGAAATTTGTAATTATTTCATTTATTCCTCAGTTTGAGGAAAACTACATGAATAAAGAAATTGACCGCTTTCTACAAATTTCTTCTCATTTTCAACTTCAGGTGAGATTTAATCTCCACATTTGTTTCATATCTGCAGACTAATACCTCATAATTTCAAATAAAAACTTCCAAAATGTTAAGTGTTCGAAGTTGACGACTCTTAGATAACCAAAAAGATCAGAAAGTTTCCATTTACAAACAAAGATCAAAGAGTTCTCCTTAAATCATAAAAGGAAACTCAATCAAAAACCAAGTTCATTCACTTTATCATCATCGGCATCGAATTCAACCTCAAAACTAGCACAAAAAAAGGGAACTTTAATCACCTAAAACATCCACTGCGTTTTCAGCATCGAATGCTAGGATAAACAAATAAAAAGAGAACACTCACGGAAGTCCCAAAACGCGAGAATTTGTCGAGGGAGGACTCAGATCCGAGCAGAAGGAACCAAATGAAGCAATCAGCAAAACTTACGAACACGAACAGCAGAACTATGTTTCTGAAAGAAATTTAATACAGACAGAGAGAAACAGATTGGGAAAGTTTTAGAGAGGGAAAGAGAGAAGAACGTTAGAGAGAGAGAGAGAGCGTGTGAGCTTCACTCCGAAATGACAGATGAATGATAATGATGAATTTTTTCTAGGCTTGAACAAAGAGCAACTCTGTCTCCCTGGCCAATCAATGTATTTGAATTTGGGACCCCAACGGCTAGTTCTTCTTTCTCCGTTTTATTTATTTATTTTTCTCGTTCCAATAAATATCTCCCTCGCCGATTTCGTGGCTTCATCGCCGACTACAAAACGGTCCCGGCTTGCAAGCTCCAACGGTTATCTTTTACTTTTACTTTTTTCTTTTTTTGTTAATTTAAATGATTTATGGTAGATTGTTAATATAAAAAATTAGAAAAATGATACATGCAGTCGTGAGTGTGCAAGTATCGTGCAAGTCGCTTTGAAAAAAGTAAATATATATAGGATCCACATGAAAATAAATTAATTTTTTAATAGTAGACTTCACTCTTTTTCAAAGCGACTGTACGGTACTTACACATTTCACGATTGTATGTAACACTACTCAAAAAAATATATATTTATAACGTAATAAAAATTTTGCAAGCCGGTGTAAAGTGAAAGAATAGAAAATGATAGATACACAATCATTTTTATAACTCTTTATTTAATTATATTTTTAATAAATATTTTTGTAAAATAATTTATAAAAATAATATCATTTTATATAAATACTCTCATTTTAAAACATGATTGTATAAATAGTTATAAAAAAGATTGTGCATATATCATTATAATAATGATTATTCTTAAGAGTAATCAGAATAAGGGGTAGTGATAGAACAACAACTATTTTACAACTTAAATACAACTTTATATTAAAATTATTTTTTTATTTTAAATAAAAATAAAACACTACGAAATTAGCAGCTTAAAAACACATGAGAAAAATAGATATTTTAATATCTAATTGTTAGTGAGTTGTGACTCCTTACGGAATATTAACAAGAGAAGTGTTAGACTTAGGTTGCGTTTTGGTAATGAGGTGATCACAGATATTATGTGAATAATAGTAAAAAAGTAAGAAAAATTATAGAATATTGAATAGTAGTAAAAAGTAAATGAAAAGTAATAATAAAATAATGAATAGTAGTGACGTATTCTCAGAATATTTTGAAAATACTCTATTATCCAAACTAGCCCTAGAATTCATATCCGACTTGCTATAGATTGTTTAGCAAAAGTTTTGAAGAAAAGTGGTTAAAAGCTTATTGCATCATGCTCCTTAAATTTGAGATGCTAATGTTTAATCATCCTTGTTTCTTTTCTTTTTAAGAAAAAAAAAACGTTTTTTTTTTTTTATTGCTGCTATTTCAAATCAAAAGTTATTTATCATTTTTTAAGCGTGGCCTTCAAAATTTATGCTATTTTAAATATTTTTCCTACCGTTATTTATATTTTTTTTCATTATTGTTACATTTTTAATTATCATTTGGAAATGTATTTATTATTATTTATTGTTGTCTTGGGAAAAAAATAGATTTTTAAAAGTGGGATGGATGTTGTTTTGAAATAGTAGGTAGTTTTTTTTTTTTTTTAATCAAGCATATTATATAGAAATAAGTAAAAATACAAAAGTTTAAGGTGGATCCTTTCCACTATCAATATATAAGAAACAACTAAGGATTTTATCTAAGGGTAAGCTTCCAAAAACATGATTGGTAGCTGCCCATTGCGCTACTGAGTGCACACATCAATTTTGAGATCGATGAATTTTAGCAAATCTTCATCCTTGTTGATGAGAAATACGTTGAATGTCCTCAATAATAGTAGAAATGATCTAGAAGGGAATGAAATCTGGGCTCTCAATGGTTGTAAAGACCAATTGGGCATCCCCTTCTATTATCGCTAGATTTTGAGAACTAACCATATTGGAAGCTAACAACGCAGCTTTAGCTTCTACAACTAGAGGAATTGAGGTTTGTAGCTTTTCTGTTTTCATTTCCAGTATGTCTCTCATGTGGTTCCTTCGTATTGCTGATGCTGCTAAAAATTGATCACGTACTGCTGTATCAAAGGAGAGAAGCTTTGATAGTTTGAGGGCGGGGGGTTCCCTCCTCCTTCTTTGATGTATTGTGTTAGCTTTTATTTCCAAGCTTCCTTATAATCTTCACAGATGTGGTTTAGCTGGATCCTTGCCTCTTCAAGTGACAATGAGGTATGATTGTGAATAATGCCCTTTTGATTCCTCCAAATAAAATCTAGCATTATAACCGCAAACAATTAGAAATGATGTTTTTCCTCATTACGTAGCCCCAATTCCTTTTTCGGGTGAATGATCATTTCCGAATTTCAATTGCGTTGTTGAGAGTTATATGATCTAGAGGTAGACCATGAATTTGCACATTGAAAGTTGTGTGATTTAGACTAATTTCATGAAGAGTAGCACTGAGAGACCAAGGTTTAAGAATTAGCAGATGCCCTTTAAAATTCCAATGGGCTTGATTAAGAACTCTAAACTTATCTTGGAAGGATCTAAAAGTGAATATGAACTTGTTTATATCCATGTCTTCAATGAGGAAGTTTTGGATGAAGTTCCATGAAGCTTTAATACCATAAGGAATAGCATACTTGTTCAAAGGTCTATCTGCTACCAACCTTCCTATCAAGATTTTGTCTAAAGTGATTTTTGCTGACTCCGATGCAGGGTGGAGGTTGAGATTATGCCATGACAAAGCTTCAGTTTGGGTGATGAGAGAGTCCATGTCCATCGGTGATTGAAGCTATTGCTGAGATAGTTGATGATTGAAGTGTTGTAGAAGAGATTATGATCAACAATAAGAGCAGATAGCTAGAGATCTCTTGTGTATATTTGATAACTAATTACGTGAAAATGAGCAGCAATATGTGCAGAATGTTGTTTCCGACCTCCTAGAAAGAGAAGCTCTAACTTCTCTCTAGTTGGTCTCACCGAGGAGTACTGAAATAGTAGGTAGTTAAAATAGAGAAGTGATAGTTGAGTTTTTGGGGAGGTGGATATGTAATTGTGCATGCTAGTTGTTGGGTACAAAATGTGTTTGAGAGAATTAAAATGCCTAACCAGAGTAATGTTAGATATAATTATGGATTGTACAAGTGTCACACACTCATTTTGAAAAAGAGTGAGATCTACTATTAAAAAATTACTTTTTTCCATGTAATTTTCATATTTATTTACTTTTTTTCAAAAGAAATGCATAGTATTTACACACTCTATGACTGTAAATATCATCTCTATGCAAAGAAAGGCCCACTAATAGAAGAAGTGACAAAGGAATAGACAATAAATCAAGGAGAAGTAGTTAGAAAGTGGGACATGACATACAACAAAACACTTCTCCATTCTCCTCTAGGATGGCTAATGCAACATATTGTTTGAGAGAGTAAGAGAGTACTGTATTTTTATCATCATTATTCAGCAAGCATCACAGTATTTCAGAATTATCTAATAATTTTCCTGGTAAATGTTATGATAATCATTAAAAATAAGAAATAGTTACAAGTCCAAATAACTAAAATAGCTGAAAGATTTAAAAAATGGTCGAATCACCTCTACATTCTACCACTTGGGAAGATCATGACCCACCACACTCATTACTGTGTACCCAAGTTCCAACCATTTTGGCGTGAGTGCGCCACCAACCTCGCAAGAGGGTGAAATATGTTTAAGAGTCTCATTTGAGACACGGGGCCATCCATATCAGTTTAGTGATGGATATAGAGAAATGATATTTGCAATCTTAGTATATAAATCCCGCACACCCGCTTCTCATAGAACTGCTCCATCCACAAGACCAGTCTTTGTTCCTTTTTTTTTTTTTTTTTTTTTTTTTCCTGCGAGTGTTCCCGGTGTTCGGTGCCTCTATGCCCCATGTAGGCTCTCTGTCAAGGTTCCCAACCTGACTTGGTCAACAATGGTCTTGTATGTTACAACAGTCTCATCACCACTCCTCTAACCAGATGGAAGGTCTCCTTTCTTTGCAATACTTTCACTGCAATCAGCATTGCTTGCAGAAAACCAAATCATTCATTGTCATTGCCACTCCCGAATACCAGAACATAAACTAACAATTTTTCACTTGAGAGACACTTACTGTATAGACTTCTACTTTCTTTCTGTTATAAAGCTCAAGTCACCTCAGGTAGCCACAAAAAGCTTCATCCAAACTAATCACTACTATCTCAAAACAGAAACGTAAAATAAATTGAAACAGGCAAGTAATTTAAACATCAACTGCTTCATCCTTCATCACCTCACTGCATATCAGAATAACATATAAGCTTATCAAATGGATCCGGATTGCCAACCTGAACCATTTTATACATCAACCAAAATCACACTGAAACTTGTAACCACCTATTTGTTCTCTCATGGAGACATAAAATTATAGGTGTATCAGACAAAGGAATTGATAGGACCATATTATGCAGGCTAACAGATTCTAGGAGCATAACAACATATTTAGCTCGGCCGCCATGAATCATCTCCATCTTCTCTGTTTGTCTCTTTTCCCCACTTCTTCAACTTATGCCATTGATCTTTTCACTTTTTTCATCCTTTTGTATTGTATTGTCTTTTTCTCTTCTTTTTTTAAATAGGGTTTTGCTTCTGATGATCCACATTTTTTTTTTTTTGTCTTTTTTGCATGTAGTGGGAATTCCACATCAAATAAACTCCATCAAGTAAACTTTTAACCCAGCTTGACCACGCATTCAACAGGGAACTTAAAAGCCCTATGATTTGTGGCAAGGAAGTTAAAATAATCTAGCTGCATGTCATTGCTTGATTTCTTCATCCCTCCTAGTGCATGCCATGTGAAGCAAAGAACTTGAAATCTGGGTGATTGACCTGAAGCCGTCTTAGCCAGCTGTCTGCAGCCTGCATGAGGAAATTCGCCATTTGAGACTCACTAGCCCCATGTTGTGCCCACATGCATCCTTTTAACTTATAGGATGCCATCCCAAAAGCACGCATGGAAATCTTGGGGACATCGTCGATCTCACTAGGATAAATTATCGAGGCCTGGGTGCTTCCACTACCTGGAAAAAATAGAAAGAGGTCCCTCCTTAAGAGTTAAACAGATGTCTTTGTCTGAAAGTTAAAACATCTCATACAACATCAGGCATTTGGAATAGTTAAATACCGGCAGAATTATATTAAACATTAATTTCCATATTTGATATGGAATACTTTGGCTTTATACAAATATATTGCACGAGAGAGAAGAGGAGGGAGGAGGAGCAGGAGAAGAAGAAGAAGGATATCGTCATATAGATACCCAATTCACATGCTCGTATCCATAAAGACAACACTTTGCTTATACGTTGGGGTTCAAAGGGATTGCATGCTGTCAGTAACCTAAGCTTCGTTTAAAGGCCCATTCAAGGAGAAAACTAACAATTAAAAAGTTTGTCACAGCAAAAAAAAAAAAAAAAAAAGAAAAAGAAAGAAAGAAAAGAAACCACAATAGTACCACAATGCTAGTTATTTAAAGGCTAAGATTACCTGTCATGGGTGCAGAAAGGGTATGGTATGTTAAAAAGCAAGCATCCAAATCTTTCAATGTAGGACCAGTGGGTATTCGGTATATAGGATACCTATAAAAACTATCATCAGACCAAATGAATCCTGAAACGATACAAAGCAACATAAAAGTATAGATTACATTTAAATTTTACCATGCCACGGACATCCAACTGGCTGGCAGTAAATCACAACTTCTTAAGGTCTTCAATCCAGGATACCGGTATGCAAGATCTAATATCTGCACAATAATGCAACAACTAAGATGCAGAGCTTAGACCATAAACTTACAGAAGCAATCACAATCAACAAAATAACTAACCTTGTCAGCTAATGGTTCACGGCAATAAGGGAGATCCTGCTCAAGAAACTCAAAGAGCAACCGATCTTGAGAATTCCCTGCTTCAAAATCATCACTAGAAAAGCCTTGTTGTCTTGCAATGTGATCATTTGTTATAGACAGCCTAGCCAGTCTAATTGGGACCTCACCTCTTAGATGGTTATGAACCAACTGCTCTCTTGTAAATTTTATGCCTTTATCACTTTCATGGTCACTGCTTCCATCACTGCTTGAATCTCTATAGTAGTCATAGTCACTCTCTTCACCAGCTTGCCTAATTAAATTACGAAGTCCAATTTGGTTAGAAGGCAAAAAATGCACCATACAATTAAATCTATTACACCAAGAATCAAACAAAAACTAGATAGGACATTACAAGAAACTTGAAATGAAATTAGAAATGAAGCACTCGTGATTGTTGAACATAAACAGAGCAGGAATAGGAAAAGGTAACCGGGGGATCACAACAACAAGAAGGTAAGAAACTTTTAGGAAAATACAGTATAAAGTTATAAACCTATTAAAATTTTTCATTTGTTTATTTCTGCACAAGAAAAATATAAACTCGTAAATTATTGAAGAATCAACAGTAAAAGTGAAACTACTTTACTAATGAATTAGAATACATTATCTGGATCAGGAGCAAATGGAAGAATATTATCAAAAGAAGTATCCACACGAGCAAAATTGAAATCGATAACAATACCATTCAGTATTTGAAGACTACGTACATATTGGCTGTTCAATCAATCATGAACAAAGAGTAATATGAAACCAAAGGAAATACTGTTGGCCTGGCATATCCACTAATCCTTGACCAAAAAAAAAAAAGAAAAAAAAAACAAATAACAAAATGGAGCAATTTTCTAAGTCATAATAATTTCTTTGTAGTATAGAACTCATTAGGTAACTAAGAGTCAATTAAACAATAATGTCAAGAGAGGATTAAAAATGCATGGTACGGAATTCAACATAACCAATTTCTACATTAAGAATGTCAAGAGAGACTTATGGATACACATTAATAAACTAAGCTTTAGTACCCATCAGTGCAGTATATGAAAGCGCTTTTCTACAATTGATCTGAAACAAGCAAGCAAATCAAGAATAACAACCCTAGTTCTCATTTCTTTTTTGCTAACTGGCCTTGGTTGAATTCAGATTCACTGGAAAAAAAAAAAAAAAAACTATCACTTCCATTGTGACAAAAATTTAATTCAAAAGTTGCTTCGAGCATATGTTGTATTAATAATGCAGCACTATTTTTACCAATTAAAAAAAAGTAATATTGCAGTTCTTAAGTTTCTCCATTTATCAGTGTATAAACTTCAAAAGAACAACATACCATGCTAATTACAAGACGAAATAATGCAAATCAAAGTAACAAATCCAACACAAAACATTAGCAAGTTTGTTGGGTTTCTGATTTTTAATTTCTAGTTTTGAACAATGCTACAGGCAAAGAGATATTGACAATGTACTCTGATCAATGTATGCTAAATTAACATATTCCTGCAAGTGGGTGTTTCACAAGAAACTAAAACATACATAATGACTTATCTTTTTCTTATAAGGTAAAACGATATATACACAAGGGTTCATCTTTTTATCACAATTTCTTCACACTCAAGCACTTTTTGATTACCTTTCTTTCGAATCTCATTGTATCCTAATAAACAGCTTTCCAATTTGACTAGTTTTGCTTCCTCTGAACTGAAACAACTTCCGAGCAAACTTTTCCTTCTGGTGTTTGTGGACATAAGCCCAAAAACAAAAGGAGTTCGTAGACAAGGGTCCTTATTAAACTATCCCTTTGCCTAATTTATTAATTCATTATGGCTTGGTTAGATTTCAGATACTATGGACCACGAAATTTTCTACCAGTATATATAAGCACTCAAATCTTGCAAATCGTCCATATTCTACATAACCTAGCAATTCAGTCAAACCTCAAATTTATAAATCTCACCTGATTCATGACAGTCACATTGATTTGGGGAAGGTTTGTAAGTTGTAAGGAGAATTCTTTTACACCCTTTGAATATCCTGTGATGTTTTCAGTTAGTATGGGCATTCAACATTCTTGAAACCAGACCATGTAACCAGCAAGAAAAATTCGTTTGCCACACTTAAGAGACCTTCTAATGCTATATTGACAGTGACATCATATATCAACTTACTGCATCATTAACTTTTATTACAAAAGCACACCATATAAAAGTAAGTAAAAAATTTGACACAAACGATGGTAATGGTCAAGGCCAAATTGGGGGTACAGGGACAGTCTTATTTGTCAGACAATGAGTTTTTCCCCTGCCCCTATCATACAGAAGCACCCATAATCAACATCCTTGTTCGAATAGAAGCACCCATAATCAGCTTCCTTGAACAAGATAGAGCTATTGGCATCCATGTATAGCACATCTTTCAATTAAACAAAGCAAAAATAACCAACAAAGACGTTCCAATTTTCATATAAGCCAAACAATTGAACTTTCATAAAGAAGATTGATGAAACTGATTCTCAAGTTGAAAATGTCGATGTAAACTTCAAATAAACAACAGAAATACACATATCCAACTAGGAAATAGCACTACCTTGGCTTAGCATTTGATTTTGTAGCAGGCTCGCCATACAATTGTATGCCAGATAAATATGGAACATAATATTGAACAACAGAATCACCCTCATTAAGTACAAAAGGCACTCCCACCCCGTATGCACTCCGTTCCTTAAATGTTTCCCAAAGATCATTCAACATGAAGTATGGTTGAAACTCAACATCACAAGTCCTCAAACCCCTCATTGTCGTCTACAAGAAAACAAAAATCAGAATTTTTTTTTTTTTATCAAACCCCACAAAATGAGCATCACAGCTATGAAAAAGTCTATGCAAAGTTGAGAAAACATAGGAGGAAAATTAATTGAAAAAATACCTCTTATACAGTACACTCTTTATAAATACTGAATACTACTAAGCCAAATATTCAAATTTATGATGCCCGATACTTTCTCCTACAGTTACTCAGAAACCAAACATAATTGCAACGAATCAAGAAGAAAGACAAGATAAGAGATCAACCTTGGAAAAATAATGGGCCGGGACCAAAGGCGTGGTGGACTCCAAGAACCTATCAAGGTTACTAGCAGGCTTTAGAGGAAGCTCCAAAGGCTTTGTCAATGAATTTGGAGGGTCTTTGCTCGTCGGAGATGAATCCAGCCTCTCGGTCTCATCACCCCTTTTTCCTCTCCGAGCTTGTTTTTGCTGATTCTGATTTTTTCTGCCTTTCGATGGGACGTAGAACCGGTTCTCACCCCGCAGAGGCCCAAAGCGCATCCCAGTTCCCATCATTTCCACCGTTTGGTTGCTGAGAAGAGTGACGAAATACGATAAAAATGTAAAAAGAATAAGATTCTAAGATCTTCTGCTTTCTGCACGCCCTTTTTTTTTTATCAGAAAGAGAATGAAAAACCCAACTGATCACAAATATACTATCACAGGGCTTAGTTGTCTGGAGGCTTTAGCTTTGTCAAAGTATCATCTGTCAGGAAATTTAATATTAGTCTAAATCGCTTAATTTTCCAGGGGTTTCCTTTCGGTTTGAAAGTATCCAAACACCGAAGAGAAAACTCAATAACAGCTTGAGAAATCCCGGACTGGATCAGATAGGCGTTTCAACTGATCAGATCAGAGAAACCCAGAAATCTCAGAAACTTGTATTCAAGATAAAGTAGCGAAATTTAGATGAGAACGATTCAAAGCGAAGATAAGAACCACTGTGGATTGAATGTGACCCAAATGGGTTTTGGGTGAGCGAAGAAATAAGACTCAAGGCGTGAAGGAAAGCACAGACTACAGAGAAAGACAGAGAAACAAAGAAGGATTCAACCGGAGAGCAGACCAGTGTCGAAGAAAGGCATACGTATACTAAAGTATTTTCCCTTTCTTTTGGGATATCGTACTTCATTATTTTGTTTAACACCATTAATTAATATGATTAGAGTAATATTAGAGAGAAGTTATTATAGCAGTGCACACTTTACATTCACTGCATGACTGCTTCTAATTGGTTGTTACCAACACTGATTTGGAGAGATGTGTGGTCTAGATGATGCCACATCATGTATGCAAAATGGATACTCCCAATAATGACTTCTATCTATATTTATTCATTTGATTATAGGATATCACAATGGAAAATTGGACTTCTCAAAAAAAAAAAATGGAAAATTGGAATGCTAAACTTACAAATTAAATTAATTTTCTAATCTTATTATCAACTAAAAATAATTACTACATAATCTCATAAACATAAAAATCGTGCTCGGTGTTGGTTTGAATAGTGAGATGAGATGTTTTTAGATAAAAGTAACAAATTAAATAAAATATTGTCATAATATTTTTTTAATATTATTATTATTTTAGAATTTGAAAATTTTGAATTGCTTATTTTATTTTATGTGGAAATTTATGAAAATTATAATAATAAAATGAGATGGATTGAGATGGTTTTATTATCCAAACGTAGCAGTCTCGTTTATTTTTGCAAATGAGATGAGATGAATTGAAGTAAAAGTTAAAAATTGAATAAAATATTGTTAGAATATATATTTTTTAATATTATTATTGTTTTGGAATTTGAAAAAGTTAAATTATTTATTTTATTTTGTGTATGAATTTAAAAAAATTGTAATGATTAGATGAGATAAGATAAGATGTATTATGAAAACAAACTAAACTTTAATAATAATTGTGCAAGAGATTGTACGGATATGAAATCTTTTAATAAGATAAAAATATAACCTCAACCATACTTCAAAAATAATTAATAATAACTCAAACTATTGACAAATCTTTAAGATTTTTTTATTTTCTTTTGGTTAACAATAAATGCAACACAAAGGACTTCATAGGGCTCATCAATTCAGATAGCATTCTTGTTTAAGCAAACTTAATTAATTGTGGAGTTTTGATGTGATCACATGTAGTAGGAGTGATGTTATGATCACACCTAATTACATTTGAGAGCTCTCACTCATGCCAGTTGTTTATAATAGATGTAGGATATTCTCCATTTTAGTTTATATTTTTTCTTCAATAATAAAGCTTTCTTTTATTTTAGGGAAGAGAATCAATAAATTTGTAAGATATAAACTTAGTTCTTAATTTTCTATATTTACATAAAACATTTATATAAGATAAATGACTTAGCCATAAATAGATTCTATAAAAGTAAATTTATAATCTGTCGGGTTTCATAAGGTACATTAAATTATAAATCTACGTTTATTATAAAATAGATATAACATATTATATAAAATCATGTCAGTTTATGAATTTACTTTTATGAAATATAAGATAAATATCTTAACCACAAAAAAAAAATGGTTAATATATGGAATCAATATTCATATAGTGCCTCTCTAGTAAGAACAAGGAATACTTCAGAGTGAAATCATAACAAAATTCCTTGCTTCATGTAAAAAAAAATAATAATAATGTTTAGAAAATAATTATGTTTTATGTAAAATAGAGTATGCGAGAGAACTGCAAACTCAAAGACTGTATATAACATTAACTCAATCAATAAAACACTTCAATTTCACAAATATTAATTCAATACACAATTTCACAAAATCTCTCTAAAATTTTTAAAATTTATTTTGTATAATATCTTTATCTTACCTTCACATAAATAAAATAGTTGGGAATGACAGAAAGGACAGAAAGGAAGCTGGTGATTGGTTGGTTGTTGTGGAGTAGATTTACAACATGGTATTTTCTGACACGTGCAAGGCACGATTAGGTAGGACACGTGCATAAAGCACAGTTTTGAACCATTTCCATTCCAAACAGTCCAAACATATCCTAAATAATGGCCACCTAATTGTGTTCGGATTTTAGATTTATATTTATATCTTTTCGAATTATAAAATATATTAATAAAATCTAGTTGTAAGCAATTTTACGTACTAATACGTGCACTCATTCAATATGATTGATTAGAAAGTAGACTTTATTGAAAACAATGTTAATTTAAATTTAGAATATGAAGACAAGAATATTAATATGCAGATTAGTACGTAAACTTGCTTGTATATAGCAAAACTCAAATATATTTATATAAAAAGAAGTTGTAGAAGATTTCATTTCAATCCCTCTTGAATTTCATATAAAATGAAATGAGTTGATATAAAAGTTAAAAATTGAATAAAATATTATTAGAATATATTTTTTAAATATTATTTTTATTTTAAAATTTAGAAAAGTTAAATTGTTTATTTTATTTTGTATAGAAATTTTAAAAAAGATGTAATGATGAGATAAAATGAAATGAAAATATTATAAAAACAAACGAGATCTAATTATTTTTAACTTATTAAAGATGACACGTTATTAAAAATAAAATAATTATAACAACATGACACTCACGATAGGTTACGAATACGACTTAATTCATTTGTCGAACTATCGGATAATTTTTTCTAATTTTTTGGAACGTTTTATCTAAAAAAGAAAAAACCTAAATGTCAAAAGACAAAATGTTGGAAAAAATAAAATAATAATAATAATAATAATGTTTTCTAATTGGAAGTGAAAATAATAATGTACTAATACGGTGAACAACTCGTCAAAGTTGGCAAACAAGCAAAGGGAGTTCAACCCCTTGTTCGATTACACAGATGAGATAAGATAAAAATTAAAAGTTGAATAAAATATTATTATAATATTATTTTTTAAATTATTTTTATTTTAAAATTTAAAAAAATTGAATTGTTTATTATATTTTATGTAAAAATTTAATAAAATTATAATAATTATATAAAATGAGATAAAATGAGTTGATTTGTTTTGTGTAACTAAAACAAGCCTCAGGTTGTTTTGTTAACTCTTCCACCTATAAAAATTAAAAATTAACTAGGAGTGTCAAATTGGCTATAACTTTAACTAAAAGTAAGCATAGTGTCAATTTTATTAGTAATCTACTCATCCTGATTTATGGCTATATTTGAACTATTCCATTTCCCACTCCCCCCAACTAAAAGACAATGTTTTGACAAGCCAAGTTATTCTTGATTTTAATTTTTATTTTTTTATGAACAATCACATACAATAATGTGTCACATTCTAAAAATGATTTTTTTTAATTTTTTAAATAGATTTCATTTCATTTAATGAATCGAAATTACAGCTGTGACTTATTAATATAGGAAAAAATCTAGGCTACAAGCCAAACTAACGCATCTACTCTGGGACGTCCTCACACACAAATTTTTTTGTAACAGGTATTGTCTTAACTTCTAAAAACTCTCTCCTAACAGAGATGAGCACTTTGTAAAACAGAATTAAACGCCCCCTCTTCCAAAAGAAGAGAAATACTATCTTCATCCTCCTAAGAGAAGAATTACTATCTCTCCGACTCCTCCCAAAAGAGGAACGAGACTCTACTGCTATGGACACCAAGTCCAATAACCTATTCCATATTATTTTTACCTAAAAAACAAACAACATAATTGCAAATTACATAAAAGAACAGGAGAAATCGGATCTGTGAACAAAATAAAAGTTGGACAAAAAAAACACAGGAGAAGGAGTTGTAATGGCGCGTGTAGGACACACGCCACTCTGGGAGGAAGACTGACGGTAGATTTGGAAAGTCCCGGAGTCACAGGCCCTAGAAACGCCGAGCGTGGCATTGACAAAAAGCTCTCACGGTGGCGCGTGAGAACCACGCGCCAACCTTCAACCCACGCGTGCGGGCTACGCACCACTCCGTTTGGCGCCGCATTCAGCGGTCTTACAGATCGGCAGCTAGAGAACACCGTGGTGGGGCGTGTGGTCTGTTGGTCACCGAAAAGTTCCAGATCGACAATTCTCCCTTATTCGGCCTGAGAAAACACCCAAAAAAAAAAAAAAAAACACCAGAAGCAACAACAGAGGTGAAGGGAGGGGGGAGGGGCCGAATCTCTCACCCCCTCTAGCCGAATTCAGTTCTTTGGAGAGTTTAGAGAGAAGGGAGAGAGTTTTAGAGAGAGAGAAGGGAGAGAGTTTTAGCCATATTCACATTCCAAATAGCTTCTGATATCAATTACTTAAGAAAAATTATTTGTACAGATATAGGGCGTCTAAGTCCCGCGGTACTTTTGAAGAATAGTGGACTTCATTATGAAAAAATGACTTATTCATCATTTTTTTGGTGATGGATCTTAAATTTTTTTCAAGAGATTGCATGAAATTGGTACACTTTAAACTTATATATAATATTTATTAGTCACGACTTAAATGACATTCACTTAAAATGTGGCATTCACCTAGTGTGACTGAGAATAATTAAGTTAGGATGAAGGAGAATACTATGTACTAAAATAAAATGAAAAACCAAAGAAAATAAAACTTAAGAGGCATTAATATTGGTGATGAAATCAGGTGCGTGGTAACTGACAAATGAGATAAGCCTGGCATTGTGATTGGGGGCTGCCACATCAAGATGAGTTAGTTGTGTGCTCTTATCCCCACATCAACTTGACCATGAAAAAAAATATGGAGTTGCAACTTATAAATGATTTTATCACATTTTTTTAATTAAGGAAATAATTTTTGTCATACTTTTATTATTGTTGATTGTGATACTTAAAATGATTTTTTTAATAAGAAAAATGTTTATTCGTGGGATAGATATTTACAACGAAAATGATTCATTTTCACAATAAATAGTTACCTTCATCGTAAATATATGATCCCGAATAAGCGTTTTTCTTATAATAAGTCTTTGATATCATGAAGTACCATCATGTCAAGGAACTTATGATTTCAATAATTGTATGATTTAGGTCAATAATCCTCATGACAATTAACCCATTTAATTATTGTGAGATGCATTTATTTTAGATGATTGTTGACGTCCGATTAATAAAGTTGGAGAACCAAAATAGTAATTCACATTATATATATGCTTTTTAGCCTTTGAGCAATCAAATTTATTAGATTATTCATTTTTCAATGCCATAATCGGACCGAAACATTTTGTATTGCATAGTTAAAAAAATGATATTGATCAAATAAGACCGATCGAATCAAAGTGTTTTGATCATCACTTTAAAACTTCTTTTGGAAAATTATTTTGCATCGCTCAATTATTAGAGTTTTTGCACTTTGTACCCTAAACTATTAAAATTGACACATTGCATCTACGAACTAAAAAAAAATGACAATACAATCTTCTATTAATATACAATTATTAAGGTTGTATCATGTCATCCATTTTCCATCCATCTTAAATGAGACGATCGAGAATTAATAGTGCCATTTTTTTTCAATAATTTAGGTGTAACATGTCGAGTTTAAGATGCGAAGTGCAAAACTTAGAATTTGAGGGTGCATATTATAATTTTCCTAACTTTTTTTCAATGAGAAAAACTTAACCTTGAATGGAGATGATGTCAAAACATAAAGCTTGAATCATGGTCCTCTTGGTATTGTTTATATATGGTTTTACATATTTTAATGCATCTTCAACTTGATATAACATAGTCAACATGATTAGCTGCATTCAAGCCGATCAATATTGCTGATGCAATTAATTATATATGTTGTTTGGTAGAACATGTGGTTTTCTTTTCTCTTCTATTTATTTTATTTAATGAATAATTCTTCTCATCAGTTATTATTCCTTACCCCACACCTTATAAAAAATAAAATAAAAAAGCTATCACGTGTTGGGTGTGAAGGTAAATAGTGGCTAATATATAGTAAAACCCTTATTTAATAGATGACTCATTTTGGCACATACTTGCAAGCATAATGCCAGAAGAGTAAAATTTTTTATAGATGGCTCTTTATTTCACTCAGTGGTAATGCTGGTTTATGGTAAAAATTTATAAACGTGTGATCTTTGTATATTTTCTATATTTTTCATTATATTATTTGTTAAAACAAGAAGAGTGAGGGCCGGAGAGAAGGGGGAGAAAAAAAAGAAAGGAATATATATATATATATATATATATATGTAACTTGTAAAAAAACTATATATGATATAAATTTATTTCTTATTTATTTATTTATGTTAGACTATTATACACCCACGAGTTTGATACCAAGTCTTTAGGTAGAACTTAAGCTAAATAATGTAGCCAATTTTGGACCACAAAAAGAAAACAGAATATTTGGTGATTCGAGAAAGAGAGAAGAAGATAAAGAAGAAAATAAAGAGGGAGAGGACGTTAATTTGAAGAGTGAAGTTGGAATAAAGACCAAAGCATGGGGTTTGGTTGGATGGACTTGCTAGGTTACATCATCACTACTTCTAAAACAATATATATATATATATATATAGAGAGAGAGAGAGAGAGAGAGAGAGAGAGAGAGAGAGAGAGAGAGAGAGAGAGCACCAGAAGCAGCATATTCCAAAGGCATTTTAAGGAATATTACTCAAAACCAAAACCCAATAATGATTAATATAGAGCACTTCCACTTGTTGTCCTAAGTTTCATTAATATAATGTTTTAAAGTAGCTTTATATGACATCCATTCAAAGCAAATGTGTTCAAAGATGACAAAGTCTATCATTGGAGAAAAATATGTTAATGGTTTATGTTGTATACTGTACTCATTGATCAATTAGTTATAAATTAGGGTTGGGTAGTGGGCCCATGCAACCCATAAACCCGTAAATACATAATATTTTTTATTCAATCTTTTAACGTTCATTTTCCAAAATTTCATAGAACAATTCAGGTCTCGTTTGTTTTTAGAAAACATCTCATCTTATTTTATCTAATCATTAAAACTTTCTCAACTTTCAATACAAAATAAAATAAACAATTCAACTTTTTTAAATTAAAAAAAATAATAATATTAAAAAATATATTCTAACAATACTTTATTCAACTTTTTAATTTTAATTTCAACTCATCTCATTTACAAAAACAAACGGGTCTCAAACTATCTTGTTATTATTTACAAACCATTCTACTACAATTAATAAAATTTTCATCTTATTTTATTTCCTAAACATTCCCTAGCTAGCAATCGATGTTGTTGCAGCAAACGTATGTGTTGCTATTCATTTAAATGGTTAAAGAAATTAAAAGCAATAAGCTAGTGCAATCTTTCCTTCGATAATATATGAAACGTTAACAAATCAACCATTCAACTAGGGAAATTTTTATAATTTCTTTTTCAAATATTATTTAAATATAAAATAATTTTCAATTTTTTCTTCTAATAATTACTTAATGATTATCCAAATACAAAATCATATATAAATTTATTGAACTTTTAAATAAAATACAAAAAATAATAAAATTTTCAAATTTTAAAAGAAAATAATATTCAAATTTTTTTTTAACTTATAATATTTTTATTCAATTTGTTTTGTCTTCTTTTCCAAAACTCAATAAAATATCTTAATTCAAACTATTTTACTACTATTTATAAACTATTTCACTATTATTCACATATTTTTCACAATTTTTCATCTCATTTCATTAGCCAAACATGCTTAGGCACTTGAAAAGGCCTCCCAAATGCAAAGGCCAACCAAGTCCACATAAATATATTATGTGTTCTTTTAGAAGGAAAAACAAATCCACAAAGAACAGGTTCATTTTATACTTTGCTCCAAAAAAATGGCCCTTCCAGCTTAAAAAATAAAAAAATAAAAAAACACCCATTTTTTTCTTAAATGAGGAGAGACGTGTGATATATATAATATGAATAATATTTTCCAAAATTTTTAAAATATGGTGTATAAAAAAGATTGTCTTGATCTTAAAAATTTTCTAAAGCATGGCATAGATTATAATCTTTATGGTTTAAATTGAAGCATTGATATGTATATTTACGAAATGCAAAAATTGCTTGTAGAATGTTATTGAAAACTCTCATAACAGTTGGCTTCATTAATGCCTAATATGAATTAATCATACTATCTATTAAAAATAATATCTTAATAAATCTTATATAGAAAATTTGAGGCAAATCAAATATAGTTGTCTTCCATGGTAATTAAGGTCCTTTGATCACAAGCTAAAACATGATATAAGTCACACAAATACTCGGTTACTACCAAGGATTAAGATTTCCTTTTCTAAGGAAAAGATGGTTTTTAGGGTATTATAGAATCAGAGTGGAGAACCACTTCAGTTAAAGAATCACCTAGAGATCGTGGTGGGGAAGACAAAAAAGGCTTCGGTGGGATTTGCAAAGAGTTGAGGCTTCCTTCCAGCATATCCACAACTCTACTCATTGTTGGCCGATTTGATGGGTTGGTCTGTATGCACCACAAACCCACCATTATCATCTTCTTTACATTTTGTTCATCCTCTTCATTTATGATGCCTTGCATCCATAGTTCTTTATCTAGCTCAAGGTGCCTGTATATCCAATGTGGAAAGTATGTTTCACTGGTGTGATCAGTCTCAACATCTATATTATTTGTACCCCCAACCATTTCTAAAACCATCATTCCGTAGCTATAAACATCAGATTTATGAGAGACCCCTCCAAAAATTCTAGAAAATACTTCCGGAGCTATATATCCCACAGTCCCTCTTGCACCCAACATTGATATGATACTATTTTCTCTTGGGCATATTTTTGAAAGGCCAAAATCAGAAATCTTTGGACAAAAGTTCGCATCCAGAAGAATGTTGTGAGGCTTAATGTCAAAATGCAAGATTCTTGTGTTACAACCTCTATGTAAGTACTCTAATCCTCGAGCTATGCCAACTGCAATCATATATAATGTTTCCCATCCCAATTGATGATCAATGTTTTGTGGAGCTTTTTTGTATATGAACTTCTCGAGAGATCCATTAGGCATAAACTCGTAGATGAGAGCTCTTTTAGAGCTCTCGAAGCAGAAGCCTCTAAGAGTAACAATGTTGACATGGGAGGTCCTACTAATGCTTGTAACCTCGTTAATGAATTCCTCTCCATCGCCTTTTGATTCTTTCAAAACTTTCACTGCTACAAAAGAACCATCTTGTAACTTTCCCTTGTAGACGCAACCATAGCCTCCTTGGCCTAATTTATCTTTGAAGAAGTTGGTCATTTTCTTGATATCTGAGTAACTGTATCTTCTTACTGAAAAGGGTCCATTGTTCCTTAGAAATGTCTCGACACTCTGATGCGTTAGACTCTCCTTATTAAAAATCTGAATAATCTTAATGGATCTCAATTTTCTCTTGAAGCAGAGGCAAATTATCAGAGCTCCAATTACCGCAGATAAACTACTACTAGCTGTAAAGAACGAATAAAGATTATGAAGTTATGTAAAGAACGAATATATACCCCGAAAAGAGAAGAAAAAGGATGAAAATAGATATATTACCTATGACAACCTTCCTCCGCCAGGTCGGTTTAGCTGTAAGCAAATATGGAATCAATCAATGAAGTATCAGAATACATGTGCCATAAAAAAAAAAAAAAAAGTTATGGAAAACTCATCTCAATTACTATAGCCAAAACCAACCCATAATTTCTTTTTTTAATCCCAATTGACTGCATAATATGGAAGTTTTTATAAATGTTAGATGTGCTGCAATTAAACCAACAGGGAAGAAAAGAAGCATAATGCAAGAAGGAAAATGAATTGTAAGGTTAAAGGATTTAGTACAGTGGCATCAAGTATAAGAAAGGTAACAAAGATTTAGTACAGTGGACCTGCAAGAAAATGGAAGATTATATAAGCTTATAGCGTAAAGGAGGAAATGAAACGGGATCTCATGGTATCAGAGATCTGAATCTGATGTTTTTAATTGATTTTATTTTAACCTTAGACATAGCCAATCCGCAACCATCCCCTTTAGTGGGCTCTGTTTTCTTATTAGAGTAATTTAGTGCCCAGTGTGCAACATCATGATTCTTGCTCACCAACAATCTGGAAATCCAAAGATTATGTCTGCCAGATGCTTAGGAATTTCTAGGATTTCGTCCATGTCTTGGAGCAGAGAACAGAATGTTTTTAATACAAAGAAGGAAGAGCATCACTTGAATATGAAAATTCTATTTTTAATATCAATTTGCAATATTTGAACTTTTAGTCCCTAGCTTTATGTGACTGAATGTAGATTAGACTGAAAACTAAAGGACTGCAAGAAAATAAAGAACCAGACTATGCAGAATGAACGTAAAGCTGCAAGATCTTCGCACCCTCTATGCTAGCTGATGAACCTTTTACTATCAAAAAGTTAAAAAAGAGAGAATTGAATTGTAACACCCCGTATTTTAGTGTATTTTTAATTGAAAGATTTTTTTGTTATTAATTTAAAATTTATTCTCTTGTCTTAAAATTGTTGGATTTTTAGTTGTGTTATTTTTATGATTTTTAGTTTACGAAAATTATTTTTGAAGTGCTTTCTCTAAATTAATTATTTTTATACGTTTAAATTTCTTCTCAAATCAAATTAACTTGTTATTGGGTTTAATTATTTATTTTCATTTTAATCGCTGCGTTTGAATTTTTTTATTTCACTAGCTGTTTTAAAATCGTTTCCGTTGGATCTTTTTTGTGACCCAAGATTTGAGGATTGAACCTCATTTCTTTCCCTATCTTTTCTTCTTTTCTTTTTCTTCTTTTCTTCTTTTCCTTTCTTCTTTTTCTTTTTCTCCCCCTGCTTCCCGCGCGGACGTCTCTCTCTCTCTCTCTCTCTCTCTCTCTCTCTCTCTCTCTCTCTCTCTCTCTCTCTCTCTCACGCCGTGCAACCGTTCCTCACCCAGCCCGCCGCCGTCGCGCCGCCGTGCGCGACACCGCCCACCCCATCGTGCTCCCCACCGACCGGCGACCTCCCCCTCCGATTTCCAGCCCCAGCCGCGCCGCCGTTAGCCTCCACGCACCACACGAAGCCGCGACATTCCTTGCGCCACCATCGCGCCACCTCCGGCCACCATCTTCTCACCACATCATCCTCGACCTTCTAGCAACCCAATGGACCCAACCTTACCTTCGATCTGTCACCGGTGAAGCCCCACCATCAATATTTCCGTTTTGGGTTTTTTTACACTTCAACCGCCTATTGAGCCGCCACCCACGGCCAACCACCACCACCATTAGCTTCACCGACATCCCTAAGCCCTACCCTATCAATCTCGGGTCTTCGTTTGCACCCGTTCAAAAGTGAGTTTTTGAGGCCCACGGCCACAGTGCATTTGGCACTGTTTTGTTGCTGCGTTGCTGCTTCTAGCACCTCCGTGATCTTTCAAAAATTATATTATAGCATTGTAAGTATTTTTCCCAAAGAACTTTTGAGATTTAAATGTATTTCTGCGCTAATTCATATTTACTATGAATTTGTTGGTTGTGCCGGACTGAGTCCGAGGAGTAAGGGGGTCGGTTGATTGGTGGTTGAGAGAATTTTTAGAGGGAAATTTAATTTTTCTTTGTTGAGTGCAGTTTAATTTTTGGAGGTATTAGTTTATATTTTCTGTTATAGAGTTGTGAATAGGAAGAAGTGTGCTTTGTTTAGTATTGGTTAAATTGTTAGTAATTGTTTGGGACTGCGAACTGTTGGAATAAGTGTGAGTTATTGGAATTTGAATTGGCATTGGTCTTGATGCTTGTATTGGACAATACTGAGATTAGTATAGAATATTTTGGGTCGAAGTGTTGGCTGTCCAGTTTGTTATTTGGTTGTTTGAGTTGGATTAAACTTGTTGAATTATGGTCTAGAAATTAGGTTTTAAGTTGTCTAAGACCAATTTTGTATTGTTGGACTTTAATATTTAGTTTATATTATTTTTATGAATAGGTGACGAGACGGATAGAGACTATATTCAAGTCATAGATAATGCGCTGCAGGAGTCAGGTAAGTGGGGTTCCTATGCTAGGTTTTATACAAGATAATAAGACTGAGGTTGATTTTATGAAAAACTTGCATATTTTGTGTTGTGTTGGGAACTTGTGAAAATAAAGATCAACCTCGGTCACTCATCTGCATTATTCATGAAATCTGTGTGAAAAAGGAAAAATATGTTTTGGCATGCATTGTGTAGACATGAGCTAAATTCTGTCATGTGGTTTCTGAAATCTGAAAAATGAGCGATATTGAGAATATGAAAAGTTGTGCATTTATTTAGAAAGATGTCCTGACTTTTGTGTTCAATGTGGGTAAACTGTCTGATTATATTTTGGTACTCTGTATTATTTGATATAACATCTGAAAACCTTTGGCATGGTGTACTGGTTTTTGTATCTGACTCTGTCTCTGCTTTGCTCTGCTCTGCTCTGTTATGCTTTGCTCTGTTTGGGTTGGTACCAACTTCTGTCTCTGAGTGCACCCACTTTGGAAACAAAGTGGTTTTATTGTGGTCTTTCCTGTGTGCACACTCGGGGCTCCGAGAAGAATAAATGAAATATTTCACCTCTGTCTCTGCCTGGTTTGGCCACCGGGGTTAGCACAACCCTGCCACGGGGGTGAAACATGGTCTCTGCTCTGTTTGATGCTCTGTTTTGATCTGATGATGATACTCAGTTTATGTTATGCCAAAGCACTATGGGTTTTACTTGTCTTAAAACCATTGCTCTGTTACTTTTGAAAATATGTTATGTTCTGCATGATAACTCTGGAAAATATTTTGTTCTGCATGCTCTACTTTGTAAATGCTCATATTTACACGCTAGCATATGATTTCTGCTTACTGAGTTGTTGATAACTCACCCCCTACCATTATAATATTTTTCAGATGATGTGGAGAGTCCAAATGAGGATCTGGATTAAATTGCTGAATGTGTTTAAGCTGATGAGATGTTGTTAGAAGAAGGACTTCTGATATTCTTAGTTTTAATGTCTTTGAGTTTTATTTATATCTTGGGTTGGGTTGTTATGACTATGGGAGATTTCGGACTTCTTAGTTTATTTTAGCTACAGTAATGACTTTGTGGAGTTTTAAATGTGGTTGTTTAGCACTCTTGATATTGAGATTTGCTATTAAAGTTTTGGGTTTTCTTTTTAGTTGTGTTGGAAAATAAATTCTTAAGAGACGGGTAGTAATTCTCCAGGCCAACCGGGTTTGGGGCGTTACATGAAGAGAAGGAAAGAAGATTTTTGAAGAAACTACTAAACAATGATGATGAATCATCCTACAGAATTACCATCATCGCATGTTTTTAGATAAGGCCCGCCTTGGCAAAAACAAACAAACTTATCATTATCAAATCCACACCGTCCACCACTCATCTGACAACTGCTGCAATTATGTCCACTCCAATTCAACAAAAAACCCATCTTCATAATCTCAGTATGATTCATTTCCAATAAGCTTGTGAAGTTGACTCCACTCTGCCCATCTACAGGCACATCAACCGAAGACTGGCACGATCTTGAAGAATAGTTTTGCTCCAGTACTTCCTTGTGGAAAGTGGCGAAAGAAAACAGATGGGAACTTTTGCTAGCACACTCTATTTCATATATAGGGTAATCAGGAAATGATGTGCAGTTGTAGAAGACGGAGAAATCACTATTATCCGAACTAAGATCTAATTGAGTTCGATGGATGCTGATATTGTGCAAAGGAGCAGGGCATGTGCCCTTATAGGCAGCAGCATTGGCGACGAGCAATGAATAGTTGGCGTAAAAGATATCCTTAATGATATACTCGACATTGGAAATTGAGAAAAACGAGTTTCTGTCTCTACAGATGACCTCAAAGCTGGGGAGGCCACAGAAAGATTCTTGCTCATGAGGTATCCAAAACGGGTAGCTTATATTTAGATCATTGCCACAAGTTCGAGGCATGCAGGCTTGAAATTTTGTGTCTATGGAAAGTGTGTTTGGCTAAAGTGAAGAAGATGAAGAAAAAGATGCATATATGAAAAGGTTTTGAGGACATGAAGAGGTTTTGGAGGTCCATTTGGGGTGGAAGGAAGCAAGGAGTAAAGGCAAACAGAGGAAGAAGGAAAGCCTTACTGTGTACTGGAAATGGAAGTTGTGTCTATAGTTTACAATTTTGTTTTGTTTTGGTTTATGATTGGAGTTTGAAATGGTAGGGAAAGAAAAAATAAAGGTTCAAGCAACAGTAAAAAGATTTATTCCTTTAACAACTTCCTCAGTATTGCTTTTCACCCGATGCTCTACATTAAACAGTGAGGAGCAATGCTACTTTACTATTTAATATAGAATCTTTTGAACTGAGTTTAGTGGGTCTGTACTGTACATTAATGTGAAAAATGGTCCTTAAAGTAGGCGACAAATTCATGGTTGAGCCGTATTGAAAATTTCCTACAGTAAACGACCTCTACGTACCAAACAAATGAATGAGACAAAAGGTGCACACATGTCAAACAAATATTGGAGGGTGATAAAGAAAAGATGTGAATACATGGGGCCATGACAACCCCCAGAGTTGATGACTATGGTTAAAAGCTGTGGTTGGTTAAACAGAAAGTGGTGGCGTGGTAAAGAGAACTCTATCTCTTGCTTCCTTCCGCATGCCCCCAAAGAAAACGAGAAGAAAATGATGATTCAGATGTTGGAAACGTGCAGGGGATTGGTCGGTTTGTGTATGATGGAAATGACTCTGATATAAAGTTTGAGAAATGTTAGTATGTTGCTTGAATTTATCTTTTCATTTTGACCTTTCATATATCTTATTTTATTTTTTATTTTTTTTTATTTAATGATTAAGAAATTGATTTTTAATATATTGGTATATTTTTTTATTTTTTAAAAATATTTAAATATATTAAAAAACATGAAAAGAAAAAGAAGGAAAAAATAAAGAGAAAAATATACTTATAACCGTGAATTGCGTAACCGCCGCGTAATCGATTTGAAAAAAATAATAAAACATAGGACCCGCATGAAAAAAATTAATTTTTTAATTGTGGATCCCACTCTTTTTCAAATCGATTATGCAGCGATTATGCACTTCATGATTATATGTAGAATTACTCAAAAATAAAAGAGAGATTTGTTCCAACGGGTCAAAGCTGGACGGCCGTCTAGCATGACTCATAAAGTTTTCCTAAAGCAAGCCACATTAATGAATATTCTATAAAAAAATACTTGTTAAAATTGTCTGTCGTGTTTTAGTTAATTAATTAACAGTTAGCATAACTTGATACCAATATATACGCTAATTTGAAAATTAAACCTGCATTTTAAAAATTGAGTACCAAATCTATTTTCTAAATGGTCATGATCTGCCCATATAATAGAACCTGATTTCTTCATCCTTGATCTCATTAATAAATAAATAAATAAACGGCCTTCAAGTTCGATTTTCTAATAATATACTACGAAATCTTCTCTGATCTTTAATGGAAAGAAATTTTAATACTTGTTAAGCATTTATCATGACTGATCTCATGTTTACGAACCATGCATGGGGTGCTTTTCATCTCATGATATCTTGAGGCGGACTAAATATTGGTAGGATCACAAAAAAACATTCGTAGTGATCTTATATTGACTCAAAGCTAGCTGCATGTGTTCTTAAAGAGGGTGTGGGCTGAATATTCCTAGCCATTTCCTCCCTTTGAATGTTGATCAGATAAGGCTAGCTGTGAGATATTAAAGCATGATTTGTGGTGTGCCCTTTAGAGCTTCAAATTTCATTATCATCGTTAAAATATAAATTAAATAACAAAACTTACCTCTTACTATCAACTTAAACTTTTGAAATAAGTGGTGTTATATTCACATGTTATGATCAGGGCAGATGATTAGGTCCTAAGTTCGAATCTTGACTGATCTACTCTTTACCCCATTTAATTTCATGGTTTTTAATGTTTTCTATATAGGGATGATTAATTGAGTTTTGAGTGGTACTGCAATATCACTAATTGCTACATGAAGTTCTAGCTTTGCACAAATCATGATATATATAATTTCCTTTAATCTGCATATATATATATATATATATATATATATATAGCTACCTAGAACTAATTCATTACGTACAATCCGAATCTGGTTGAAGGGATCGGAGCTAATAATTAAATAGAAAAGAAGATCAGAAGTATATAGAAGGGCTGACTAATTAGATTTTTGCAGTTCTCTGATGCTTCCCCAATGGTTGATTCAATTGGTTGCTGTCAACGTTCTCATATACCATTCTATTCTTAACGACTGGTATATGCACTTTAAATATATATGCCATTATTTATGTATATCATGTGCCCTATACCTAATTTCCACAGCAAAACTCATATCCAATTGAAAGGGGATAGCAGAGAAAAACATGTGCATACCGTCTGATATTGAGTCGTTTCGGTTTGGACCACAATTAAGAAAGTGCACTCCGTCACGGCAAAAGCAGACAAACTGGGAGCTGCTATTAGAGCCGCATCTCCCACCTGAGTGCTCACACCCACTACAGGCAACCAGCAACGATTGAGGGTATACCACCTCAAACCCTTCCTTCAGAGCTTCCTCCAGTACTAAAGGTGCTGCTTCACCCCCAGGGACTTCATTGAAAGCAGTCGTTTTGAAAATGGGAACTTTCATAGTAGCATCACATAATTCGTTAAATACAGATCGATTCATACTGGAGGAAGAGTCGTCTACGAAATAACCATTATTCGAATCTCCTGGGCTGCATTTAAAACTATTGCTGGCCGGTATATGGACGGCTGGAGGGCAGCCATAGAATAAAGTTAGGTTCTGAATGGTTGAAGTATAATCATACAAGGTGTAATTCAAAGCGGTAGTCAGCTTTTTTTCAGGACAAAGATTATCCAAGAGGTCCATTCTTGCAATGGTCATTCTGTTTGTGGAGTTCTGGTTCTGGTTGAAATTCAGTACCCGGAACTTTAGCTTTTCAAATTGCAAAACAGGGTATTCATTATTGAAGCACTCCAACTCGAACCCCTTATCCCTATGCCCGCAATAGTCCGGCCGACCACCTCCCCAGTAAGGGAACGAGATGTTTCTGAAGCTTCCACAGTTGTAGGAACGACCGCACTCCACGAAAGAGGGATCATCGTCGATGCAGTAAGATGGTGTAATTAGTACTGTTAAGATGATGAAGAAGGAGATGAGGAGGATGCAAAGTAGAGATGTAGAGAAATATGCAGGGGCCTCCATGTTTGTAAGGAAAGCGGGTGAGGTGAGAGATGAGACGACGACGACGATGATGAGGGTATGTTAATCATGTTAGTGTGAATGCATGCAGCATATTGTCTATCAATGACTGGAAAACGAAAGAACAATTAACACAATTAGTTGACCATAATTTTGTTTGGAGGAAGAAGTAGGTCAGGATCGATAGAGATTGTTCCAGATAATATTTAATTTAATAATGAAGAAAATGAATATTTTAAATCTATCTTCTTTTTCTTACAAAAAAAGAAAAAGAAAAATAACTTACAAAGAAACAATTTTGGAATTGTGGAGATGGAAGAGAATTTGGGATCTGCAAGAAATATTGGCCATGCACACTACAAGGGGAGTCACTTTTACTAGCGATTTAATTTCATTGTGAAAAGCAATAAAATCGCCATCTATTACCTTTCCCAGCGATTTATAAATCGGTGGAAGTTCGCCTGTATTAAAGCCCCACTTCTGATCTACTTCAACGAAAACCAAAGATCGTCGGGAAAGATTTTCTTTATCGGTAAATTTTTTTCGCCGATAATAGTACCTTATATCGCCGCACTTGTAATCTACGATTCAGTCAGTAATCGTTGGGACAGAATAATTTCGGCAATTTACTACCGTCGCTAAAAGACATAAAATCGCCAGAAATAGACTTTCCCAGCGATTTAAAAAAATCGCCGCAATTTACTAAATGGTTTTGAAGTGACAATTGCGGTGATATATATATATATATATATATATTGGCGATGAAAAAATAAGAACCCTAGAGATAAGAGAGACGTGTGTGCGGATGAAAGCTGAATCGTGTGTGGGCATGCATGTCGTGGACAAGAGGATGACCAAGGGGAGAAAAAGAAAATAGAAGGAAAGGATAAAACTTGCGGAAGAAAAAAAAATTAACGTGCGGAGAAAATAAAAAAATAAAATAAAAATGAACTAAAAATAAACAAATAAAACAAAAAATAAAAATTTTGAACTTAATTGGGTCCGGGTGTTACATATTTTAATTTGTTGAGGCTTACAGTTGAAGTACTACTTATTTGAGTCTACTTATGAACAGTAGCACTGTTCCACCAGATAATTATAGATAATGATCTACATGCATGCAATGGTGAATATGGGCATGCAGTTACGAGCACCTAGCTAGCCTGCATATCAGAATGGCCTCGCGACTCAATCAGTTACCAGAATATACCATATCTCAGACTTCAACTCCTGTGTTTTCAAGGACATTGTTCTTAAACGAAACATTAATTACTACGGGACTTGTCATTGTTTACCCCATGAACCGAAACAAGTAAGTCATGTTCATAAATACTGCATAATTAATTCCATATAGAGTTACATTATAATCAAGCTCCGATCGAGATTAAGTATAGAAAGGCAATGGATGGGGTCTCATATTGATTATATAATTAAATTCTGCCCTTTACAATGATTCGAAGAGACTTCAATTTTAACCTTGATTAGTCATTCTAGAACATAGGTTATCTGGATGTGACGTGAGCTTTCTAGAATTATTACATACACCCATCTTATCATGATCTTGATACATATATATTGATGATGAAGAGTACATTATTAATATTGTAATATAAACTACAGGTGGGATGACAGAATGTCTGCAGGTACATCAGATGAAGATGTTTTCTACACACTTGGGTTTTTGCATTCAAGTGGGTTTGATTCCTTGGAGATGCTTGATGTACAAAACAAAGACATACTACAGTTTTGTTATAATGCTGGCATCAAGGTTAAGAAGTATCTTCCCAACTACAAGACAAAGGAAGAATGGAAAAACCTGCATTTTGGCATGAAGTGGGAAACTTTTTGGGAGAGAAAAGCTCAGTTTGATGACTCAATGATACTATCACCAGGACAAAGAATTTTCAGTAACAATTAAAGATGGAGTTGAAGGGGAAAATAAATAAGGTTATATATATATATCCTTTTTCTTTGTACTTATTTCAGTGGCAGTTTCTATGGTTTTAGCTGAGCAACTTGATCTTCTGTGTACGTACGACACTGCATAATTTTTCTATTTTTACGCTTCTTTGTTTCTGTGTTAAAATTTAGAAACTTCACAAATCTTGCTCAAGTGGAGAAAGGGACAACCCGGCCCGCAATTATGAATTATTATAATTTCTATAACATCCCAAAGTAAAAGGGCTATCTTGAGAAAATACATAAAGCAAGTGTTTGGAAATTACTAAAGGCCTTCAAAATTTAATTAATAAGAATTTGTAACTTAATTGCATAAATTGTTTTTCCTTTAATAAATTTTAACTTTAAACAAGATTTTTTATTTCTGTTTGATGTATTATATTTTATTTTATAAATTTAACTCTCAGCTATATATAATTATTTAATTAGTAATTACACAAATGGCCGGGTGGTGGCTTTATAGACTAAATATTAGGAGTAATAACACAAATATGTTGGGATAATTGATTCATATAGTTTAGCTTAATTCATTCTTAAAAGTAATAACACAAATAGCCTAGTACAACTTTATTCCTAAAAGTATATGTTTATAGATCATATACAAAGATTAATTTCTGGTTGATCACATGAAACAGAAATTACAAACAGTTGTCATACAAACTGAAATACATACCTACTTATATATATATATATATGTGTGTGTGTGTGTGTGTGTATATTTACATATATATAGTTTGGTGTGATAAATTAATTAATTGTAAAGCTTTTAATATTGTAAGATAAATTAATCTTGAGCATGCAGATAATCAGTCAGTGGCTTGTAAATCATAAGTAGATCATTTCTCACCAACATTCCCTAGCTAGCTTGCTTCACCCAGCCAAAGAATAAAAAGATGGCGGTACTGGTGGATACCTGAAGGCCAGTCAATTCTATATTTCCATGGAATTTTTCAAAACAAGTTTTCAAGCTATTTATATATATATATATATATTTATAGCACTCGAATTGTAGAGGTTAATTATGCCTCAATATTTAGTACAGAAAATCTCAATAGCTTAAGGTATTGACAAGTATTATAGCACTTGAAAAACCAGAGGAAATTTTTTTGTCTCATCTGTTTAATTGACCAGTACTAGAAAGAACTTGAGTTCCCCCAACTAGCAAGAACATAGATATATGAATATTAAATACAAAAAAGACAACTATAATGATGATCATATTCGAAATACCCTATAACTAAATTTATACATGCGGGGTGCCTTTTGAAGTTATGATCCTGATTATGCAGTGAGATTGTGGACAATACTGTGCTAACAAATGCAAGTGAATTTCCCCCCAAGGGGCCATAAACGCTACAAGAAAAAGGCTTTGTTTTTTATTGATTATCACCAGCAAATTTTGCCAACTGCTAATATCCACAACTTAGACCACCACATACAGAAAAGACAGATATACAAAAATTAAACCTCAAGGAAGAACATGGGACTGAGATTGACAGTGTAAAAAAATTATTGTACAAACAAAAATTAAACCTAAAAGGAAGAACATGGGAATGAAGCCCAAAAAGTTATGCATGAAGGTTTCTATGACAGAAAAATTAGACAAGAAAATATACATGAAAGGGAATATATTCCCTAAAAATTAGACTCGGTCGACAGGAAAATGAAGCCCCAAAAACTTAGCTCCAAGCCGAATATGGAGGCATTTTGCGGCGACTTTCTAGGGTTAGGAAACGACTCAAAAATGAAGCTATTAACATTCAAATGAAAGCCGCGTGAAAACTGGAGTACGAGGAATGTGGATTTCCAGGTGGGCTGTCCATTGAGAAAGAGGAACTAGGGGGAAAGGTGTGGGAAAATGGGACTCCGAAGGTGAACGGCGTAGTTACCACAGAGAAGCCTTCGAGTGGCATTCCGTCTGTCGCAAACAGCTGTGACCGTCGGTAATGCAAGGTGGAGAAATAGGTTTTCGATTTTGGTTTGGGTTTTGTCGAAGTGGAGATCGAAGAGCAAGCCTGGTGGGGGGAAAATTATAAAGATCTTTCGTGTTTTAGCGCCCACAATAAGTTGCGACGTAAATCACATCGCCGCAACAGTATAAAACCTTTTCCAGCGATCAAACCTGCTGCTAATACATAATAAATCGCTGCAAAAAATGGAATAAGTTAAGTCAGGAACCAAATTTGGCATGTGGTGTTAAAAACATGCAGCTATTCCTAAATCGTTGCAAATAAGTACCATTTACAGCGATTTTATTTCCAGCAATTTCAAAATCGCCAGAAAAGAAGGTTTTTCTTGTAGTGTCATTTAATATAAGGAATGATGAATGTTTTGATTATCTTCCAAATGCAACAAATCAATAAAAATATTTGAGAAATGTTTTGATTATAAAGAAGATTTTACAAAAATAAATTCATTAACTAATGTGGCTTGATGCGATACATTTAATCGTAAAGTTATTATTACCGTAAAGTAGTTCTAATATATCACATGAAACTATACATTAGTTTATGAGTTTACTATTATAAAATCTCTTTGTGGTTGTATCAATATCCAACAATTTCAAATAACTTTAGCCCTAATTTGTGGTGGACAATAATTAGGGATAAAAATTGTTATGGGGCACTACAACAAATACCTTTGTTTCCGAGGGAGGAACTTCATGGCAAAAGGCTGGTTTTTCGTGGGAAATAGATTTTACACACCAAATCTGTCAGTAGGAGTCTCATGGCGTATACTTCGCCGCAAAAAGTCTTATTATCCACGATAACTCTAACTTGTGGATAATACCAATGTTTCACCACGGCACGTTTTGTGGTAAAAAACCTTTTATTTTCGTCGCAAAAGGGAAGTCGAGTTCTGTGGTAAACGGAACAAGCCCGGCGAGTGCAATCGGTGGGTTTTAAGTATTATCCACCATTACCGTTTGTGGGAAATATGGATGTGTTAAATGCCTTATCCATGAAGTCTGATGGTGGGAAGAACTTACTTGCCATGAGAGGAATGTTGTGGGAAATACTTTTGCATTAATGATGAAACACTTTTTCCCACCACAACTAACTTGTAGGAAATGTAGAATTTCCACGAGAGAAGTTTGTAGGAAATGCGTTTTACATCAAACCAATTTAGTCCATAAATTCCACAATAGCAGTCGTGTCAATTAATTTATTTGCCATAGAGGCCTTTGGTCGCAATAGCATTTGTCTTGGGTGCATGGTATCAACTTTTTCCCACGATCTCTAGCTCCTGGGAAAAAACAAGTTTTCCCACTAACTCCTGGGAAAAGTGGCTTGTTTTCTCCTCTAGCCTACTGGGACCGTAGACAATAATTAAAATTGTCTACATTTTTTCTCAAATATGGAAATTAAGGAGTGAATATAAAATGACAGCCATATAAAATTAGGCAAAATTACTCCAAAATACACTGACAGCCATATAAAATGATTGGAACTGTTCATATATATAAGTTAATTCAACATTTGAAACTGTTCATTTAAGGAAATGGAAATACATCAATGTTCATTGTGTGGGAAGGCCAAGAGAGGGTCATCAGCTTGATTGTTACAACTATTGTATAGCCCATAAAATAATTATGGCTACTACTTCTCTACATATATCCATTTGATGAACTTTGCAACCTCTATATCCTACTTGATTCCCGTATGCTGAATGAAAAAGACCTGTCCAGTAGATAGCATACATGATATTATTATCACATCAAACTCTTGCCTCAGCCAAAAAATCATTACACTACAAAGAATTAGTTCCTCATGACAATGATTTGAGTAAGAAATCCTCACATACCATCTCCCTTAATATACTTAGGCATTTACAATATTGAACCCATGGACAAACCTTATTAAATCCCTTGTACAAGCTGGCAAATATATATATATATATATATGCTTGTAGCAATATATAAATTGATCTAGTACATGAGCTATAAAAATAATAAGTATGCCATACAAGATTTCCCTAGCTAGTATACAATAACACTGGAACCAAATATATCATCAATAGCTGGGTACTGTTTTCACCTCCTTTATTATTAGTATACAATAACAATGTCTTCCACATTAGACAGTACCATATATATATATATATATATATATATATATATTTATAATCTAATCTCTCTCTCAGTATGCTGGATTAAGTTGACAAAAACATCAAGAAACAGGCTTTGTATAGTCCAAAAAAATAAATGCTTGATCATACTCAAAATATCATTGCAAAAAGGTTTCAAGTATGTTTATCATACAATGGCTATAGGGATGGCCCATTTCCAACTTGAGGTTTGGTTTTCAACCTCAAATGGAATCCTCAAATCATTGATTCCCACATTTCAAAACAAAGAGGCTAGCTTAAATCTAGATAAAATCCTATAGTCATTATAGAATTTATCTAGTTGTATTTATTAGTGCTAAACAAGATACAAAAAAAATCCTTACTTCAACTGTTGTATGAACACCATTTGTTGGGAATTTGTTGACCACATATTTAGCCAATATATGAACAATATACCATATATTGTCACCATCATCAATCCAGTATGAAATATGACATAAAACTACTTCCTACATGAACAATGAATATGCATGACAACCTCAACAAATATAATTTCCTGCAACCACATCCCATTCGAAATGAGGGTACATTATTACATACTACTAGTATGAAATGCAACAAGGCCATCATGAAGGTCGCCTCCGTTTTGCTGTACACGTGAAAGACCAGAGTTGCTTCTTGCAGAATCCTCATTTTAATATTGAAAGCAAACTGATCCTAAGTTCTGGTTTAAAATTTTTTCCCTTTCTTGTTTCAATCGCCTATATATATCTCGAAAATAATTATTGATGTAAAATTCACATACTATACACACCATGTTAATTTTAGGGAACCACGTCAAGTATTTTCACTACAAAAACTGACTCTTATCTTCTACCAACATCAGAGCCACCTATTAATTCCAACTACTTATTATTTCAATACACCAGTCAATACCAAAAAAAGTATCTATTTTAAACAAACACTGATCATTCCCAAGTTCCATATGCTAACATCATGCACTATGATTACGAGTACTAATAAACAAGAACAGATAAATTAAGCATATACCATCAGTATTGGATCTGGAGCTCCTATCCAGTTATATTTTTCACTTCTCTTTGTGAACTGGATCTCATGTTCAACTCTAATGGAACAGTTGTCATATACTAACACAACTGTGATGTAACACCCCGTATTTTTGTGTTTTTTTTTATTGAAGGATTTATTATTATTTATTCAAAAATTTATTCTCTTGTTTTAAAATTATCGGATATTTTAAATGGGATATTTTATGATCTTTAAATTGTGAGAATTAAATTGTTATGTTTTCTTAGTATTTATTTATTGTTGTACATTTAAATTGTTCTTCTTTTTAAATTAATTGATTGTGAGATTTAATTATTTTATTTTCATTGTATCATTACGTTTAATTTATTTTAATGGATTTGCTGTTTTAAAATCATTTTCGTTGGATCATTTTCTGTGACCCAAGATGTGAGGATTGGACCTCATTTCTTTCTCTTCATTTTTCTTTTTCCCTTTTTCTTTCTTTCCTTTCTTTTTCTTCTTTTTCTTTCCCCCAACTTTTCCCCCTTCGCGCGCGACAGGCTTCCACTTCCCCTTCCCCGTGCGTCCGTTGCCTCACCCAACCCACCGTCGTCGCGCCGCCGTGCGCGACACCGCCCGTCCCGTTCGCTCCCCCACTGGCCGGCAACCCTTCCCCGTAAATCCCAGCCTCCCTCGCACCGCCGTTAGCCGCCACGAATCACTACAAGCCGCGGCGCACTTTGAGCTCCAACGCCGCCGTCGCTCCACCACCGGCCACCATCTTCCTACCACTTCATCCCCGATCTCTTAGCAACCCAATGGACCCAACCCCAGCTTCGATCCGTCACCGGTGAAGTCCCACCAAGTCCATTTCCGATTTGCACATTTTTGGCCTAAAACCACCCCTTGCGCCGCCACCCACGGCAAACCACCACCACCATTGGCTTCATCGACCTCCCTAGGCCCTACCCTATCAATCTCGGGTCTTCGTTTGCACCCGTTGAAAAGTGGGTATCTGTGAACCACGGCCACAGTGTATTTTGCACTGTTCTGCAACTATTTTTCCACTTCTTGCACCTCCGTGATCCTCCATAAATTATTATATAGCAATGTAAGTATTTTTCAAAGAATTCTCATGAATTTAATGTATTTTTGCACTAGCACATTACATTGTATTTAAATGCTGATTGGTTTTGCCGGACTGAGTCCGAGGAGTAACGGGGTTGATTTGATTGGGTGACGGAGTTGTTAGTATGATTGGTTTAGACTATGAGATTTGTTGGCTGTTCGGGTTTAAATATTTGGTGTTTTGTGTATGACGTGGGTTGTGGTGGATATTAGTGATTTTATGAAGTAATGATATATTTTGGGATTATGAAGGTTTTAAGTTTTGAGAAATTTCAAATAGGTTATTTAAGAAGCTTAGGCTTAAATATCGACATATGTGATCTATTGGAAACTTACAGAAATTACGTGATTATTTTTATAGGTGACGATTTATAGTCGACTCGACATTTTTTGAGGAAAATTTTGGAAAAGTTAAGTCGTCCAGGTAAGCGGGGTTCCTATGCTGGATTTGCATAAAAATAAATGAACTGAGGTTGGTTTGTAAAAAAATGTGCATGTTGTTTTAAAAAGAAAAAGTGAAAAACAACCTCAGTATATGTTTTGCATTCCCTCATGAGATACATATGAAAGAAAAAAGAATTATTTTTGACATAAAATGTGTAGACATGAGCAATATTTGACATGTTTCTGAAATATGCAAAAGAGCGAATATGATATCATTGAAATTTTTATGCATGTGATATGAAATGATATGGATCTGTTTTTGATCAAATAGAAATGATATGAATATGTTTCGCACGTGTTTTGATATGATATGGATATGATAAAACTTTGGCATACTTATCTGTTCTGAATATGGTTCTGATATGATGATACTGTTCACGTGATATGGTTGGTACCACCATGATATGATATGAGTGCACCCACTTTGGAAACAAAGTGGTCTTTTTACGTGTTCTTTCCTGTGTGCACACTCGGGGCTCCGAGATTAAAAAAGGGGAAGTTCACCACATGATACTGCCTGGTTTGGCCACCGGGGATAGCACAACCCTACCACGGGGGTTAAACATGGTATATGATATGATATGATAAGATGAATATGTTCAGTTATGTTATGCCAAAGTGTTTTTGAATATGAAATGGATCCTCAAATATGAATTGTTGACTTGAGTATGAAATATTTGAAAAGTCGCTCTGATTTTCTGATAACACGTTTTCTGAGATCTGCATATAAAAATAAAATGTTTTGTTTCTGCATATTGAACTTTCTGAAAAGGCTCATGTTTACATGCTAGTATATGTTCTCTGCTTACTGAGTTGTTGATAACTCACCCCTTATCTCCACAATATTTTTCAGATGATTTGAATGTTTCAGTTGAGAATCAAGGATATGGAGCATGGGTGAGAAGAGTTAAGAATGATGGTTTAAGCATATAAGGTTTATATGGGTATTGAGGATTTTCATTCAGTAAGCTTGTTGTGCTTTGATGATGTGATTTGTTGGGAGATTGATGTTTATATTAAATTTTGTATCGTCTTAGAATAGTTATTCTGGAGTAATTGATGTAAATATATGAGTATTTTGTGCGATTGAGAAAAATTAGAATATGTACTATGTGGAAGGAAAATGATTTTTAAGTGACATGAGTTAACTCTCCGGACCCTCGGGTACGGGGCGTTACATGTGAACTGCTGGAACCATCCTTCTATGCAGCTACCTACATGCATGCAGCACTATCCCTGGATAAAAAAACAAAACTTAATCAACTAAACTGTTCCCACTCAGGTACAGAATATACAAAGCCCTATAAACCATAATTATCATTGTATATGAGAAGATACTTACTGATATTGCTGGTGAAAACCATTACCTGATGCATTCCATCACCAAACATTTGCCTTAACCAACTTCCATGAAGAAACTAGGTTACGATGCCCAACACAAAAGCCCACTTATATATTTGAAAACTGGATTTTCGTGTGAGAAATGGTTTTTTGGTGTGTGTGTATCACAACCCCAAGCCGAGATGGGGCATTATCTTGATGGAGCTCCTCTGGTCAGTCGGGAGCAGAATATACTGAGTGACGTCCCCTAGGTTGTCGCTGGGCGACAACGGGATCGGACGGGATGGTAACACTCTCGTGCCGACTCCGTGACCCCTCTACTGGCGGGGGTTAGAGAATGATTGGCCACAAACGCGCTGGGCGCGGAACTGGGCATCGCTCGTTACGAAGTCACTTGCACGGTCGTTACCCGTGGTGTGACGAAAGGAACTAGGGTGTGCGGATGGTCCCTAGGAAAGATCATGGTGCATACAGTTAAAATGGATTATTGAGCTATTTTCTGGAAAAATGGCATGTGTTGGATAAAAAGATTTTATGTGAATCATTTTCTGGGAAAATAATGGATTATTGTTTTGGGTCATTTTCGGGAAAAATGGCGGAAAATGTTTTTATGGATATGTTTTGGGCCAAAATGAGATTTTGGCATGCGTTGGAAAATATTCATTTTCAGGGAAAATGATGTTTTGAGTCTAATGCATATTTCATCATATGCATGCATAATTGTTGGTTGCAATAATGCATTTTTATCTCGTGGGTTGTTTGGATTATTACTTACTTACAGTACCGTTTTATGGTATTGTAGATTTTGATGCAGATAATGCTGATGTTGAGCCTGAGGATTTGGCTCTGCCGGAGGAGTGATTTGGGATCACTCGCTCGTATTTGGGATTTGTTTCCCGTTTGTTGAATTATGTATTTTTTTGGAATTATAATGTTCTATGGGATAATTGTATTACTCTTTAAACGCTTTGTTTTAAGTAGATTTGTATTAAACAATTCTGGTACTTAGTCGACTTATTTGAAGTATCCGCTGCTTTATTTTTGTTGTATACTGTTGCATGTACATACACTTGGCACTTATCGCTGGGATGCATGACCGTATTGTCATCATCTAGGCATCTCGATTCCCAAGTTTCTGTACGTGGGAGTCGGGGGCGCCACATTAGTTGCATTCAAGCCCATCAATATTGCTGATGCAATTAATTATGTTGGTTGGTTGCACATGTGGTTTTCTTTTCTTTTCTCTTTATTTTATTTAATGAATAATTCTTTTCATGAGCCATTATTCGTTACCCCACATCCTATGAAAAAAAATAATTAAAAAACAAGCTGTCAGGTGTTAAGTGTGGAGGTAAATAGTGGCTGATGTATAACAAAACCCTTATTTAATAGATGACTCATATTGGCACATACTTGCAAGCATAATGCCAGAAGAGTAAAACTTTTTATAGATGGCTCTTTATTTCACTAAGTGGTAATGTTGGTTTATAATAAAAATTTATAAATGTGTGATCTTTGTTACTATTATTGCTCCCATACATAGAAATGGAATTAATTACGAGACCCATTCGTATATTTACACTGCTAAAAATGTGGTATCATTTATAAAAATCATTTCTTAAATTTTAATTATTGAAACAATTTGAGTTCCCACATACATAAAACTAGATTTTATTTATTTAGAAGTGGTTTCAAAATGTTAAGAAAATTCATCTCAACTCCCCCCCCAATATAAAATGTTCCATATACTCAAACAAAATCATTTTGCTTTTCTAAAATTATGTAGAAAACTATATATGATATAAATTTATTTCTTATTTATTTAGTTTTGTTAGACTATATATATATTATACACCCACGAGTTTGATACCGAGTCTTTAGGTAGAACTTAAGCTAAATAATGTAACCCACGAGTTGTATACACTCATTGATCAGTGAGTTATAAATTAGGGTGGGATAGTGGACCCCTTCAACCCGGCTTGCCCGCCCTAAGTGCAGGTGCGGGCGGGTGACTAACAAATAAGTTCACAGCGGGCCGGCAAAACCAACTGGACCGAAAATTTTGGTCCTTCGGTTCAGACTGGACCAAACTAAATACTATACCAGTCAGTCTTGGTTCCAAAAATTGTGGACCGAAGACATTCAGTCTGGTCCCGAGTAATTATATAAGTTAATGATGTAATTAATTTTATCTAATTTATTATCATTGATTATATAAAATATGAAATAATATATGTTATTAATTAATAATAATTTATAAATCATGTGATAATTTATGTCATTATATTTAAATAGTTAATACATCATATATTCATACATACTTTACTATTTACATTTAATTAAAGTAATTAGATAATTTTTTTTAAATACTTAAGTTGCAAGCAAGCATGAATAATTTATGTAGAATGAAATTATTTGATATTTATTAACCATATATAAAATGTATGGTATTATTAATAATTATAAATACTAAAGAGTTAAGTCTAAATTAATAAGTAGTAACTATCAACATCATAAATATAATTATAGTTAAATATTTTTTTTAATGAATTAGTTTCATAATTTACATTAATAATTCACTTAATTTTAATTTTAGTAATTTAAATAATTTCTTTATTAATTTATTTATATAAAAAAAAAAGATGAAACAAAATAACAAAATAATTAGACCTAACCGAACGGACAGACCGAACTTGAACGATTTACACCCCTACTCTTCTCTTATCGACATCGTTTGGTTTCAGGAAACTTCTTAACTCATCTCATCTAATTATTATAATTTTTTCAAATTTCCATATAAAATAAAATAAATAATTCAACTTTTTCAAATCCTAAAATAAAAATAATATTAAACAAATATAT